>CM056393.1:7504208-7585839 GCA_029718625.1 Synaphobranchus kaupii
ACCAGAGGACATTTCTCCAAAAAGTAAGATCTTTGTCCGCATGTGCAGTTGCAAACTGTAGTCTGGCTTTTTTATGGTGGTTTTGGAGTAGTGGCTTCTTCCTTGCTGAGCAGCCTTTCAGGTTATGTCAATATAGTACTCGTTTTACTGTGGATATAGATACTTTTGTACCTGTTCCCTCCAGCATCTTCACAAGGTCCTTTGCTGTTGCTCTGGGATTGATTTGCACTTTTCGCACCAAAGCACGTTCATCTCTAGGAGACAGAATGCGTCTCCTTCCTGAGCAGTATGACGGCTGTGTGGTCCCATGGTGTTTATACTTGCGTACTATTGATTGTACAGACGAACATGGTACCTTCAGGCGTTTGGAAATTGCTCCCAAGGATGAACCAGACTTGTGGAGGTCCACAATTTTCTTTCTGAGGATTTCTTTAGATTTTTTCATGATGTCAAGCAAAGAGGTAGGCCTTAAAATACATCCACAGGTACACCTCCAATTGACTCAAATAATTTCAATTAGCCTATCAGAAGTTTCTATGACATAATTTTCTGGAATTTTCCAAGCTGTTTAAAATGACTTGTGTCATGCACAAAGTAGATGTCCTAACTGACTTGCCAACACTATAGTTTGCTAACATGAAATCTGTGGAGTGGTTAAAAATGAGTTTTAATGACTTCAACCTAAGTGTATGTAAACTTTCAAGTTTCGACTGTACTACAAGAAAAGACAAAACCCTTTCCAGATGGCAGCCATGTCATCTTCACCCGTAAAAATACCTGACATAAATGCAAAAAAATGCAGATTTGGTTTAAGGCTGCGTTTGACGGGGGCCAGTTAATTATAGCCGTTTTGAAAACTATGGTATATAATGTTGGGCAGCAAGCACTCCTAATTCCTGACAGGCGTGTCTATGCAAAAGACAGCGGCTTGAATATGGAATCATAAATGTATTATACTGCGGGGGTGATTACTGGCAGTTGTAGTCATTGTCCTGTTTAAAAACCGAGTGTTCTATACAGCAGGTTCCGCAGGCTGACATTCAGCAGCCAATGTGGGGGCTTGAACAAGCCTTCTTAGAGTGCTCGATGTACCAATAGTCTTTACATTACATCAAATTAACAATCATTTAGCACACGCCATTATCCAGAGCGACTCACAGTGAAAGAGGTCATAAGTACATCCACCGGTTGTGTGAGCAACAGCACCAGACCTGGCTAACAATCTTCCCAGAACAAGTGTAAATGCAACATGAAAAAAGCCATTAACTAAGCCGGCTTGCGCGGACCTAGCACCATAATGCACAGTGAAAGTAATGCACTATAATAACATTATAATATCGTCACGCATAATAATACACCATTTCCATGGTGGTACATGGGTCCTCCCTTGACGGAGTTCCACAGATGGATGCCTTTTCAGCTTTTTGCTTCCTTAAATGACGTGATGTCACTGTAGATGTTTTTATCAAGAGTTTGGGATTTGATGGCAACATTGACCCCTTAATGAATGATTGGATGACTAGAGAGGATCACACTATTTAAGTGAACTTAAGGGAGGGTCCTTCAGTTCAATGATCACACTTCGGATTTCACCCAAAGTGGTCGGACACTGATTGATTACTTCATTTATCGCAATGGCTTGAGGAGTTCCAGTACAGTGCAGTAAAAGTCGGATAATGTTCAGTTCTCCTCATTCACTCTCTGTCTCTAGGTGTCACTAAAATATATGGGGGGAAGTCAGAACAAGCTATGGGCTATAGCTGTGAGCAAGGCTTTAAATCAGAACCTATATTTTAGTCCTCTCTCATCTCTGGCTATCCATCACTTCCCTCGATGTGGCAACTGAAGTCTGCACAAGGGCTTCAAAGTTTTTACTGTACTTTTAGCACTGCTGGGTAGAAGCCGGTTCTCATGAAAACTTCTACCCCCCCCCCATACAAATTACAGTACATACCCCTTCAAGTTGTGTGTGTGTGTGTGTGTGTGTGTGTGCGCGTGTGTGTGAGTGTGCATCTTTGTTTGCAGTTCACACATCTCTGTGAATGTGATTTAGTAATTGCATGTATCTGTGGGCTAGTAGCCATGTGGTTTTCTCATAATGTTTATATATGAATTGCTGCTCACATATTTTGTTTCTGTGTGTGTTTGTCAGACTAGTTGTTGATTCTCTGCATGTCTGTCTATATGCAATTGTGCGACTTGAATTGTGTGTGAGAGAGAGAGGGTGTGTGTTGTTTGTTTATGTGTGCGAGTGTGTGTGTTCAAGAGAAGGCTGTGTGTGTGTGTGTGTGTGTGTGTGTGAGGGAGAGAGGCTGTGTATTAAATGTATGTATGTATGTGCTCACGTGTGTGTGTGTGTGTGTGTGTGTGTGTGTGTGTGTGTGTGCGCACACGTGTACACATGTCAGCAGTGTGGCAGGCCTATAATTACATGTCATTGCACCTCTCCTCCTCCTCTCTCTCTCCTCTGACTGCCATTACCTGCATTCCACTGTTTCTCCATCCTCACATAAACCACTGCACTTCATTACCTTTCAGCCTGGTGTAGAGCTCACAGAGAGAGGCTCACAGAGAGAGGGTCAGCGGTGTCACTAAATCACTGTCTACACACGCGCACGCGCACACACACACACACACACACACACACACGCACATATACACGCACGCGCACACACACACACACACGCAAGCATGGACACACACACACACACACACGCACATACACGCGCACGCTTGCACGAATGCACACACACACACACGCACACACACACACACAGACACACACACGCGCACATACACACGCGCGCACACACACACACACACACACACACACACACACACGCACACATGGACACACACACATACACACGCACACGCACGCATGGACACACACATACACATGCACGCGCGCACACACACGCACGCGCACACACATGCACATACACACGCACGCACACACACACGCACATACACACGCACACTCATGAACACACACACACTCACGCACACACACATACACGCACACAGACACACGCACACACTCACGCACGCACACACACACACACACACACACACACACACACACACACACACACACACACACACACAGTGAGGGTCACTTATGTCATGAAATCTCTCCTTACACACACACACACGCACGCAAACACACACTCACACTCACTTCTCTGACTGCACTCTCACTGTCTTTTCTGTCTGTCTGAAAAGCTATTAACCTTTTTTCTGACCTACAAATGAACCATGTCCACTTTTTTTATTTTTTATTATGTATTTTGGCAAAAAGTCATCATTTTTAATGTACGTTCTTAGCAATTCTTCACTCAGCACAGAGAATTGTCATTGGAGGCAGAGTTATTCAGAGTTATATGGGACTGTAGTTATATGGGAACAGGTGTCTAGCTGGCCAGAGCTTTTTGCTGGAGATAGAGTGTGTCCCTGGCTGCATCTTGGGAGAGGAGAGGAACAGAGGTGGGACACAAGAATTCAAACATGCGCACACACAACTTTCAGGCACACACACAGGCATGAAAACACACATGTACACTTGCACGCACATGAGCACTCACATGCACTCTCACGCTCACTTGCATGCACACACGCATGGTCACTTGTACCCATGCATGCCTGCATGCAAACACGCACTTGACAGTCTGGCTCAGCTGCTGTTGTGCACAGACAAAGGGATCCATAAATCTACTGACAGGCTGAAAGTCCAACAAAAAAAATCTCTGGCACCACCCCAGGCTGACAAACACATGCAACTGAAAACGCTGGCCAGATAGGCCCTCCTCATGACCGTGATAGCAGCCTGTTTAGGGAACTCAGTTTCAGTTCCGTGTGTTTGCGTGTGTGTGTGTGTCAGCGTGTGTTTATGTAGCGTGTGTGTATATTGTTTCTAAAGGAGCTATTAGTGGTGATGTGTTTGTTTTGTGTTTTCCTGCTCGGACACACAGACTCATGACAATGACCAAACCAGGGACCAAATGTCTCAATCGCAACTGACCGTAAACACAACCGCTCTGTATTCTATGGGGAGAGGACAAATTAACAATGGAGCAAAAAAAAAGCTTATTGCTTATTATTTTACCTGTCATTTTCTTATGTTCACTAGCTCTGAAAAATCAGGGAAAGATGAGTGTGCTGTGTGTTTTATAGAAAGTGTAAATATCATTAATCTAGTGTGCTAAACACCAAACTGCAATGAGACTTGAAATTCAGCACACACAAATGGAGTTGCAATGTTGCCATGTTCAACTGGTTAGGATGGGTCAGCTTTGCCTTTAAGTTGGTTCAGGATATGATATCTCTTGTACTTGCCTGTTTGTTATTTGTGTGTACCATTCTCTGTACTCTAATATATCTTATTTAGGGATGCAGGATAGTATCAGGGTCATATTGGTATCGGCCAATAATAACTTGCAATTGACTTGTCAATATCGACCCGATGCTAAAATTATGGCTGATTTGATGATGGACCATACGAGCATCAGAGTAATCTATTAATATTAATCTGAACCTCTTTTATTTATTCTTTATTTTTACTTTGTAGTTTTTACCAGCAAAGCTGTACAGAGACTAGCTTTCTAGACTAGTGGCTCCCAGCCTGGGGGACCCCTGTGTATGCTGGTTTTGGTTCCAACCACAGTTGTAATCCCAGAACAAGCTATTATTTTTTCGTAATTAGGCGCTTTTCATGTTTAGAGGGATTATTTACCCTACTAAACCACATTATGAAAAATCTGAAAGGTCAGAAATATCCATACATGTCATGTAGAATAACACATTAAAAGAGGTAACAAACTTTTTAACTAATCAAATTAAAGACTGAGGTGAATCCATAGGCTCCTAATTAGGTTGTTGAACACATGTACTTCAGTTATTTAATAATTTAACTTATTAACACATGCAGGTGGGACTCTTCATGGCATTCATAGCTATTTCTGAAATAATGTGGCTTAAGAGGAAAAATAATCCCTCTAAACATGAAAAGCACATAATTAAAGAGAAATGAACAGCTTCGGTTGCTTCAATTCTGGGATTTCAATTGTGGTTGGAAGGAAAACCAGCGTACACAGGGGTCTCCCTGGACCAAGCGAAGAGAAGAACGACTGCTCTAGACTCATGCTCACTGCTTAATAATAAAGTAAGCATTATATTTTGTTATGAAAATAAAACGTTGCGTTGTCTTGTAAGTTGGTGTGTCTGTGCTAATCTACTTCTTCCATGAATGTGGAAATTTGGTTACAGTTTGCATTTGTGTTGTAATGTAAAACAGGACAGCTTGCCGATCGGCATCGACCATGATGGGCAGACAAATATTGGTTATTTATATCAGCATTGTGCATCCATAACTTCATGGGAACCCGCTGGTAATAATGATAAAGATAGAAAATGTAGCAGGAACGGCATCAGTCCCTGCATATGGCTGGTTCCCAATCACTTCCCCGTCTGTCTAATGTCACAGCTCTGCTGTGCTTAGTTCCTCACACCCCAGCATGCCCCAGCCCTCGCTGTATGGCCGTCCTCTGCAAGAGGAGAGGTGCAAGTGTCTCACTGTCCCGCAGAGTAGAAACACCCCACACGCTGTTCGATGCTCCCAAAATACACCTTTTCACCGCACCTCACAGACAACGTTTTTGACATTCAGGTGGGTTTTCACCAAGTGTGAGCGTGCACGTGACCCGCGTGTAGTCACGTCATAGACAGCCATAGATATGTGCTACTGAACAGACATATAACACGCTAAAAAAAAAAACAACCAACTATTTCCAATGGTGGAGTAAGGAGGAGGCGCAGAATAACCATTGAGGTGATTGGGGTCTGCTTTGCTAAGACAGTAGACACTGATGAGGAAACGAAATACACAATCATAAACCTATACAATATAAACAGTACAGGACACATTAATGTAAGTACACTACTTACTTACAGTATGCTACAAATACAGTCTTAGTGTATGGCACCATATGTACTGTTATATATTACATTAAGGAAAAAAACACCCTGTCCAGCCTCCAGCATTAAGGGCTGTGCAGAACAAAGACTCTGAATCACTGTGAGCGGCAAGAGAGCGGAACAGAGATGCATTTCCTGTTATCCAACTCAAAATATAAAACAATACATGACAAATATTTCCCACGTTTGGAAGGGAGAAAAAAACCCATTTGAAAAATCACTCTCCTTCCTAACATACAAAAGAGGATGAAACCAAATTAAATCTGCCAGCTAAATATGTATCATCCTGCCATGCCCAGAGGGTATATATATCACCCTGCCATGCCCTGAGGGTATATGTATCACCCTGCCATGCCCTGAGGGTATATGTATCACCCTGCCATGCTCTGAGGGTATATATATCACCCTGCCATGCCCTGAGGGTATATGTATCACCCTGCCATGCTCTGAGGGTATATGTATTACCATGCCATGCCCTGAGGGTATATATATCATCCTGTCATGCCCAGAGGGTATATGTATCACCCTGCCATGCTCTGAGGGTATATGTATCACCCTGCCATGCTCTGAGGGTATATATATCACCCTGCCATGCCCTGAGGGTATATGTATCACCCTGCCATGCCCTGAGGGTATATATATCACCCTGCCATGCCCTGAGGGTATATGTATCACCCTGCCATGCTCTGAGGGTATATGTATCACCCTGCCATGCCCTGAGGGTATATGTATCACCCTGCCATGCTCTGAGGGTATATGTATTACCATGCCATGCCCTGAGGGTATATGTATTACCCTGCCATGCCCTGAGGGTATATGTATCACCCTGCCATGCCCTGAGGGTATATGTATTACTCTGCCATGCTCTGAGGGTATATGTATTACTCTGCCATGCCCTGAGGGTAAAACTATTTGAATGTCAATTGAATTGTGTTGCTCTGAACTGAATGGCTGAATAAAAATTGCACTTTAATTTCTCTTTTCTTCTTTTCACCCTTTTATTCTATCCTGTCTGATCTCTCTCTTTCAGGGGGACCCTCTGCCTGCAGCTCTGGTAGAGATGGTGAGAAACAGCCCCATCACCTCCATCCAAGACCTACAGCTGCTACTGCTGAGTGACTCCGTAGGTAAATCTGCTTTCTTATTCTGCTGAGGGAAGCACTGCAGTGCTGTCACACACTGAGATACAGAGAGAAGCACTGCAGTGCTGTCACACACTGAGATACAGAGAGAAGCACTGCAGTGTTGTCATACACTGAGATACAGAGAGAAGCACTGCAGTGCTGTTACACACTGTGATACAGAGAGAAGCACTGCAGTGCTGTCACACACTGAGATACAGAGAGAAGCAATGCAGTGCTGTTACACACTGAGATACAGAGAGAAGCACTGCAGTGCTGTCACACACTGAGATACAGAGAGAAGCAATGCAGTGCTGTCACACACTGAGATACAGAGAGAAGCACTGCAGTGCTGTCACACACTGAGATACAGAGAGAAGCACTGCAGTGTTGTCATACACTGAGATACAGAGAGAAGCAATGCAGTGCTGTCATACACTGAGATACAGGGAGAAGCACTGCAGTGCTGTCACACACTGTGATACAGAGAGAAGCACTGCAGTGCTGTCACACACTGAGATACAGAGAGAAGCAATGCAGTGCTGTTACACACTGAGATACAGAGAGAAGCACTGCAGTGCTGTCACACACTGAGATACAGAGAGAAGCAATGCAGTGCTGTCACACACTGAGATACAGAGAGAAGCACTGCAGTGCTGTCACACACTGAGATACAGAGAGAAGCAATGCAGTGCTGTCACACACTGAGATACAGAGAGAAGCACTGCAGTGCTGTCACACACTGAGATACAGAGAGAAGCAATGCAGTGCTGTCAGTTTAATTTACTGCACGGTGCAGCATTCTTAACCCCCCTGTCTCACAGCATTACCTGGAAATACGTTTTCATTGGCCCCATGATACAAGCTGCAGGAGGTGTAGGAAGGGGAAGAGGTGGGTCTGGTGGAAAGACTGGTGCTCCCGCTGGAGCTGTGGCTGGGCTATCAGCATGGGAAAAAGTGGGTGCGGAGGAAAAGAATGGACAATTAGAGTGATTAGTGTCCTTGAGCGTTGCTACTGTACGGCTCAGGGGTTTTCACACTGAGACATGCCTTAGGCCACGGCATTGTTCTCCTCCACTGGACTCCCAACTGCTCTCTGACCACACCCACCGTGTGTACAATGGGCATTAGCGGTCATACTAATCAGATCAGCCGACCGCAAATGCCGTCACACACCGACCCACTGACTGGCAGATGTACGCGGAGCGATAGCGCGCAGACACGGTGATCGACAGAGCCACGGAGTGATCGCGCACAGATGCACTGACTGACATACGCACCGATCGATCGTGCACAGACGCACTGACTGACATACGCACCGATCGATCGTGCACAGACGCACTGACTGACATACGCACCGATCGATCGTGCGCAGACACACTGACTGACATACGCACCGATCGATCGTGCGCAGACACACTGACTGATAGACAGACACGCTACAAGTACACAAACACACACACACACATAAACACACAAACAGACACATGCATACACTCACAGAAGTCCACTCTATAGAGTATGGCCCACACATTCCTGACCGTTCAGAACCAGACTGCTGTAAAAGAGACTGTTGAGACTACTACCCAGCACTTACTTTGATAAGATAAAAGTATGATTGAAGTTACATGTAGGAAAAAAATAATTCTCTCTTTATTTCTCTCTATCTCACTCTGTCTCTTCTTTCTGTCTTTCATTGCAGAAGAGGATCCAGACAGTCTTCCAGCCAGGGGGCTTCATTCCAATAACACCTTCAATCGCTTGCCCAGGAGTAGTCTACACCTCTCCCTTTCCCTCTCCTTCCCTCTCTCTCTCTCCCCCCCCCCCCCCCCCCCCTCTCTATTTCCCTCTCCCCTCCCCCCCCCCCCCCTCTTTCTCTCTCTCTCTCTCGCTCCCTCTCGCTGTTTCTCTCACACATATTCTTTTATTATCACACATATTCCTTTTAATAATCTGCTGCAGCATCCAAACCCAAAGGAGAAAAATGACCAGCGGGGTGAGCATATTTTTAGCAGTCTGGTGTGCATAGCAAACTAAGCACCTTTCCCTGAGGCCAGCGTTATTCAGGGCTGGCAGTCAGTTGCTTGACTGATATCTTTGTCCTTTAACATTGCATCTGACTCCTCGATTCTGATTGATGAAAGAATGCGTGCAGGGGTCATTTTAGCATTCCAAACTGTATTATTTACAAGATCTGACACTGTAGCTAAACTCCCTGCCAATCTGAAGGTGTAGCTGTAGTCTAATCTAGGAGGCCGGCAATGGCATTATATACTGTGTACAGGTAACTGAGTCAGGGGAAAAGTCTGCATTCACACCAGCTCTCCAGGAATGGAGTTACCCAGCCCTGGTCTAGACTGCAGTTTGTGTTTCATTCAGCAAATACACCCGCGAATGCAAATTATACACCCTGTGATCCGCTTACATGGCCAAAGCAAAGTATGCATCCTGTTGTAGGGTGTGTCTCCCACAGTTCCACACACACACACACACACACACACACACACACACACACGCACACGCACACACACACACACGCGTATAGAAACACTGGGAGTATTTAAGGCCCGGCTTGACACAGTGTTAGACACTTTATAACACTGGAAGCTCCCATAATTAAAATTCTTTTTTCTTTAGCTTTTAAACACTTTTAAACACATTCTTTTATTTCTGTTATTACAGTCTTTTATTTATTTATTTTTTATGACATTATTTTATTTCTTTTAGATTGTATTTTAATCTCGTTATTAAAGCATGTATTTTTTAATTTTATTGCTTTTATTTATTTTCTTGTAGTGGTAGGATTAGACGAGCATGTTGGGCTGAATAGCCTGTTCTCGTCATACTCTTATGTTATGTTATGTTATGCACACACATGCGGACACACACCCCCACACACACAGACACACGTACACAGACACACACAGACACATAAACACACACACACACACACACACAGACACACGTGTACACACACACACAGACACACAAACACACACCTCCGTGGTGGGATGCAGTCTGTAAATTGTCGCTGTGTGTTTGTGTCTCAGAGGCCCAACCAGCACAGCAGGCCCTGTGCAAGGTCCGGAACGGAGGTTCTGGAGGTGACCCGTGCCATGCTGGACCGCCGCAATGCCAACTTCATGCTGTGGCCCCCCTGTGTGGAGGTGCAGCGCTGCTCTGGCTGCTGCAATGCCAGGACCCCTGCAGTGGTGTTCCTGTCATCACTCAAACCCGCTACCTACAGGTATACATATATATATATATACCACACCTCACTCAAACCCCGCTACCTACAGGTATACATATATATATATATATATATATATATATATATATACCACACTCACTTAAACCCGCTACCTACAGGTATACATATATATATATATATATATATATATACCACACTCACTCAAACCCGCTATCTACAGGTATACATATATATATACCACACTCACTCAAACCCGCTACCTACAGGTATACATATATATATACCACTCACTCAAACCTGCTACCTACAGGTATACATATATATATACCACACTCACTCAAACCCGCTACCTACAGGTATACATATATATATACCACACTCACTCAAACCCGCTACCTACAGGTATATATATATATATATATATATATATATATATATATATATACCACACTCACTCAAACCTGCTACCTACAGGTATATATGTATATATATACAGTATTATATACCACACTCACTCAAACCCGCTACCTACAGGTATATATATATATATATATATATATATATAGTCAGCTTTAATTTGAGGGTATTTTCATCCATATCAGATGAACAGTTTACAAATTATAGAACCTTTCGTACATAGTCCCCCATTTTCGGGCATCAAAAAATATGTCAGTAGAAACAACCCTTATAGGCTTCGCATCATATATACAGTATATGCCTCTCTCACTTACAACACACCTGTTATAAAGCACTTCCTTACTTAAACCAGATACCTACTGCTGCACACTTCACAGTTGTCAACAGCACTGCTAAAGGCGGGCGCTCCATGCTCCTCTGTGCTGGAGAGGCTTCTTTTACGGCAGCCATTAATGAAGCACCCTCGCCCTTCCCTGGAGTAATCAGCACTCCCTCCCTCTCTTCACAAGGTAATGAAGATTCAGTACATGAGCAGGCGGCCGCACTATGACAAGGCCGTCATATCCGTGCAGGACCACGTGGAGTGCCGCTGCCAGAGCGTCCCCAAGCCCGCCAGGACCACCCAGAGAAAGATGCACCCCCGCAGACAGACCCTCAAGGACCCCGTGAGCAGGGCCCGGTCCAAAGAGGAGCTCCACCGACGGGACGAGCTCAAGCGGAACCAGAACTTCCATCCGGACGAGCGGCAGCCCAGGTACTCCCAGGAGCACACACTCGCCCCGCGGGGGGGGCAACGCGCTCCCGGGCCACGCCCGCACGCTGGAGTCGCAGACGGGGCAGACCCCCCTGCAGGTCCCCCTGGGGGCGCTCAACCTGACGGGGCAGCGGGAGGAGCAGGAGAGAGCCCTGCTGATGGGCTTGGGCCTGCAGAGGCACCCCCAGGACATGGGGGAGAACGGCCTCAACGTGACCGAGGAGACGTCGGCGGACGGGAGGCGCCCGCCCTGGCTCAACTTCACGGAGAACGGCACGCAGGGGAGGCGCCGCGGGCCGCACCACGACCCCGCCGACCGGCGCGCGACCGGGGACGGGCGGCCGAGGGACCGCAGCGTCGCCGTCGATACCTGGGACCCGGAGGCGCAAACGCGCGCGACGCAGCGGAGTAATGCGTCGCGGCCGCTAAAGGAGGACGCTAACGAGGCTCCGCGCACCCAAACCCAGCGCAGGCATCGACCCGCAGAGAGAGGGGAAGGGGGGGGGGCAGCGGCTGAACCTGGAGGAGGAGGAAGGGGCGCTTCTGTTACTGCAGCGGGAGCTCGATCAGGAGAAACGGCGAATAAAAGCTCTGCAGCGGGAGCAGCAGCAGCAACACCATCATCATCATCACCAGCATCATCACCTGCATCATCAAACTGAGATGCACTCGACCACACAGAGGGCAGGTAGGCACATTATCACATTTGTTAATAGTTTCTCTGACTGGAAATAGAGCAGTTGTTTCACATGTGTTATCCAAAAGCTAGTGCAGTGGCTTCCAGTGCCTGGTTTAAAAATGTATTCTGTGATTAATGTTATTCAGATCAAGGAAAAATAATGTATGACATACAGTAATCGCAAATGAAATATGCATACGGGCTGCCAGAGATTGCAGACCAAATCTCCCTAGATATTTCTAGTCTAGGATGATAGAAGTTAATAATCTTCCTTGATATTAGAAACAGTATAGAGAAAAACAGGAAAAAATCTGATCGAAGACTAGCCACTGTTTGATTATTCCATAATCTTTATGTCTTCCAAAATGTTCTCCCAGTGACAGCGCCACTCCCCACGACCACGAGGCCGCAGCCCCCCACAAAACCGCCACCTGCCCCTGCGACCGCCCGTACCCCGGCCCGCCAGGCCCCGCCCAGGAGGAGAATGCGCAAGAACCGAAACAGGATAAGCAAGGCTGCGATGCGAGCTATGCTGATGTAGAGCCAACATACACGTGCGCGCACATACACAAACACACATAAACACACACACACACTGTACACACGCACGCACACACACACACAGAGGTGAGAGGCCCGGCTTCCTTAGCCTGGTGTAATCGCTCATAATGGCAGTTATGAATTACCCTGGGGTATGACTGCACAAGCTTTTAGGCTGAAAAAGCAAGCAGATAGCTTAGCCTCTGATATCTGACACCTCTCTCCCTCATTTCCCCCCTCTCTCACACAGAGCACCACAGCCTCATCCTGAGGGGGGGTATTAGGGCAGTGCACATCCTGAGGGGGGGTATTAGGGCAGTGCACATCCTGAGGGGGGGTATTAGGGCAGTGCACATCCTGAGGTAAGGGGGGCATTAGGGCAGTGCACATCCTGGGGGGGGGGTATTAGGGCAATGCACATCCTGAGGTAAGGGGGGCATTAGGGCAGTGCACATCCTGAGGTAAGGGGGGCATTAGGGCAGTGCACATCCTGGGGGGGTGGGGGGGGCATTAGGGCAGTGCACATCCTGAGGGGGGGGGGGGGGTATTAGGGCAGTACACATTCCTGAGGGGGGTATTAGGGCAGTGCACATCCTGAGGGGGGTATTAGGGCAGTGCACATCCTGAGGGGGGTGGTGACATTCGGCCAGTATTGAAATTCGTCCTCATGGGTAATCATTTCATTTTTTCCCATATGGGTTTGTCCTGTGAGATGCAGTGTGCAGCTGACAGCACCAGTAATAACACTAATAATTTGCTGAGGGAGGCGTGGGCTCCTCCAAGAAAGGAAATGCTTAGACTTTGTGGCGTGGCTCTGAAAATGTGCCAACACCAGATGACTCTGATTCCAGACAACTGAGTCGCAAAGGAACTACAACTCCCATCAACCTCTGGGGAGGCACAGTACAAAGTGCATCCCTGTGAACTCTGGGAGCTTGGCCATGAGAATGGCACTGGGGAAAGAACTCATGAGAGGGCGAAGCGAGTCCTTCCTTCAAAGGATTTCATCAGAGGAATGAAAGTCAACTCTCAGCGGAGAGAGCAATGAAGCTTTGATTTGAAGCCCTTTGAAGTTCAACACAAACAATCATTTCCCTGTTTCCTCCATTCAACTCGCTATTGGCCAATCGATTCTGTTATGACATTCTGTTATATTCTGCTAATATACCAGCTAACAGAAGCCTCCTCTGCCAGACTTGGAGTGCGGTGTTCCAGTTAGCCTGAAGCTCATTCCTTGCATTATGTATCCATTCCAAAAAAAAAAAAAAACTTTTTGGAAAGCACCAAAGGGTCATGTCAAGATCATTGGGATCATAAAATAAAACTTTCTGATCCATGCTACAGTCCCCAGGGGACCCTGTTCACTGAAACAATCCATAAAACTCAGGCAGATTGCTCCCAGCTCATGAGGAACTGCCACGGATCTGGTGAAGAACTTGGAACTACATTTCCCAGAGTTCCCTGCAGTCGCTTGAACAAAAGCACTGGAACCAGAGAGGGACGGCAAAACTAGCACATTAATGTAAAACCATATTCTTTCTTTGAATATATTTAATTTAATTTAATCTAAACACTGGAATTGCTTCACGGGATATATAAAGGGCTGCATTCAGGTTGCATTGTCATTGAAAACATTAAAAAAATTAATATGATAAACATGAAAATGCAAGGTGCTATAGTGGGGAGTGTAAAGAAAAGGGAAGACATTGTAAATTACAAATATCTCTGTTATTAACATTATTTATTCAGTACAGTTATGATTTGTCCATGTCCTGTGTTATATGCCATGAAATTTAGACAATCCTTTCAAGTGTTCTTTTAGAGAAGAAGTGTTATTATTGTCTCCTTGTCTGATTAAAAAGCCATTGTGCTAGTAGCTGTCCTCAGAACCACATAAACCTCTCTAGTCTCTGTCTGTCTGCAGGTAACCGCCTTATTTATTTCCTCCACTAATTCAGGAAACAAATGAAGTAGCATTCCTTAGCGTCAGTTCCTTAGTCAGCCAGTCGTCTTAGGCATGAGCTGGAGAGATCTGGTGGATCTGAGGTGTGTTTGTATCCAGTCCTGGAGCCAAGAGCTCCCTGCATTGCTATATTGTTCCGGTTTTACAAGGTGCGGCTGCCTACAAGCTTGCAGTGAATGGAGCGCGCTAAATAAATTAATAATGGTGATGATAATAAAAATTCTTTGCTTTTCTATAGCATCTTTCATCCCTTCCAAACATCTCCAAGTGCTTTAAAGAGTGCAACCCCGGGATGATACGCTGTAGCCATCTCCCAGAACACTTCCACACATCACTTACGTGGAGGAGGTGGGACCAAACAAATCAGGGGGATTATTAGCTGTACAGATGTAGAATTTATCCAACACATGAGGAGATGCTTAAGACAACATCCAAAAGAAGGTGTCTCTTGCAGTACAGTGTCCCTATCGTTGGACTGGGGCAGGTTGGTCCAGTGGGAAGATTTGACTGACCCTACCGGGCCGAGCAACACTCGTTCTGGCAGCAACCTGTTTTCCTGGGGCTGCTCCCGTCCCGGGTGCTGATCAAAGCCCCGCTCACCTTCAGCTGTCAGGCAGGTGAATAGCCACAGGGCAAAGCCCCTGCTGTGGTTTACTGCCCCACATCAGGAACGTCAGGTGTCAGGTGACTTTACTGATCTGGAGCAGCATAGCAGTGTATAGCTAGGAATAGTTAAGGATCTGCTCTTAATATCGAGCGAGCACATCCTAGGTGGGCCACTGCTGTCGTACCTTTTAAAGACAATGAAAATACGCAGCTGTATGAATTATGAATGGACAGCAACTGAACAAATCTGTCCAAGTTGCTCTGGATAAGACCTGGATAAGGTTGTTCGATGTGCCATTGAACAACCGCAGCACATCGTACAACCACAGCACATCGTACAACCACAGCACATCGTACAACCACAGCACATCGTACAACCACAGCACATCGTACAACCACAGCACATCATACAACCACAGCACATCATACAACCACAGCACATCATACAACCACAGCACATCATACAACCACAGCACATCGTACAACCACAGCACATCATACAACCACAGCACATCGTAGCGACTGGCGTGTGAGACTGCTCTACGGGTGGAACGGCGCACATGCGTGTTCATGCTGAACGGTTCACTACGGGGCTTTCACTTCGGTACGAGCTGCGAACCAAACAAATGCAGCCTTGCTTTAACGCACGTGCGGAGCTGTTTTTTTTTTTTGCCAACCTTAAATTCAAAACGTCGAGTTCCCACGACGACTTAACTTAGTTGCAAAGGGTCAAATGTGGTTAGTTCAGCCCGGCGATATCAGTTTGGCAAATTGGGCAAATTCAAATGAGAAGCCAGAGCTTAAGGATCCTCCCATATCTTTCAAGCCAGCATTGTTTGACTGAAATCGGGGATGTCGCCGGCAATACAGCGAACTGCTAAATCACGTGAGCCGGCATCAAACGAATGTGCCTGTTACTGGAGCAAGGAAAAATAACAGACTGGAGTGCAAGCCCTTCTGTCCATGGCATTCAGGCAGCCTCTTGAGTTAAAAAGAAATTGTATAGTTTGCGTTTAATTTTTTTCCGGCTGGACCAAAATTGTACCGAAACGTGGAGTCAAAGCCACGGTAGCCTACGTACCGAACCAAGATGTTTTTGTACCGTTAAACCCCTGGAAGACCCAGGCGCCTTCATGTTCTGGTCTCCATGGATACAACCATTTAAGAGGTCTGCTTAGTAAAGCAGGGGGTCGGGGTTCCAGTCCAGATTCCATTCATTAAAAGGCTCTGGATTTTCTCTCAGTAAAAGGCTCATTTGAGTGACAGATGGACGTAGACGTAGAGGCCAGGATGAGGCACCATTCTGTGTGTGTGTGCGCGTGTGTGTGCGCATGTGTGTGTGTGAGTGTCCTCTCCACAGTGAAGGCTCACATTCTGCTGATTCTGCAGTTACTTCTTTGTTTTGTTGCCTGAAACGAATGCAGATGCCAGACAGCAGGATTGAGGGGCTCTGAGGATTTAGCATTAGCTGAAGTTGCCCCTGTCATTGAGCTGAAGTAACCGTTTTTAAGCCAGTCATAACCAAGGACTGGATGGCTCCGGTTCAGTACCTGAGTTTTTGTGGAGTCACATTGGGACGCCCTTCAGACTACAGTTTCACAAGAACATTCCAGACCCTCTGACCGATGGCCAGAAAGTAAAAGTCACAGGATGGTCTCTCAGCCCGTATTTCTTCAAATGTTTAGTTTTGCTGTTGTTCCCTCTCTCTGAACTGCAATTAATTGTTGACGTTCCACTGCAATAGGATGCATTCTTTTTATAAAGTCTGCTTACAATGCTCTTTTAATATAAGAATAAATCCAGAAAGTGTTGATATTAAGATGTGTTTTGTGAGCTAAGCCTGTGTTAATTTGCTTTTTTTCTATTTAATCATTTATTTTTTAAGCCTAGAAGGAAACATCACATGTGGACACACACACTCCAACTCTCACTTTTCCACCAACACACACACACACACACACACACACACACACACACACACACACACATTCAGAGCTTATGCTTACATGGCATAACATAGGGTTACTAGCACTTGTTCGTATTTGTTTAAATGTTTTGAGGGCTTCTTGAGGACTTCACATTCGTGTATGAACTCTCTCCATGTTCTACCTTATTCTAGACTGCTGAAGTTACAGAGGTAATTAAAGACCAGTAAAATATGTTTATAGTTTAAAAAATAAAGCTCCACACAACTATTAAATGAATCAAGTGTTTATTGGCTTAAAGGCAAGTTCAAGGCAGGGGAAAACAAATGCAGGAGGTGCAGTCGAGGGTTTCATTCGCACTATTTAATTGGATTAGTATGGATTTTCATTACAACTCATGAAATCATTTGAAAGGGAGAATGTGCTGGAATTACTTTCTTTAATAGCGCGCGCCTTTTCGACGCTGTCTCCGTGGGGGTTCCGTGGTTTAGCCTAACGCGCTGTTTACGCGAGTTTGTGCGTCGTGGTCACACGACGCGCGCGCGTCTCCGAGTGCTCCGCGTACGGAAACACGGGTTTGTGTGGGGGCTTCGCCATTAGCCTAGCACACGCTAACTCTCGCCGCTGTGCAGATCCTGTCCTCGCAGGACGGGCAGACGGACAGACCTCCGAAGAAACGGAGGGGAGGAAAGACAGACCTCGCAACACTAAGAAAGATGGAGAGGAGGAGAAATGCACGCGGGGAACGGATCCAAAGCACAGGAAGAGAGAGGGGGCCGATGTGGTGACCAGCGGAGACCTCACAAAGGGGCGAGAGAAAAACAGAACTCAGGAGGCGAGGGACCCCTGTTTTTTTAACATTAACAGCGTGAGACGCGGCGGGCAGCAGTTTGGCGCTGTAGGAGAAGGGGGTGAGATCTGCAGGCAAACAGAAAGGGTGAGACTTACACAGGGTGGATAATGCGCTGTTTAAACTGCAGCGACTTTCTCCCTGACAGGGTCTTGGCACGGGATCGAGAGAGAGAGAGAGGGATAGAGAGAGAAAGAGAGGGAGAGAGAGTGGTACGTTGAGGACACGCGCTCCGCTGAACTTTGGCCCACCCCTGTCCTGCGGTTTCTCGGAGACAACCAGGGTACATCTCCCACATGCTCTCCACTCCTGGAAGCCCTACAGCCCTCGTCTGTCTGGCAAGATCAACTCGGACTGGAGCCTGACAGGGCCTCGACAAACGCCTAACGGCACCGCACAAAATATAATGTACAATCACTAAAACCCCTTCCAGAGAAATGGAATCAGCAAATACTGCCTGGTGGTGGGGGGGGGGGGGTATAATATTGCACACATATGCAGATGTGTGCAATATTATAAATCTTCATTCACTTCGTTTTCCAGATCCACTGTATGCCGAACAGATGAGGTCACATAATTCGTCTCGTTCCGAACTTATCGAGCTCCTGAGCTGATAGGCAAGGGCGTAGGGCCTTATACGGGAGAGCACGGAGGTTTTTAAAAACCTTCCTATGTCAGTGAGTGACCGCCTCAGCTGATCATTCACAGTGGCTTTTCGGCTCTTTGTAGTCCCGGTGCACGTGCTGTGCATCACAGAGGTTAAGTACAGTGCAGGAGAATGCATTTATACAGTGTGTGTACTTAAAGGGCAAATCACTTTCAACCTTCACAACCCAACGTTACATCTAAACATCACACTCCCTCCAAATTCTGCACGGCACCGAAGAGTCCGCTTAAAGGGGAGGTCACATCGCCTATCCGCTCCTCGCTTAGACATCAAACAAAGCTGGGGGGGTGGGGTTGTTTTTTTTGAGAAGTAAGGGTGTGTTGATTGCTTGCTCCCTGACTGCATGCGTGTTTTAGAGGGGCTCGACCGGCCCGAGTCTGTCAGTCTTTCAGTGAGCTCTGTCAGAGCCCCTCTGTCCCTCCAGTACATTCTGCACAGAGAAAATTGAGTAGCATCAGTATAGCACAGACACGCATATGCTCACACACACACACACACACGCACACACACACACACACACACATACACACACGCACACACATATAAACACTCACACGCGCACACACACACACACACACACACACGCACACAATGGCTGTGATGTTTATCTCTCTCTTTCAGCACACAGCAGCTCTTCCTGTTAGTTTTATTTTAAACCTTCAAACTTACACTACGCATGTGTCTGTGCGTGCACGTGTGTCTCTGTGCGGTGTGCCTGTGTGTTTTTGCTTGTGTGTGTGTGTGTGTGTGTGTGTGTGTGTCTTTTTGTGCCCATGTGTAGTAAATAGGTATGTGTGTTTCATATTGTAGATATGGGAGTTTGGAGTTTGGCCTTCAAATCACAATGACCAAATTGTAATTATCAGAGCAAGAGTTCACTTTAAAAAAAGGCTCAAAGTAAGAATCTAATCAGAGATGCTTTCAAAAGATCTAATTATGACTTTCCCAACTTTACCTAGAGATCAGAGCCTCAGAGATGTTTTCGTCAGACAAATTATGGTTTTTGTTAAATCGTTAAATCTATCTTTAAAGAAACACGAAGCTACCATTTCAGAGGGATTGTCAGAATCCCTTATGATGTGTACATCAGACTTACACACTGAGTGAGTTCTGGCTTCACTACATGATTTGGGGAATTTTCCAGATTGGGTGTTATGTTTTATGCAGTTGTTTTTCTTATTTCTAATCATATGGAATTGGTTGCTTTTGCAGTACTTTTTTCATTGGTAATACCTACGTATGTGTGCTTATGCCAATGAAGCATATTTGAATTTGAAATTTGAATTTGAGAGCTGAGGTTTCCTCTCTATCTCTTTCTCTCTCTCTCCCTCCTTCCCCTATCTCCCTTTCCCTCTCTCTCTCTCTCTCTTTCTCCCTGTGGTGTTTGTGTGGTGGATGACACACTCCTGAAATGAGTGACAGCCTCTCTCTCTCTCTCTCTCTCTCTCTCTCTCTCTCTCTCTCTCCCTCCATCCCGCTCTCCGTCCGTGCCTTTGTGATTTGGCGCTCGGACACTAATCCAACCCAGTCAGCAGGTGGGTGTTCCAGCAGCCAGTGGAGATAAGCGCAGTTTATCATTCTGTCCTTCTCTCGCCCGTCAGCCCTCCCCTTCAGAAACGCTGAAGGCCTCCAAACTCAGTGTTTCACATGTATGGTGCACCTGTACTTCTGTTCCCCTATTAAATTACTCATAGATTCCAGTACAGCTGTTAGCCTTATAGGATTACAGTACACTGTAAGGGTGCTATCGCGGTACTCCCTGGTTCTGTGATGTGACACTGCTGTTTGTAGCCGGCAAAGTGGTCACATAGCAGGAGTATAGATTATACTGCGGTAGCACCTAAACAAAGTTGTACTTTAATATTATAAGGCTAACCCCTATACTGGAATTTATTAGAATGTTGTGTATTGACACGGCATGTCCCTACACTGGGGGCGGGGCTGTGAAGGTCACTTGTGTTTCCTGTGGAATGAATGGAAATGTAGTTCCGTTGTCCCTACTGTTGTGTGCCGTTGTGTGCATTAACAGGTTTTGGTGACAACAGCAATTCAGGAGCATTGGAGGTGCAGAGGACGGACAGGGAATTATAGACAGACACACAGACCTTGGAGGAGGGACGCAGCGCAGCTCAGCCTGGAGAATCACAGCAGGAGTGTGTAGGCGCTGCCGAATTCCACCCACGCCCTATCCATCTCATTCACCATGATCGCTGGGCTCGGCGCGGTAAGATCGTACCTGGCAGCACAGTGCCCGCTCCCCCTCCCTCTCTCCACCTCCCCCAGTATCTCTCCCCCTCTCTTTCCCTCTCCCCCTTCTCTTTCACCCTCTCTTACCCCCTCTCTCCCCTCTTTCTCCCCATCCCTCTCTCCCCCTCTCGCTCTCTCCCCTTTGTCTCCCTCTTTCCTTCTCTCCCCACTCCACCCACTCTTTCACCCTCTCTCCCCTCTTTCTCCCGCTCTCTCCCTTCTCTCTCTCCTCCCCTCTCCTGCTCTCTCCCCTTTGTCTCCCTCTCTCCCTCCTTCCTTCTCTCCCCACTCCGTCCACTCTTTCAGCCTCTCTCATCCCCTCTCTCCCCCTCTTTCTCCCTCACTCACTGTGAACAATAGCACTTCATGAGTGACTCAGGGCTGGTGGAATGCGGCTTTTTTTGGGCAGTGTATTACAAGTGGTCCGGAATGTGGATCAAGCGCATTATTTACCATTATGAGTCAAGGCCATTTTCTTCATGAAAAGGCTTCATTTTTCAGCTTTTTGGCCATTGTTTCTGCGCGTATCCGTGTGCGAGGATAGCGGTGTGTTTTGAACGTGGAGCGGACAGGAAGGAGCACCTCACCGCGGAATGGGAACACGGGAAGTCTGAACGGCGTGCCTGGAATTCCAGCATTGTCCTGCTGCGCGAACACACGCCGCCACCCGCCTAAAGTGACCCGACACGTTCCCGGACAGGAGGACGCGGGACAGGACCTGGATACGCGGGCGCACGCGCACTGACACACACTGAGTCAGGAACACCGGCCCGGAGAGATAAACACGTACACATCAACAAACTACCAGAAGCGTCCCTCTGGAATTACATCATGCACACACATAACGAGGCGGACAGGTGGTCAGAACGTCAGACTGGACTCTGTGTCTGTGTGTAAATGTACTAATCCTCAGGAGAGATGCACACGGCCTCACCAACGCATACATCACACAGTGACACCACACACGCACGGGCACTGTATATCTTTTACAGTTGTTTCCTCTGCTCCAAGTTCCACCTTTTCCAACCTTCCAAACATCCCGCCATCTTAGCCTGAGAGTGAGGCTGAAAACATCCCGCCATCTTAGACTGAGAGTGAGGCTGAAAACATCCCGCCATCTTAGACTGAGAGTGGGCCAGATCCCCACCGGCCAGGGATGGCGACAGGCAGTTTTCACATCACTGGCCGAATTGGACCCATAATTCCTGCGTAAGGTGGGGGGGGGGGGTCATAAATAGAAGTAATAAATCCTGAAGGGGCTGCAGCTCACAACATTCTGTCAAGGCTCCAGTCCAAGAAACAAGATAGGTGTGATGTCTGAACTCATGTGCACACGCACACACACACACCTTGTTTCTGAGGCAATTTCTGAGGCATATCTATTGTGAGGTAATTTTCCAATTATAAAACCACATGTCAGTCCTTATTTAATTTAGTTTAATAAATTTATTAACCAATTTCTCACACATTGGTAACAGAATAAACTGAATTTATTTCACTCATACAGGCAAACTAAAATACCACTCATTCGACATTAGCATTGCTCTTTGATGCACAGCTACGTTGCCTGATGATGGTGTGGAAAACATCTACACTTGGGAGATGGCATCAAAATGAGGACAAACAGTGAGTGTAGGCCAATCAAAAGACACAGAATCCTGTCATGATTAAACATTTCTTAGAAACAGCACCACCTACTGGCCACCACCCTTTAAACACACCAAACACATTAGCTCCTCATTGCTTCTTCCTTTTATCCTCACATTTTTTCTGACATATAATCTGACATGAATAATTTAGCCACTATAAATTATTATTAACAAAATATATATATATATATATTATATTTCCATTCATATGCTGAGCATTTTAAATATTTACAACACTAAAAAAACTGCGATACATTTTGATATCTTTGGCAAGAAAATAAGACAAAGTATCATGAAAATGTACACTTGGATATAAAAGAATGGCGATGTCAGAAGAACAAGGTAAAAGAGGAGGTAATTTTTTACAGTGCAGGGTGATATAAATGCCCCTAACAGCAAAAGTATATGTCATACACTCACCTAGAGAACAGAGCTTGACAGACCCAATAACATACACACTATAGCTCAATACATAAATAAAAAAGGATCAGATCTATTTTTGTGATGTATATTAACATTCGCATTGGGGAAAATGGGAAATGTAGTTTCCAAGGACAGAACACAGGCTGTTTTATTATGACGAGCGGCTGAACTGTGGAGACACTTGATTGGCTATGCTACTCGGCCTCCACTGTGAAAACGACCGCACCTCCAGGGCTAAATTACCCCTCTTAACACGTCTATCCTTCTCTCTCCCTCTCTGTCTCCTACACCCTCTCTCCCCAAATTGCTTGGTTTCAGACACTCTGCGAAGCTCACTCCATGGACCCCGTCCAGTAAACGGTCGACCGCAGATAAGCGCCGGCTAATGACCTCTAAAGCTGTTCTGTAGCAGCGTGTGCAGATCTCTCTCTCTCTCTCTCTCTCTCTCTCTCTCTCTCTCTCTCAGGCTGTAGCCCCTGAGTGCATTATATACAGCACTATGAAACTCCTCTAGAGCAGCACTGCATAGCTCTGTGCTGGGTTATTCTTTGTGGCACAATGCCCGCTCTACCTCCCTCCCTCTCTCCAGCCCCCCTAGTATCTCCCCCTCTCTCTCCATCTCTCCCTCTCTCTCCCTCTTTCCCTCTCCCCCCACTCAACTCTTATTTTCAGTTGCTTACTTATTTACTTAATCCTCATTTGCTGATCCAGTGCATACTGTACATCGCAAGATTCGCAAGGCGTTGCTGGCCACTTTTAATTTCGAAATTACTCTGATAGCCTGACGTAGTGAGTGACCTCACATTGCCCACCCGGCCACCCCAACCCCTCCCCCAACCCCTCCCCCCCTGCGGAGTACCCCGGGACGGCCAAGGGGGGGTACGCCACGCCTCGGCCTTCGGGCTCCCCAGGACCTCCCTGGAATGGGACGGGAGCGATGTTGTACCCCGGGGATGACTTTGGCTGGGGGTCCCCCATCGGATAAGCCACGTACCCGTCCTGAATGGGGCCACCTTCCCGGGAGGGCCCCTGAGCTGAATCTTTGCCCGGGCCGTCCTGCAGCACGGCTACGTCCATGTACCCCCCGCTGGAAGGTAGGAGCTGGGAGAGGAAGGGCGTGCCAAACAGGAAGTCCTCCAGGCAGGCCTGCTCATCAGCTTCGCTGGCCTCGGGCGGGGAGCAGGCAGGACACAGGATGTAGGGGCCGCTGAAGCTCAAACTTGTTTCTTTAGGGGGGCTAGGAGGGCCCAGCATGGCAGGTTTGGGGGCCGTTTCCCAGCAAGGTCCCTGGCCGTTCCCATTGGCCAGCACCTGTGGGTGGCTCCAGTCTTCTACGAAACTAAGAGAGACAGAGCTTCTTAGCACAGACCAATCAGGTTTGCATGAAACATGCAACATGCGTCATTCATCCATTCTGCATGTGGTCATTGCCGTTTTAACATTAGTCTCTTCGCGGATGCTCAAATCTGGGTAAAATATAGCAGCATAGCTCTCTTTCAGTATTTACTCATTTGAATCCATTGATACAGGTGTTTAAGGTTAGTCAGGGTAAGGAACTGTCCAAAAGGAAGCAAATATACACTATAAGAGTCATTTAACAGAGTTGATTTAACACTTCACATGTTGCTGTGTGTGAACCCATTGGGTATGCCTTTCATAAGTCATAACACACAAAGAGGCAGTACTGTTTCTGATGTCAGGAAGGCAAACAAAAGGATAGTGTGATCGGGGCTGTACCAGGACGGATGGACGTTGCCCAGGACTTGCAAACTGCAGATGAGTGGTTTCTCGTTCTCTTTCTGTAGGGCCAGCTTGTTGCCGCTGGGGGTTTTCTGTTAGGGGTTTTACACATTCAGTATCTTACCAATCAATCTATAACGTCACCTTTACTTAGTACTAGTCTTCTGAGTAATTTCCTGTTCCTAGGAAAACCACAGAACAACATGACAACATTTCATTGTTAATAGTTTTTTTAGTATTTGTTTTTTGAAGGAGTGCAGATCATAAACTTTTATATGCAGAATGTGTTTGTAGTTTATCACCAAGAAATCGAATTTGAGCAGGGAACAGAAATTATGTTAGATTTCCCAGCATACTGAATGAAAGAAAGTAACGGATTTGTGAATAATAAATAAAAAAAACAACGAAAGGAAAAAGGCTGGGTGGACTGAAGGACGAGCTCACAAAAATGAAAGAGTGTGTAAGAGAGAGAGAAAGAGAGACAGGGCGGACACTGTTGATGGACAGATGGTTCAAAGGTGGGGAAAGAGGGAAGAAAAGGGACAGGGAGGAAAGCAGTATGGAGGGAGACCATGTAAGAGAGGACATTAATATCTCACCTTCATCATTTCTTCTAGGACTTTACTCTTGATGGGAGTTGGTATAGACACATTCCACAGCACTATTCTCCTGTGTGGGGAAAAAGCACAGAAAATGTATGTCACTGTAAAGAAGAACACTATTGACTCTACAGCTACTGATTATGGTTAATAAATCATCATGGAAGAATAAATCATGTGAGTGAAGGAGGCATTCACCTGCGGCAGGCTGGTAGGGTGAAGTAAAGGATAATGAAGATTATGGCCACAAGCACAGCGATGAAGATGTACATTAACATGGCAATGCTCCAGGAAGCTGTGGACACACACACACACATTATTATTATTATTATTATTATTATTATTATTATTAAAAGTAGTAGTAGTAAAGTTTTGGTATTTCTTACTAATGAAAATTCTTTACTTTCTAACAAACTCAACTAAAGTAGAATGAACTTCCAGTTTCCAGTCTAAAGGTTTTAATCAGAAATGATTAAAAATGCAACAATAACTCAAGCCCCCACACAATAATTTACTTGTTTACTTTGACAGTGATGAAAACGGAATAAGCTCCTGGATTTATAACCTTCTAAACAGGGAGCGCTATTCAGCAAGTCACCTTTTCCTGCACCGGATTATGTGTATACTGCAGGTAAAGGAAGAGAGGGGGGGGGTGTTACCTGGGTGAGTTGTCCATTCCATCAGCTGTGTCCACTCAGAAGGGGGGCCCATATAAGAATTCTTCTGGATAGTCAGGGCTCGAACCTGAGCCGCGTAATGTGTGGAGGGGAGCAGGGAACCCCCATAGATGGAGAAATCTCTGGCTCCCTCTGTGAAGTTGCAATACTCCATACTATCCTGTGCGATAGAGGAGCACAGAGTCAAACCATTAGTAATGACCAACTGCAGAAAGGAACTGATTAAACAATACACCAGCAGGGGGCGCTGTAGGTATATGGACGCTCAGTGTAGACTGCAATGGAAGCACAGATGAAGAGATTCACAGAGACGAATGGAAGGGGGACAGATGGGCCTCACACCTGTGTTTCACTGCTCCAGTATCGCAGCTCATAGGAGGCTGAAGGGCCCACATCGACTACTGGAGGGGTCCAGCTCAACACCCATTCCCCACCCCTCTCTGTTACCTGCACCGGGTCTGGAGGAGGATGTTGAACTGTATGGGAGGGGGACATAGATAGTTTATTATGGATACATACATCAACTGAAAGTACGCAGTGCACCTGTAAAAATCATGTAATGCAAATGCACAATGCAAAAAAAATGTGTAATGCTGTTATCAGGACACCAGGTGGCAGCACTTGCACATATTTGTCAGGTGGTCTTAATTAGTCAATTGCAATAATGATAAATACATAAACATTGAAGAGGCAGGGCACTGCCCACCATATAGTACAGAGCTCCATTAATTAAAGGTTAACAGTGAGAGTCTTTCAAGAATTGCATATCCGGGTGTTAAGAGGGTCCACAAAAAATTTGGATCCACAAAAACATTTTTCCTTAATGGGATGGCGTGAAAGTTCTTCACGTCATTTCTCACTTCTTTAACACTTTCAACGCAAACGGGGAATTTACGCACCCAGGTTTTTACATTAACACCAATGAGCAGAAGGGGAGGAGAGAGGGAGAAAGGGAGAGACTGAACACAGCTCGTGGAGGAGGATACTCACCGTGTCTGTGGGACAGGATCACCTTGGTGTTGTACGAGGGGACGAGCTCCACCAGAAGCTGCTGCTCTGGGTCTGACACTGAGAAAGAACAGCTGAACATCAACACTGGGTCCCTGGAGTACTGAGCATTGGGAGGAGAGCTCATATTGCACCACTGAGCACTGAGAGAGAGAGAGAGAGAGAGAGAGAGATATTAATTAACATTTCAGAGGAAGAGAGGGCGCAGAGAAGGAAAGAGGCATAAAGACGAACCACAGCAGGCAGGAGGAGAGTGAGGAGGGAGCACGTTTGGGTTTGAATTTGAGTCATGGGAGGTAGAAGGTGAGACAGACACTGTAAAAATGCTACACGCACAGACTCTATCATACACATCCCTCTGCTGGTCTATACTCCCTCCCTGTGATACACAGACTATCATACACATCCCTCTGCTGGTCTACACTCCCTCCCTGTGATACACACAGACTATCATACACATCCCTCTGCTGGTCTATACTCCCTCCCTGTGATACACACAGACTCTATCATACACATCCCTCTGCTGGTATATACTCCCTCCCTGTGATACACACAGACTATCATACACATCCCTCTGCTGGTATATACTCCCTCCCTGTGATACACACAGACTATCATACACATCCCTCTGCTGGTCTATACTCCCTCCCTGTGATACACACAGACTATCATACACATCCTCTGCTGGTATATACTCCCTCCCTGTGACACACACAGACTCTATCATACACATCCCTCTGCTGGTCTATACTCCCTCCCTGTGACACACAGACTCACGGAAAGGTCTGGTTCAGGCGGTATGAGAGGTTGTAGGTGATAAACTCGGCCAGTTCCCTCTTCACCTCCCAACTGCAGTGCACATCCATCTGTCCGTCAAACACACACTGCAAGTTGGAAGGACCAGTAACTGACCAGAGTGAGAGAGAGAGAGGGAGGTTAAGAGGTTGTGTGTGTGTGTGTGTGTGTGTGTGTGTGTGTGTGTGTGTGTGTGTGTGTGTGTGTGTGTGTGTGTGTGTGTGTGTGTGTGTGTGTGTGTGTGTGTGTGTGTGTGTGTGTGTGTGTGTGTGTGTGTGTGTGTGTGTGTGTGTGTGTGTGTTTGCATGCCTGTGTGGCTATATTTGTGATTATTGTGGCGCTGAGTCAGCCCAGGCAACTGATCCATCCCATTATAGGAATTAATCAGTTAATACTTAATATTCAATACATTATTCATTATGATTTATATTGTGATATTGTATGCATAGCTACAGTTACAATATAATCTGCACAGCCTTCAATGCTATTAAGCTGTCATGTTGATCACCAGTGAACCATGTACTAATGTTACCCAATAAACTGGGTCATGTTACCAAGTAAAAAGATCAAGTAAGTCTGTCAAAATGAGAGCAATTAACATATATTTTCTGCTGAACAATTGGAACAAACAAATATAACAGAATAATGCATCTTTTTCCAGCAAAGAACATCACACTTTTTGTATCAATCAAGTTGCCTTAGCAAACACAAAGCAATGAAACAAACAAATAAACGTTCTTACTGCACGTTAAATCACAGTGATGAAAGATGCACATCATTTTTACATCGACTATGTTGTTAAAATTCAAGAAGTTCAAGTTGAGTATGTGCAAAAACAAATTAATTTGCTAATTTAGAACGTTGAATCACATCAGGCTTCCAACACGTGAAGTATGTTCTGCAGACACTGTGTAAATAAATGTATGGACAAGTATTTCTATACAAATAGAATTGATTTATTGTTTGCCGACTGATTCCAACTAATTCCAGACTGTGAAAGCATACACAAAGAACGGATTGCTCCTGGCAATTAGCTCAAAGTTAATACAGAGATTGCAAAAGCAATCCTCACCAGTTTACCACGGTATCCACAAAAGATTTTGCTCCAATGATATGCCCGGGCAAACACGCCCACAAATTTTCCACCTGTCTGCACTTTGCACCGATGATTGCAATTAGCCATGTGGCAGCCTATATATTGGCTTGTGCCAAGAACACAATATCAACGACAATGGCAGAGAGAAAGCGCAAATTAAAATTTTCTGAAACCGAGTTGCATGTCCTCACCAACGAGGTGCAGAGACATGCAGCTAAATTGCAGTCGCGGAATCTCACCCCAAGTGAGAAACCATATTTGGGAGTTTGTTGCAAAAAGTGTTTCAGGCTTTTCTCCATATTTCAGGACACAGATTGGTTCTTAATGAAAATGACAGACCACACTTTTTTTTCAGAAATATCAGTCTGTTATGTCTCGCCCTTAAATCCCCTTATGGACGGAATTTACTTTCAAAAGAAAAAAATAAATAGAGGTTTTGTGTTATATTATTCAATGCACATTCATATCAGGCCGTTTCTGAAAAGAGTTGGTTTGTCGCTAATTCGCGACAAAATAGGCCTTAAGAGGTTTATCATCCAATTCGTCAGGTTAATACCTGCTTTTCAAAAGTGGTATTTGCACCTCTCTAACTGTGTGTGGCAATTAGCTCATGGTGTTTGTGGATTACATGCAAGGCTTCCTTGGGGCACTTAATTTACATACATTTAAATGAGAGGGGTGCAGTCGTGGAGCTATTTGCTCGTCGGTGTAGTTTGCTATACCTTTCATGTGCTTTGTGGATTGGATGCAATTTTTTTGACTCATTTGCACAGGGTTTGCCCGGGCAAACGCTGTGCAATCCTTTAGTGGATTTGGCCCATAGTGAGGGTTAGGAGCTGTCAGAGACAACAAACAGTCAGAAAAAGAGGTGGAATGATGCAGATTTTATTAATGAGGATTTTATTAATGAGGATAACTTGTGTTGCGCCAGAAAATAAAACTTAACAGCACACTTTTTTTTTCTTTTTTTTGAAATCAACACAATATTATCAAATTAAACAAGTGTGTGTGGTGGGGGGTGGATTGGTATATTGTCTCTGGACTTACCATCCTCAGTCTTCCACACCACTGTGGGGCTCCACTCACTCCAGAGTCCTTTATCTTCTCTGGCCCTCACCTTGGCCTCGTATTGACAACCAGGTACCAGAGACTCGGCCTCAATCTTTAACTCCAACTCTGAAACCTCTACTTCCTGGAGACACAAAGAGTTACCAATGAGGAAACAAATACTCTGAATGGTCAACATAAGTTGAATATTTGACGCAATATCTTCTGTGGTTTTCCTGCTGATGGCCACCTTAGCATCCCTTCATTTGAATTATGTTCAGCGGATTCCCAACGGCTCAGTTTATATACCGTCTGTTTGCACCTGCGGTTTGATTTATCGGCGTTATCATGATCTATGAGAAAATCCACAGAGGCACGACTGACTCGGGTTGTGGCAGACGGACGTGCAGGATGTGATTTGCTGCCTTATCTCTGCCGTTCGCAAAGCGCTATTCATCATCCGGCTCAAACGCCGCCGCTCACAGAGACCGGTTATGAGGTTGAGTTAGGGCGTGTCACTTTTACCATCCAGTCCTTGTCGCGCCTCCTGTAGCCGACTTGGTAGTTAAGGGGGGAGCGTGGGCCCCAGCGGAGGGCGCGCAGGGGGTCCTGCCACTCCAGAACAGCGCCCCCTCCCTCTGCAGCTCGCTGCGACAGATGGCGGGGGGGTCCCAGTCGCACTGCAACAAGTAGTAAAGAGAGACGGTTTAAATACAGCAGGCGTACTTTAGCTGCCAAGCCAGCAAACTGACAGCGCAAAAATTAGTTGCTGATTGGTCCCGCTTCTAGCAAGCTGCCGCTGTGCCCATTTGCAATGCGATGGTGGACTGATGTTAGATGCCAGAAGCGGTCTGATAGGTGCTTGCTTGCTGACAGCTGTTGAGTACTACACACTAATAACTAGCACTGTTTCTGCACGTGAACAACATGTTTGGCATTTTATACTTCTTACCGTATGCTGTCCTTTTATTTGAAAATGCATTGTAAACGTCACCTGGCCTCAGGGCATCAGCTGAATAAGAAAGCAGTGTAGCGCAATGGTCAGGGAACTGGGCTTGAAATGTAAAGGTTGTGGGTTCAATTCCCATTCTACCCTTGAGCAAATTACTTAACCTGAAATTTTTTTTTGAGTAAATATCTAGCTGTATAAATTAATTGTACGGTTAATTGTGCAGTCATGACAAATTGGGTGTTTTTCCTCTGTACTAATCGTATTTGTAGTTCAAGTCAAACAATGACTAGGAGGCAAAATTCAGAATGTCTAGATTTATTTCATGACTTTGTTAAACATATATTGAACTATATTACGACATTGCCATTAAATGAGTCAATGCGTCAAGTACCCCTATTTAAAATCAGCATAAGTATTGGGACAAAGTAAGTTTTGACAAATTTAATCACTTGCAAGGTGATACCCCTTATACTTGGTGAATGCATTCAATCTGTGACTCATGGACATCATGTGCATTCAGTCTGTGTCTCATGGACATCATTAGTGCATTCAGTCTGTGACTCATAGACATCATTAGTGCATTCAGTCTGTGACTCATGGACATCATTAGTGCATTCAGTCTGTGACTCATGGACATCATTAGTGCATTCAGTCTGTGACTCATGGACATCATTAGTGCATTCAGTCTGTGACTCAGGGACATCATTAGGTTCATGATGTTTTACTTTGAGATGCTCTGCTGCCTCTCTCAGTTGTGCTGGGGTTTTGGGACTTCAGTTTCCTTTTGAGCAAGGGGAAAGCATGTTCAATGGGGTTTAAATCTGGTGACTGAATGTGCCACGTGAAGCACTTCCACCTTTTCACTTTTTTCACAGCTCTTGTAATATGGTAAAACTGAAATTTGAAATTGCAATAGCTGACCGTCATTTGTCGCAATAGTTACGCTCACTTGAAAGAGGGGGAGTCACTGAATGGCATTGTTGGAATTGTTGTACCATAGTTCAATGTCTTTTTTTATAATAATAAAAAAACAACACATGAAATAAGTGCCTCATAGTCATTGTTTGGAAGTTTTTCTGGATAAGTCTACTAAATGCCAAAATGTAATGTAATTAGCAATGTCTGACAAGACAGTCCTGGGAAAATTGTGGAATGTTCTGGTGAACTGGTTCCTGTGGAAGGGGCATGGACGGAAGTTCAGGGGTACTGACCGTGCTGAAGAGGGGTGAATGTTTTTGACAAGACGGGAGGGCAGAGGGTCTTGAAAAAGAAGGCATCCTGGTACCCCTGGCGGAAATTGCTTATGTTGCACTGACAGTGTACAGCGAGGCGGCCGTCGGGCAGCTGGACTGGGCGTCGATACGGTAGACATGGTGACTCTTCTCTGAGGCTGGGAAAGGGCCAAGAGAGGGGAATTCAGAGTTTACAGCTTTCACCGCACTCATTCTCACTTCTCCTTTTCCATTCATGACCCCGCACTGCTGCCTTTTGCACTGTCAAAGACCTAGAGATTTACAGAACTTTCTACATCTTTTTGTCTGTGCACCACCCCCCGCCACCCCCCCCCCCCCCCCCCCCCCCCCCACCTCCCTGCAGACACATCCCCAATGGATAACCCTATTCTCCATTCATCCCCAAACTCACAACCCCCGCCCCCATGACCCCCAATCTGGAACGCTCTCTCTGCCTCTATCCCCTACCATCTTCCCATTCGCCCCTCTCTCCCTCCAAACAAACCTGCTGCGGTAGTGGTAGAGAGTCAGTGGGGCCTTCAAATGTGTCTCCGTGCTCTCTGTCCAGCTGCAGCGTATGTAGGACTTGTAGTCATTGTGGCAATGCAAGGACTCTAACGCAGAGGATGCTGGGTGCAGATAAAGAAAAGGCAAAATAACGATTAAACAGAAGGAACTGCGTGGCTGGTTTCTGATCTCACTTACTGTACAGTATGCTGAAGTCTCTGGGTGGTTTCTCATCTTACTGTACAGTGTGTTGGAGTCACTGGGTGGTTTCTCATCTTACTGTACAGTGTGTTGGAGTCACTGGGTGGTTTCTCATCTTACTGTACAGTGTTGGAGTCACTGGGTGGTTTCTCATCTTACTGGACAGTGTTGGAGTCGCTTGCTGGTTCATTGGATGGTTTCTGATCTCATTTACGGTATAGTGTGCTAGAGTCGTTGGATGGTTTCTGGTCTCACTTACTGTACAGTGTGCTAGAGTCGTTGGATGGTTTCTGGTCTCACTTACTGTACAGTGTGCTAGAGTCGTTGGATGGTTTCTGGTCTCACTTACTGTACAGTGTGCTAGAGTCGTTGGATGGTTTCTGGTCTCACTTACTGTACAGTGTGCTAGAGTCGTTGGATGGTTTCTGGTCTCACTTACTGTACAGTGTGCTAGAGTCGTTGGATGGTTTCTGGTCTCACTTACTGTACAGTGTGCTAGAGTCGTTGGATGGTTTCTGGTCTCACTTACTGTACAGTGTGCTAGAGTCGTTGGATGGTTTCTGGTCTCACTTACTGTACAGTGTGCTAGAGTCGTTGGATGGTTTCTGGTCTCACTTACTGTACAGTGTGCTAGAGTCGTTGGATGGTTTCTGGTCTCACTTACTGTACAGTGTGCTAGAGTCGTTGGATGGTTTCTGGTCTCACTTACTGTACAGTGTGCTAGAGTCGTTGGATGGTTTCTGGTCTCACTTACTGTACAGTGTGCTAGAGTCGTTGGATGGTTTCTGATCTCATTTACTGTACAGTGTGCTAGAGTCGTTGGATGGTTTCTGATCTAATTTACTGTACAGTGTGCTAGAGTCGTTGGATGGTTTCTGGTCTCACTTACTGTACAGCGTGTTGGTGTCACTGGCTCCATCCTGTACTGTACAGAGGGGAGTTCCAAAGGTAGGGACCAGGAGGACGGTGGACACGGAAAGTGCCCAGGAGAGAAGCATCGTTCCTGGGCACTGGGCGCGTTGGGCAGGAATATCTGGGAAAGCCTGGCGGCTCTTGAACACTCAGCACAAATGCTGTCTGTATGACCTGTCTGAAGATGGGATGATATGGTTGTTGTCACAAGTAAAATCCTGGTAAATAAGCACACACAGACCTGGGACCTGGAAACGTGACCATAAAAACACACACAGCATTAGCAAGACAATGTGACCATCTGTAGGGCGGTGGACTCTCCCGCCATATGCGATTCTCCTGTGTGGACAGGGGTATATGCAAAAGTATTGGGACAGTGACACAATTTTTGTTGTTTCGGCTTTGTACTCCAGCACATTGGATTTTAAATAAAACGATGAATATGAGGTTAATGTGAAGACATTCATTTGAGGGTATTTACATCTATATCAGGTGATCCGTACAGGAATTACTGTTATGACGCCGAGCAGGGACTGGACTCAAACGCACGACTCGCACACAGGGAATTCCGATAATTCAATAATATATTGCTTCGACAAGTACTCCTGAAGCATAGGGAGAGTAGGACAAACAGGAACAGGAACCAGGAATGGAGCAGCAGAGGGAGAGCGGGAGCGGGAGAGGCCAGGGGCTGGATAGTGGCAGGAATCTGGGCAGGTGCAGCAGAGGAGGAGCGGGGAGCGGGAGACGGGGCAGCGTGGAGTGGGCACGAACAGCTGCAGACTGGTAGACTTGGAAAGCAGACAGGATGGGTACGAACAGCTGCAGACTGGTAGACTTGGAAAGCAGACAGGATGGGTACGAACAGCTGCAGACTGGTAGACTTGGAAAGCAGACAAGAGTTAATTGACAGCAAGGCAAAACTAGATATGCGGCCAGTTAACGAAGCGTTTAGCAAAAGTTAAATACAGCAAGCAAGGCAAGACAAAAGCTAGATACTAGGCACCAGGCGAGACAAGACAAGAGTATTACTACAACGAGACTTAACGAACTGGCACAGGACAGAGTACAGAGTACAATTTGTGGAGTACAGAGCCAAAATTTATTTAAAAAATGTCCCAAACATTATGGAGGGCACTATGAATAAGAATTGGTGATATATACAGATCCTTTCCAAAAAATTTGAATATCATGCCTGTAGAAGCCTACAGTCATCTCTTTTGCTTGTGCACCTTCTCCTGCCACATTTTTCCCTTCCACTAAACTTTCTATTGATATGCTTGGACACTGCACTCTGTGAACAGCCAGCCTCCTTAGCGATGGCCTTTTGTGGCTTACCCATCTTCTGGAGGGTGTCAATGATGGTCTTCTGGCCAATTGTCAAGTCTGCAGTCTTCCCCATACTGAACCAAACTGAGATAAACTTTGCAGGTGTTTTGAGTAAAATAGATGATAGTGTGACACTCAGTCTAAAACATTCATTCTCTGAAATAACTGAAGTAAATGCTGATTTTCGACACACTATTCTAATTTCTTGAAATACTGTTTTGGGGGTTTTCTGGAGCTGTAAGCCAAAATTATGAAAAATGAAACAAATAAAGGCTAGAAATATTTCACTTATTATTTCACGAATTATGGGAGAAAAAAAACTTTTCCATGATATTCTAATTTTTTGGAAAGGATCTGTATATATACTGTATATATAATGACATTTTCTTTGGCATTATAAAAATAGTGTCAAGCATTAGCAGAGGCTTAAGTGAAACTAGCAGATGGACATCACAGCATACTTGGTGTAAACTGACCAGAAAGACTGCAGCAGGAGGGACAGCTCGCTGCATGAGAGAAAACCTAATTGTGCATGAAGAAAGTGCAGACAAACTGACCATCCAAAACCAAGGGAAGACTTTCCATTAGATGAAAGTGGGGGGAATGAGAGCGGCTCTAATGTGTGAGTGTACAACAGACCACCGGGTTCAGATGGCAGCCTTTACAAGGAGCTGTTTGTTGGAAACTAAAAGGCTCACAGAAACTCGAATCATGAATACGGGGAGACCTCTGTCAACTGGGAAAATATACCAGCAGAAGCAAACGTTAAACTTCGGCTCCTGGATGCTGTAAAACGGCTGTTGGTTACCTCAACTTGTAAAGGAAGCCGACACGTGTACACTTGTAAAGGAAATTCATGTCTATAATAACCGTGACGGAATTAACAGCGTTATCGCAGTTGAGTAAGTGAAGTCTAAAGTATAACTGCAACATCGCCACAGCCGGTATATTTCCTCTAGTCAAAATCACCTCCTCCAGGCCACAGCTTTAAAACTCCTGACACTTTATTTTTTACAATTTTAAAAAGGTGTGGGAACATTTCATCAGCATAGACCAGGAGTAACTCTTAGGTTGTAGAAGTGTAACTGAAAAGTGATGTAAATTCAGAGGAACTGTTCTGGGGGCGCTGCGCAAATCCCTTCTGACACTGACGGAAATCTTCAAAGACGATAAATGAACCCGAATGAACGCAAAATGGAAGAAGCTACTTTATGCAATATTATTTCTTTAAAAAAGATTGTTTACAGCTATGCAAGTTATCATGGTGCAGAACACGAGCCCCATGAAATTAGGGTAGCAATCAGGGCCTTTGACAAGCAAACATACTGCGTAGAGAACATACTCTTATATGGATCAGAGACATGGACCATGAAGAAGGCCTTGCAGGACCGGCTTGATGGCACATATCCTCAGCTTCTCATGAGAGTTCAGAACATCAGCTGGCGGGAACACAGAACAAGAGCAGAGATCTATGGAGACATACCACCCATTTCTAACATTGTAGCTCGTCGCAGAACACGTTTTGTTGGTCACTGCTTCCGTGCCAAAGACCAAATTATATCTGACATGATTTGCTTGAGACTGCCTTGCCCAACCAGAGGAAGACCACTGAACTACATTGACTGCGTAGCAAGGGATATCCAGCATAACATAGCAGACATGCAGACACTGATGATAGACAAAGACTTATGGCGTGGCATTGTGAACTCTATCTCGGAGTAGACAAGCAAACTGTTCTTTTAAAAAATATATGTTTCAGAGTCACAGCAGACATTATAAAAGATGTTTAGAGAGAGAATGCAAATATCCATATTTGTATAAGGTATAAAGCACCATCCCTATTTTGTATGCACCCAAAGAGACTGCTATTATACCTTCCATTACTGTAAATCTAGCACACAGGAAGTAATAAAGAAGTTAAGAACATAACCAAAAGGGCAGCTTAAGTACTGGAAGAAAATGGGGAAACCAAAGTTGTAAGTTATCGACGATAGAGGAGATCATTTGGAAACCGCATAATGGGGAGCACTTAGAAGCTCTAAATAGAGAAAACGACAGGAGTGGTTATGAAGAGAGGCTCAAAACAGTTTACAACTCTTACTCTGATGAGATTCAGGAGGGGTTTGTCTGAGACTTTAAATGTTTTGAAAATGTTATAATGACGTGGATCACAGAAGCAATTTCAATTGGAGCTTTATCAGCACAACGGGCCGCCATAGGCTGTAAATTCTGTCGCGGAAACCGTTTATCCTCTTGTGAAAAATAGCCCATGTTGTATCTCACTGGCCTTCACAGGGACCGGTGGGTTATATAAGATTGGCCTAGAGAACGCTCAAGGCAAAGATGTTGTTTTTCCTACAGCCAAGGGCTAAGCAGCCAGCTCTCATCGTTAAACCCTCTTAATATTCCTCTGCCTCGCATGTTAAAATTCACAATTACTCCACGCTGCCTGTGCTTAATGGGGCCTTTAATGATGCTCTCTATTGTGTAGATGCTGAGGCTAAGCGAGTGCATTTGGGTCATGCCAATAAAGTGCCCTGAATTGACCTGAACAAGTACACGCTTTAACATTTTTTGCTGAAGGTCAAAAGGAAGAGAGCTGAATGGATCAAAATGGCCCGGGGGCACCAAACGGCGCACACAACACTTAAACTGCAGAAGACAAATTTTGTAACGCGTGCCCATTAGGCACTCCCATAGGCTTCCTCAGTTCAGATGTGATGATATGAAAGTACACAGTTTAGTTTTTGCACCCATCACACCCCCGCAGCGGCCACACAACCCAATTTGACGAGTGCTCACATTTCGGCTGCTTTGCGCTCAATTCTCATCGATTCCGATGCTAATGACGTTCCTTCAAGTACATAAAGACTTGATGCAAGTTGTCTTTTGAATTGATTTATTCTGATGTTGAAATTGGGCTTCCATTCCACTGACGGATGCCAAAGATGGCCTAGCAGACCTATTTATTTTGTTTTGATATCATTTATTGATACTTATACCTGTTTTCAACATTCCATGACTTAAAACATGAATCGCTTTGGACTGGAATGTTTTAGTGACTTCACGCACAACTAAATTTCCATTGGAATTAAAATTTTTATTTACAGTATATTATAGTATATTATTATTGTATCACAGTTAGAAAATATAAATGATTTGGCCCACATAAGCAGGAAGGTAAAATAATGAGTTAGTTACAGTGCCCTCCATGATTATTGGCACCCCTGGTGAAGATGAGTAAAAAGGGTTATAAAAAATTCACCATTTGGTGAATTAGCTTAATCTCACACTGAAAAAATGAGAAAAATCCAACCTTTAATTGAAGTAAATTCATTATGAGAGAAAAAAAATCCCTCATCAAGAAATAATTATTTTTAACAAAACCACGTGTGCCACAATTATTGGCACCCCTGCATTTATATATAGAATAAAGTAATCATTTTTAATATTTGGTCACATATCCTTTGCATGCCATGACTTCCTGATGTCTGTGACCCGACAACATCAAAAGACTCTTGATATCTTATTTTCTGTTACTCTTACAAGCGATACTATAAAGTCTCTGCATTTGAATGGATCTCTATGGGAATTGAGGGGTGGGACTAGCTGTAAATTATGCTGGAACAGTATGGAATACATGGTTGGCTAAATGGCTGTAAGTAATCAAGGGTCTGATGTGTCAAACAAGCCTTAAACCATCACTCTGCTGCCTGAAATACAGTAGATATGGATGGATAACTTGAAGGGTTTCTTCTCCTGACTTATTTTTCCATAGATTTCAATAGGAAAATTTGTCAAGAGAAACAACCTTTAAACCCTTTTTTCTCATAATAAATTTACTTCAATTAAAGGTTAGATTTTTCTCATTTTTTCAGTGTGACATTAAGCTAATTCACCAAACAGTGAATTTTTATCAGGGGTGCCAATAATAGTGGAGGGTACTATATGTGTGCTGGCAAACAGAAAATCTACCAACAGCAAAGAACCACTGTGAACCGCATATACATCAGGAAGTCGTGGCATGCAAAGGATATGCGACTAAATATTAAAAATTATTACTTTATTCTACATTATGTTAAACTGTCCAATATTTTTTGACGCCCGAAAATGGGGGGAGCATGTATAAAAGGTTTTAGAATTTCTAAACTGTTCATCCGATATGGATGGAAATGCCCTCAAATTAAAGCTGACAGTCTGCATTTAAACCACATTGTCATTGTATCCTTTCGAACACAAAGTGCTAGAGTACAGAACCAAAATAACAAAAAAATGTGTCACTGTCCAATTAATTATGGCGCTCACTGTATAATGCAGGGGTAGGTAACCCTGGTCCTGGAGTGCTGGTGACGTTTCCGATTTTTGTTCAATCTCAACTTCATCACAAGAATTTCATGGATGAGCTTGAATATTCTGAACAGTGAAACACTAAGTGCCTTCAGCACATGGTCACCTGCATTCATTACACCTGATTAATTCAAATTAATCCAGTTATATAGTTATAGGATGGAGCAAAAACCAGGGCCATATCTGGCACTCCAGGACCAGGGTTGCCTACCCCTGATATAATGTTTCCCAGGGATAATGCTGCACTTCATTTGGGTGTTTTTATTCTTTATTTTATTTCTCAAGTGATTTGCGAACCTTATGTGAAAAGTTATTCTTCTGCTTATTTATTATTATTATTATTATTGGTCTCGGTGAGATTTATGGTTCTTCTCCGGTGTGTGTTAGCGTCTCCTGTAGTAGTCTGCAGACTCTATTGCACACTTCAGGCACTGTCTTACGCCAGAGGTACAAAGGAGGGTTGTACAGTAAATGATTGCACGGAAAAACGTGCTGAAATCATGTCTCACAAAATGATAATGGACAAGATGCGGAATAAACGCAAAAGACATCGTTGATCGGTTTACGGGAACAAGTGTGAGACCTTCCGTCCGGATAATACCAAGAATAAACATGGGGATTTCCAACAATTAAGAGACGTCATTATAATGGCACATTTCTCGAAAGCCATATGAAAACACATGCTGCACATTTTACGCAGCACATGTAAAAGAAAATGCTTGCTTCTATTTCAAGATTAAATTTTTACTGAACACAACATCATGCAATGGGCACTTGATTGCCTCGTTAGATTTGACGCAAAAGCTACAGAAAAAAATATTAAATAAGTTTGTAGTCTGTTGGTGGTAGTGCGACTAAATAGTTTTGAAAAGCAACCCTCTTTCGGTTTTATATACGTTATAAATCATTATTACAGTAGGCTACAAACTATAAATAATAAATGCAAGCTATATTATTCGCTTTCTATTAAATTACACAAAACCTGTAATAAAACAAAAAAGACCCTTTTAATTACTTTTGACATCGAAACATGAACAGAAGTTACGTAATGTTAAAATGTTCTTACCTTATGTGGTATGTTAATGCAGTAGGTGGATGTGCTTTTGTGTTTCGCTTTCAGGGTCTAACAAGTAATATCTGGCAAAATATTAGAGATTCGTTGAGGTTGTTTCTGCGTTCCTGGGTGTTTCTGAGATATTTCCTGGACAGTGAGCGCCCCAGCGACACTCTGTTGCCGTCCGTGTGCAATTTATTACAAACTTCGCTTGGTTGACTTGGGGCGGGGGCTCGTCAATGAGTCGGAGCGCGATCGCCAACTCGATAGATATTCTGTCCGCAAGAACTAAGAGGAAACAGTGGTCTGGTTTGACCGGAAGTCGATTGGATTTGTCCCAACCTTGTCACAAGGGGGCTATTTTTCTTAGCCTAAAGGAGTCAATAAGATAAATGACTAATTAATAATTCTTAGGTGATCAAAATATTCTGGTAAAAATGCAAAGCTGGCAAGAAGTAGGCTTACTCTTTTGAAAAAAAATATTTGTATATATTACGTTTTGTTGTATAGTGTAGCTCAAGTCATGGGTACCTTCACATGGAAGGATTATTTTAGCTGCTTGAGCGGTTGCTTCTCTGTAGCCTGTCTTGCTTATTAATGATAAACTTTTTATTTAAACTTTTTATATACTTGGTCTTTTATTTTTGGAATGGAATAGTATAGGGTTTTATTCATGTCACTCATCTTTAATATTACAGGTTAATTTCAGTATCATGCAAAACTTAAACTGCCTCAAACTAGTCCTTACATATGCATGTTTACTTTACAAGTGTAATTGTTCACTTCTCTTTACTGTGATTGTTTTTTGTAGAGATGCGAGACAAATGTCCTTACAAGAGACACGCAATGAAAGTTATGTTACACTCTCCGTTCCTCCCAGTCCCCGTTTGTGCTCCTTGTTTTACCCTTTTCCTCACGTTTCTTGTTTTGTTTTCATGTTTCCTGTTTGTCTTCCTCGTGCTGCAGGATGGGCGTGGTTTACCTCTTTGTGTCACCAATTTCCTCTCGCATTTCCTCCGCCTATCACATTCCTTTCCCCCGCTTGCATTCCTCACGCTCTCTTCTCTGTTCATCACTCTCGCATACATTCTCACGCTGCACGCATTCATTAGCTCATTAACTCTCACATATATTCTTCCGGTCTTCATTGTCTTGTGCCAGTTCGTTAAGTCTTGTTGTTGGAAAAACGCTTGTCTTGTCTGAGTCTCATATCTAGAATCTTAGCCTTGCTTAAGCTACTGTCTAGTCTAGCCTTGCCTAGCCAATTAACGCTACTTGGTTTGTTCATGCCTTGCTATAACTAACGTCTTGTTCTGTTCTGCTTGTCTGCCAGCCTGCAGCTATATCCTAGCTCCACTCCACACAGCCCTGTCTCCCGCATCCCGCTCCTCCTCTGCAACACCAACCCAGGATTCAGCCACCATCCAGCCCCTTGCCTTCTCCCACTCCCGTTCTGCCCCTGTTTGTGCCATTCCAGGATCCAGTCCCTACCCTTAACTCTCCCTATACTTCTGGAGTTGATTGAACAAAGTAATAAATTATTGGATTTCTGTCTGAGTCGTGCATTTGAGTCCAGTCCCTTCTCAGATCCTTAAGTTATTGTCTAGTTTCCGGTTCATGGCAAATTTTTTTTTTTTAAAGTTTTTTTAAAGTTCACATCAGAAACACCACCTCACACCTGTTTTGCGTTACCTGCCAGCTATTTAAGCTCCGTGCTTCCTTCTTCCGGCGCTTCTGTATTGTGTTTGTTTGCTTTCAGAGCCGGTAAGGTATAGGACTAGGCGCTTAAGGAGACCACTTTGCCCCATATGCCTTTGGGGTAACGTGGGACTTGCCTTTTGTGCAATTAGTTTTGTTTTTAGAAACTTAATTCGTTTGCACTTTCGGTCTTGCTCCCTGGTTTTCCTTTCTCTTCCTGCCGACTTTCCTATTGAAAGCAAGAAGTTTCCTTTCCTCATTTTCGTTATTTTGTTTCTTATCGCCTCTTCGTTTTTCCCTCTCGGTTTATTGAGAGGAGGAGGTGCGTTCTTTCTATCTCGTGTCTACGAGTTATTCGCCCGTTTCCCCGTGGGTCGCTTTTATTTCTCCTCTCTCCAGTCTCCCTCATTTGTTACTCTCCTGTCGAGAGTGGGAGCTTCGTTTATTTTCTCATTTTACTTCCCTTTCCTATTATCGGAGTTTCTCCGTCTTGTGGTTCCTATTCATGGGAACTTTCTAGTTTCCAATAGCCGCGTTTGGTCCAATGCACCACACACGCCCCTCCCCCTCACGGGTACATATTATCCAAATTGGACTCATGTGTAATCTGCTCTGTTAGAGTTGAATTATTCAAAGAGTTGAATTATTGTGTAAGAGCTCCATGACTCATATGTTCCTATTTCTTAGAAAAGATTAGTCTAGACTCCTCGGAAAGTCATGTGATCAATGTTCTTCCACGTTATTGAGGGCTCTTCTTTGGAAGGAGCTGTTGCCTGCCAGTACTAAGACGAATTGCTGCCATTTTACCCACAGGGCTTGACTTGGGGTTGACACATCTGCGTAATTATAAATAACTGTGCTTGGGAGAGGTCAGTTTAGCAGAAAAGATGTCAAGCAAGTCCTGGCCTGTTACCCACAATCCATCTGTGTTACTGGCAAAGGCATAAAATCAAGAAATTGGTTGTTTATAATCTGTTTCAACCAGGCACAATGGTTACTAATGGCACTGAGAGAGATGCTACACCCGCGCGTGTGCTAATGTCGACCCTGAATGTAATATGCATGGGGCTAAAACTTTGAGGGGGGGCGGGGGGAGAATTCAAGATTCAGGTCAGTGCCCAACTGTCAACATTCCTACAAAGTTCCATCACAATCGGAGTAGAATTGTTTACTTACATAATTAAAAATGAAAGCACTTAAAGCCTGATTTTCTAAGACTTTTAGCATGTGCAGAACCTTTTAGCACACGCAAAACTAATAACACAAACAATGATTGGTGCAAAACAAATACCATGACCAATCATTGTATGCTAAAAGTAAATCTGGCCCTTAATCATATGTAATTAATTCTATATGATAATATCAAGTGCTTTATTTTTTTTAATTCCACATCAGAAAGCTCTGATACTTTGAGTGCTACTATGAGATGGTCTACTATCAATATGAAGTGGAATTTCTGGAAACAGAGTCTGAATTTGGTCATATATTGACTCTATATCAGGGGTGGGCAACTCCTGTCCTGGAGGGCCAGTGTGTATGCAGGTTTTTGCTGCCACCACTTACCGTGCCTCAATCAGCTAATTACTCATACACAACAACACAGATTCACTCGCAGATTAGACCACAATAAAACACTAAAATGCATACAGGCACAAGAACATTCATCAGCTGCTGTTTATATTGCAGAATGTAGCTAAAATAACGTAAATGATTGGGCTAATTAAATAATTAAGAGCACAAGTCTGAAATCCAGAAACAGATATGGCCCTCCAGGACTGGAGTTGCCCACCCCTGCGCTATGATTTTTTTTGTGCTTTTACTTTTGAAATTCCACATCAGAACATCATGATCATTTCTGAGTGCTAGTATGTAACTATCTATCTGAAGAATTTGTCTCACTCCTGGTGTCGTTACATGCAGAAAATGTACTCCCGCAATACTTTTAGTATACACACACTACAAAATAACGTGGCTTGACTGTGTTTCACAACTGGCGGCTGGCTTGACTGCAGTGATTGCAACAATGGCAGATGACTCAGTATTGCGCCATTACTGAGAAAAATTGCAATACACGTTTATATGGAATAGGTAAATGTAGTGGAAATGGTTAAATAATAACGAACTAGGCTATGCTGGGTTTCTAAGCATGGTTGTGGCATTATATTTAAGATGGCACAAGGGTGCGTATTTAAGCAATATCACACGAGAGGGAGTGCTGTCAGGCTATACTGTTTATCAGCACGGCTGTGATTTGGTTGTAGGTACGAGACCACAGGCAGAGTGCCGAAGATAATCACAGCCGTGCCGATATACAGATCCTAAACTTAAAAAAGAATTATGTTCTTGTTCTCATTGTCGCCTCTGTCTCAATTAAAGCAATGTAATTGGCAAACAAAATGGAATGCTCAATTTGAAATGGTTGAACTAACTGCTGCAAGCATGGCAGTGTAGCTTAATGGCTAGGGAACTCCAAGGTTGTAGGTTTGATTCCCTGGTGGTAAAATGCAACGTATATAACAAATGTAAATTGTGTAAGTTGCTCTGGAAAGATTGTCTGCTAAATGGCTGAAATCTACATGTAAGGGACCATGAATGCTCGCCGTATTTAATGTACATCAGACATCCACAGAATGAACAATGTCCACTGTTACCCTGTACGAACAAACCCATTATAAACATGGAGGCCTAGTATATCCAGATCCCCAGATGACCTGGCCTCCTACCACACTCTGCTGGCAGCCTTCACAGCTGCAACCACATCAGCTAAAACTTCATTTTTCCAGTCGAAAATTGATACATGTCTATCTATCCCACGTAAACTCTTTTCCACCTTCTCCTCCCTGCTCACCCCCCCTCCACCCCCTTCACCCTCCTCCCTCTCTGCAGATGACTTCCTGACCCACTTTGAGGGGAAGGTGGCCGCGATCCGGAACTCCTTCACGCATCCGGTGACACCCCACATCCCCCATACTGAACCCATCGCTACACTGTCGTCCTTCAAGACTCTGAAGGACTCCGATGTGCTCGAGCTGGTGACGCGCCAGCGCGCAACCACCTGTCCACTAGACCCCATACCTTCAGCAGTCCTCCAGTCTATATCTGCTGAGCTCCTTCCATATCTTTCCTCCGTTATTAACACCTCCCTAATCTGTGGCCATGTTCCTGCTCCCTTTAAAACTGCCCGTGTAACCCCACTCCTTAAAAAACCTAGCTTAGATCCCGCTGATGTCAGGAACTACCGTCCTGTATCTCTCTTGCCCTTCCTGTCCAAAACAATTGAACGTGCTGTCCTTAACCAGCTGTCTGTTTTTCTCCACCAGAACAACCTGCTTGACCCGCATCAGTCTGGCTTCAGAACCGGCCATTCCACTGAAACTGCTCTCCTGGCTGTGACTGAGGCACTCGCCACTGCTAGAGCCTCCTCCCTCTCCTCTGTTCTGATTCTCTTTGACCTGTCTGCGGCATTCGACACGGTCAACCACAAACTCCTGATCTCCACACTCGCTGAGATGGGCATTTCTGGAACTGCCCTCTCTTGGTTTGTATCGTATCTCACTGATAGATCCTACCAAGTCTCCTGGAAGGGTTCCGTCTCTGCTCCCCATCCCCTGTCTACAGGAGTCCCGCAGGAATCTGTACTGGGTCCTCTGCTGTTCTCTATGTATACTAAATCTCTTGGCTCAGTAATCCATTCACATGGCTTCTCATACCATAGCTATGCTGACGATACTCAACTCTTCCTCTCTTTCCCTCCCTCTACCCCACAGGTTAAGGAGAGGATATCTGCTTGTCTGACTGACATCTCTGAGTGGATGGCTACCCATCACCTGAAGCTCAACCTTGACAAGACAGAGCTCCTCTTCATGCTGTACAAGACCTCCCCACTACATGACCTCTCCATCACCGTTGATGGGACCGTGGTGGCTGCCTCCCGCTCTGCAAGGAACCTGGGGGTGGTCCTGGATGACCGGCTGGACTTCAAAGAGCACATCAGGGCGACGGCACGGTCCTGCAGGTTCCTCCTGTACAACATCAGGAGGATTCGACCGTACCTGACCACCTACTCCACCCAGCTTCTTGTCCAGACCATGGTCACCTCACGCCTGGACTACTGCAACTCCCTGCTCGCAAGCCTACCGGCCTGCGCCATTCTGCCTCTTCAACTCATCCAGAATGCAGCTGCCCGGCTTGTGTTCAACCTCCCGAAATTTTCCCATGTAACCCCCCTGCTGAGGTCTCTCCACTGGCTGCCAGTTGCAGCCAGGATCAGGTTCAAAGTTCTGACCCTGGCCTACACTGCAGCCAATAGGACAGGCCCCGCCTACCTCCAGGACTTAATCCAGAACTATGTTCCTGCTCGACCACTTCGCTCTTCTACAGCAGGGCGACTGGCACTTCCCCCCCTCCGTGTCAAAGGCTCTCGCTTGTCCCGACTGCGGAGTTTTTCCACATTAGCACCTCAGTGGTGGGAATGAACTTCCCATTCCCCTACGTTCTACTCCAACCCTGCCTGCATTCCGTCGAGGCCTGAAGACACACCTCTTCAGACTCCACCTTCACTGATATCCTCACCTAGGAATATCAGTTCCCTGTTCCCTGTGTTTTCCTGTCTGTTTATTATAGTTTATAATAGTATTTGGAATGGTTTATAATAGTATATTTTATAATAGATTTGGAATGGTTTATAATAGCATAGTTTATAATAGTATTTGGAATGGTTTATAATAGTATAGTTTATAATAGTATTTGGAATGGAAGTGTGGTGTTGCTGATTTGCCCACAGCTTACTGTGAACTACAGTCAACGTTCATTGCTAGGGATAGCTGCTACATTATGCAAAGGATGTGCTTTGCCTTGTCTGTTCTGTAATGATGATGATGTCTCTGTACGCACTTACTGTACGTCGCTTTGGATAAAAGCGTCTGCTAAATAAATGTAATGTAATGTAATGTATATTCATATGTTTGTTAGTCACCCTGTTTACTCCACCATTATGTCAGTGTCTACATTAGTAAGATTATCCCCTCTGGTTAAACACAAAGAGGGTATTCAGAACTGCCTCTGCTGCAGGTTTGCAGATTCCTCACTTCCCTCCTGTTTCTGCTGAGCCAGTAGGTCACTGGTGAGCTCTGAAACAGGCAGGCCATCTCGGCTCCTCCAAAAATCTCCCTCACTGAAGCTTTTCCACCGAACAAGGAGCGGCCTTCGCTTTCAAAAGGCTTTGCGATTTCATCTTGAGAAATGGTCATTCAGTGATTATTCAGCATTTATTGAACAGTCATCCCTCCAGGGATCTGAACCCACCCTTCTCGCATCCACCCCTGCCTCAACATTGACCAATAACACTTCCCCCTCAACTGTCAGCAAACTTGTGCTTTTTTAAAAATGTTTTTTTTTTTTTTTTTTTTGGGATAACAGGACAGTGCAGGTCCAGTCAATTCCCACAGGTGACAAATTCACTGAAAATTCTAAGATAAGCGGACCAAGGACACGTTGGACTTGAGGTAGTGTCACAGAACGGAAAAAAATAGATCACAGCTGCATATTTAAGGCCATGCTGTAAAATCTATTTCCCAGACAAATTAAATTCCATTCATGGGGTTTTATTGTCAGTCACTGCACATTTTATTTGATACATTTAACTGCCCTTGGAGTCCAGCATCGCAGTCGCACAAAGCTGTAAGGAAAAGTGATGAACCCCTGATGAACCCCTGATGAACCCCTGATGAACTGAGGTCCTGACTCACTCTGTTTACACTTATCACAAAAGGTAGTTGGGGGGATTCCTGTTTAATTTCCCAATCTGGCCACCTAATCCCCATCTCCCAGTATAGTTCACTAAATTATCCTTCTCTGTGAGAACTTCACCTGTTATGTGCCAGGTGGGCGAATATTTTTGCCGGTTGAGGAAAGTCAAACCCTCCTCTCATCACTTCTGTGAAATACGCCATATAAATGCAACCCCCATTATATAAATGCAATCCATTATCATATAAATGCTACTCATTATCATATAAATGCAATCCATTATCATTATTGCACGTGGTTTGGATCCACGGTGTGTATTTTTGCTTTTGTCCTGTTGAAGGTATTGAATACATCTCCACGGTGTGTATCATGGCTCTGCTTGAGGATGTATGGTTCATGGGGTAGGAGATTGTCCTTCATCATAATGAAGCCTCCGGACATGTGTTCATACACCCTGGAGACTGGAGAGAACCCCTGGTGTGGAGACTGAACACGCAGCATTCAGGTGAGAAGGTCAAGCGGTCTGCGACGGGTGTGTTTATCTGCATCAGCACTGGTCTTTGGGGCCTGATGAAAGCCATGCTCCTATCTGCTCTGTAGAGGGAGAGAGCCTGCAAGACATCTAGAGGCTGTAGCCATTTGCATATACACACACAGGGTAGAGGCTGTAGCCTTTTGCATATACACACACGGTAGACGCTGTAGCCATTTGCATATACACACACCGTGTAGAGGCTGCAGCCGTTTGCAAATGCACACACCGTGTAGAGGCTGCAGCCGTTTGCAAATGCACACACCGTGTAGAGGCTGCAGCCGTTTGCAAATGCACACACCGTGTAGAGGCTGCAGCCGTTTGCAAATAGACACACAGGGTGGAGGCTGCAGCCATTTGCAAACGCATGCAGGGGAGAGAGGCTGCAGCCATTTGCGTCAACTACTTATCAATCCAAATCCACTTCTGCAACAGCATGGAAAAGGGAGAGGACCGCAGGACACGGTTTGCTCGCTGCAGGACACGGTTTGCTCACGGCTAACTGCTCCCACCATGCGCTGGCACATTTTATTGTGCTGCATATTATACATTTTCTGTCCAGTTCTGCGTTTGCACTGTGTGTCCATGCCGCAGGTCCTGTTCTCAGTATGTGCTTATATTAATGTTGCATGTGGGATGGCTTCACAAAACGATAATACTAACAATGAATACTACTAATTCCTTGCATTTATGTATAGTTTCTTACTCACACTCAAAGCCCTTTACAGTGATGAGTGGGAAACACGCCTCAACCGCCATCAATGTGTAGTACCCACATGGGTGATGCACGGCAGACATTTTGTGCCAGAACGCTCACCACACATCCGCTGAGGTGGAGAGCAAGAGTACGATTTTTAGCCAACTAAACCATGGGATGTTTAGGCGGCCGGTTCAGAGAGCCAGGTTGGGAATTTAGCCAGGACGCCGGGGAACCCCTGCTCTTTGCAATGAGTGTCATTGGATCTTTAATGACCACAGTGAGTCCGGACCTCAGTTTAACGTCTTATTCTGCACGACGGCGTCAGGTTCCCGATCACTAGGGCATTGAGGTTTATTTTACCAGAGCTCCTAAATTATACTTAAATAATAGTACTTATTTTGCGAAATAATAATTATTATTATAACCGTAGTTTTTGTAGTATTGATGATGATAATAAAATAATATCATCATCACAAGAAAAAAAGAACAGACGTGTTGATGGTTGTTAAACTGCGTGTTTTCTAAAGAACTTCCTGCAAACAAGATGCTTTTAGCTGTGAAACCAAAGCCAAAGTGACGCCAGTATTAATAGAAAAGAAAAAAACACTTCCTTTTTCTCTGTGGGGATGATGGTCTGTCTGTTTAACTCTTTATTCTTTTTTAGCATCCCCCTTTTCCCATTACCTCTCTCTCTCTTCTTTGTGGTAGTCTCTCCAGAGTTAAAAGCAGAACCCAACCGTACAGTTATAAAATGACAGGCATTCTGGAATGTTAGATGTAAATTTTGAGGCACTGCAGATCATTAGAACATCCAGTGCTTTTGTAACACCCTGCTCCCGAGGTAGAGCTGGCGCATGCATGCAATCTGTTTCTCATGCATGCGATGAGCTCATTGCCTGAAATATGGGGAACTCGGTTCTTATCTGACTTCCTACAGCTCAGTGTTTCAGTTTTCAGTTTCAGCTGAAATGCATTTGGGTAAATCCTGCAACGGCATCACAGAGTTCGCAAAATCAGGCACACCTGGACCATGTCCTGTCTGAACGGTATCAGGATGAAGCCATGCCATACATGCTCACTGCTTACAATTAATTGCTTAATTGGTGCCATTTGTTGGCTTGGAACTCGTGTCATCTGTTACTCCAGCTATCAATCATGATATGCTGTTATGATATGATAGGTGCCTTCACAGCTCTGGGCACCCGCATGCATCCCAGGGAAACAGCGTTATGTCAGGGATGGAGAGAAAGATGTATGTGCCGCATCTCCACTCATTATGAGACGGGAGGATTTCCCACAATGCACTTCCTCCTACAATGTGAGGAATAAGCAATGTGCATCTCGGTCTGGCACGTTTGCAGACAGACACCAACATATGCTGCCGCATATGCCCCCTGGCCTTAGACAGGAAAAGTGCCCTTTTGCCCTTCTGGCTGCAGTGCCCCCCACACACACACATGCTCACACAATCTCTCCCAGGGCTGCACAATGGCTAGAGCAGGGCCTGATTTTCAGCATATGTCCTCCAAACAGTCTGCATGGCCCTGACCTCACTACCAAATGGCTTATAAATTCTTCCCTCAGTAATGCTGAAAAGCTACTAGTCCTTTTAGGGGAGCAGCCCCATTCACAGCCATCCAACCATTACTAGTAAAAACACAAATAAAAATATAAATTTATAAGAATATTCTATTTTTATATATTTTTATTTGTGATTGTATTTCTATTTCTTTATATTTGTATTTACAGTATATTTTAGTTATATTTCTAAAATATAAATATCTATTAGAAATGATCCATAGTTTATCCATAGTTTACTGTTACAGCACGTATTGCTGTAATTGCAACGTTTAACTCGTTTGTTAAAATGTCATTTTGTTAGCGTACATGCATGTGAAGCTTTAGCATTATTTATCTTGTATCTTTACGTGTATTTTTAGATGAATATCTAAATTTGGGAGAAAGATGGGAACCAGAACTTATGTTCTTTGCCTGTTTTAGTATTTTTCTGTATGGGTATAGTATTTCAATTATAAGGCTCTTGTGGTTTAATCTCACTAAAGTGCTTTAATCAGATATATGGCCACTCGCAGAGAAGTCCACTCAGATGGCACTGAGGTGCGAAACTGTAGACAGGCGGCCAGCTGCGAGAACACATTCACACACACTTACACGCACACACTCACACACACTTACACGGACACACTCACGCACACTTACATGCACACAATCACACTCACACACACACACATTCACACACACACACACACACACACACTCACACACTTACACGCACACATTCACACACACTTACATGCACACACTCACACACACTTATACGCACACACTCACACACACTTACACGCACACACTCACACACACTTACATGCACACACTCACACACACTTACACGCACACACTCACACACACTTACATGCACACACTCACACACACTTACACGCACACACTCACACACAGTTACACGCACACACTCACACACACTTACACACACACACACTCACGCACACTTACATGCACACACTCACACACACTTACACGCACACACTCACACACACTCACGCACACTTACACGCACACACTCACACACACTTACACACACACACTCACGCACACTTACACGCACACACTCACACACACTTACATGCACACACTCACACACATTCACACACACTTACACGCACACACTCACACACATTCACACACACTTACACGCACACACTCACACACATTCACACACACTTACACGCACACATTCACACACACACAAACACACACACACACACACACACTCACACACACACACTCACACACACACACACACACACACTTACACGCACACATTCACACGCACACACTCACACACATTCACACGCACACACTCACACACACTTACATGCACACACTCACACAAATTCACACGCACACACTCACACACACTTACATGCACACACTCACACACATTCACAAAAACACACTCACACACATTCACACGCACACACTCACGTACATGCACACACTCACACACACTTACACGCACACACTCACACACATTCACATGCACACACTCACACTCACATACATTCACACACTCACACACATACACGCACACTTACACGCACACACTCACACACATTCACACGCACACACTCGCACACACACGCGCACATTTACACACACACACACACACACACACGCACACACTCACACACATTCACACACACACACACACACACACACACACACACACACACACTTACACGCACACACTCACACACATTCACGCGCACACACATTCACACACACTTACACGCACACACTCACACACACTTACATGCACACACTCACACACATTCACACGCACACACTCACACACTCTTACACGCACACACTCATACTCACTTACATGCACACACTCACACACACTTACATTCACACACTCACACACACTTACACGCACACTCACACACAGTTACACGCACACACTCACACACTTACGTACATACACACACTCACACACACTTACACGCACACACTCACACACATTCACATGCACACACTCACACTCACATACATTCACACACTCACACACATACACGCACACTTACACGCACACTCGCACGTGCACATTCACACACACACGCACACACTCACACACATTCACACACACACACACACACACACACACACACACACTTAAACGCACACATTCACACACACTTACACTCACACACTCTCACACACTTAAATGCACACATTCACACACTCACACACACTTACACGCACGCACTCACACACACTCACACACACTTACATGCACACACTTACATGCACGCACTCGCACACACTCACACACACATTCACACACACTTACACCCACACATTCACACACACTTACACACACACACTCACACACATGCACTCACACACTTACATGCACACACTCATATGCACTTACACAAACACACTCACGCACTTACTCTCACACACACTCACACGCACTTACACAAACACACTCACGCACTTACTCTCACACACACTCACACGCACTTACACGAACACACTTACGCACTTACACTCACACACACTTACACGCACGCTCATGCGCACACTCTCATACACACTCACATGTGCTCACACTTACCCAAAATAAAAATACCAGTGTCAAATCAGAGAATATTATATGCAAAAGTTTATCACAGCACCAGAACATTAGATATTTCAAACAATGAAGTTAAATCATTGCTGCATTTTCAATATACAACAGTCATCGTGAAATAATGCTGCCAAACACAAAATCCTTCTGATAAAAAAAAAGTTTGAAAGTGTTCTTTGGTCATAACGCAAAATCCTATACTCCTAATCTTGGGCTCAAAATCATATATAGCATGCACAATAGAAACAACTGAACCAAATTAGATTGTATTTCATGCTAAAGTTTATCATAGTGTCAGAACAGTGGATATGTTCATCGTTGAAGTTTAATTATTGGTGCATTTTCAAATACAATGGCCATTATCAATTAATGCGGTCAAACACAAAATACTTGTTACCAAAAAACACTATGTAATGGTCATTTCCTCATAAGTACTTGAAATTGTGTACAGCAAGTATGATAGACTGCAGTTTTGCGCTTGTGTTTTTATGAAAGACAAACTAAATATTAGATTAGATTATGTGAAGTTTAATCATTAAAGAAAAATCATACAGTAATGCAGTACTGTAAACTCAACTGTATTGTACAGTAAAAACAAAAACAACAGTAAAAGCAAAAACAGTTACAGTAACAACAAACTTTACTGTAAAGTAAAAAGAAAACTGCAGCATTTTGCCTCTCCGCTGCATTTGGCCACAGAATTTCGTCGACGCCGCATCTGATGTCTTCATTGGCAAGACAGCGCTGGTAAAATCTTTAAGAATGCCTTATCCACCCCTGACACTGCTGAGTTGTAATGTCATCGCATGCCTCATCCATGGCCTGAAGGAGTGTTTCCTGCTCATATGGAAAAACTCCTCGAATGGGGTTCAGAAAGGGGGAGTAAGATGGACAGAATTGTGATCGGAACTCTGGATGGGCTGAGTTCCGTCTCGCACAGCCAATGCACGATGGAAGTTTACATTGTCCCAGACAATGATGAACACCATCTGAGCATTTGGCTGTACGAGACGGTTGTACAGCCCATCCAGAAAATGTATGAGGCGCAAGGAGTTGTATGCCCCCAGCAGAGGGTCACAAGCCTCAACTCCTTTGCGGGAAATGGCAGCACACATTGAGATGTTGGCTCCACGCTGTCCTGGAACTTCAACAGTGGCCCTCTGCCCAATTACATTCCAGCCCCGACACCGGCGCTTGCAGAGATTAAATCCTGCTTCATCCACGTATATGATCTCATGATGCTCTGCTCCAGCATCAATGTCCATGGAGTTGTATGCCCCCAGCAGAGGGTCAGGCTGACCAATCAGGGATGGATGTGTGTGGGCCTGCCCAATGGTCTCAGGGCCGAGTCTAGGCAAACTAGGCATGTACAGTACCTATTACCTATATACTGTATATTTACTGTACATGGTCCACGACCATGACCACATCCTTCGTTACCAACCTCAACCTCACGACCTGCTCCATGTTGTCAGAAACTGCCATTCAGTTTTCTAAGCAACCTTATGTACTGGTGAAGATATTATCAATTGTGTTGCAATGCTACTCACCTGGGCATGGTTGTTGGAAGTACTGAGACATGACTACAAACACCTGCTGAATTGATTTAGTGATCTGCATTTGTAGTAATAAACATTTGAACATTGTTGTAATATTAGGTGGCTGTATTCTGAGAATGGAGCATATGATTTAGAGTTTGGCACTTTGTATTAACAGTTTTGCACTTTGTATGTTCAGCATAGGATGTAGTGTCCTAAGGTAAGAATTCTGCAAGTCAGTTTAGCACTTTGCGTTAACAGTTTTACACTTTGTGTCAGCATAGGATGTAGTGTCTTAGAGTATGAATTTTGAAAGTCAGTTTGGCACTTTGCATTTTGAGTTTTGTACATTGAAATTCTGCTGTGCAAAATGAGAATCTGTGGAGATTGCCCAAAGCGTTGATGCCATGCTAAAATGCGACGCAGCAGGAGTCAATGGCTTGCTCAACAGGTACGCTAGGGCCAGCCCCGGTTCTAGACTGCTGTGATTGGGGGGGCAGACAGAAATTTAGGGGGGGGGCACCTTTTTATTTAGGGCACTGTGTGTGCCATACAGTTCCCAGGCTTTTTCCCCTCGTTTGCATATATTTGTGTGTGTGTGTGTGTGTGTGTGTGTGTGTGTGTGTGTGTGTGTGTGTGTGTGTGTGTGTGTGTGTGTGTGTGTGTGTGTGTGTGTGTGTGTGTGTGTGTGTATCCTTGCAACCACACGCACGTGTGTCTAGATGGGAGCAAGGCCTATGATATTATATACTTAGACTTCCAAAAGCATTTCAGAGTGGGTTCGGAACTGGTTACGGGATAGAACACAAAGGGTAGTAGTAGGAGGGATCTTATCTGAGCAGGGTAAAGTGGGAAGTGGAGTTCCACAGGGTTCGGTTCTGGGTCCACTGCTCTTCCTCATTTACATAAATGACCTAGATGTGGATATTGAAAGTACATTAGTTAAATTTGCGGATGATACAAAACTGGGAGGTTTAGCCAACTGTCTGGAAGCTACTAAGGTAATCCAAGAAGATTTAAACAAATTCCAGAAGTGGGCAGAAACCTGGCAAATGAAATTCAATATAACTATATGTAAAGTTCTACATGTAGGGAATTAAAACATAGGGCAGGATTACTTTATGCGGGGTACAAAACTAGAATGTGCACATGCAGAAAAAGACTTGGGAGTAATAGTCGATCAAAACCTATCAGGGTCTGGTCAATGTGCTGTAGCGGTAAAAAAAAAGCTAACAGGATGCTGGGATACATAGCCAGGAGTACTGAGTATAAATCTAAGGAGATCATACTCACACTATACAATGCCCTTGTCAGACCACACTTAGAGTACTGTCTGCAGGTCTGGGGACCTTACTACAAGAAAGATATAGAGGCGCTGGAAAAGGTCCAAAGAAGGGCAACCAGATTGATCCCGGGTATAAAAGATAAGTTTTATGAGGAAAGGCTTGAAATGCTAGGACTTTTGACCAACGGTGGAGAGAACAAAACTGTCTATGAGCTGTTTGCTCATTGTTCTCCTTCTTTTTGTAGCAGTGGGGCTGTCTAATATCTCAAAATTATCCCATGAATCATCTTCTCAGATATCTTTTAAAGCTTGCAGTGAGGCACTGATAACCTCCCCAGCACTGCAAAGATCCACAGCCTTAGCCTGCAGAATAGAATTTGCTGGCTTCAAGACACCAAAAATTTTGATGAGGAATTTACCAATTTCAAAAAAATGATGCTTCCTGAGTTGTACTAGGAGCCCTGATGCCTCTGTGCATAAAGCCATTGCTGCCACACTATCTTCAGAAATCGCTGACAAAATGTTCAAGATGGCATCCTCATTGTCTACCAGACATTTTGTTACATCATAATGACTGGTCCACCGTATCTCGAGTAACCTTTTAAAAGAGGGTGCATTATAGTTCTGGGCTACATAATGATGGCGAACGAAGGAATGTAGTGAGCCGGAGAGTTCAAAGAATGTTTTGGCGCATGGCTCTTCCTGAATGGCATGCACCACTGCTAGGTGCAGCTGATGGTTGTAGCATGTACATAAGGAATGAGCCTGCCAAGCTTCTGTTGCAACAATGCTTGAACCCCACCCCTGATCCCACTCATGACTGATGCGCCATCATAACATTGGCTGATTATATTATCAGCACTGTAACCTTCACTGGACAGGTGTTTGAGCATTTCTGTTGTTATATATTCTGCATCCAACCCACTCAAGTCCAGTAAACCAATCAAATGCTCCTCAGGAACCGAATTACAGACAAACCGAATCACAAGTGAAAGATTCTCAACATTGCACCTGTCTCTGGTTCCATCACATTTGATGCAGAACCCTACTGTATCGGCATTATCATATTTTCTTTTCACCTCATGCAACACCATACTGGCTAGAGTGTTAATTATCTCATTTTGAATGCCTTTTGATGTGTACTTTGCATTCTGAGGGATGTTTTTTGTTATTTCAGCAAGTTTGGAATCCTTAGCCAGAGTGTACTCAAACAATTTCAGGAACAGCCCAGCAGAGATATCACTGTCATCGTTTATTTCGGACTGACTTTCAGTGCTTCCACGAAAAGCAAGTTCGTTCACAGCCAGAAACTGCACCACTTCCCCTATGCTTCTGATGTAGTATGGGTTTTTCTCAACCTGTGTTTTTCCCAAGAGACATGATATAGTGTCACCAGTTTCCACTCTCGTGTTCAGTTCTGTCCATGATCGTGCAGCATTCAAATGGCTATGGCTAGATGCATGCCTGTATAATCCCCTGTCCTTTTCTAATGCCGTTTTCCAGTTAATAAACCCCGTCTTGGTAAAAACTAGATCTCTGTCATTTGTGCTTGAAAACTTGCAACAGGGGAAGCAGAAACATGCATCTAGTTTCACTGAATATTCTAGCCATGATCGTGACTGATACCAGCTTGGGTTGAAAGAACGAGCCTTTTTGCCAAACTCCCGTTTGGGAAATACTTTTGGAACTGGCTGAGATGGTGTGTTGTCATTTAAATCGTGGCCGAGATCCACGGAAGCACCCCCGACTGCCTTTTCTTCCAAACTGGGACCGGGCACAGGATCCGATACTGAGCATGAAGATTCTGAACTACCGGTATGTACAACTAGAGCTGCATTTGTGTTAACATTACTGTGCTTTGGTTTAGTAATCAAAAATCGATGCATAATGATTTAGGCTAATACCGTATAAGCAAGTAGGGTAACTGACACCAAAAGGAAAGAAGAACCGTGGAGCACAGAGAATAAGAAAAGAAAGAAAAACACATTAGCGACCTAACCGTTAGTTAGCTTTAGCTATAACGGTGACAATTAGCTAGCTAACAGTTAACGTTACCTAGCTAGGTTAGCTAGTCTAATGTAAACTAGTACTGTAGCTAGCTAGCTAACGTTGCGTAAAACCACCACCACTAAGCCCCTCAGACAGTAATAACATTAAACCACTAAAATGAAACAACAAGACAAGACTCAAAATACACAGGCTTAAAGGTTGTATCAGCGATTTTGGGTGGAAACATAAATGATCACATTCATCTGATTTTTCCTCACGATCCGCTAGCTGCCCGCCCCATAAGCAGGCCGTCAAAAAACCGCGTCTCTGTAGGCAGCCTATGCTCCGAGATCGTACACAAAAACAATGGTACTACCAACTACTCAAAACCAAAATAAACAGTATTCCAACCAATCACAATGATCTGCACAAACGCTAATACTCTTATCTCGCTGAAATCTTGACGGATTTACAAACGGTTTGGTTTCTTACAAACGTTATTAACGTGGTTATAATTCTGGATGCTTGAACACTATTTTTTAAAACATAACATAATTATTCATAAGTATGTTTGTTTGGGATTTCGCTTCAGAAGTGACGTCACGTTTGTGCAGATCATTGTGATTGGTTGGAATACTGTTTATTTTGGTTTTGAGTAGTTGGTAGTACCATTGTTTTTGTGTACGATCTCGGAGCATAGGCTGCCTACAGAGACGCGGTTTTTTGACGGCCTGCTTATGGGGCGGGCAGCTAGCGGATCGTGAGGAAAAATCAGATGAATGTGATCATTTATGTTTCCACCCAAAATCGCTGATACAACCTTTAATTATAAACTTTTAAACAGAATAACTTTTAGACCTATATTATTTTTATTTATTTTTGCTGTGGGCAAATGTTAACCTCTTCAAGTGACAGACAAACACCGACAAATGTAGAGAGTGACAGCAGATCGGTCCGTCTCCCAGTTTTAAACTGCCAAACCAACCAATCAGAAATACATTGCCAAGTTGTTGTTTTTTGATATTTTGAATGGAACATTATGATAGGCTAAGTCTCCTGAACTGAGAAAGAATGCAAAATATTGGTTAAAAAAAATAATAACTTGGATTTTTTCTAGGGATCGATCAAAGCAATTGATTATTTTAAGTCAACGTTTTGGGGGGGCACAGCAAAAATTTTGGGGGGCACGGCCCCCTCTGGCCCCCCCCCCCCCCCACCGAGATCTGGCCCTGGGGGGCCCTGGCAATTAACCGAAATCTTGTCTGCACTGAAATGGCAATGATAAAGGTGGAAATCCAAAACACTGACGACTGTCTTCGAGACTTGAAGGCTGCAGCCCAGTCAGGGTTCTACCCAAACTTTACCAAACTTTTGAAGCTTGCGCTGAGTTTGCCTGTGGGGACGGCAACATGCGAAAGGACATTTTCTGCGATGCGGCGGGTCCGCAACTGGATACGAACTACAATGGGCCAGGAGAGACTTTCCTCTCTGTGCTTGCTGCACATTGAGAGCGATCTGACCAAGAAAATCAAGCCTCAGCAGATCATTGACGCATATGATGCCAGATCCAAACGTCGAATCCTGCTTCACTAGGTAAGGTTGTTGGTATTATTAATTAATGCTCGGGTTGGCTGCCATGCCACTTTGCCCTGTACCTCGGAAACTAATGGGTGCATTATACAGCTAGCAGTTGGATGCGCGTTGTGTGTGTGCATGTGCGTGTGCGTGTGTGCCTTGGGAAGGGGGAGGGGGTTGTGGGTGTGTTTGGCTGCAGTGCAGTCAAATGATCGTTCCTGTTTTTTTTGCTTAGACTACGAGCAGGCCTACTACTAGCGACAATGATCTTGTGATCTGTGTGTTTTATGGCTGATTGTCAGTTTTGAGTTGGTGTAACTAGGCTACTTTTGATTGATCACTCACTGATGTGGTTGGTCTAAAATGGAATGTTGCATATCATAAGCAGACCGTTCTCACTCAGCATTTGATGGCAGTTGTTCAGTCGCAGTCTGTCCATAATCTGTGATGTGTGTGTGTTGATGTAATGGACTACTCTCAGTGTGTAAATCAATGGAAGAACTGAATCATTGTAAATTCCAATGTTTAACATATTCTGTTTAATGAATATGGTACTTTAGATCGCCTTATAGGTTGCTATTATATTTGTGCATATTTGATCGTTTCTATATGCCCTAATTTATACCAGTTTCAAGGCAGAAATTATCACTAATCAGAACCTTCTACAATGAGAACCGGTAAGTCTTCAGCATGCACTACAGTAAACATTACAGTACTGTAGGCTACTCTTAATTGTCAAATGACTGTACACTGCATGCCAATGTGTAACACAGAGTAGGTAATGTGACTATGAAAATGTGTTCTACAGTATGATGGCATGTTCTTCCTGTAATTTTCCCTACAGAATTGAGACTAGACCCAATAGTGGAGGCAGAGGCAGACTCCTGACAGACGAACAAGAGCGGGCTGTGGTCAACTTGGTCCGGGCCAGAAATGACATTCGCCTTACAGAAATCAGACGGCACATCCTGGACAATGAAGACATCTTCAACAATGTGGAAGCCATACGTTTGCTGACCATTGCACGCATTCTGAAAAGGCACCAGGTCTCCCTAAAACAGTTGTACCGTGTGCCTTTTGAGAGAAGGATTGAGTATGTTCAGGTATGTTCAGTTTCATGATGCCTGTTTGTGAAAAATTCCCCATCATTGTACTGTAATCAATAATTCTCTTTCCAACATGTATTTTTACATAGAGGGTGATGGCCCTGGATGCTGATGAAAACCATCACAAATTTGTTTTTGTGGATGAGGCAGGCTTCAACCTGGCCAAGACAAGGAGGAGAGGTCAGAATTTCATTGGCCAGCGGGCAACCATTCAAGTCTACCCGGACAACGTGGGGCCAACATCAGCATGTGTGCGGCTATATCAGAAGATGGTGTGGTGGGGCGCAGACCTCGTATTGGCGCATACAATGCAGAGCTCCTTGTTGCCTTCCTTGATGAGCTAACTCTAGTCTGTAGAGCTGTTTGTGTGATATACTGGATGTCATTGTGTGGGACAATGTCAGGTTCCACCATGCTCAACTGGTGCAGGCATGGTTTTAGGCCCATCCACAATTCATCACTGTGTAATTGCCCCCATACACTCCTTTCCTAAACCCGATTGAGGAATTTTTCTCCACATGGAGGTGGAAAGTGTCTGATAGGCGTCAACAAGTGACCCTTCTCCAGGCCATGGATGACGCATGCAACGACATCACAGCAGACCAGTGTCAGGCCTGGATTCGCCATGCCCGAAGGTTCTTTCCAAGATGTTTGACGAATGAAAACATCCATTTTGATGTGGATGAGAACCTGTGGCCAAATCCACAAGACAGGGTATGGGATGGGAATGAGTGATTGATCCTTTGTTTTGCTTTTTTTTTCTTAGCCAGGTGAGGAACACTGCAGTTTGTTTTGCAGAACTTTTTTTTTTTTTTTTTAAGCTAATTGTTGCTTTCATTCAAAGGGAACCTATGTTGTCATTTACAGTTTGTATTCAATTTCAGATTTGTTCAATGATTCCACTGCGTCTGTGGTATTCTCTACAAGTCCTTTTACAGTGACATTACGTGTAGCACATAATGAAACATTGTAGTACAAAATATGTGATACATATTTAATGGTTGTACGAACAACTTAACAGTGAAACTATCTTGTGTGTGGGTGATCTAAAGAAATGTCCCTATGGTATTTCATGATAGATTAGTTTGAACCAATGATTCTGTGAGTGCAAGGTTTCTTTAAAGATATGAATACACAATGCAATGTTTTGAAAGTTGGACAGCCTGTATTACAAGTGGTGACCGTTTTGAGTTTTGTGTCGTGTTTTGAAAAATGACATCAAGGTTCTGAAACTAGTGGCAAAGCGATTGAAAAAAACTAAGTGAAGAATTCTGCAAGTCAGTTTAGCACTTTGTGTTAACAGTTTTACACTTTGTATGTCAGCATAGGATGTGGTGTCTTGAGTATGAATTTTGAAAGTCAGTTTGGCATTTTGAGTTTTGTACATTGAAATTCTGCTGTACAAAATGAGTCAAATAATAATCTAATATTTTGTTTGTCTTTCATAAAAACACAAGCGCAAAACTGCAGTCTATCACAGGGGATGATTGCTGTACATAATTTCAAGTACTTATGAGGAAATGACCATTGCATAGTCTTTCTTGGTAACAAGTATTTTGTGTTTGACCACATTATTTGATAATGGCCGTTTTATTTGAAAATGCACCAATAATTAAACTTCAACGATGAACATATCCACTGTTCTGACACTATGATAAACTTTAGCATGAAATACAATCAAATTTGGTTCAGTTGTTTCTATTGTGCATGCTATATATGATTTTGAGCCCAAGATTAGGAGTATAGCATTTTGCGTTATGACCAAAAACACTTTCAAACTCTTATTTTATCAGAAGGATTTTGTGTTTGGCAGCATTATTTTATGATGACTGTTGTATATTGAAAATGCAGCAATGATTTAACTTAATTATTTGAAATATCTAATGTTATGGTGCTGTGATAAACTTTTGCATATAATATTCTCTGATTTGACACTGGTATTTTTATTTTGCATGCTATATTACATTTTGAACCCAAAATGAGCAGTATAGCATTCTGTGTTAAGAGTTTTGCACATTGAAACTCTGTTGTGCGAAATGAGTCAAGGCAATCGTAAAAAACTGTAAAACCAAACAACTAGCACAATTCCTGGGAGGGACGATGTCCTTAACCTGCTTGATTGCCTCAGTTGAACCTACTCCCAATAGTGCTGTAGTGAAAATGTGCATAAATCCAAACCCATTTCATCCCGGTATGAGATCGCACTGAAATATAGCTAGGCACAATGAGAGGGTTTTTTTTGTTCGGTGACATATTGGGGGTGGCACAGTTTCAAATATTCAACAGTACAGGAGTGCCGCTGGTTTCATCTCAACCAAACTTTGGATTGCCGCCCAAAACCCTTTCTAATCAAGATCTCCAGCCCAGTGCTGCACTGACTACGGACGCGATCTTATCCCGTTCCTGGTGCAGGGTTACAAACTCTCCACCTAGTGGACAAAATGCGCACCAGCATCTTCGGTAATGATGCTGACAGTGATGATGATGATGATGGCTGTATATCCTTTACCCTTCTCTCACCCTCATCACCCCTTACTCCCATGTACAGGTATGCACACACACACACACCTGCACAGGTACGCACACACACACCTGGCTGCCTGGCTCAACCAACAACAACTTGTTCCTTCCTCCACCTCTCCATGATCCGTGTCCTTCTCAGTCTCACTTTTCTTCTCTTAATTATTTTCTTTTTCTTTCTCTCTCTCTCTCTCTCTCTCTCTCCCTCTACCCCTTCGGCTGCCTCCTCCCCTCCCTCTCTCCTCTTCGCCCTCTCCCCGGCTTTTTTTTCCCTTTCCTCTCTATCCTGCTTTCTTTTTCGTTCCCTCCCCCGTCCTGCAATCCCTCCTCCTCCTCCATATCACTACTCCCTCCTATCCTAAAACAGTGCCCCTCCCTCTCTCTCTCTCCCTCCCTCCTTTATCTGTCCATCTCTGTCCCTCTCTCCCCTTCAGCTCACCTCACACATTTGGCTTTCTCCCCTCTCTCTGAAGCCGAGCGCTTTTCTCCTCCAGCTCGCCAGCTCTCGCACGGCCGCAGCTTCCGCCCGAAGTCTAACAGCACCTGGGGACACGCAGAGGTGAGAGGGGTAGGCTCCCAGTGCCGCAGCGGAGCGAGGGAGGGAGGGAGAGAGTGAGAGAGGGAGCGGAGCAGTGGAGAGCAGAGCGAGTGATAAAGTAAGGAAAGAAAAGTGTAGGGAAGCAATAGTGCTGAGTTTGAGAGTGTGTGTGTGTGTGTGTGTGTGTGTGTGTGTGTGTGTGTGTGTGTGTGTGTGTGTGTGTGTGTGTGTGTGTGTGTGTGTGAGATGCAGATAAAGAGAGAGAGAGTGCGAGAGTGTGTGTGTGAGAGTGAAAGAGAGTGTGCGTGCGAGAGAGAGATTATGTCTATGGGTTGGGAGAGAAGGAGAGTTAAAACAGTAGAGAATTGTTTGGTGTATGGGATGCTGCTGGCTGCATTCAGATCAGAGAGAGAGAGAGAGAGGGATGAGGAGAAAGAGTGATGGAGGAGATGGAGAGAGGAAGGAAAGAGAGAGAGAGAGAGAAAGAAAGATGGGGAGAGGCACTACTGCTGTTTGTGTAGCTGAGGCAGTTTGTATTGCCATTAGTATTGGTTCTCTGTTCTCTGTTGGGTCTCATTCAGAAAATTAGTGTGACCGGTGAATGAATGTGCCTGAATGAGAGAGAGGAGCGAATCAGTGTGTGTGTGTGTGTGTGTGTGCCTGAATGAGAGAGGAGCGATCAGTGTGTGTGTGTGTGTGTGTGTGTGTGTGCCTGAATGAGAGAGGAGCGAATCAGTGTGTGTGTGTGTGTGTGTGTGTCTGAATGAGAGAGGACTGGTGTGTGTGTGTGTGTGTGTGTGTGTGTGTCTGAATGAGAGAGGACTGGTGTGTGTGTGTGTGTGTGTGTCTGTCTGTCTGAATGAGAGAGGACTGATGTGTGTGTCTCTCTAAATGAGACAGGAGCAGTTCCAATACACAGCAGGACTTCACTCACAAACCATGGCGCGCGCACACACACACACACACACACACACACATATGCACACAAAGACAGAGTGCGGGAGAGAGAGGACAGGCTTATCTATCCCTTGGCGTTAGTGTGGTGTGGGGTGGGGTGGGGTGGTATGAATGCGTGGCAAAAGAGATGCAGAAATGAATACGATATTTAGCATGTATAGTCTGATAAAAAAGTGTGCTTTTTTTCTTTTATGTCACACTTGTTCCCCGTATATATTTCAGAACAAACTTCAGCATTATGAAAGCACCGACTCACTGACCAGAATGAGAAATGAGTCTATTACCATCTGACATTATTGTGGGATGTGTTCAATACAACAGTGCATCCAAGACCTTGAGAGACAGAGAGAGAGAGAGAGAGAGAGAGGGAGCGAGAGATAGCGGAATAAAAAGAGATGGAGCCGCCACTTTGAGATGCAGAAAGTGAACAGAGCAAAACACTACACAAGCAGTTCATGAGGACTATAATTCCACTGCAATGAAAAAATGTGCGTGTGTGTGTGTGTGTGTGTGTGTGTGTGTGTGTGTGCATCCATGGGGTGTTTGGGGAGGGGTGCAGAAATGGTGCACTGGAGAGAGCAGAACGGCGGTGGAATTAATTGACATGCCAGTGCATTTCCTGTGGGCGACGTTGCGGTCTGAGACTTTGCCTATATTCATTCTTTCACGCGTGTGTACGTGTGTGCGCATGTGTGTGGGTGTGCATATGTGTGTCTGTGTAAGTGCGTGTGTATGTAGGATGTATATGTGTGCACATGTGTGTGGGTGTGCATGTGTGTGCATGTGGATGTGTGTGTTTGTGTAAGTGTGTGTGTGTGTGTGTGTATATGTATATGCTCTGTGCTGTGTCCATTAGCTCCTGGCAGACACGTTATTCCTGCACCAGCCTGCACCATATTTAATGAAGCGATTCTCAACCTTGACTCAGACAGAAAGGCAGAATAATGTGAGAATATGATGATGGTGACTCCTGGATTACCAACCCACCAGAGTTTACCACTACAGATTACCAACCCACCAGAGTTTACCACTACAGATTACCAACCCACCAGAGTTTACCACTACAGATTACCAATCCACCAGAGTTTATCAACCCAATACAGATTACCAACCCACCAGAGTTTACCACTACAGATTATCAATCCACCACAGACTACCAATCCACCACAGATTATCAATCCACCAAAGTTTATCAACCCACTACAGATTATCAATCCACCACAGACTACCAATCCACTACAAATTACCAATCCACCAGAGTTTATCAACCCACTACAGATTACCAACCCCTGTTTGTTTCTGTGTGAGAGACGGAGAGAGAATGAGAGTGAATGTGTGTGTGTGTGTGTGTGTGTGTGTGTGTGTGTGTGTGTGTGTGTGTGTGTGTGTGTGTGTGTGTGTGTGTGTGTGTGTGTGAGAGAGAGTGTGTGTGTGTGTGTGTGTGTGTGAGAGAGAGAGAGAAAGAGACAGAGGGAGAATGAGTGAGTGTGTGTGTGTGTGTGTGTATGAGAGCGAGAGAGAGTGAATGAGAGAATGTGTGTGAAAGACAGAGGGAGACTGAGTGTTATAACGTGTGTGTGTGTGTGTGTGTGTGTGTGTGTGTGTGTGTGTGTGTGTGTGTGTGTGTGTGTGTGCGCGCGCTTCTGCCTGTGGAGTGGGTTGAATTGAATTGTTTGTGTAGGAGTGTGTAGGTGAGATGCTGTTAGGTCGTATCAGCCAGTGCATTGGCAGCTGTGAAGTGCCTGTTTGAATGAACGTGGGCAGATTATCAGGCAGCCCTGCCAAACTGTCACCTCCAAACTGAAAGCACGCACGGCACATCCATGATGGAAACCAAGTGCTTGGATTCTCAACAAGATGAAACGGCCGTACAAACGAGGTTCAGTTTAGCGCCGGCAATACATTAAAGGAAGCAAAGAGTGCCAGGATGATTCAGCTTCTCTGCAATGGCAGGAAGAGTTTTCATATGAAATATTTAGCATTTTGTAAACATATCAAAGGGAAATGATTACGCATTCTAAATATTCAAGAATCATTTGTAAAATGTGCAGTTTGGCTATTTCTGAACCTCATTTTTGGGAAATAAAATGGCATTTAACTTGACATTTTTCTTGGATAGCAGGTGGGGGCAAAGCAGAGCAGAGCAGAGCAGAGAGGGCTGCAGGTAGGGATGAGGGCACAGAGCAGAGGGCTGCAGGTAGGGATGAGGGCACAGAGCAGAGAGGGCTGCAGGTAGGGATGAGGGCACAGAGCAGAGAGGGCTGCAGGTAGGGATGAGGGCACAGAGCAGAGAGGGCTGCAGGTAGGGATGAGGGCACAGTGCAGAGAGGGCTGAAGGTAGGGATGAGGGCACAGAGCAGAGAGGGCTGCAGGTAGGGATGAGGGCACAGAGCAGAGAGGGCTGCAGGTAGGGATGAGGGCACAGAGCAGAGAGGGCTGCAGGTAGGGATGAGGGCACAGAGCAGAGAGGGCTGCAGGTAGGGATGAGGGCACAGTGCAGAGAGGGCTGCAGGTAGGGATGAGGGCACAGAGCAGAGAGGGCTGCAGGTAGGGATGAGGGCACAGTGCAGAGAGGGCTGCAGGTAGGGATGAGGGCACAGAGCAGAGAGGGCTGCAGGTAGGGATGAGGGCACAGAGCAGAGAGGGCTGCAGGTAGGGATGAGGGCACAGAGCAGAGAGGGCTGCAGGTAGGGATGAGGGCACAGAGCAGAGGGCTGCAGGTAGGGATGAGGGCACAGAGCAGAGAGGGCTGCAGGTAGGGATGAGGGCACAGAGCAGAGAGGGCTGCAGGTAGGGATGAGGGCACAGAGCAGAGAGGGCTGCAGGTAGGGATGAGGGCACAGTGCAGAGAGGGCTGAAGGTAGGGATGAGGGCACAGAGCAGAGAGGGCTGCAGGTAGGGATGAGGGCACAGAGCAGAGAGGGCTGCAGGTAGGGATGAGGGCACAGAGCAGAGAGGGCTGCAGGTAGGGATGAGGGCACAGAGCAGAGAGGGCTGCAGGTAGGGATGAGGGCACAGAGCAGAGAGGGCTGCAGGTAGGGATGAGGGCACAGAGCAGAGAGGGCTGCAGGTAGGGATGAGGGCACAGAGCAGAGAGGGCTGCAGGTAGGGATGAGGGCACAGTGCAGAGAGGGCTGCAGGTAGGGATGAGGGCAAAGAGCAGAGAGGGCTGCAGGTAGGGATGAGGGCACAGAGCAGAGGGGCTGCAGGTAGGGATGAGGGCACAGAGCAGAGAGGGCTGCAGGTAGGGATGAGGGCACAGAGCAGAGAAGGCTGCAGGTAGGGATGAGGGCACAGTGCAGAGAGGGCTGCAGGTAGGGATGAGGGCACAGAGCAGAGAGGGCTGCAGGTAGGGATGAGGGCACAGAGCAGAGAGGGCTGCAGGTAGGGATGAGGGCACAGAGCAGAGAGGGCTGCAGGTAGGGATGAGGGCACAGAGCAGAGAGGGCTGCAGGTAGGGATGAGGGCACAGTGCAGAGAGGGCTGCAGGTAGGGATGAGGGCACAGTGCAGAGAGAGAGGCATGGTGGGGAACTGAACCCGCAGCCACATGGGGGAGGGGCTTGTATACCGATTGACAGCCTATTGACTTCATCACACGTCTCGCCCCAACTGACTTTTTTTATTTTTTTATTTTAAGCACAAGGCTTTTGATGTTAATTGTACCGTGTAAAGTGTCTTCATTAAAGCACAGATTGATTGGCTTAGTTTGACACTCAGTGCCAGCTCATTACAGCACTGGGATCGTCCCTTAAGATGATTATAGTCATCCTAAATGGAGCCGCTGTTTCGCCGTGTCCACTTTTCCCCTTATCAAAGTGCCACGCACGCACGCTGCGTCATCGGAGGCTCTCTCTCCTTGTTCAGTGGTGGTTTATTGGCAGGACAATCAAGGTCGTATTTCCAAAGCCTGAACAGAACATGTCAGTGGCGTACACATAGATATAGAACCATAGATGTGACATATGTCATAGTTAGTGGCACAATTTTTGAGACCATACCCAGGTAAGATGGTGGCCAGTAACCATGGTTTTATATCTATGAGCCAATCATCAGCTATCTGGCTTCTGAGACCCGATTATGACATCACAGTGGGTTAGAAAGTACATGACACTTTGCCATAGGTTCCTATTATAGCTGTACCCAGGTAAGATGGCTGCCAAATTGTTCCATTTCAGAATTCCATGATATGACATATCTATTGTTCTATATCTATGGGCGTACAGCACCAGGCTAACTATGACTGTACTGTTAAACATACAGACACCAAAAGCTTGTACCAAAAAATGAAATGGCAACACTTCTGTAAGTTTTGCAAAGTTGCTGTGGCTAAAATAATCTGCCAAATGATTGCATTCCTGCTCTCTCTCTCTCTCTCTGTCTCAATCAAACACACACCGACACACACACACACACACAATCCCCTTCTCTCGCTCTACCTATCCTCTCTCACTCTCTTCCCCCTTCTCGCTCTCCATCTCTCCCCCTCTCGCTCTCTTTGTTTCTCCCCTCTCTCCCTCTCTCTTGCTCTGTCTCTCCCTCATTGTCTCTCCCTTGCTCAATCTCTTTCTCGCGCTCTCTCTTGCTCTCTCATTCGTCTGTCTCATCTCCCTCTCACTCATACACAGAGCCCGTACGCAGAGTCCAGCTGAAGAGCTTCTGACACATTTTTCGCGGTTTTCTGTGTATAAAGTGTATAGTGTGAAAGCAGTGAGCCTTTTTGACAGAGGATGACGAGGATGGGTCGGAGGTCCGCTTCTGCTCAGGTGCTGCTGGAGGGGGTATGGCTGAGACTGCACCAGCTGAACAGTCAGCGGCTCAGTCAAAATCCTCAGCCACCTGCTACTAAATCTGTTTGTGTTTTTCCCCTCAAATGGCAGCCATTTCAGCATGTGATGTTAGACCACATCACATTTATGGTGTGATAAACGCAGCCTGCGATGTGGACTAGCTGCATTATGGAGGCGTGGGGAGGGGGCCGGGGTTGCTTGTGCTTTTTGGATGTGTAATATGGCACCGCACAGTAATGCCTCTGTAATGGTGATTATATAACAGGCCATCACATGCTACGCTGCACATGCACACACGCGTACGTACGCACACTACAGAAAAAGAGAGAGGGACGTGGTCACGTTCCACCGACTTCACAGACAACCGCAATGCTGCCCCCCACACACATCGCTACACACAGGGGACGCACTCACACAACGCATCGATTTCTCTTCAGCGCATCAAGAACGCCCCATTCTCTCTCTCTCTCTCTCTCTCACACACACACACACACTACACACCTTACGAGTGTTTTAGGTAAAAGTGGAGAGTCCACAGATCTATTTTGATTTTTGGCCCTTTTGAAGGGGCATGTATTCTTAGCCAAGATGAGAAGTCAAAAGGTCCCAATCCCAGAATAGACTCCAGTCCAGTTGAGAGAGCTGGCGCGGGAGCTGGAGATTCCAATTAACGCGTGTATGACCTCCTAAATGAGATTGACAGTGTGCAGTGAGTCTGTTGGGAAGCCAGAAAAAAATGGATTGAAACCTTTCTTTTGTTCATTAAGGATTTTTTAAAAATATATTAACAGGATAAAGTGACCCATTTCAGAAACATCGCTTAAAAATGTCAATCTTTTGGGACAGTCATTATATTATAGAGTAGCCTCGCAATGGATTTCTTCTGCTGAAAATCAGTTTATTCAACGGAGGACAAAAGAAATTGGGTTGTGAATTTGACAACTTTAAAAAAAACAAGTGCATGCCAGCATATCAGGCAGACTCGATCAGTTAACATTCAATCTGTATTTTCTGTAGAGTCATTTACAAACAAGTGGTCGGGTCACACAGCACATTACCCTGTGAGCTATGCATCGAGTAAAACCCTGAACCCTCCCAAATCTGTAGTAAAAAGAGCTGTCCTGGATTTTACTCAGTGCAGTTATCCAGCTAACTCAGTAATCCTGCTTTGTGAAATACACCCCAGGAATCTCTTGACTTTAGCAGACATTTGAATCTCTTGCAGTCATTGAATGTAGGCTGTTTGGCTCACCCTGGATGAGGGAATGTAGAGTGCTTTGCCTGTATTGGTGAGCACAAAACGTCCCTAGACCAGACCAGACATCACCTCCAGCTCTTGCCTCCATCTCTGAGAGTCGAGGAGGTGGAGGAGCAGCTGGAAAAATCTATCTGCTCGCTGCCAATAATATTCTCTAGTGTGTGAACAACCGTGAAATAAAGAAACGCTTCCATTCTATGCATTTATCTCTGATCGCGAAACAAAGGGTAAATTATAATGTGTGTGTGTGTGTGTCAGGATGAGAGAGAGAGAGAGAGAGAGATAGCTAGAGAGAGAAAGAATGTGGAGTTCTTGATCTACTGAAGAGAAATCAATGCGTTGTCCTGAGAAGTGTCTCTGTTTTAGCTTTGTGCGATGGGGCAGCATTGCGGTTGCCTCTGGGCCTGTCAAGTTGGTGGAATGCGGCCATGTGACTGTGTCTCTCTCTCTTTCGGTCGCAAGGGCAAGCAAGACTGTGGTAGCCCCTGGTTCAGTCCAGTCAGTGGAGTGTGAACGTGGCGTCTCTCTCAGTGGTGCTTTGTGAATGTGACAGGAGGCACTGCGGTTAGGCGATAGCTCTGTCCAACCAGTGGACTCTGACCAAGTGTCGTTTTCATTTTATTCCTGTGTAAGTGAGGGCAATACCGTGATCACCTCTCGTGTGCGTGTGTGTGTGTGTGTGTGTGTGTGTGTGTGCGCGCGCATGTGTTTGTGTATGTACTAGGTGTGTGTGTGCAGTTCACTGCAGTGGAATTATAGTCATGAACTGCTTCACCGTTTTGCTCTGTCCACTTTCTGCATCTCCGTGCTGCTCTGTGACGGCTCTTTGCGTCTCTTTTTTCTGCTCCCTCAATCTTTCGCTCTCTCTTCTCTCTAGCTCACTCTCTCTTTCTCCCTCTTTCAATCTCTCTGTGTCTCTCTGTCTCTCTGCCTTTCCCTCTCTCTCTCTCTCTCTCTCTCTCTCTGTAGCTGAGTGAACATTAGCAGCACTGTAGTCTCCTTTGGTTTGTTGCGGGACTTCTTGTTGTGGTTCAAGGTCAATCGCAGTTTACACTGTGCTGCAACAACTGCTGTCAAACAGCCGAATGCTCGGCACTGCTGAAAACACACTGTGGCAGAGCTCCACCCCCCCCCCCCCCTCTCTCTTTCTCTCCACACATATACATACACGCATGCATATATACACATACACACAGCGCACGCCCACACACACACACACACACACACACACACACACGCGCACACACAGCGCACGCACACACACACACACACACACACACGCGCACACACAGCACATGCACGTACATGCACACACACACACACACACACACACACATACACACAGCACATGCACGCACACACACATACACACACACACAGCGCACACACACACACACACATACATACACACACACACGCGCGCACACACAGCACATGCACGTACATGCACACACACACATACACCTACACATCCCCACACACGCACACACACACACACACACACAGCACACACACATGCGCACACTAGTAAATGCAGACACTTCTTTTCAACTACTTTTTCAAGACTTTGGTGTCCAGATATGGAGCACAGTTGATGATAGTCACGTCTAATTAGTAGCCAAATTAGTCCACCAGCGGGAGACCTAATAATCACTACAATAAGGTTGGCTAAATATACATGCAGAGAACAAGAGGAGTCTTCAGCTCAGGCATACGGGGAACGTGCTGCTTTAGTGTAGGGACTGCGCACCTTCCTCTCTAGAATATAAAGTGAGCTTTGAAATGATGAAAAACTGCACCCAAAGAAAAAAGAGATTTTCAAGGTGGAGAGAGAGAGAGAGAGAGAGAGAGAAATACAGAGTGAGTGTGATGTAGACATTTGGGTGCCGCTTTTAGCCAAAGCACCTTAAAAATAGTGCATTTAACATGATAAGCAAACACCACAAAGAGCTGGAGATATAAAATAAATAAATTCAAATAAAATAAGTGCTGCTGTCAAGGTGCATGCTTCAAGCCCTGTGGAATAAAGGGAGATTATATATACTGTATATACAGTCAAGCCGGAAAGTCTCCCCACCCCTTTCACCTTCTCCACGTTTTATTACGTTACAGACATATTCTACAATAGATTGAGTTAATTTTTTGTCTCAAAATTCTACACAAAATAGCCCATAATGACAAAGTGAAAACAGGTTTTTAGACATTTGTGCTAATTTATAAAAAATCAAAATGTAAAATATCATATGTACACAAGTGTGCACACCCTTTGATATGACACCCAAAAGTGAGCTGAGGTGCATTTTTTTTCCACTGATACTGCTTGAGATGTTTCTACAACTTAATTGGAGTCCACCTGTGATAAATTCAATTGATTGCACATGATTGGGGATTGCCAACACCTGCCTATATAAGGTCCCACAGTTGACAGTGCATGTCAGAGCAAACTCCAAGCCATGGGGTCAAAGGAATTATCTGCAGACCTCAGAAACAGGATTGTGTCAAGGCATAGATCTGGAGAAGGGTACGGAAAAATCTCTGCAGCTTTACAGGTCCCAAAGAGCACAGTGGCCACCATCATTCATAAATGGAAGAAGTTTGGAACCACCAAGAATCTTCCTAGACCTGGCCGCCCGGCCAAACTGAGCAATCGGGGAAGACGGGCCATAGCCAGGGAGGTGAGCAGGAACCCGAGGGTCAATCTGACAGAGCTCCAGCGTATCCTTGTGGAGATGGGAGAACCTTTCAGAAGATCAACCATCCAGGCAGCACTCCACCAATCAGGCCTTTATGGTAGAGTGGCCAGACGGAAGCCCCTCCTTAGTAAAAGGCACATCACAGCCCGCTTGGAGTTTGCCAAAAGGCACCTAGAGGACTCTCAAACCATGAGAATCAAGATTCTCTGGTCTGATGAAACCAAAATGGAAGTTTTTGGCCTGAATACCAAGCGTCACGTCTGGAAGAAACCAGGCACCGCTCATCACCTGGCTAATACCATCCCTACAGTGAAGTATGGCGGTGGCAGCATCATGATGTGGGGATGTTTTTCAGCAGCGGGAACGGGGCGACTAGTCCTGATAGAGGGAAAGATGAATGCAGCTAAGTACACCGAGATCCTTGAAGAAAACCAGCTCTAGAGCGCTCTGGACCTCAGACTGGGGCGAAGGTTTACCTTCCAACATGACAACGACCCGAAGCACATAGCCAAGAGAACAAAGGAGTGGCTTCGGAGAAAGTCTGTGCATGTCCTTGAGTGGCCCAGCCAGAGCCCAGACCTGAATCCAATTGAACATCTGTGGAAAGACCTGAAAATGGCTGTGTACCAATGCTCCCCATCCAACCTGACGGAGCTTGCAAGGATATGCCAAGAGGAATGGGCAAAAATGTCCAGAAACAAGTGTGCCAAGCTCGTAGCTTCTTTACCAAGATGCCTTGAAGCTGTAATCACTGCCAAAGGTGCAGCAACCAAGTATTAGGCTAAGGGTGTGTATAGATATGTAACCCCTAAATGACCTATTTTTGTCAGTAAAATAAAATTGCATATTTTCTAAAAACCTGTTTTCACTTCGACATTATTGGCTATTGTGTGTAGATGTTTGAGGCAAAAAATGAACTCAATCTATTGTAGAATATGTCTGTAACGTAATAAAACGTGGAGAAGGTGAAAGGGCTGGGGAGACTTTCCGGCTTGACTGTATATATTACCCCATCAAATAAAGGAAATGGAGGAAGAGATGAATAGTGAGAGAAAAGGCAGAAGTGGGGGGGGGGGGGGGGGGCTCTTCGCACCCGCAACACTGAAGGCGGAAGTGTACTTGCTGTGGGAACGAACTTCGAACACGAAATGACGTGTTTGTGGTCAAAACTAAACTCCGCATTGACTTCAGCCACCGCAGTGTGCACATCCCCACCCCCGAACAGTTCTGTCTGAGGGCTAGTTTCTGACATTTGTGCGTGTGTGTGAGTGTGTGTGGGGGGGGGGGGGGGGGAGCCAGCTCTGCTGCCAGGGTTCCATCGACATTTGTCTACAACTTTGGCTGTAGAATGAACCTAACCCTCCCCCCATGGTACTTAACGTTATGCTGTAGGTTTATGCGTTGGCTGCTGCTGTTGCCCGTACCTGATAACTTGGCATCATCGTCTCTGCTCTTTGCAGAAACCTTTTTGTGCGCACGTTTGAAAGTCACTCAGGATGGCAGTGCCCGCTCAATGCAAGCGTTCATTTTTATCTTCAGAAGCACAGTATGTCTAATACCGGTATTTATTATTTTACTGTGTTGTCCTCTTTACTATTGCCTTGTGTCCTCCTGTGTACTTGTATGCATAATTATGTATAGTGCTTTCTTAGTCTGTAGTGTGTGGAACTGGTACATGGTACAGTCCATGTCGCCCCATACCTACCTGCGTATTGGTACACCCCACCAGGGGTCAGTGCAGGGCTATAATTCAGCTACAGTATGGGAGGGTCCTTTTGGTTCTACATGAAAAATGTTGAGTCTGCAAGCAAACTACATGTATGTCATGTGCATCAAAGACAGCATAAGATCCCCATGAATAAGAGATGTCAGACTCAATGGCGGGTTTTCTCCTGGGTACATACAGGGTAAATACATTAATATATAAACAGTGTTCACAGTTCACCAAACTGTCTTTGTGAAAAACCCCCATCTATTTGTAAGTCAAAATGGCGATATTTCAAGAGAGTACTTAAGCAAGAGAGAAAGCGATGTCATATTCCACTGCTATTCCAATGTAAATTTATGTTTGTGTTTCTTTTTTCCATTAAGGTGTTATTTCAGATAATGCCTTGGCAACAAATGTGTACTTGTCTTATCAATAAGAGCAAATCTGAACGTTTTGATAGTGCTAGCGAGTGAGAGAGCGAGCGACAGCCAAGAAATGAATCCTCAAATGAGTCTCCTCAGTAAAATGGTGTTGGAGTTGATTGAATCCAGGCCGCTGTCTTGTTGCTACTGTGTTGCGAATTGGCAGTGTGGTATAGTGGTTGGGGACGTGGACATTCAGTGCTAAAGTTACCGGTGTAGAACCTTGGGTCAGGCGCTGCAGCCGTGACCATGAGCAAAGGCCCTCAACCTCACCGGCTTCTGCAATGATCCCGCTCTACCAGTGAACGACAAACGGGCGCAGAAAATAACACGCAAATTATCCAGAACAAGGACAAAGGCAATATGTGACTGGAATGTGAATCTCTGGTGGCACTCAGACGGTGGAGGGGGGAGAGAAAGTAACGTTTTGGGTGTTATGCGTCATGACCTCCCTCATTTAAAAAAAGGACAACATTCTAGATGTTAACATCCTGAGGCAAAGACTAGAAAGCAACATTGACAGTCTGTCCTGACAGCGCTGATCTTGGGCAGAGCGAGTGTCAGAGCAGGAAGTCATGTATAAATACCGCTCCGCGGTGTGGTGGTGAGGCGGTGTTAGCCTTACGAGGTGTAGGGGCGGGAGAGAGAGAGAGCGCGTGCGTTCACTGCACGGTGCGGCCCGCCGCGCACGGGCGTGCTCCGTAGTAACGGTTGTGAATGAGTCACAGCAGAGTTTCCATTCTGTGTGTACGAGTGGCTGCGGCCTTGCACTCGCTACCCATTTCCTTCACGCAATGTAGCGGTAGCGTGTGAGCAATGTCACGTGACCGCCCACCTCATCAAAGATGCCGCTGTGCTGTCTTCGATGTGATCCCGCATCTAGCGCTACAGCAAACGGATAAATGCAAAAAGCCCATCATGAATCTTCTTTTGTCACTTTAGTTGTCAATAAAAATCACACAGGGAAATGTGGTCAGCGCGTGTCAATGCTCAGCTTATGCGAGCTGGTGATCTAATTGTCCAGATATTGACTGAAAAGCGAGGCTTGCTCTCACAGCAAGTCATCCTCCGTGAAAAGAAATGAGGAGCTTTATTTCAAGCTGTTTCAGTTGGATAGTTCTCATTGTCTCCTTTCATTAAAGAAGCTCTTCAGTCGTTGGAAATTAGAAATCAAAGCGTGTCAGCGTCCACGGTGACCTTGGCCTTGACCTCTGGGACCTGCTAATGGAAAGAACCGCTCTGGGGAACCGTGAGGGTAAAAGACATTCTCAAATTGTCCCAAAATCTATGAAACTGGCTGTGTTGTAGACCAGAACTGACTGTGTTAGAGACCAGAACCGGCTGTGTTAGGGATCAGAACTGGCTATTTTCTAGACCAGAAATAGCTGTGTTACAGGTCAGGATTGGCTGTGTTCTAGACCAGAACTTGCTGTGCTAGAGATGAGATCTGGCTGTGTTAGAGGTCAGAACTGGCTGTGTTAGAGATGAGAACTGGCTGTGTTAGAGATGAGAACTGGCTGTGTTAGAGACCAGAACTGGCTGTGTTAGAGATGAGAACTGGCTGTGTTGCTGTGTTAGAGATGAGAACTGGCTGTGTTAGAGGTCAGAACTGGCTGTGTTAGAGATGAGAACTGGCTGTGTTAGAGGTCAGAACTGGCTGTGTTAGAGATGAGAACTGGCTTTGTTACAGACCAGAAATGGCTGTGTTAGAGATGAAAAATGGCTGTGTTAGATATCAGACCTGAGTGTGTGTTCCAGAACTGGGCTGAGTAAAATGATTAAAATTGACTGACATTACATTTAAAAAAAGATAATAAAAACAGAGGGAGAAAGACAAAAAAGAAATGACAAAAAACAAACAAACAACAAAGGTAATATAAAAACAAAATGGCCTAAGATGATCTTTATCTAAGATCCTCTGGGAAACGGGGACCCTGTCTGTGTTAAAGACCAGAAACCATGTTTTGTGATAAACGCCCAGAAGTGGAGAAAGGTGGAGCTCTGTGATTGTGATGATCCTCCACCTGGCTTGCCAGCTTGTCTCGGTGCAAAACTTGAGATGATACTTAAGAAGCCACATTCGTCACCCTTTAACCGTGACAGGGAATTTTCCCTCTAGATCAAGCATGAAACGGTGGGACGCAGTGCAATATCAAACGGTGTGGGCGCTAATCGCAGCCTAGAGCTGTAACCTCAACAGAGCCACAGATTTCTCTCATGCACGGTATAATTAAGAGTCAAGACACCAAGTGCTTTCTGTCTGTTCTGTTGTAATTACATTTGGTACACATGGGCTGGAAGAACAGACTTGGTATTAATGGAATGACAGAGAGAGCTAACCAATTAAACGAGCACTTAAGCTAGAGAGAACGAGGCGCCATATTCTATTACCATTCTAATGTTAATTTATGTTTGTGTTTCATTGAAGTGCTATTTCAGATATCGCTTTGGCAGCACAATTGTGTACTTGTCATGTCAATAAAAACAATCTGAACTTTTTGAGTGATGAGACAAAGAGGGCGGAGAGAGAGCGAGAGAGGGACAGCCGAGACCTGAATCCCGAAATTAGTCCCCTCGGTCAAATGGCGCCGAAGCTCGCTTACTAACCAAGAGAGGCAGCTATGCTGGAAGAGAGAGGAAGATGGATGAATGGGGTTCAGGGTGCATCTTATAGCCCAAGCTTGTTATAAAAAAAAATTATGGACCGCCCCTCCACCCCCCTTAAATATTGAATCACATCTTCTAAAAAAAGACCAATGGGCAGAAAAATCCGGGTTGATGAATGAAGGGGGCAGAATGGAGAGAGGGGGAGAGGTAAAGGTAGACTGATGCAGGACAGGCTGTGCTGAAATAGTGATTTAAAGGAGGGTCGAGACGGGGCCCGCATATCATCATGGCAGCATGATGCACGGAGGCGCTCGCTTCTCTAAAATCAAACACATTCATCTACAATTTCGCGGTCCCCTGGACACGGAGAGGCCGCCGGGCCTCTCGGGTCCGCAGCGGCGTCTCCGGCGGAGGTTCGGAGAGCCAGGGGGCGCAGGCGCTGCCCTTTCCGGAAATGTGCCACGTCCAAATTTAAAGCATATCGGTTATTGTTATTTTCCCGTTTATTATTTTGTGTCGTCACATTGGGCTTTATATTTTCATTCATTTAAGGTTTTTTTATGTTGACCATTGACGGTAAACTACTAGCCTACACATGTGAACGTAATAAAACGGCGAAAGAAATTCAGGCGATTGAAATTCAGACCAGGAACGGCGATAAAAAGTGCAGAGTCATACAGATATAGTATTGGATTCCCAAGGCCAGACTCCCGCTGTATCCTTGTCAGGAGGAAAGACAGAAACGGAGAAAGCATGATGAGGGTTGCTGCGAATAAAGGAGAAAACGGGGCGCCCGGCTGTCATCGCCGTGCGCTTTAACGGCTCACCTCCGCGTTCACCCACCTTGGCTTTTCGACAATACCTGCAAGACTAGCTTTCTCCTCTGAATTTTGCCCCGTTCCCCCTCCCCTCCCCCTCGGGCGTTCCTACAGATGCCTCCCTTAATTACACGCCCTGTCCCTCTCGCCTCGCTCTCTGTCAAATCTAATTCTAATTCAAAGTGCTCTATTGGCAGGACCACTTCAAGTACTACCAAATCAATACTGGCAATGTCAATGAATTGCATGGAGTTTCAGTACATCGGCGGACAGTGAATGGAATCTGTGAAGGTTGTGGAAAGTAAACGGATAATGATCTAAGCTTGCATAGTGGGGAAAATGTACGTGGAGATGCCAAACATCTTTTTTAGCCATTTCTTCTAAACCTGTTTTCTCTTCTTCAGTGAGTAGGTATACATTTGTCTACAATAACACATCAGTTCTGGTACCTGCTAAAAGTGTGTGTTTATTCTAGTTGTGACAGAGAGGGCCTCATACATTTCATACACACACGCACATACACACACACACACACACACACACACACATACTCGCACACACAGGCGCACGCACACACACACACACACACACACACACACACACATACACACACACACAGGCCCACGCACATACTCGCACACACAGGCGCACACACACACACACACATACTCGCACACACGCACACCTTTGTTTGGCTTTCCCCCATGACCTTTAGTGCTAATATTTGAGGGTCAAAGGGGGTATTATTGCACTCATACATGTTTTCTTTTATTTTTTTAAACTCTGTCAAATGTTGCCTGATAGAAATAATCATTTTCAGGAAGCGATAAGGTTGGTGCAGGGTCACTTTGACCATCTTCTCTTGGGGTTTTCTAAGTTGGATGTAAACAAATGCTGCAAATTGCTTTTGGGCTGAATTAATCTACTCTGCATATTTTGTGAGTGGATGCTATTGCTAGTCAGTAATTTAAGCTAGAAAGTATTTTGGTTCTGATTCTATAAAAACTTTCTCAAAGTCTGATTTCTGACAGTATTTCAAGTGAAAAGATTGCACTGCACTGGTTTGTTCTCAAAACCTGTGGCTGGAATTGATTGCAAATTCTTTGTGACATAAATGAACCCAGGTCAAACTGGTTGCTGTGCGTGCGTGCGTGCGTGCGTGCGTGTGTTTGTGTGTGTGCAGATTAGTGGCTTTCACGTTCACAATGCAATGCCAATCCCACCTGACTGAACAGTATAATGCGCTTAGGAACAGCAAAAGAATTTTAATGGTTTCTGTTTTAGGTAGGAGCCAAACTGCTGCTGAGCACATGGACTAATTACTTTTAACTATAAAAAACTGTAGGTAATAAATGAGACTCCTGTAATGGAATAAATGTTTAATATACGCAGAGTTAGCAGTCATAAAAAATAGTCACCTACTGTTCTGCTGTTGGGCTATGAAAAATGAGTTGGTATTTGATATTTATATTTTTATGTCTTCATTGTACCAGTACTCGAAAGCTGTATGAACTATATGACCTATGTTCTTTATCCTAGTACAGAGAAACCTTTAAAAACTGTTTTTCTTCATAATTTGGTTTGTGGTGAAGAGCTGTTTTGAGCATGGAGTAAGTTAATACAAGCTAACTGGCTGGTAAGCTTGAGGAAAACAGTTGGCGGGTAAGGACTATTTTCAGTGTTTAGCTATTTTTTCTTTGGTAGATTTTAAAATTCTCTTTTGTCCATTCAATTGTGGTCCCTAATGGACTCATATGTACTCTGTTAGAGTTGAATCAACGCTGGACATTTTGTGGCCTGTCCGTCCGTCTGTGCCTGTTCTCTTCGTTTTTCAGCGACCTGCTCGCTCAGTTCTGCTGCATTACGGTGCAGCCACACGCCTCTCTCACCGTGTATTTGTCTTGTTGAAAGGTTGCAATAGAGCAGCACTGATGAAAGGAAGGAGCTCCTGTTCTATTAAAGATATAGCTTCAGTAATTCCACAGCTGTCCCTCCCAGACAGACCCATCCCCAACAATTCTGCACAGCTATTATTCAAAGGGTCTTGTTCATCTCCCACTCCACCCCTCCTCCTGCTTTCTGTCTCTCTCTCTCTCCCCTTTCTCACTCACTCTCGGTTACCCCACCTGTATCTCTTTCCATCTCTATTTCTGTCGTTCTCCTCTTCTTTCATTTTTCCTTTCTTCTGTCTCCATCTCTCCCTTCCTCCGTCTCTCAGAGAGAAAGTGCTGACGCAAAGGAATGTAATATCCGAGGGGAGAATATAACAATCCTTCACGGTCTCTCAGGCAACAGTGCACGTGCAGTGCCAATAGCTGCCACTAGGCGGTGAGGGTCAGCGTTCCTGAACAGTGCAGTGCAATTTGGCTGAAACATTGCATGAGTCTTGCATTACCATTGTGTGTTGCTTATGATTGTATTCAGTGCTTGAAGGGGGGGAATAAGGGCAAGAACT
>CM056393.1:7586339-7611339 GCA_029718625.1 Synaphobranchus kaupii
CCTGTGTTTGAGTCGTGCATTTGGGTCCAGTCCTTTTCCGGGGTCGTAACATTTTAGTTTTTAAAAATTTCTTTCACAACATAATATTTGTACCTGTTCCCTCGACAAGACTTCTTGGGACACTTGGTTGTTTGATGCAGCCCCTGATTGAGTAAAATAGAAAGTTAAACCACTGGTGGTTGTCTGAAATGAATATCTAAAATGTATGCAGTGGTTTACCAGAGTATAATCGAATAAGAAAGCTATTCTTCTTCTTCTGATTATTATTATTCATAGTAATACGTGCAGTAGTGGTAGTAGTGTTTTTCATATAGTCGCTTATATTCACCACAGTAGGACGGTAAGTTACTACTCTAAGTACATCTGAGGAGCACATCACCAGGGAATAGGGGTAGGCTTCAATAGAGAGTAAATAATACTTGAAAAACATTTTAAGTTGCAAGTTTGTATTTGGAGGCCAGAAAATTCTGCTTACTATGCACTTTTTACGGCCTTTGATGTGTTCACGGTTTTGTATTGCAACAAGAGTAGTTCAGTATGTGTGTGTTTTATTCGAGTAAGATGCAAGATGTAAGAGCATGTGTTGTTCGCGACCAAAGCATATGCCATCCCTAAACACAGAGATACGCACTCACATCTCGTCCCAGATAAGGTGGGACGTGTGTCATGTCAGGTCTTTTTGACTGTATTTAAACCAGGATAGAAGACCAGTGTGGGGAGAGTAATTGCAGCGCAAACTTGTTTTGTGTTTCAGCGATCTTCCCGCTGGCCAGTGTGACACACAATAAACTTTCTCTAGAATGTTTGTTGCCGTGGTGAAGATCTTACATTTTCCTAACTTTGAGGTAAAAAACTTTGGTTTCAAATACCTTTTTTTTTTGGCACCTTTTTCTCATAGTCACATCACAGCTCTGTCTTAACTATGTAGTGGCTATAATTTAGTTAGTGCCAGCTGGATGCCAAATACAAATACATAAAAACTCAAACCATTATATAATAAGAGTGTTATATTTACATGAGATATGTGTACAGAAGTTGCACATAGTAGGAGACAGTCAGATGCACAAGTGGCGTTATTGAGTATTTTTTGTTCTTGTGTGTTTCATACAAGTCTGATTTCATTTTAAAACATTGTAAAGAAGTTGTAAAAACCTATGACATACATGCCGCATTGATAACATGGTCTCTTACCTTGGCAATTCTCACTACGTTTTCTCCTGTTCAGAACGAGGACAATATTTAGGATCACACTCAACGTCAAAGCTCCCGCCAAGCAATAAAGAGGAAGATCTTCATTTCCTGACATTATAAAGGCAATATTTAGTACAGCAGCCTTCACCAGTAATATTAATAAGAGTATAATAAGAAAGTGACAGTAATAACCTCTCCAAAATCTGATCTGCATGAGAATAACAATGAGGGATGGCAAACAATTAACAACTTACAACATAAAAATAAAATAGCAATAATATCAGATGAAGTTCATACTGGTTGTTCTACCGGTTGAAATTATTTAATTATTTCATCTTTTAGCCCTAGCCTCCCAAAAATACATACATGAACCTTTTAATAAATACTGAATGTACAAAGATGATACCTTCACCATGTGAGGGCAATCTTATTCGATAAGGTGTGGGTGCAGGCTTTTGTTCCAACCAAGCAGTAACACACCTGATTGTTCTAATCAAGGCCCTTAGCAAAGACTGTAGTGATTGACTAGTAGAACCAGGTGTGTCACTGCTTTGCTGGTGAAAGAAAAGCCTGCCCCCACACCCACACTGACCCTGTGGACCCCTGCACTATGTGATTGATTTTTTGGCTTACCCTTAAAGTCCAGCTTGCTCCCATTCCCAAACAGGATCTCCCCACAGGTGGCCACAGCGCAGTAGTAAGTCCCAGCATCAGAGAGGCTGAGGTTCCTCTTGGGGAAGTTGTAGACACAGCTCTGTGCGGGAGACACAGCCCCAGAGCTCCTCTGGCACTCATCACTCCTGGTTCCATGGGCGTAAATGATTCCTGGAGGGGACTCTCCTGAGCCCTGTCTGAACCAGTACACACTGTGTTCTCCTGCACAGGTCTCATTGTGTACTGTACACTGCAGAGTCACAGAGTCTCCTGGCTGCACTGACTCAGACTCGGGCTGCTGCAGTGCTACTGTCCTGCTCTGTGACTCTGACCCTGTAAAAGGTTAATACTCATTACAATGCAATGCAAACTTGTCCATTGGAGATCACCCCGTACATTTTATTTTCAACAATATTTTCCTCATTGTGCTCAATTTTGATCATGTAGTAAAAAGGTCCAGTTGTAAAACCCAACCATGTACTAAGGAAACATATAAGTGTAATTTCCATACCTTGTAGTATCAAAAATGTCCCTGTTTCAAATTGAATGACATGTGAATACATTTTCCCACAGTAATATATGGCTGAGTCCGATGGTTGTGTTTTGGAGATGGTCATATTAATAATTCCGTCGCTGTTGTGAGCAGTAATGCGCGGGTTATCTTTAAACTCGTTGTAAAATTCAACATCATTTCGATATTTTAATCCTGATAATATGAGTTGAGGCGTCTGTCCCACAGTTTGCTTGTACCATACCATGAATGAACTTTTCTCTTTTGCATTGAAGCACTGCAGAGTTACGGTGTCTCCAAGCTGAGCTGTTATCAGGAGAATTGTCTGAGTTATTCCTTCAGCTTCTGCCGGATCTAAGAAGGAGAAAAGACCTTATAATGTGATATATTTTGCATCCAAGTACAAGCACAAAATAACAACAATTTAACTCAAATCAGCTAAGAGTCAAACGTACCAGGAATAAGCACACAAGTACAGGTACATTTTAAGTCCTGATTTAAACAAACCAGGTGAAGCTTTTGTTATAACTCTGAATTAAACTACTGATCTCTAAAGACAAGGTGCATAACATGACTGCTGTCGCTGTTATTTTGTTTGTTTGTTGACTTTTTTTTGGTTTTTATGTTGCAGCAGTGAAACCCAGTATTGTCCATAAAAGCCACACTTACAGAATGTCCCGAGAATCAGCAGACAAAGGCAGATTCTAATCACACACATCTTTCTCCTGTTCCCCAGGCTAGACTTCTGTGCTCTGTGTCAATCAGAGGCATCTGAGAAACTGAATATGTCTTAAGGGAAGAATCTAACTCAGAAGTTGAATCGTTTACTGGACAGGCAGGAAGTGGTAGAAAAATGTTTAACTGGGCCATTCTCTTCTTTGCTCCATTTAACTTTTGATCACCATCACTGATAGTGGGCCAATTTACATAACCAGCATAATGTTTTGAATAATCATAACTGATGGGATAATAGGAGCATATGTACAGTATATTTATAAATACTGTATATATAATACAAACCCCAATTCCAAAAATGTTGGGACAGTATGGCTGTAAGTCATCAAGGGTCTGAGGTGTCAAACGAGCCTCAAACCATCACTCTGCCAGATATGCAGTAGATATAGATGGATCACTTTAAGGGCAGATATGCAGTAGATATAGATGGATCACTTTAAGGGCAGATGTGCAGTAGATATGGATGGATCACTTTAAGGGCAGATATGCAGTAGATATGGATGGATCACTTTAAGGGCAGATATGCAGTAGATATAGATGGATCACTTTAAGGGCAGATATGCAGTAGATATAGATGGATCACTTTAAGGGCAGATATACAGTAGATATAGATGGATCACTTTAAGGGCAGATATGCAGTAGATATAGATGGATCACTTTAAGGGCAGATATGCAGTAGATATAGATGGATCACTTTAAGGGCAGATATGCAGTAGATATAGATGGATCACTTTAAGGGCAGATATGCAGTAGATATAGATGGATCACTTTAAGGGCAGATATGCAGTAGATATAGATGGATCACTTTAAGGGCAGATATGCAGTAGATATAGATGGATCACTTTAAGGGCAGATATGCAGTAGATATAGATGGATCACTTTAAGGGCAGATATGCAGTAGATATAGATGGATCACTTTGTTTCTCCTGACCTATTTCCCTATTGAACTCCATGAAAAAATAAGTCAGGAGAAACAACCCTTCAAGTTATCCATCCATATCTACTGCATATATGGCAGAAGAGTGATGGTTTGAGGCTATTTTGATACCTCAGAACCTTGATGACTTACAGCCATTTAGCCAACCATGAGTTCCATACGATTCCTGTGTAATTTACAGCTTAATCTCGTCCCACCCCCCAATTCCCATAGAGATCGATTCAAATGCAGAGGTTATAGTATCGCTTGTAAGAGCACCTGAAAATAAGATATCAAGAGTTATTTGATATCATTGTATACCCAGTCACGATAGCATCACCCGTTTACCTGTGGAATGGCAAACAGGTGTTTTTTGAAATTCTCAGTCTTTTTTTTTTTGCCCCTGTCCCAACTTTTTTGGAATGTGTTGCAGACATCAAATCCGGAATTAGCGTATATTTACAAAAATCTATAAAGTTCATAAGGTAAAACATTAAATATCTTTTATTTGTACTGTTTTCAATTAAATATATGTAAAAGAGAATTTAGAAATTACTGCTTTCTGCTTTTATGTGCATTTTACATGCTGTCCCTACTTTTTTGAAATTGGGGTTGGTAGATAATAGTACAGTATAAATAAATATATATATACATATAAATTCTGTTCCGCCTAAAGTCACTGGATTTCACAACAGTCTGTGTGCCTTTACCTATATTTTTACATTATGCAAATGGCTTCATGGTTACCCATATACTAGAGATATGTACTCATCAGCATGTAGCCGGCAGCCATACCACCATGGACTCCAGCTAAGTCCAGCTAAGCTGGTGTGGGCTTGGTTAGTACTTGGATAGGAAACCTCCTGGGAAAACTCAGTTGCTGCTGGAAGTGATGTTGGTGGGCCAGTAGGGGGCAATCTTCCTTCTGGTCAAATAAATCCCAATGCCCCAGTGCAGTGATGGGGACACTGCGCTGTAGGAGATGCTGTCTTTCGGATGAGACGTTAAACATGACTCACTGTGGTCATTAAAGATCCCATGACACTTATCGTAAAGAGTAGGGGTTTTGTGTGGTGATTATTCTGGTGCAAAATGGTTGCCATGTCTTGGGTGCTACACATTGGTGGTGGTAAAGGTGAGCTTAACCTTCATCATTGTAAAGTGCTTTGAGTCACCGGTCGGCGAGAAAGGCGCTATATAAATGCAAGGCAGTATTATTATTATTTATCAGGCTAAAAAGCTTTTGGCACTGCGTGCCTGCCTGGGGAGACATTCTGACCTGAAATCAGTCTTCACAATTTCCTGGGATGTGCTTTGCTTAGAAACCAATGGCCAATTGCTACTTCTGACAAATCATGACCTTGTGTTGGTAGGATTCCAACTGTTGATGATTCAAGCCAACTCAATCGTTGACCTTCATAACATAACTATCATAATGCTGGCTAAAGTTTGTTCAAACTAAACAGGGGTGGCTTTCCCGATTCCGATGTGTCTTCAGAATTCACGACACACTTCACAATCTTTTTGAAGACATGTCTTGAAATTTTCACGACTCTTTCCCAAAGTAGGCTATTTCGTGGACTGAATATTTCAACACACACTTTCACTACAAACTTTGAGTAACACAGACCCGACAGGTCGCTGTAGAAAAGCCGATTCAGACCACAGAAAGCATCACACATCGTTTTCAGCCACTATCCCAAAAGCATAGTAGAGTTATGATCATCTTTGAATATATATATTTTTTGCTTTGTTTTAAATCTGATCAAACCTAACTGACAAATAAGACTTTTGTGTTGTGCTATCAGATTGTGTTGGCTTACTGACTTCATAATTCAAAATTAACAGCTAATATTGTTAAATTTCTTAACCTTTGCAATAAAAAAATGTTTCTTAATGTGAAAACAACATTAAAAGAAGCATACCATTTGGACAATAGTTTTGCCAAACATTTAACTTAGCCATTGGTCCCAAGCAGGAATTGAACCACTGACTTCACACATGGAAAGCCAAGATTGTATCCACTAGGCCAAAGCAGTGATAAGCTACGCTGCTCGGACCCCTAATAAAAAGAATCCGAACAAAAACAATAGGGTACCAGCAGCTACGCTGCTCGGTCTCCTAATAATAATAAAAGCTTCCGCACTTCTATTTAGTTTCCCTTTATTCGGGTATTTGAATTAAAAAAGAAATGTCTCTATTCAATGCAGTGTGCTGGAACAAGGTATGACATGATTGTTTGGAATGTACAAGGAATAGTGCCTTTTAACAAAAACACATTTTAAACACATTTTAAACCAAAGGAAGATCACTAATAAAAACAATGTAAATAACTTACAGGTTTTTTTTTTGCAGGTACATAAAAATGAAACATACACAACGTGAATTCCGTCAGTAAATATTCAGCATGTGTAAATGGACAGTAAATGTTAATCACCCAGAATAAAAGCTTTCAGATGAAACAAGGCTATTGCCACACTCCAATATTCATTCAGTCTATTTAGAAAAAAAACGTTTTCTTTGACGTTCTTGTTGGATACTTTCAGTTCCAGTCTTGATTTCTCACATCAGAATAGATGGGGTCTTGCCTCCGCTCTCTCTTCTTAGGCCTGGTTTTTGTGTTCTTTTCAGAGAAACTCAGAGCGGCGTAGTTCAGCGCATCCTCACTGGAGCACTGTGGACATGCAGGCCAAACAGAAAGCATCACAGTGTGTAAGTTATACAGACAAAGATAACCATGAGCTCTATTAGAGCTACGATTGAATATTATTATAGAAATAATGAATCATTCTCATTGTCATCATCATAATCTTTTTATAATTCAGTTAATAGCATTCATAACTGGTTGTTTACACTTCCACCCTTTCAGTAAAATAATTTGTTGAAAGATTTACATGTATGTGTCCAGAGCAGAATATCAGCATACATTATTGTAGAATATGGAAAGCTCTGTTTGAAGCCTTATGGCTTTGTGGCAAAGTTTCAATGAATGCAGGAAGTATCTTTACACACCTGTTCTCTTGAATCATGGGTCTTGTCATGCTGGCTTGTCTGTGGAGTGTTACCTGATTAAAGATGAAAATATTTTAATTTTTAAATATTTATTTAAAGATTTTTAATATTTCTAAATATTTCATAATTGATTTAATACACACTGTAGGACAAGTATAATGAAGCTTAAAAGCAAAAGTTTTCTGCACAAAATATTTTAGAAGATTGTATATTGTATATAAATAAATAGCAAAAATCTTTTTTAGTGTCATACTGGATATACATTTTAAACAACACAATTGCTAACTGTTCAACGGGAACATTTCTTCATGAGGTTATAACTAAAATTATGGTGCCGATAGAGCTCAACCGGTGAGGTGAACTCTGTATGCGTCCTTTCATAAATTCCTGCCGACATTCTTGGCAATAAATAAAATATAATCCTGAACAAAGAGAAATTGCTGCGCTTGACAAACATAGAATAAAAACTTATTTTAGCAACAGGTGCGCGGAGCGGGAAAAAGCATTGAAAATAAAGAAAGGGCTGACCGCACACTGTTTCCGAAAAAAAAACAAAGTCAAAAATGTTGCTTTAGCAGCAATGTATTTGTAAAAATCACATGGGAAAGTGAAAAACTGCTCAGTGCATTAAAAAGGAGCCGCAAACGTTTCAGCGTATAGCCGAAACAGTAAAAATAAATAAATAAAATGCTGACATCGCTCACTTTTACAGAACGCACAGCCTCTTATCTCTGCTAATATCATTCACTTTTACAAAGCGCACAGCTTTTTCTCTCTGTTAACATCACTCACTTTTATTTTTAATAATTTATTTTCAGATTTTTACCTTTTTCTCCCAATTTGTTAGCCAATTGGACCCTATCTAATTCAATTCCCCCCGTGTAGCAACTGCTAGAGAATCGCCGCTACACAACCAGTAGTTAAGAGGGCGCGACTCCTCAAGCTCCTGACCGTGATTCCAACTCGGCCAGGGCCGTTCTGTGCTTGACGATTCTCGCCGAATCCCTCCCCCCACCCCGGGAGCAGCCGCCAATTGCCACTCCCTCAAGGCACCAGCCATACTCGGATCTGGCAGGACCGGTCCTCAACATCACTCAGTTTTTATCGAGTGCCTGGCCTCTTCTCTCTCCTAATATCACTCACCTGTACAGTGCTCACAACCTGTTCTCTTCCTCCAAGTGCAGAGAAGCGCAATATTCACAATCAGGCTCAAAGCCAATGCCACACAAGGGATAATAACAATAATGAAAAAGGATTCCTTCGTTTCCCCTGAAATAAAAAAGAAAATACAAGTACAGGTATACAGCCGGTCAATAACTTGTTTTGTTTTTTTCATTGGTCGTATCGTATTTGCACCAGTCAGGCTAAAATTGGGCTAAAGGCACTGGAAAGCTTTATTTCAACCTGATGAAATGACAACATTCTAATTGAACCATTTTAGCACAGAAATCCAGGGCCCAATCCATGATGGTTCCTCAAGGAACTTGTGAGAAATGGCTGTTTATCAACTGAGAGAGTCCGCAGTGTATACATTTTTTGATCCTTAAAGTATCCAGAGGAGGAAACTTTTTTCAAGGGGTACCTGGCCAAGAAGGCAGAATGCAGGTTCCTAAATGGATTTTTGAATGGCACAAAAAGCTAGGACAGTCTTGGCTATATGAAAAGGCTGGATGTTGTTGTTTTTTGTTTGTTTTCTTACAAACAACTAAGGAATTTTTGAGTGCCATACAATATATTGTTTTAGCCTGTATAGGACCTTGAAAGAGCTCACCCTGTTTGGGGTAAAACTAGTCCATTACAGACTATTGGGGTGCAGCAGCCCAAAACTTGTGTGTGTATGGAGGGGGGGGTGGGGGGGGGGGTGGTTACAGTCTCTCCAATACTACTTACCTTCCATGTCCAGCTTGGTCCCGTTCCCAAACAGGATCTCCCCACAGGTGGCCACAGCGCAGTAGTAAGTCCCAGCATCAGAGAGGCTGAGGTTCCTCTTGGGGAAGTTGTAGATACAGCTCTGTGTGGGAGACACAGCCCCAGAGCTCCTCTGGCACTCATCACTCCTGGTTCCATGGGTGTAAATGATTCCTGGTGGGGACTCTCCTGAGCCCTGTCTGAACCAGTACACACTGTGTTCTCCTGCACAGGTCTCAGTGTGCACTATACACTGCAGAGTCACAGAGTCTCCTGGCTGCACTGACTCAGACTCGGGCGGCTGCAGTACTACTGTCCAGTTGTGTGACTCAGACCCTGTAAAAGGTTAATACTCATTACAGTGCAATACAAAATTGTCCATTGGAGATCTCTGTCTACATTTTACCTATAAATATGACTCAGTATTATTTGTAGTTTACACAGATAGCGTAAGATACGTCCTCCAAATATTCTGAGTTACTCTTTCAGAACAAACATAAAGCAGAGCGTGTTTTAAGATGAAATATGTACGTGTAATTACTGTAGCTTTCACATCTCACATCTCTACTTTTTGTTATTTGTTTTTGTTCAAACCACAAGAATCCATAAGGGTATACGGACAGGGTTTTATTCAATTAAATTCTTACATATCAAGAGCTGCAGCCTCCAACTGTAGTTACACAAGATTAAAAGAGTGCTTATTCTCTGACATGGAAAGGTTCTGACGGTTGAGGCGGCACTTCAATGGATATAAGATGCAAAAGAAATGCCCCATTAAATGGAGCTGTGTGCTCCACTCTTTACCATTAGCTATGAAAAAGCATCAGTACTGCCAGTGAGTCCAGACTTCAATTAAGAATAGCTGTTACGTGATAGCTGCCAAATCACCCGATTTTGAGTGAAATGGGTTATTTATATTTCAAAAGGTTCAGTTGGCAGCAGTGGCATTTCTGGCCGTGCATTTAGAATGAATAAGTGATAAATGATTTAGCAGCAAAATGAGTTAAATGTTCAGTTGAGTGTCATGTGGCCAATGCATTTTGTCTAAGTTTAGAAGCAGCACCATATTATAGTTTGATAATGAGAAATTATCATTAAACAAAAATGCTATGTACAACAATACTGTACAAAAATATGTATTATGCTACAATAGAAACTAATCAATTAAAAATGAGTTTGTACATCAATATGTTTTCCATCAGAGCAGAAACAGTTAAGATCCCTACAAAGAGATGACAAGGACATACTGCACACCGTGGAACTAAATTTCTGTGCTGTTCATAGAATTTATTTTTTAATACTTACATTTTGAATTACTCAAAAAATTGGAAACAATGACAATTTATGAAACGTCTTTGAGATAGTATATTTACAAAAGTAAACGTAGAATTCAAAGTTGACTGTGTTAACTATGCAAAGAGATATGTGCTTAGATTGAACGTAGATTAAAGGTTTCACAGAATTGGAGTGTTACAAACATGATAAAATGAAGTATTTCAAAATTATTTTCAGCCAGCACATTCGGCAAACTAAGATCTGCTTTTGATTAAACAATCACTATAAAGAGACTTATGAAGTCATAAATTTCAAGCCGCCGCATGTAAAGTTGCAGAGGAGCAATTTTAACATTTCTACAAAATATCTTTTTTCTACATCGTTTTTGTTTCATAATTTCAATCAATACTTCTTTTTTCTGTGCCAGTCTACAAATAAACCCATAGCTTGCACTTTATACTAGAGAATTACAAGTTACAAATACACATTAGGCTGTGGAAAAAAGAAACAAGTTTCATATTTACCCATCACAATTAAAGTAGTTCCATCTCCAAAGCTGATCTCATTGTAGCGTGTAATAGAGCAGTAGTACGTTGCTGAATCAGACAGCTCTACTTGTGAGACAGTCAGGTTAAAGGACCTCTTTGCTGCATTATCACTGAAACGTGTACTCTTTTTAAACTCATTAAAATATAGAGCTTTTGATTCAGAGTTCATTATTATCACTATAAGATGAGGCTTCTGTCCAAGACGTTGCTTAAACCAGCTGACAGAGGACACAAACGCATCAGTATGGAGACATGAGAGATTCACACTTTCTCCAAGCTGAGCTTTCACCAGTGTGTTAGGCTGAACTACAATCGTCTCAAGCTGCCCATCTGGAATACAACAGAAAGCAAAACAAGTATGTATTTCAACTTAACTGAACATGTAAAAAAGGAAAGAAAGAAAACTCATAATCTCTGTATAAATACAGTACCATAATCTCTGTATAAATACAGTACCTCTATATAGTACTTGGGTAAAGTTAATAACAATTGTACACTTACACACTCCGCTGAAAAACACAAGAATAGCACAGAGTTGTACCATCACTGCATCTGAACTCTCCTCTCTTTGAGACCCTGCTTGTACCTGCACTCTTAAACTCAAACTGTACAGAGCAGTACGGAGCACTTGAGGTGATAATTTCCACTGATTCACTACAGTAGGAGGTCACATGCTAGGGGCAGATTTGATTGGCTGTTCAAAAAGGCAAATTATTGGGTAACAAAGTTTCACAAATCAAACACTCAGTGCAACAAAAAAAAAACTTTTGTTGCACTGAGAGTGTTGAGAGAAAAGTCTTTATCCCCATTTTTATGATATACGTATGTTAAGTCAATTTGTTATACAGTTGTTTTGTATGCATTGCAATCATGTGGAGCTCTTCCTAAAATTCTAAATATTTTATATTGAGAATAATCACACATTGGAAACTACACCTCAATCCCTACTGACATGTGACCCCAGCCCGGATATTCCACTGGATCCATTTTGTACCAGCCTTATCCCAAAATTCAGGGGGCGGGAATTAATTCAGGTAATCTCGACGATGGCACGGTGACCTCTTGACCACACTTGCTCTTCTCTTAGTGAAAATGTACCATTTAAACTTTAATAAGATTAATAAAGAAGATTAACGATATAATGAGTGTGGATGTGCATTTTAACCAAAAGAGGGCACCACCTGCTGCACTTTGCGTCTATCTATGTGCTGCACGGGGCCGGTTCTATGGGAGGGGGGGTGGGGGGGCAAACCAAATCCAGAAAAAATAAAATCCGACAATATGAAGTCGCAGTAAGCTTAGCGGTACAGAAGATTCGGCCAATCATAAAAATGCCACATCGAAGTAATATATTTCTCTAATATCTGATTGGTTGGTTTGGCCATATAATATAACATGGAGACGCAGTAAGAGAGAGAGGTCCGTTTCTTTGACCAATCTATGCTGTCTCTTCTTGATAACTAACTGTTACGCATTGCTTAGGATATAATATTCGCTAGCCCAGCTTAGCCTACTCAGGGGCGTGTCTAGAACATTTTGAATGGGGGGGCCAGGCTGGGGCACAGACCCAGAGGAGGGGGGCCAGCCATCAAGGCTTACCTTTTTTTTTTTTTTTGCCGCGTACAGCAGACACACGTGTATTTATACGACCAAACCTTAGCCCTAGCCTTAACCCTAGCCTAACCTTTTTTTAATACCTGCCCCTGATTCTAGGTAATCATATACAGTGCCTTCAGAAAGTATGAACACCCTTTCAAATTTTGCTGTTTGACAGCTCAAATTAAGATATGTTTAAATGGGCTATTTGTTACTCATCTACACAAAGTGCTCTATAATGTCAAAGTGGAGTAAAATGTTTAGATATTTCACTATTGGATACACCAGAGCTTATTTTTAAGCCTTACAGCAAAGGGTGTATTTTTTTCTCTACTTTGACATTATAGAGCACTTCATGTGAATGAGTAACAAAAAAAGTCAATTGAAATGTTAATTTGAGCTTTCAACATAGCACAATTTGAAAAAAATCCAATGGGTTTGGATACTTTCCAAAGGCACTGTACATATATTAAATGTTGCATTATACATTTCCAAACTGTATGGTTGAATATCCCCTCAAGATTGTAGCACTTGTTCAGATTTCCATTTTATTCTTCTGCTTCAATATTATTCTACTGTTCTATCATAACCAATATACTGAAAGATAATGCCTTTTATTTACCCTTTATTGTATAGTGTCCCCTTACTGTGTACAGTTTTGCAGGTAGTTAAATAGTCATGCAAATCTTCAATACCCATGTAGTATAGAGAAAAGTAAGATTATAAATAAATGTGTTTGTACCCAATAAAGTCAAAATAATTCTGTACACTATTATAGCTAACTGCCTGTAGCTACACTACATAAATGGCCATTAGGTGGCGACAACCAGTAATATTAAGAGCACCCCTAAAACAAAATAAAATAGCATGAGAATAAATGGATACAGTCCAGGTCAGAATGAACGTTTTAACAGTTAAATTGTTTATTCAGAATATTAAAGATACAAACATAAATAAATAACTATTTTACATAGGCTATTAACAGTATGAAAATGGATAAAAGGCCATAAAAGCAAAGTAAATAGAAAAGTGCTATGTACAATATTCACAGTAGTTCGTACAGTACACAGTACAATGAGGTTTTGAATAGGGGTGCTCCGATCAGCATTTTTGGGGCCGATCACCGAAATGATGACCGGCCGATACCGATCAAGGAAAATTGGCCTCTCAATATTTTCAATCTTAATTGTCTCTAAATATTGTAACGTTATCCCTATTTTATGATGCATCCTTTTTACAACTTCTGTGTATGTGAAAGTGTGCTATACAAATAAAATTCATTATTATTATTTCTATTTATCATGTAACATTATTCTTAACAACATTGTATATTAAGTATTAAAATTAAGAGATGACGAAGTATAATGAATTGACAACTGTTCATTTATTGTCAGGCAACATTCCACACACTCTAGTCTAGAGACACTCTCTTAACACCTTTGCGCATAAGTCCCGCCTGCGGGACTTTTTTTTGCTCAACTGAGACATTCGTTGCTACTGCAGCCGAACTATTATTGGAAATCACAAACTCTGTGTTTTAAATTTATTGGTACACGGTTCGTGACGATTTCTGCCGAATACGTCGTTTCTAAGTGCCACTATTTCCCTGTGGCAAGTCCATTTATCAAGCAAACCCCCCACCTAGTCTATACCTACCTATGCGTGGCATAGTGGACAATAGCGTCTATGTTTGAGTTCATAAATATTTTTATTCATCATATAAAATTAGAATAACGTCACAGCAACGAGATAAACCCAACAATAGCCTGGTCGTATGCCAGAAAAGCCGTGAAAAGCCCTGCTCACTCAAATGCAAAATAAACTGTGAAACTCATTCTACCATGTATTCTACTAGCTATATATGCTACTAAATATGAAATAAATATAGGCTACAATCCTACCATTGGTTTTACACATCGAGATGTTCCTTTCAAAATCCAGTTGTCATTTATTGTCTGGTACAATCGGTTTGAGAAATATACAACACTTTATACCGCTATTACACTATCTGAAACGTTGCGGCGTAATACCCCTATGCCCTGTAAGGCTGTCTCATGCATTACAGTTCATTCTGGTTTAATTGTCGGCTTTTTTATCCAATAGAGTACATTATAACCTTCGCAACGGTATATGCCAGTCTTTTTGGGTGCTTTGAGCAATTTACTACAGCCCAGCGAAACGGCAGTTTTCGTTTTAACTGTCTAGTATTATGCAAGCGCTATACAATACGCATTATGCAGGGGAATTCCCCTTTTGCGATATGTAAGTATTTTTGCGTCTAAAATACCGTTGGTCTCGCTGGCTACATACCTACGTTCGTGTTTCCACTCGACCACTGTCTTTCCAATATGTTTGATAGCCCTGTTGTTATTTTCGCATTTTGAGTGCATTTCATACTGTAGGCTAGTGCAATCGTTAGCTAAATGTATTTTTGAAGTAGGCTACCGATGTTCATTGAAGATAGAACATTTGGCAGCATTTTACAAATGGTGGAAAACTTTTTTTTTTTTTTTGTTCTTCAGCGACGACAGCGTCAAATGATCTTGCATCTTCTCAGCGGCAGACGTTAAAATGTTGTTTGCTGAATGCTGAAGTGAGGCGGCTAGCTCTGTCATTGGAAGATGCAACTTTGGTTCCGCCTCATTTTATGTCCATTCCCATTGGGCTACAGAGGCTTCTTTCATCGATACTGACAAGACAATGGCCTATCATATTCCGGTTCTGGTAGGGGGGGCACCAGGGGTGGCCAATCAGATTCTAGTGGGGGCCAGTGCCACCACTGGCCCCCCACTGGCACCGCCCCTGAGCCTACTCAGTGGCGAGAGTCTCCGTCTGGGAGATTCGATTTTAAATAGACTGATTACATGTTGCATATGTTGTTATAGCTGCGATTGCATTGCATTAGCTGGCTGGACGTGTGTGTGTGTGTGTGTGTGTGTGTGTGTGTGTGTGTGTGTGTGTGTGTGTGTGTGTGTGTGTGTGTGTGTGTGTGTGTGTGTGTGTGTGTGTGTGTGTGTGTGTGTGTGTGTGTGTGTGTGTGTGTGTGGCCTACTGCTGCGTGTTGGCTAGTCAGCCCTACTTTCCTTCTAGTCCAGCCCTACTTTCCTCAAACTTTGGAATACTTCACATATATTAAAATACACTATCATATCTGTCTTTTTCTCTCTCTCTCTCTTACGTTCTCTATCACTCTCACGGCGAAACGGCAGCCGTCAACAGAGGCAAGCCCCCCGGCGTCTCAGGCATATAATATAGCCTATATAAAAAAATTATATATATATATATATATATATATATATATATATATATATATATATATATATATATATATATATATATATATATATATATATATGTACCTTAGTTTCACATGTAAATCGAAAATAGCACAAAGAGACTGAAATGATTAAGGAATAAGTAAGATTCAATAATAATTTGATTTAATTGGGCATTGATAAAGTTGTCTTCCATAGGGGGGGTTATGGCTAAAATATTTTTTTTAAACTGAAATGATGAAGTAATATAGCTCATCTTTAATATACTTGTTTCCATATAAGATTAGATAATGATTTGGTATTATTGGGCATAAATAAAGTTGTCCTCCTATAAGATGAGGGGGCTGGAGGTGGGTTTAAAATGTAATAAAAGTATCTTATCCACTAATATACCGATTAGCCTATACTTTGGAAAAAACAAATCTTCAAAATGTTGAATGTGTGTGTGTGTGTTTGCGTGTGCATGTGGATATGTTTGTGTGCATGTATGTCTGCGTGTGTGTATGTATGTGTGTGTGCTTGCATGTATGTTTCTGTGTTTGTTTGTGTGTGTCTTTGCATGTGTGTGCATGTGCAGATATTTGATGACACTGATTTATATTTTCTACCATAAATAAAATTCCCAAAACTGAAATGAACAAGTGCAATAGACAAGACATCTACAAATCACTCACTAATTTCTGATGACTCTATTTCTTACAGTCATGGCCTGGTCCACAGCCTGGCCCTGTGCTCTTATTGAAATTTTGGACAAATTCTGAGAAATCATGAGGGCACATCCTCCCAAAACCCACAGGCTGAGTAAGTAGGTCTTGGTACAAATGAAACGTAAGCCCCTTATTGGTTGAAACTTGCATATATGTATTGCCTTGACCCAAATTGTTTGCCATCAAATTTGGATGCTGACACAGGGTTGATGGCTGAGGACAAAAAGGTTCTTGTACAGGTTGTTGCCGCAGAAGATCTGCTTTGCTGTAACAGCATGTGAGATTTTCCTGGGAATGTAATCCCATATCCTGTTGCAGTTCCCCCAGGGGTGAATTCTGCAGCATTTCAGAATTAGAGGCCCACATTTTTTAACCTATGCACTAGACTTAACAAAAGGATCAAGCAGGACTTCATGTGTTACATATACTGAGAGAGTTACCAGAGGGGTCTAGAGGAGTTACAGAGGGACTAGAGAAGGTGGCAGAGAGGACTAGAAGAGTTACCAGAAGGGTCTAGAGGGGTTACCAGAGTAAATCAGGGGAATTACCAGAGATAAGAGACTGCATCTTCCCAGTTTCCAAAGTCCATTGCAGAGAACAGAAAGACAAGGCTGTGCTGTGTTTTATATGTCCCCCATATTGCTTATGCAAACTTTCATAAACATTCACTAGACATTACTGCCATCTACTGGTTACATATTGGTATTACTACCTAATACACAACCATATACTATAGGTAATATATGACTATTTGTTTGACATGCATCCTGTTCTCTGTAATGAATTAAAGACCAGGGGCCACCATGCATAAACAGTGCTGAGCAGAAAAATGCTCTCAGAAAGCCACGTAAGCAAGTTTCCACGCAGAAATTCAGATGTATAATATAACACGTGCTGTGAGAATCTGCGTACCTCTGCACATGATGGATACCATATGTATGCAATGTTTGGTGTCCGTGTGATTTGGCGACACCGTGACAGAAAGCCAGAGGTAGAAGAAGCAAAACTTTTTTTAAGCAGATTCCGGACTTTCTCCCTGAGCGTTCTTTTACGCATTCTTTTACTCAGAGTTTTATACATGTGGCCGCAGGTGTCCAAATGTGTTTTAATATGTCCTGCTACCATTCTGTAGACAAACAGTGGGTCATCTTAACATGTAATATGTCATGGTTGTATTCTATAGCATTTTGAATGCAAAACATATGAAGCGTCCTGAGAACTGCGTAGGTTGTAGTCACACAGGTGAGGTAAAGATAAGACAAAAACACATAAAGACCAGGGTATCTTCTGCCTTAAGTGTTTTTTATTATGTATTTCACTGCCCTGATGAAGTAAGAATTTTCTGTCTCCTTGTGTGCACTGTCGGCACCATGTGGTGAAGGAATTATTAAATAAAAGTGCTTTAAACAAACCTATTGCCGTTCTGAATTTTCTGGCTCTGTATCTCCTGAAGAAATGGATATTTACAATACCAGCAATCAAATTTTTCAATAAGTAAAACATAATCATCTTGCATTATAAATAAGTACAGCTGCTTAGGTCAAGTCATACAGTGCATCCGGAAAGTATTCACAGCGCTTCACTTTTTCCACATTTTCTTCTGTTACAGCCTTATTCCAAAATTGATTAAATTCATTTTTTTCCCTCAAAATTCTACACACAACACCCCATAATGACAATGTGAAAAAAGCTTTTTTGAGATTTTTGCAAATTTATTAAAAATAAAAAAATAAAATTTCTCATTTACATAAGTATTCATACCCTTTGCTTTAACATATTTTTAAAGTATCATATTTCATATTTGGTCGCATATCCTTTACATGCTGTTACTTCCTGAAGTCTGTGACCATCAACATCAAAAAACTGTCGATATCTTATTTTCAGGTACTGTTACAAGCGATACTATAACCTCTCTGCATTTGAATGGATCTCTATGGAAATTGGGGGCTGAGACTAGATTCAGCTGTAAATTACACTGGTACAGTATGGAACACATGGCTGGCTAAATGGCTGTAAGTTATCAAGGGTCTGAGCTATGAAACGAGCCCCAAACCATCACTCTGTTGCCAGATATGGAGTAGATGTGGATGGATCACTTTAAGGGTTGTTTATGTACATTGATGGCCTGATATAAATGATTGAAGAGGCAATGATCAGTTCATAGCCCTGATTCACTGACTGTGACTGTAAATGCAAATTAATGCTTTTGATTTGGCACAATAATTTAAGCAATGCATTTTGTTCAAGACATTTGTATGTTTGTATTAGCAAATGTATAAATACATAACATTCATTTGAAATATAAAACATACTGTTGTTATGTTGATTGCACATGCAATTTTGAGTATTGTTTTTTACAAATACATTTGTTCTGCAAAATGTAAGAGTTTTCTGTCAGCTCTTTTAAAAACACATTTTCAAAAAATGCTTTCCAGAAATATGGTGTAACTGCAGATGCAGCTCTTTGATTTGATAGAATAATTTGAAAAACAGAATAATTATTTAAGTTACCAGCTTGAACTAAATCATTTGTATGTTTGAACAAAACCTTTCTGAAGGAAACAAATCATTTGTTTGAATGCATTTGCAATTTTGAGACAATATGTTTAAAATTCACAGTTGCATTTACTGCCCTGCAAAATGTCATAGTCTAGTACAGTATAGTCCTGTATCAACTGTTTTGAAAATTAACAAGGTTTGAAAGAATTATTTCAAACAATATGAAACCGTAAAAAATGAAGACTCTCTGGTTAATGCATTTGCCGGAAAGGATATTGAACACCCTGCAGTAAATAGCTTGAATGGCTAATTCACCACAGTTGAAAGGCTAATGCTAGCTACAGAACCCAGTCCACTGGTTGCCCCAGCAACTTGGAAGTATAGGCAGTGTACTGATGAAAAGCTCCAGTGTATTTTCTTTCAGGGGAGAGAGAAGTGCTGACATCTAGCAAAATAAAATAGTTGAACTGAGCATTTCAGTGATTAAGTCTGTAACAACTGACAGTATAAAGTGGAGCATGCACCTTGGTATTTCATTTTTTAAAATCTGTTCTGCTAGGTAATGCAGAATGATAAAGATTTGCGTATGCTCTAAAGACAAACTTATCCTTTTATTTAAGTTCAAGTTTCTGTTCTTGCCACAGAGCAAGGCTGGTGGAAGTGATTTTGACAGTATTAAGAGTGCTCTAGATGATGGCTGTGTAAAATTGAACCGGTAAATGCTGCTTGATTCTGCATTTCTTTAGCTGTCTGAGAAAAAATTGTTTCTGTAGAGCTTTCTTGACCCCATGTGTCCTTTCAGGTTGCTGCTTATATACGTAAGTGCAGAGGAATTTGAAGGAGTTGGTGATTGGTTGGCTGTCAATGAGGATGGGAGTCTTAACGGTTATTATCCGTCTATAGTTGCTGTTGACCATGAGTTGTATTCAGGACCAGGTCCTTAATCTTTCTCGCCACCTCAGGATGTACACTCTCAGAACAAAATACCTATAGACACTACCTTATAGGTAGGCTACATAAAATTGTACCCCTCGCCTGAAATACGTACATAATTAAGTTGTACCTTTTTTGCTTGAAAACTGAAAAGGTACTTATTTGTACCCAAATAGAACATTATTGTACCTTCAAGGTACATTTGGGAAATCTGTTCCTTATAGACGAAAAATGAGCCTTTATTTCTGAGATTGTAGAGTGTAGGGCGTCTCAAGGTCTTTTGCGATGCAGCCCGCTATTGTGGCGTCGTCAGCGTTCTTCGGTATCTTGATGGAGCCGTCTTGTTGAACCGAAATAATTTGTTAATGGGGTGAAGAGCAATGGTGACTGTGCCCCCGTGTCGAGGGGGAGAGGGAGGGATGTGAAGTTGTTGATTTTGACGACCTATTCCTCAGAACATCCAAATTCCAAAGGCACATAGAAGGGCTGATGTCCATATCCTGAAGCTTCCTAAATAACTTGAGAGGGTTGATGAGTGTTGATAGCTGAGTTTAAATCAATAAACAGTATCCGTACATATACTGTAAGTGTGGTTGGACTCCAGGGTGTTGGAAGGTGTGGTGTACCAGTACCAGGTTGACTCATTATCTGTGGACCGGTTAGGATGCTATGTAAATTTTATTGGGTCTATCAGGGCAGGGTTATGTGACTGATCTTATGTAAGCCGGGACTAGTTGTTCAAATGCTTTCATGGCTACCGATGTCAAGGCCACAGGTGTAACCATGTGGCTGTCGACCTTTCACCCCACAGGTTGAGCTGTAGTGTTCTGGCAAAGGGTATAAGTGGGTGTGCAGGTTTTCATTCTTTATCTTATACTTATTCTCATACTCTTTTAAAGTTTATTCAGCACAGTGCCCAGAAACAGGATCAATGGGAGCGAGAGAGAGAAAGACAAGGGTTCACGCGGCTGGATTCGAACTGCCGACGTCGCGGCTCGCAATGAGCGCGTGGACGGCGCTCCCACAGGCTACGCCACCGACACACCCCATTCTTTATTTTACATTTTGACTGCTAACACTATGACGTCTCTTAAGGTAAATCTATGCAACCCAAATTAATACGCCTTGTGGAAGCTGCTGGGCGCCTCTCCAGGGTGTATTCCTGCCTCTCGCCCAAATGCATGCTGGGATAGGCTCCAGCACCCCCCGCGACCCTGACCAGCAATAGGCGGATTAGATAATGGATGGATGGATGGAAGCTGCTGGGCTCTCAGCTACTCTGGGTTCATAGGTCATGGATGTGCGAGTACCCCCGTGTCCTGGCTAAAGTTTAAAAACTGACTTTCGTCCCCCCAGTTTATTTTGCTCAATAATGTCCTCCCTCTTCACTAATGCATGATGAGCGTTTTAGCATAAAATGGCTGCCCTGCGTCACCTTTACCCACTACTCTGTGATTATTATTATTATTAATCCTGAGTGTAACACTGTCATTGTACCTACATACCTGTGTGGTATTTAACCCCACAGAGTACAGATGTAGCCCACTGATAGGCTATGAGTCTAAACCGCCATGTTGTCCATGCAATAAACGGTCTCCAAATTATCAATATCAAATCCTCACGTAATTGGCAGTATGTTTTTTCTACGTTTAAAAAAAAATATATAGTTAAACCTCAATTGATTAAAAATAGGCTTGATATCATGCTATTGGTTTTCATTGGTCCTTCATGTATAATATACAGTAAGTATTTTTTTTTAAACTTTGCTTTGATTGCACAGGGTTTGTAAAAGGAAAGAAAAAAATCTTGAACTATATTGGACACATCAAGTTAAACCATGTAGGACCTTTGGCCAATCTTCTGATGTTGTGGCCGTGGTGGTAGTGGATCTTTCTGTTCTTTAAAGAGTGTATCTGACCTGCCGGTCACTGTACGCCAGCAACAGCCAGGGGCCTTTCTTGTGCTGCTGTACAGTCAAGCATTTTTTAATTTCAGTGAAAGAAGCCAGCTTGGAAATATCCCTGTACCCCAGTGCTTATACCAAAGACGTGGTCAAGGGGGGTCATTTTCAGGTTTTAAATATATTTTGAAATAAAGGTTTTCATTATACGAGCCTCTGCACTAAAGTGTCTTGTGACATGTAGTTTGTAAAGACTTCTCTGTGTTTGAAATCAGCCAAGATATTACAATACATACTTCATTGCTAAAATGTATGTTTTTTTTTTCAAAAATGTTTATTTAATTTTTATGAAAAATGCAGAATATGTGAAGTTGGTGTTGACAAAAAATGGTTGTGTGGATTGAATTTCAAGCTTAAACTCTACGAAACACTGTCGTTTTCAATATTGTCCACTGGAGGGTGTGACTGTCCAACTTTTCCCCACCGCTGTGATTTTAATCGTGTTGCTCATTTTAAATCGAATTTTCACACTTAGATATACACTTAACACACACACATTATATATATATATATATATATATATTCTATAAATAAATAAATAAATAAATAAATAAATGTAAAAATGACATTCTATTTTTTTTTAGATACATGGATAGGCGGCGTTATTTTTGATACATATGGATTAGGCCTATATTATATCTTCAGCAATGTGCACATAAAACGCACGTGTGTGTGTGTGTGTGTGTGTGTGTGTGTGTGTGTGTGTGTGTGTGTGTGTGTGTGTGTGTGTGTGTGTGTGTGTGTGTGTGTGTGTGTGTGCACGTGAAGCAGAGAGAAGTTCGTTTGGGACGGAGGAGGAGCGTGGATGCTGCTCTGTGTCGGGTTCTCCTCATAGACTGTATAGCAGCAGCAGTGCCTCAAGACGCCACCTCTGGTTCACTCTGCATCTGTCACAACTGCAGCCGAACACCGCGGCATGTCCACGTTCTCACGGGGAAACAGTCCATGATCTTGGAGGAAAAATGTCCGAAGTGCGGAAATTTACCAAAAGGTTGAGTAAACCTGGAACGGCGGCGGAACTCCGGCAGAGTGTGTGTGAGGCTGTGCGGACATCAGTGATTGTGGTCAGTAGCTAATATTGATTATAGCTCTTTTGCATTGACCCAGAACCGCTAAAACCAGCGCCCACGAGTCTCGTACGGGGCGCGGACTGGTCGTACAAAACGTTTCATTTTACTTTCACCATTTTTACAATCTAGTCTGACATAGCTAGCCATAAAGCTAACATCTTCTAAACCTCGTCATTTCGACCAGTGTCAATTAGCTACGATGGGTTATTTAGCTTGCAGCTAGGTATAGCCATCTCACTTCCCCGTGCGTCACCCGGTAGTAGGCTAACATAGCTATCCAATTGCTTTTATATTAGATTTATTAATTGGATGAGGATATGGAATTGGAAACGCGTGTAGGTTTGGATTCAGAGCAGATGGTTTTTTTTGCTGTTCATTCCCATCAATACGCACCCGAGCGTTATCGGCGGGATACACTGATGTAACATTGTTCAAACGCATGATATTCCGGACCTTCGGAGGCGCCTTTTGTTTGCAGTAGAAACGACAAATGCGGTCTAGCATCCTTCCCTGCAGTTCTAACTGAACTTCATATTTTCGTCGACTTTATGCCATGCTGTATAGAACTAGGCTACTGTGTGGATAATGTATTCGAATAGCCTACACAGTGGACAGTTATAGTCGGAAATACTGATTGGACAAAATTTCCCATAATAAGCGGAACGTGGACGTTTATCTAGCTGCCTTTGGCTGCCTGGTTTAACCGGTTCCAGTTTGCAATGAAATAGACTAGATTGAATAGCTACATTATTTTTTCCTACTCTGGATCGTTAGCTAAACGGAAGTCGCTACAAACAACAATTAGACTACAATGATTGAAAAGCAGAGCGTATAGGCTAGTCCTAAAAGGCAACAATCATGGGTTGTCAGACAGTGTGCGTAGTTTTTCAGCGCATGCTGGGGCAAAAGCCCGATGATGCCAACCCTTATGCGGACCTGAAGTGTCTTTTACCCGAGCCCCTTTTCTCAGCAGTGGGAGTGCCCCCGGTTCTGCTTCTGTTGCCTGTGTATATCTTGCATTCCCACGTGACCCCAATGGAATGTACAGTATTTTCAGTAACGGAACAAGGGTCCCCAATCTTATGTTAGGACGGGTGGTAGGCTATTGTTGTAGCCCAGGACTGAGACACGTGGTTCAACGAGACAGCTAATCGTGATGCTTAATCACGACGTTGATTATTTGAAAAAAAAAATGTGTCCAGCATTGATCTAGAACAAAAGACAGCGCGCACACCAAAAGCTTCTTGGGCCAGACTGGGGACCTCTCGTATAATCTGACATTTACAGCCCATGTAACTACAGACCAATATCTCCAGCTGTGTTAAATATGCTGTTCATTTAATGCTCAGCTGGTCATGTTTGTTAAGTTCGCCTTCATAAGTAAGGGGCCCCATTAAACAGCCCAAACCTCAGTAAGAGGTGTTTACGTCGTGCTTTCATTATTTCATTGGTCCAATGAAACGACAGTAACTGGCCCATTATGATGCCATACACTGACGTGGAATTGATCTTGGAATTGAACATTTGTTTTAGATAATTGTTAATAAACTCAGTGGTGCAGCAATGGTGTCATATGGTGGTAGGGGGCTTGACAGAAGACCTTGTGGAGGTTTCCCAAAACGCTGTTGTGTACAAAGCTGTGAGTGCAGCAGAGGCCAGAATCTACAACTGGTTTTCATGATTTCGCACTGATTTGTCACAGCAAAGGGCAGGCTCCACGCCAGCAGAGATGAGAGGGGAAATGTTAACGTCTATTCTTAGCAAGAGAGTCAAGAATGACATCTGTGCCGAACTGGTTTACTGAACCCCAGTCCACCTCAGCCAAACCAGACAACAAAAAGAAAACAGCTAAGAATTCTCTCTCACATTTGCTGGACCGGGGCTTGTATTAAAGCAGCTAGGAGTAGACTACTGATCCAGGAGCAGGTCTCCATTGTCCATATCCTAACCGTATGGTCATAGAACAGTACTTCTGCTTTATGCATAATTTAATGCTAATTTCATTTATCAGTTACAGTTTTTACAGTAACACGTTTATGACATTTCTGTAAATGTGCCCAAGTTAGCCATGCAGGGAGGCAAATTTTCATCTGTAGTCCCTGGGCTACATGTCTACTTTGGACTGTGGGAGGAAACTGGAGGAAACCCACAGAAACACGAGGAGAACACACAAATGTCCAAGCAGAGAGAGCAACAGTGCTAACCGCCGT
>CM056393.1:7616339-7678839 GCA_029718625.1 Synaphobranchus kaupii
AGGGTATAAAATGCAAGCTTCCAGCAAGAAGGGAATCCCAAAATGGAATGCTCCGCATGTGGCTGTAACATTTCAACTCTATGGTGTTGCACTTCTGAGATAGCTCCCTCGAGGGAAGCAAGGGAAGGGAGCGTGTTAAATTGGATTCGAATGCAGCCCTGGGTTCTTTGGGTTCTTTATTAGGCGCCAATAGCGTGAAGTTGGGACTGCGTTTTTTTTTTTTTTTAAAGAAAATAGAAAAAAAAACGAACAAAAAGAAAAGTCTGAATGGAAGTTGTACGCCAGAGGCGCAAAGACGTCACAGGTAAGCCCCGCTCTCAGGGCCGCTGTTGACGCCAGCATCTCTCTCAGTTCTCCCTCCAAACACTGCAGCCAGTAACGTTACATCACTTTTACGTTACAAATAGCTTCTCACGCGTTAACCACTACACAACGAGCCAGTGGGGAACTGTATATTTGTGACATGCAAGTCTTGGGTATTTATGAATGTGTCTCTTCTGATCAATGATCAAGTGATCAAGCTAAAACATTGTATTAAATCCAAGTGGCCCTTAATATATTATTCATATTATCAATTGTTTGATGGCATCATGCCTTTATGCAAAATATCTTATTCATATTGGCAAGTGTTTGGTGGCATCATGCCATGTACGTTTTCTGCGTACCGTGTAATTTAGTTTGGTGAGGATTCAGACGCTGGTGAGCCTGCAAATATGCTCCTATGAGTTAGTCACATGAAGACATCACTGGGAAGACCTCCATTCCTGTTTTATACGAAAATAATATTTACATCGGCATTCACTCTTTGGTAACTTGGTAACCACACTTATTTTTGTGGTTTCAAAATGAGTCATACGTGTATGGGTACCCATCCTCATCGATCCATAAGGTCCGTGTGTGGGCCTTATGTTTCCAGATGTTCCTGTCTTGCAAGGTCGCGCATGCAGCCACTTCCGTGGTTCCGTTGCCTCAAGCTCCCATAGTTCATTGCCAGGCCTTTGTGTATGAGTTCTCTGAGATGTAGGTGATAAGCTTCATGGGAATTGTATTACACTACCAGAACAGAAGATCGATATTGGCATCTTGTGGTACAGCGCATCGTTATACTTGGGCTCTCAAATAAGCGCTGTCATACAGTTAGCCCATTCTGTCTCAAAACTGACAACATGTTTTTAAAAACGCCCTGTTTGTAGGTACATCGCACCAGCCGTCTGTTTCAACCGTGAGTTTGTTGACTGACAGGTCGCTTCTTTCGTTGTCAGAATTACGTAGCAAAATCCATTGAGTTAATGACGTTTGCACTAGTCTAGCATTTCGATTGCACTAAACTCATTACGATTAGTCTCTTAATTGAAGTAATCAGGTTGTAATCTGAGCCAATTGCCTGATTGAACATGAGCAACCGCAGAGTAGCTTTCATCTGATTATCATCCGCCCAGCATTCTGTTCATATTTAAAATGCCATATTTCAAATTTGTGACGTGCAGGTAGCCCCAAAAAGATTTGTTTTCTTTATGGTATCAGCATGGAATAAAGCAGTGTATATGGAATGGTATATATACACGCACATCACGCATGTCTAAAGTATTGCTGCAGTTCTTTATATACAAATCAACCAAATAATATCTGTGTGCAGTTTGTCTTCTTTGTCTGCTGTTGCTCTATGGTGTTTTATTTTATAACGTTTTGGTTCCGCTATCTTTAGGGATGTGTTTATTGACATTATTAGCAGGGGGGTGAAAGGTCATTCAATGAGAGATGCAGGTAGAACAGTGTCTCTGTGTGCACAGTGGCTCTTGGCTCTTCGGTTGCGCTTAGCAACAGAATTCAATCAGCGGATAATGCGATGGGCCTCCACTACACCACATTCTGTCTCGCAAAGCTGTGGCCATTCGTCCCTTTACAAGGATTACGGTACCGAGCTTGAGGTTTTCAATAGTCTTGCGCTGTATTGACAAAGCCGTAGGGCAGTGGTGCCCAACCCTGTTCCTGGAGCTCTACCGTCCTGTAGGTTTTCACTCCAACCCTAATTTAGCACACCTGATTCTACTAATTAGCAGCTCAAGGAGATCTTTAGCTGTCGAACGAGGTGTGCTTTGTTAAGGTTGGAGTGAAAACCTACAGGACGGTAGATCTCTAGCTGTTGAATGAGGTGTGCTTTGTTAGGGTTGGAGTGAAAACCTACAGGACGGTAGATCTCTAGCTGTTGAATGAGGTGTGCTTTGTTAGGGTTGGAGTGAAAACCTACAGGACGGTAGATCTCTAGCTGTTGAATGAGGTGTGCTTTGTTAGGGTTGGAGTGAAAACCTACAGGACGGTAGATCTCTAGCTGTTGAATGAGGTGTGCTTTGTTAGGGTTGGAGTGAAAACCTACAGGACGGTAGATCTCTAGCTGTTGAATGAGGTGTGCTTTGTTAGGGTTGGAGTGAAAACCTACAGGACGGTAGATCTCTAGCTGTTGAATGAGGTGTGCTTTGTTAGGGTTGGAGTGAAAACCTACAGGACGGTAGATCTCTAGCTGTTGAATGAGCTGTGCTTTGTTAGGGTTGGAGTGAAAACCTACAGGACGGTAGATCTCTAGCTGTTGAATGAGGTGTGCTTTGTTAGGGTTGGAGTGAAAACCTACAGGACGGTAGATCTCTAGCTGTTGAATGAGGTGTGCTTTGTTAGGGTTGGAGTGAAAACCTACAGGACGGTAGATCTCTAGCTGTTGAATGAGGTGTGCTTTGTTAGGGTTGGAGTGAAAACCTACAGGACGGTAGATCTCTAGCTGTTGAATGAGGTGTGCTTTGTTAGGGTTGGAGTGAAAACCTACAGGACGGTAGATCTCTAGCTGTTGAATAAGGTGTGCTTTATTAGGGTTGGAGTGAAAACCTACAGGACGGTAGATCTCTAGGAACAGGGTTTGGGACCATTGCCACAGGGACTGAAGCATACGCATAGGTTTTGTCACACCAAATATTTTCATGTGAATTAATTTCTAGACTAGCTAGTAAGCTTATGAGACTTTAAATAGGCGTTTGAATTGGCGAAGCTAGGTGGTCCAGCATTGTGTCTCCCCCAAAATTGAAATGAAACCTACGCCTATGCACTATAAGGAAGTTTAGTGCAAGAAGCCATCTGCGTGGAGTTTTACTTTCCCTAAAGTAAGCCTGGATAGACTGGACCTAATCACAGCTGTGCCTAGTCGTAAACTTTGAGACTGGCAACTGGCCGTAGGTTTATCGCCCCCACACCCCACAGCGGGACCTCTAATTCCATGCATGAAGGACTGAAAATACGTGCTCTTGCAGGAATCACAGGTTTCGAGGCAGAGGAGGACCGTCCATCCGTCAGTGCCCCAGAATGCCGAGAGGGAAGCCAGGAGCCTGTTTGCCAAAGAGGTACACAAAGTAACGCTAAGGCTAAGTAGCCTGCGGTTGCATACTGCTGTTAAAGTATTTATGAATGGCAGAGCGAGGTGTGGATGTTATGGTTACAGTGCCGCTATGCGTTAGGCGAATGGCAGGTCGTGGTTCCGTTGCTTCTTTTGTTTTTGACTGCGCTGTGTGAACTGATCCGCAGTGCATCAAGATGTACAACACGGACTGGCAGGTCATCACCTACAAATACGAGGCGTACTCCGGAGACTTCCGCATGCTTCCCAGGTGAGAAACCGGAACGTTCCTGGCGGGAATACCGCACCGAAACGGCACGGCGGGTGTCGTTGGGCTGCCCCGTGTGACTGCCCCGTGTGACTGCCGGTTCTTCTTTCGCCCTCACAGCAAAGGCCTGAAGACTGAGAAACTGCCGAGTCACGTGTTTGAGGTGGACGAAGACGCGAAAGATGAGGTGAGACATCATGGGGGGGGTCTTCATCAGCGGACCTCGGGGGGGGGGGGGGGGGGGGATGGGGGCAGTTTTACTCAAAGATCTATGTATTTATTAACCTTTTATTTATGCAGGGTATAAAGCATGTATAAAGCATGACTGAGCATGTATGCTCTTTTACAGCAATGCCCTATTAACACTCTCCTCCAGTAGCCTAAACCTGCATGTCTTTGGTTTAGACCATTGACTAACAGAACAGCAATAATTTAATTCAATTTTTTTCCCTAAATTAAGACTAAATTGAAATGTAATTGGCCCCGAACTCTGCCACCCCCTCCGAGCCGCCTTTGGGCCTATTGTTTGGGCCCCAATGCGCCCTGTGAGTGACGGGCTACAGAAATATCCCACAGCATACAGACAGGAGCGGGGTCCTCATAAAAAAACAAGAATTCTGCCAGCTGCAGGCAGAGCCCCGCGGTCCAACACTGAGCCGTTAAATGTAATCTGATCCGCGGGCTTCTATAAATAGCCAGGCCGGATATGGCTACGTTTAGACGGAGAGCGCTGTAATTGCTGGGGGAGGAAAAAACGTAGGCGCTCGGTGATGTCGGGGTAAATGTACGGTATATACCGCCACACACTTTGAGCGCTGACTCCTTGTACACGGCTTTACTTCTGTTTAGTTTAGTCTGCTCATGTGGCGCAGGGGAATATAAAATCTCCCGGAATGAGGAGATATTCAAAATAAATACCATATTCCCACACGCATTTCAATATCTCGATATGCTTTTGTTTAGTCGACCTTTCGGCCTCAAAGACGTCTGTCAAAGCATTCTATTCCCAGCATGCTCTGTAATGGAATCACTCCCCGCTAGATTGCCGAGTAATAACCGTATGGCCGAATAAAAGATGATGCAATGTGTGGGATAGTGGGGGGGGGGGTCGTTGGAAAGGGGTGTAATGTGACTTGCTGGACTCGTTTCGGCACAGAATCCAAGACTGGCACAGTCATACCAGGGCAAGCCTGAAGGACAGAGGACATTTCACTTAGTGAAAAACACTCTCCAACACGCACTCACATAGTATATACACGCATCATATAAACACGTGCTTTCACACACACTATGTATGTAATGTAAATGTGCACACAGTTACACAGTCTTAATCTCACCAATACATTTAACACCTGCACACACACACACACACACACACACGTGCATGTACTCTCACATGCTGTGGATTCACGCAAATTATGTGCACATAACACACACTGACACACACACAGACCCTCTTTTTAACCCTTCAAGGTGTAAGATCACAAATATGTGATTAGAATGTTCATAACTGATCATTCTCATGCTGATGTAACAATCGCTACTGGTAATTGAAAGCAATGGGGTTCTAGAACACTGACACTTCAATGAAGCGCCGTCAGAAGCTTCACAGGGGGGCTGTAATGGAGAGAGCGTTAAATTCTCCTGACGATACAGAGGGAGAACTCACAAACACAACGTACACCCACCACAGATATGCACTGTAGACCTTGCCCACACAAAGCTACATACACTCACACAAACGATGCACTAACACGGGGATACTCAGTAGTACTGCCGGTTTCCTTTTCTACCCGTGAGTCAATCGATCGATTCATGCCACTGATTGGCCGGATTTAGCTCACCCGGTGTCCCGGGTTTAAATCAGTCCCGATTAGAGGGACAGAATAAAAATCAACAGCACTACTGGCCTTGAGAGCCAGATTTGAGTATTCTTGCACTAACGTATGTGGTGTATGGAAGCACACGTACACACTCTTATCAACAGCACTACTGGCCTCGAGAGCCAGATTGGAGTATTCTTGCACTAACGTATGTGGTGTATGGAAGCACACGTACACACTCTTATCAACAGCACTACTGGCCTCGAGAGCCAGATTGGAGTATTCTTGCACTAACGTATGTGGTGTATGGAAGCACACGTACACACTCTTTGCAATCATCGGTCATCATCAGTGCGCTAGTCTGGAACGGCATCTGTACCTCTATATTTTGCTGCTGTTTGCTTCTGTATGTGAGTTCAATGCATGTACATGTGGGAGTGAGTTTGTGTGTGCGAGAGAAGGGAAAAAGGAGAGAGAGAGTGCTTGTGTGCGCACGTGTGTGTGTGTCGTCAGAGTGGGTAAATTATTGCATTTGTTCTATGTCAGTCAGTGTTGTCGGGGCTCAGTGAAATATGTCCTTCAGACCCTGGAAAGGAGGGTATTGAAAGCCCTGAGTGGTGGATGGTAATGGATTTCAGGTGATTAATTGCCCAGGGTGAACCATAAACCCAGGTGAACTTAGTAGTGCGTGCGTGCGTGCGTGCGTGCGTGCGTGCGTGCGTGTGTGCGTGCGTGCGTGTGTGTACTGTATGTGTGATTGTGTGTGGTTTCCTGCGTTTGTCTGTGTGTGTGTGTGTGTGTGTGTGTGTATGTGTATGTGTTCATGTGTATGTCTCTGTGTATGTATGTGGTCGTGTGTGTGTGTGTGTGTGTGTGTGTGTCTGTCTGTCTGTCTGTCTGTGTGTGTGTGTGTGTGTGTGTGTGTGTGTGTGTGTGTGTGTGTGTGTGTGTGCATGTCTGTGTGTGTGTGTGTGTGTGTGTGTGTCTGTCTGTCTGTCTGTGTGTGTGTGTGTGTGTGTGTGTGTGTGTGTGTGTGTGTGTGTGTGTGTGTAAGTACTGTATGTGTTTGGTGACCTGTTTGTCTCTGTATCAGGACACCTCGTCACTCTGCTCTCAGAGAGGAGGTATAATGAAGCAGGGTTGGCTTCAAAAGGCCAACATCAACAGCAGCCTCTCCGTCTCTATGCGGGTGAGTACCCCCTACACACACACACACTCACATACACACACGCACACACACTCACACACATACACATGCATATGCACACACACACACACACACACACACACACCAAAAGACCAACACAGCACCACACAATTATGCCCAATAACCATTCTCACTAAGCTGCTTCCCCATAATGTTTAATTCAGTTGATCTCAAATCAGCCATTGGTGTCTCTTTAAAGGCCTTCAAGAGGCGCTACTTCTACCTGTCCCAGCTCCCCGACGGCTCCTACATCCTCAACTCCTACAAGGACGAGAAGAACTACAAGGACAGCAAGGGCTCCATCTACCTGGACTCCTGCATCGACGTCGTTCAGGTACGAGCTTTTACGCCTAAAACTACCTCCATAAATATAGTGTATGAAACCACTTTCAAAAATCTCAGTGTGCTTGTCACTCAAACTGGGCAGACATGTGAATGAAAGCACAGCCTCAAACTACAATGTGAATGTCTGTCAATGACAAATTCAGATCGCTGGTCTTGCTGTAGGGTACACAAAATAGGGATGAATTCAGTCCCTGGGTAACCATTTGGGATCCGTATGTATGCAGCCGCATTATAGCTTATAATGGTTTCCGTAGGAGAATTGGGATACATTGCCTTACAGCAGTTCTGTAGTGCTGTGTGTACGTTATATCAGGGATTTTCAACCGGTTTTGATTCAGAGACTCCCACCCAGTAATAATAATAATAAACTTTATTTATATAGCACCTTTCATACAGCAAGTAGCAGCCCAAAGTGCTTCACAGTAGGGAAATAATAATAATAAACAGTTAAAACAGGAAAATATTGGATAAAACAATATAACATTAATATAACAATAAAACACAATGAAATAAAAGTCAATATAACAGGGAATAAAACAAATCGGGAATAAAATAAAATAAATGAATAAATAAATAAAATAAAATAAAAATAATAAAATAAAATCTTGATTTGGGGAAAAAAAACAATATAAAATTTATAAAAACACAAAAATAATAATAATAAAATGGGATAAAACAAAATGCAATAAAACACAATGAAATACAAGACAATATAGATGTTGTCGGGTAAGTGAGGACTAGGTAAAATGTGTATTATCTGTATCCAGCGGTTCCAACAGTCAATGCCCTTGTTAAAACGTTCAGCACTCTGAATACTGAACACAAGCGATATTGCGTGCTAGAACCCCTCACTTAACCTACATTCAAAATACGTTTTACGTTATTTAATTTAATAATTATTATTAAAAATGACAATCATCAATTAAATCGCCGAATTATTTGATAGGTAAGTCGAACAGTAACCTGGTGGATCAACCAACAAGCCAAAACAAAGTCTAAATCAGGTCTTGAGATTAAGTAATTTTATTAAATTAAAACATTCAATTAGAATAATGACTGGGAATCATACATTCACGACGGAATGTAGGCTGACTACTTATAATTCACAAAAGTGAAGGCATTAAACCAGACATTAATTAGGAAATACCAGTAAAGAGAGAGATAAGCCAAAAATTGCCAAATTATTTACCCTCCAGCTGAACAGGAACAAAAGGAAACGCACGAGGAACCAAAAAGAATTACTTCTTCACCAACAAACTCGACTAAATTATTTTTCTGCGGTACACTCATAAAGTACCTTGACAGGGAGGGGATCCATGCCCTGATTGGGTTAAGGTGTGGGGGAGGGGGGGGGGGTCATTTATGACAAAGACTGGCTTATCTTTGATGTTGGTGGGGGTTAATGTGTAAGAGAGAGACAGAGAGCGACAGAGATAGAGAGCAGGGGGGGGGGGGGGTGCTTGACTTATATATATCTAAATATTAGATATCCTACAATGTACATTTATAAAACAAGTAAAAGCAAAAGACAAGTAAAAACTAAAATAGGATACAATCAAGTAAAAGCCATCCTAAAGTAGTACGTTTTCAGAAGGCTTTTAAAAAAAGTGCAGTATGTATTTGTAATTCCTACAAATGGGAAATAGCTTACATTTGGAACTTGGAAAAGTCAGGTTTTGGATATTGCTAGGTTTTTGGCTGAAAGAAAACCTTGCAATGTCCAAGGTTCTTTTCTAGGAGGTGCTAACCCCTCAACCAACCCCCCCACCCCCCACCCCTCCCCCTCCCACCCCCCACCCCTCCCCCCAGTGCCCGAAGATCCGGCGGAACGGCTTTGAGCTGAAGATGCAGGAGCGCTACAGCCACTTCCTGTCCGCGGACAGCGAGGCGGAGATGGAGGAGTGGGTGGCCACTCTGAGGCAGGCCCTGCAGAGCAGTGCCGAGATCAGCCAGGAGAGGAGGAACGGAGCTGATTCGCTGGACTGTGCGCTAGGTAGCCCCTCCCACCACGCTAACGCGCACATATACAGTGAGCACCATAATTCATTGGACAGTGACACATTTTTTGTTAGTTTGGTTCTGTACTCTAGCACTTTGAGTTTGAAAGGATACAATGAGAAAGGTTGAAGTGCAGACTGTCAGCTTTAATTTGAGGGTATTTTCATCCATATCGGAAGAACCGTTTAGAAATTATAGAACCTTTTGTACATGGCCCCCCCCCTCCCATTTTTGGGCATCAAAAAATATTGGACAGTTTAACAGAATGTAGAATAAAGTCATAATTTTTTATATTTGGTCGCATATCCTTTGCATGCCATGGCTTCCTGATGTCTGTGACCCAACAATATCAAAAGACTCTTGATATCTTATTTTATGGTACTCTTACAAGCGATACTATAACCTCTGCATTTGAATGAATCTCTATGGGAATTGGGGGGGGTGGGACTAGATTTAGCTGTAAATTACACTGGAACAGTATGGAACACATGGTTGGCTAAATGGCTCTAAGTCATCAAGGGTCTGATGTATCAAACAAGCCTTAAATCATCACTCTGCTGCCAGATATGCAGTAGCTCCACCCATTGAGGGTTTCATCAAACCTCACAGCCCCATCACTGCATATACCCCCTCCCTAATATGCCCACAGTTCACCTTTTAACCTCCTGTATATATGTGTGTGTGTACCCTCATCTCATTCTCTCTTGCATGAGATTGAGATTATTTTATGATTTGGTTTCATCGTGATCCACAGTCATTTCCTGGTCAATTGTTCAATTTTCTGGCGCCAAAAATGAGGTCCTGCCGGCCTAGGTTTTGCTTTGAGTTTACGGCGTGAGAAAGGAGGCCTGGGTTCAATCACAGGTGTGATTCCACACGAGTGTGTGTGTGTGTGTGTGTGTGTGTGTGTGTGTGTGTGTGTGTGTGTGTGTGTGTGTGTGTGTGTGTGTGTGTGTGTGTGTGTGTGTGTGTGTGTGTGTGTGTGTGTGTGTGTGTGTGTGTGTGTGTGTGTGTGTGTGAGAGATGTCAGGCACTTTTGCTTCCCCTGAGATGTGTGTGTGTGTTGTGATGTGTGTTTGCATGCTTGTGTCTGTATCAGGTTTCTGGAGTGTGAAGATTCCACAGATTACAGCAGGACTTATTCCGGCGAAGTCCATGGCAGCCAATCAGGAATCAGGCCGGCGTATTCCGTTACACCAGCGGCCTCTCCACTGGGAGATTTCTGCAAGTCCCACGGCGGCAATAATGCTCATTTATTGGCCCTACTGATGCCCCGTGTCCAAAGCGAATAGCATGTACTGCGTTTGCAGTTTACACAGATGGATTTCTACTTATTTCTTTTGCCAATGCCCATATCTAGGGTCGTTACTGTACTCTCGTTTAGGAACAGATGACTTTGGGTTTAGGTCGAGGTTTATGTGTCATTTCTCCTGGATTGCTTTGTCCTGCTCAGGGTTTAAACCTGTAGCCCCAAAAGGGCGTTTGCAGGAGTTTTTACACCGCTGGCCTGTCAGTACTTTAGTCCCTGTCTGTCATATCCACTCATCCAGATTACCAGCTCATATGCGTGGGCTTTTCCACACTGCAAAAACCAAATCTTAACAAGCATTTTGTCAAGCAAAAGCACTTGTCAAGCAAAAAGTAACTTAAGCTATATTTTCCACTTTTTGAGGAAAAATAAGATTTTAAGTTTCATTACAAGACTAAAACACTTTTTAAGACAGACATTTTTTTGCCATGCATGTGGTTCTTCTCCTCAGGAATGAGAGTTTGTGCACTTCAGTCTCTGGAAGTGTTGTGCTTGAGCGTCTCAGTATGTGAGCAGAAGCTGTTTTTATTTTATGCGTAGCTTCCCTTCCGTGTTTTTGCTTGTTGTTCATGCCAGGAACTTGTGAACTTTTGACCTTAAGTTTCCTAACTGTTAAAAAGAGAACACAGCTTCTGCACCATTTTATGTGTGTGTGTGTGTGTGTGTGTGTGTGCGTGTGTGTGTGTGTGTGTGCGTGTGCGTGTGCGTGTGCGTGTGCGTGTGCGTGTGCGTGTGTGTGTGTGTGTGTGTGTGCGTGTGTGTGCGTGTGTGTGTGTGTGTGTGTGTGCGTGTGTGTGTGTCAGTGCATGTGTGTGAATATGTGTGTGTGTAAACCCTGCAGCATAGTTCTCAGTGGGGTGCTGTATAATTGTATAATTGATCCACCAGACCGTGGTTAGAAGGCAGTATGAAATGCTGAAATGGTTGGAGGGCTTTCAGAAAGTCATGGATCTGGCCTGGAACCAGAAGGGGAAAGAAGGATTGAGCCGTAACCTAAAACACAACAGTCAGACAGAGGAGGAAAGCCTTAGCTCATAGCTCCCATAGCTCAGTAAAACACCATCTTGCAGCTTTTATTAAAAAAAAGAAAAAACATCCACCCTGTATAATCCAGTTCCATACGCCTGCAAGCTGCATACAGCCTAACCTTTTTTGTGTCCTTTTGCTCTTACAGATTTTAAATGTAAGCGAATGTTACACGGTCCTCTCACGCAACGTTGTGCGTTGCCGATTGGCCATTGAAAGTTATTTTAACAGTTACCAAAAAGGTATCACTATTTTAGTTTTGTTGCTTAGCGTTAATAATAAAGCACGCTGCAGTCTGGTAGTCTTGAAAATGTCTGAGGGTTGCCCTGACCAGACAGCGTGCAGTAACGGGTCGCTCATCTCATGTTTCCCCCCCTTCGTCTCTTTCAGATGAGGACAGCAGTAGCCAGGGCAAGGCAGAAACCGTGATGGAGAGCCTCGGAAGGAGTCTGCACCCGGAACTCATGAAGGTACTTGACTTTGATGCCGAGAGGTCAAAGGTCAGAGGTCAGGGTCAGCAGAGGGAGGCCCACTAACCGTTCACCGCTAACAAAGACCTTCTATCCTACCAGCCAAGACGGCTCTCTTTGCTCTCTCTTTAGCTCTTGTTTTATGACCCCTGGTTATGAAGCGGTGACAGACGGCATTTGTGACATCAGGTCACAGTCCCCAACGACAGAGAACACTAACCCTCAGTGTTCCATTTGAGTTGAAAGAGGAGATGTACTCCATCGTACGCGCCAGACTTTAGTTCCTTACTCTTTCAGCAACATGCCGATGACCGCTCTCCTTTATAAGTCACTTATCCATGTGAATATCCCTGACAAGCCCGTGTCAGAACAAACAGACTTAAAGGTTGTATCAGCGATTTTGGGTGACGTCACTTCTGAAGCGAAATCCCAAACAAACATACTTATGAATAATTATGTTATGTTTTAAAAAATAGTGTTCAAGCATCCAGAATTATAACCACGTTAATAACGTTTGTAAGAAACCAAACCGTTTGTAAATCCGTCAAGATTTCAGCGAGATAAGAGTATAGCGTTTGTGCAGATCATTGTGATTGGTTGGAATACTGTTTATTTTGGTTTTGAGTGGTTGGTAGTACCATTTGTTTTTGTGTACGATCTCGGAGCATAGGCTGCCTACAGAGACGCGGTTTTTTGACGGCCTGCTTATGGGGCGGGCAGCTAGCGGATCGTGAGGAAAAATCAGATGAATGTGATCATTTATGTTTCCACCCAAAATCGCTGATACAACCTTTAAGATTTGAGAGGATTGAATTCAACAGACGTTCAGCAGTGCGTGAGCAGACCTTTAATCTCTGCTTTTGGGGCATTTCTTTGCAGGTGTCTCACAGACAGACACGTGTTACATCATTCAAGTACAGATTTACAGCTCTTGTAGTCTTGTAGTGAACTCCAGCATGTTCCTGTGGGAAGACTAAATAAAAAAACTTTACCCTTACACAATGATGATGTCCTCAATATGTAAGCACGTCTGTCCAAGGCTTACTTTTTGTATGCTACAAATTAGGGATGTTAATAGATCGCACCTTAAACATTTATATAGTTTATATAACAGTATAGTTTAGTAAACGTTTAGAATTTTCTCTAAATGCTTCTTATTTATGCATTGCTATTATTTTTAGCACGACCAATTTTTTTTTAATCATAATCCACAAAGATTTCCGCATTGAACTTCCTTCCTGAATTCTGGAAGCAGTTCAGTTTTAAATGTCTGATGTTATATGGCTTGGCAGCTGTGTAAAGAGGCAGAAGAGTGTGTTAAACTGGCTGTATCCCAGTCTCTTGTCTCCAGGCTGATGCGTCAACGTAGAAAAGCAAGTCTTTCCAAAGTTTAAGTTTCTCAGCGACACACAGTCTCCAAACCCAGGCTTATGAATGACGTCGGTTTCGCAAGCCAAGCTCCAACAAAGTTAGTGGCAGTTAACGAGCGTGCGCGTTCAAATGCAAATTTTGACTCGTACTATGCCTTTACAGGAAGTAAAAAAATGCATGTAATTACAATGAACATGTTGGCTATTCTAAGTAAAATACAGGTATTCCCCCTGTACAAGACCCTGAAGAGAAAAGGCCAGTGTTATGAAACGACTACACACTGGCAGAATATTGTATTTTAAGGCCAGTTCAGACAAAAGATTTGCAACACAACGAGCTGCAACTGGCGACTTCTTGCAACACTCATTGTTTACAACATGTTAAAACTGACCGTTCGCATCAAAGCAACGACGTGAGACGTTGTTTATGGTTACCATAGCAACGATTCTCTCCACTTCATTGTAGTTACTTCCTGGTTGCGATATTAATCTCATATATATGAAAGTAGTGATTGTGAACAGCTGGTGTCATCGTTGATCGTTAATACGAATTACAGAGACGGCATCACTCCTGGGGAAAGACTAGTCCCTGTCTGAATCACCTGCAACGGCAAGCACCGACTTGGGATGTTCTGAGACGGTGTAGTTCACACTGTCGTAATTCCTCTCTGCAACATTCTAAAACAGTTTTGTTGTGTCGCGAATCTCTGGTCTGAACTGGCCTTAAAGGCATAGTTCAGAATTTTGGAGATAATGTCTCAATTACGACTTACCCATGATGCAGTTGATTGATGGAAACCATTTTCAGCTCATTCCATGCTGTCCCTTCTTTTGGACATACACACGTTGCTAATGCTAGCGCAACTCTGAGGTAACAGGTAGCATCCACTACCAAACGCACTTAAACACTCCACGGTGCACCCAAAGCAAATAAAATACGACGACAGTCTATCTGGGGAGCGATACTTTACGTTACCTACGAATGTATTGCCGGCACTGGTCGACTACAACAACAAAGAAGAGCAACAAGTTGCAATGGCCACGTTCGCTCCGCCGCCGTACTTCCACAGAGAATATAGGTCAGCACAAAGTAAAGGATTCAACGATAGTTTGACTTCAAAAACTATGGTATAAACACTCAAAATAACCCCGATAGACTGTCGTCGTATTTTATTTGCTTTGGGTGCACTGTGGAGTGTTTAAGTGCGTTTGGTAGTGGATGCTACCGGTTACCTTAGAGTTGCGCTAGCATTAGCAACGTGTGTATGTCCAAAAGAAGGGACAGCATGGAATTAGCTGAAAATGGTTTTCATCAATCAACTGCATCATGGGTAATTCTTAATTGAGACATTATGTCCAAATTCCGAACTATCCCTTTAAGTCACTAACTTGCATAATTTCTGAATAAATTAAATGCAATACTATTTTCTGAGTGACATTATCTACATACAATGATTATAATATTATTATTATATTATTCACCCCTTTGGACCTTTTTGATTACATTTTTTTAAAACATGGAATCACAGTGGATCTTTTCTGGCATTGATCAATGGAAAAATGCTATAATGTTAAAAGAGAGAAAAAAAAATCCTATAAATTTCTACACATTGATCTAAATGAATTAAAATTAAATGTTTGAACGTTGGACAGATAATCTGTGATGCAGACATGTATGGGTGGAGTGTCATTTGGGGTTTAGCGCTCACATCTATGTGTTTGGGTTGTAAACGCTGCCTGTTCCATTTACCTCTACTGGATCACATTTAACAAGGAAAGTGCATTAATTTATTTTGTGATAAAGATGTTACATAAAAAATACACAATAATGAAGGCATGGGGGGCATAAATCATATTTATCTGTGCAAAATTAAAATGAAACAACACTTTCATGCAGTAGGGTATTGGTATTTATTGTTTTGAAATGACATTCTCAAATGTTTCCATCTTTATCTTATTATGTTCAAAGCCACCATATAAGCAAAAAGCAAATACAGATGTTGAACAACAAATATAAATGCAAAACAAGAGCCAGATTTACACTGATTTAGTCACTTTTTATGAAATGCATCAATCAAACGTGTCATTTCTCTTTTACTGAAAGTTAAACCAGTTCTTTTATCTCTGTGACAACCTTTACTTCTGTGAGTGTTTAATCCGTCCGCAGACGTTACAAAGAGGCTCGTCTTGTTAAGAGCTGTTTGTCCATCATGGCTGAGACGTTTCCTCTCCTCTTCACACCTTTCCCTTGTCTGAGGTTTACGAGTTATGTGTGACATGAGGAAGAATGAAATTAAAAAGTTATGCCCCCCCCCCCCCCCCCCCACCATCTCTTTGTTTTTTAGTATGCCAGAGAAACAGACCAGCTCAATAAAATCAACAGAAATGAAGGGAGGCACAAGCTGTTTACACTGGACCCTGAAACACAGGTAAGCGTGCGTGCGTGCGCGCGCGCGTGTGTGCGTGCGTGAGTGAGACCTTGATCACACATCACATTTCACGTTTTCTCTTAAAATAACAGAATGCAAAAAAATGTATGTTTAGTTTGTCATATGTTTCCGTAAGTTCTGCGTAAAGATAAGGTTGGGCCTCATTGTATTATTGGTAACTGTAAGTATGGGCCTCCCACACTGTGTGTCTGTCCAGTTGAGCTTCTTGTTCACCTTTCAGCTCAGATTAAATCGGGTCTGTTTAAGTTCCTAATGAGGTAGCAGGAAGGTAACGCCTGATTGGCCAAATAGAGAGGGGGTGTTTCAGTTAGTAATGGATACCAGTGACACCTGATTTCCACCCATAGCGGAGCGGACGCTGTACGGCGTCCGCTTCCTTTTGGCGCCCATGCTAGCGAATTAGCGCTAGCCACAGTCCAGTGCAGTGCAGCTGGTATAATGAGTGCAGCTTTAATGAAAGTTTTCCCCTTTTCTCCGGTTTTTCCAGAGACTGGACTTCTCGGGCATCGAGCCGGACGTGAAGCCGTTCGAGGACCGGTTCGGCCGCCGCGTGGTCGTCAGCTGCCACGACCTCACCTTCTCCCTGCAGGGCTGCGTCAACGAGAAGAGCGACGGAGTCCTGACGAACGTACGCGCACTTTGACCTCCGACCCCCGTCAGCGTGCTCAGTCACGAAGTGTGGCGCTGTCGCCTTTGTTACATACGTACCTTACCAAACCTTTAACCCAGTCTGAGGCAACATTTCACCTGTAGGCTCAGAGTCTCACCTGTGTATATTTCTAGTGGATTCTGGACATAGTTTATGCAAGACAGAATATGCTTAAGGTAGTACGTGTCAAGAATTTTGTTTGTCCAGTGTACAAAATGACATCATTACTTCATGTGAGCAAAAGAGTATCAGTCTATCCAATTCAATGAGTAGCACTGTACCATTCTGACCATGTCTTTTAATATATGAATCTTGCTTTAGCCTATCAATAAGGAGGAGCAGCACACACACACATACACACACACACACACACACACACACACACACACAGTCACACACACTCAATTTTGCAAATGAAAAAAGCTTTTTTGGCAGAGTGCTGACTCCTTCAAGTGTCCTTTATTTAGAATGTCTATCTTATAAGATTGCAGTGGCGTTTATGCCCCACAGACTAGCAGGAGAATGTCTATCTTATAAGATTGCAGTGGCGTTTATCCCCCACAGACTCGCAGGAGAATGTCTATCTTATAAGATTGCAGTGGCATTTATCCCCCACAGACTCGCAGGAGAATGTCTATCTTATAAGATTGCAGTGGCGTTTATCCCCCACAGACTCGCAGGAGAATGTCTATCTTATAAGATTGCAGTGGCGTTTATCCCCCACAGACTCGCAGGAGAATGTCTATCTTATAAGATTGCAGTGGCGTTTATCCCCACAGACTCGCAGGAGAATGTCTATCTTATAAGATTGCAGTGGCGTTTATCCCCACAGACTAGCAGGAGGGTCTGTAAGGATGGAGCAGGATGCCGTCAGACAGTGACGAACGTCCTCTCTGACCCTCCAGCTGGGATACACAGGAATGGTTTCCTTTTGGAGCCGGTCAAGCCCTCATGCTAGTGAAAGGCCAGAAAGAACGTAACGTAAAAAAATAGCACGTCCTTACGGACAGACGAGCTGAGTAAGTCGAGTAAGAGCCAGAACTGAGGCTTGGATTTGAATTTCCATAACCAGCTGCAAGAAGAAGGCTAAATTGGCTCTGTCGATAGTAGCAAGACTTGCCAGGGAACAAACCCAGTGCTTGAAAAATTATGTCCCTCCATTTTCAAACCGAACATTCCATCCCAAGAACTCCATAGCAACAGAACCCCCCCCCCCCCCCCCCCACTGTTTCAATTATCACCTCCATAACTCCTTACTCTTAGACTTTACTATCCAAACTAGAAAGGAACACAGACCAGGTAATCATTGGTGACATTATGTCTTGGTGATAAGTGTTATACTGAAGCTTTTCCTTTATTAATGTCATACACAGCACTAGTGATGCTTTTCTAGCTAGGCTAAATGCAACTTCTGTTAGTTGATTTGGCTAAAAACACCTGCTAAATGCCTAAATTGTAAAAATGATAAATGATTAACGTAGCTGTTTATGGAAGTGCAGCTCCCACAGTTCCGTACAGTTCCCATTCATGTCCCATTCTGTCCCATTCATGTCCCATTCATGTCCCATTCATGTCCCATTCTGTCCCATTCATGTCCCATTCTGTCCCATTCATGTCCCATTCTGTCCCATTCATACTGGATAAGAGACTGCAAAGGGATTGTAATGTAAATCATTAAAAAACCAAATCGCTTTCTTTTGATAAACATGCAGTATTGTCACCTCTTTATATGTAAATATACAGTGCTCCTGAAAGCGTCAAAAACTTGCAAAAGTGCGTCCGTGAAATATCTCTTTGAACACAGTGAAATGCCCAGTGTTAATTCAACTCTTAACAGAGTACATATGAGTCCAATTGGGACCATATGTACAACACTGAACATTTTACTGTGAAGGGGCATTCTTTTTTCGCTGTTTCTGCCTCATGTAGTTGTGCGTCGGATGCATAACGACAGGTGTGGAAATGCACGGCGATGCCCTTAACAGCGGCCTGTAAGAGAGGTGACCTGTTGCTGTTTCTTTCCCCAGGTGGAGCCGTTCTTCATCAGCCTGGCTCTGTTCGACGTGGCCAAGAGCTGCAAGATCTCGGCCGACTTCCACGTGGACCTGAACCCGCCGTGCGTCAGGGACATGCTGGCGGACTGCTCCGCCCAGAGCGCCGGCAGCTCCGAACCCAACGGCGTGGGGGGCAACGGCCTGCCCGTCCTGCAGAGGGTGCCAGAGTCACTGCTCCGCTTCCCCACACAGGTGCGCCCCCCCCCACCTCACCTCTGTATGGCCCCGCCCTCCCCCTCCAAGCAAATACTCCTTTCAACAGTATACACATGCTTTTGTTTATCTTACCAGAGGGGGTTTCAATCCAGGGACCCCCACTAAGGCTCAAAGGCATCCGGGGGACCCCCATCATAAATTAAAAAAGGGTTATATTTTTAAAAAAAGGTTTTATATTTTTAAATAGTTTCCCAAATATATGTGTGTATATAGTCATTCCATATCAAGTCTGGCCAGGTACAGTACCTTCAAGGACCCCCTGTTGAAACCCCAAGTCTTACCCATAGACCATAGAAAAATACGTAGGTCTTACCACATCAACAGGATACTGCTGCAAGACACTGCTTGCATGAGCACCACCACCAGTTTGTACCGGTTAGCCCCGCTCATTAGCCTTATGTGCTAAAAGTCATTTTAAATGACCTCACTGAATTTCGACATTTAACTCTTTCCTGCCAGATATTTGATTTGAAGCAATTTCTTTACACAATCATGGCTCCCTTTAATAGAAATATGGCCACCTACATAGCACGTCTTTATTGTTATCTTTAGAATGTGAAGTTCTAGGAAAGGTTTCATTGGAAACTATATTAACTTTTAAATGCCTACAAGCATTAACGTTTATCTAACTTAAATCTAATTATTAGATTATTAGATCATTTACAGTTTCATATTTAAATGTCTTTTTTTTAATGAATTCCAGAAACAGTGCCTTTTGGTAAACCCAGAAAAAAGAAATCTCCCTGGAAATACTTCCCAGCATGCATTAGTCTCACCAGATCCCCTTTGTCCCAGTGGAGGGCACAGGTCAATGAAGAGTCAGATACTGTGCGTCGGATTGTGCTTCACAATGCTGCGGCTCCCAGGAAAATGTGACCATTTGGGCGATTTACTGAATACCCTCCTGGTTTCTGAGGTCACACGAATGTGCTGAAACGGTACGCATGGCGGTCCCGTGTTTCCGTTAACATGCGGTGCGGCGTCGACAACATCTGCCACCGTCACTGCCGTCCGTGACTAGAGCATGTCTGAAAATAAATAAATAACTCGATTATCTTGCTCGGAGCCTGCTTCCCTTGACTTTCACCAGGCAGTTGCTGGTCCCTGAAAGTTTATGAGATACATATTTCAAATGTCAAGATGTGGGCCAAAGGTGCAGATTTTGGTTGGCCACTGGGGGGGTTCATAAGGAACCAAGCGCTGCTCGCATTCCACAGGACCTCCCCTCACAGGCCCCTCTCAGGCACTGTTCCCAGATCAGTGGTCACTGCTCATTACATCAGTGGTCTTACGGCTCAGTTGGTAGAGCATAGTGCTAACAATTCAAAGGTTGTGGTTTTGATCCCAGGGGCCTACATATACTGATAAATGCACGCATTCATAGCCTACTGTGCGTTGCTTAGCTGTTAAGAAGCTTTAAGTCAGTGGGGAACCCTGTTCCTGGAGATCTACAGTCCTGTAGGTTTTCACTCCAACCCTAACAAAGCACACCTCATTCAACAGCTAGAGATCTACCGTCCTGTAGGTTTTCACTCCAACCCTAACAAAGCACACCTCATTCAACAGCTAGAGATCTACCGTCCTGTAGGTTTTCACTCCAACCCTACCAAAGCACACCTCATTCAACAGCGTGAGATCTCATGAGCTGCTAATTAGTAGAATCAGGTGTGCCAAATTAGGGTTGAAATGAAAACCTACAGGAAGGTAGATCTCCGGGAACAGGGTTGGGGAGCACTGCTTTAAGTTATTGTTGTAATTTTGCACCCTGCATGAGTTCCTATGATATGCTCTCTATATCTTTAACCCTTTAAGGCAGTGGTCCTCAACCCTGGTCCTGGGGACCCCCTGTGTATGCTGGTTTTCCTTCCAACCACAATTGCAATACTTGAATTTTAACAAGCTGTTAATTTTTCTTAATTAGGTGTTTTTAATGTTTAGAGGGATTATTTACATTCTTAAACCACATTATGTTAGTAATAGCTATGCATGCCATGAAGAATAAAAGTCCAATATTCACATTGTGCTGTATTGTAAACAATTAAAAGGAGGTAAAAAATGTTTACTAGGTACTAAAACTAACCGTTTGGTAAATAATGAAGAATTCAAAGACAAAGCAAATGATAACGAGCCAAACCTGCATTGTGTTAACAAGTTTAAGGAAAAAATTATGAAGGAACTTAAACTTGTGTTCAATTACCTAATTAGGAGCCTATTCACCTGAGTTCTTACCTCTTCTTTGTAATTGTTTGCAATATAACACAATGAGCATAATGAACATGGGATTTTCTTTTCTTCAAAGCATGCATAGCTATTGCTAACATAATGTGGCTTAAGAGAGTAAAGAGTTTAAAATGTCCTCTCTATACAATTAAAACACCTAATTAAGAAAAAATAACAGCTTGTTAAAATTCTGGTATTGCAAAAAAAGTTGGAACGAAAACCAGCATACACAGGGGGTCCCCAGGACCAGGGTTGAGGACCACTGCTTTAAGGTGTAAGATCATAAATATGTGATTGGAATGTTCTTAAATGAACATTCCTAATGCTGATGTAACAATCAATGGAGTTCTAAGACACTGCCTTAGAATAAAAAAAACACCTACTCTTCAAAGGGTTAGATGTTATGTTGTACCCATGCATAAGATAAATTAGGTTTAGTGTCTTGCACAAAGCTGTGTCACTCCAGGGATCTAGGCTGTGATCCTTGGAGGGTTTGAGGTTAGAGCCTTAAGTATTACTCCAGATCTGCGCAGCAGCATGGTGTTTTTTGTTTCCTGTTAGCGATACCATTTGGCCTAAACTCAGAACGTAACGCTTTAGGGGAGCAGTGTGTTTTGATGTCCCCTGTTAGCATTTATGTTAGAATTTGGAATCATATTTTCCAGTTGAGAACAGCAGTGTGTGTTGTTGCTCCCCTGGTAGCCTTAGCATTGCAATAAAGACTTTGGAAACTAATTTGTACCAAAGCACACCAGTATTCTGGGGCTTATGTCAACACAATGAATAGAATACTAGTGTGCTTTGGTTGGTATACTTTCTGCGGATATACACAGTTGGCGTACTTCGAACTTCGATAAAACCGTGCACAACAAGGTCTGTGGATGTTTGTGAGCAACCGTGTCAAATTTGGGAAGAGACGTTGCTGTTGAATTTTTCGAATGTACATTTTTGGTGCTTTGAGGGCCACAAACCTTGGACCTGTTGAGGTCTGTTCTATCAGGGTGATGTCACAGTGAGGTCTGTTCTATCAGGGTGATGTCACAGTGAGGTCTGTTCTATCAGGGTGATGTCACAGTGAGGTCTGTTCTATCAGGGTGATGTCACAGTGAGGTCTGTTCTATCAGGGTGATGTCACGCTGAGCTCTCAGCTAAACCACCTGGATGGATAGATAGCACTCCAAGTATGTAGAAACGTATCAACATAAAAAATTTTGGGTGAACTGCCCCTTTAAGTGTAGCAGGGTGTGTTGTTCCTCTCTTGTTAGCCTTAGCATTGGATATAAAGACTTGCACTTAGGAGTAGAAGTGTGTGTTGTTGTCGTTTCATGTTAGCAGTTGTTTAAATGTTGTATTAAGCTCTGTCACGTGACTCATGTCCAGCCCAGCCACTCTCTCTCACCCTCTCCCGGCCCGGCGCATTATAATTAGCATTAGCATTAACATTAAACGCACCGCCCCTCCTCGCAGAGATCAGTGTTGGCAAGTCAACTAAAGCAGAAAGCACTTTTGCAATGCATTCAAGTTTTATTTATGCATTTTATTTTGCGTCTTACTCTCTAAGCGAACTGTCCGCAGTAATTTATACTTCTCTGAAGGTTTCAACAGCAGTCTTTCTCCAAGGTTCATACCCCCAACCTCGCTACGTTCCAACACCAATCCTACACTTCAATGACATGTTCAGTCATGCCGGTTCCTTGTACTTCAGTGAAGACTGCGCTGTGGAGGAAAGATCGCTTGGCAATGTGTGTGTGTGTGTGTGTGTGTGTGTGTGTGTGTGTTTATACATTTCAGCTGCACCACCTCAAACCAAACCAACTAAAATATGGGATCATGGGCTTTGCGGTGGTACAGCGGTAGAAGCATCGACCCTCAGTCGGTGCAGTTGTACCCCGAGGATCGGGGTTCGCGCCCCGGTCCCCGCCAGATCCGAGCATGGCCGGTGCCCTGTGGGAGCAGCGATTGGCGGCTGCTCCCGGGTGGGGGGAGGAGCCCGGAGAGAATCGCTGTGCATATAGCGGCCCTGGGCGAGCTGGAATCATGGTCAGGCTTGGAGGAGTCGCGCCCTGAAAAAGTGGCGATCTCTGCTCTACTACCAGCTGACGGAGTTGTGTAGCAGTGATTTAGAATAGGGGTTCAATTGGCTACCAATTTTGGGAGTCAATGGAAAAAAATCAAAAAAAAAATTTTTTTTTTTTAAATATGGGATCAGATCTTCTGCCCCCACCACTCACATTGCACGTCTGTTCTCCCTCCCAGGGCATATTCTCAGTGACCAATCCGCACGCTGACATCGTCCTAGTGGCCCGCATCGAGAAGGTCCTGCAGAACGGCATTACGCACAGCGCCGAGCCCTACATCAAGACCTCCGACGTCAGCAAGGTTTGCCACCGCCGTGGCCGCTCCTGCCGCTCCTCCTGCCGCTCCTCCTGCTGCAGTGTAATATAGGCAAGCTGTAAACAGACAGGCCGGGAACTGCACCACAGCCCCGCCTCCAACATGGCAGGAGTGATGTCACAGTGCAGCACCAATCACACGCAACGAGGCTGTTCCCTCTGACGTGTACTTTTCAAGCACTGCTAAAAATGCAAATTATTGTTATTAGTAGTAGTCGAAAGATTATTATTATTACTATTTCACTAGTATTATTAGCATGTAATCAAAGCTTATTTCTTTTGTTAAATGTACAGTGGAAGGGAACAGTATTTTGAGATTAAACTCGGAGATACTATTTATAAATGTACAACAGTCACAGCAGAGTTACTGTCCCCAAAGCACTGAACTGGAATCAGTTAAATCGTTTTTTTACATTTTGCTGAGGTTACGATTAGCGTGTGGTGAGATGATGCTGAGCATAAGGAGGGCAGAACATGCATGCAGCACAAATACAGGAACATAAATATAAACGACTATTTGAGAAAGATTTATCGGATTTATCGCTCATTAATGCTGTCTGATGAACCGGATTAATCCCACAATCCCACAGTGGAGTGCAGTCTCTTTGTTGTTGCCATAGAGACGGCCGTGTTTTGTTGCTGCTTGCTGTCCTGCCTGCAGATGTAAGTGTGTGACTGCTGGCAGAGACGGAGAGACAGAGCGTGTGTGTGTGTGTGTGTGTGTGTGTGTGTGTGTGTTCTTCTGCACAGTGGGGTGTGTCTATCTGTCTGTTTGTATTCGTTCCTGCAGACTGCCCAGAAGGTTCTGAGGGCTGCCAAGCAGACCTGCCAGCGCCTTGGCCAGTACAGGATGCCGTTTGCCTGGGCCGCCAAGTAAGGCTGCACCCTTATACCGCTAACGGCATTCTCATTTCCCCCAAATTAGGGACCCCAAAAAGTGAACTGATTCATATAGGTGTGTCATAGTTTACCTGAATCATTCAGGTATATAACAGTTTACCTGAATCATTCAGGTGTGTAACAGTTCACCCATGGATCAGACAGGTTTTTCACAGTTTACCTGAATCATACAGGCGTATTATAGTTCACCTGATAAATGCAGGCGTTTAAGAGTTTACCTGCGGTTCAGACAGGTGTAAACATGTTATCTGTAGTTTATGCAGGTGTGTAACAGTTCACCTGATTAATCCAGGTGTGTAACAGTTTACCTGTTGTTCAGACAGGTGTAAAGTATGTTATCTGTAGTCCATTCATGTGTGTACAGTTTACCTGTTGTTCAGACAGGTGTAAAACATGCTATCTGTAGTTCATGCCGGTGTGTAACAGTTTACCTGATGAATCCAGGTGTGTAATAATTCACCTGCAGTTCAAACAGGTGTAAAACATGTTATCTGTAGTTCATGCAGGTGTGTAACAATTCACCTGCAGTTCAAACAGGTGTAAAACATGTTATCTGTAGTTCATGCAGGTGTGTAACAGTTTACCTGCGGTTCAGACAGGTGTTTAAAGACGCCCAGGGAAGCTTGGACATGGATGGAAAGTTCTCCCCTCTGTACCGTCAGGACAGCAGTAAGATCTCCACTGATGACCTCATGAAGCTACTGGCAGAGATCAAGAAGTGAGTGTGTATGTGTGTGTGTGAGTGTGTGTGTTTGTATTTTAGGTGTAGGCTATGTATGCACTGTATATACTGTATTTGTCTTTGGGTTGGCAGTGTAGTTTGATGGTTAGGGCACTGCCGTACCCTTGAGCAAGGCACTTAACCTAAAATCAGTCAATTAAATACCCAGAAATTATGTTATGTTTAAAGAATTCAAGCTGTGTGAGTCTCTCTGGGTACAAGTGGCTGCTAAAATAGTAAAATATATATTTTTTTGTGTGGGTACTTTAGCTGCGTGTGTGTGCATGTGCCTGTGTATGCAAGCGTGTGTGTGCTTGTGTGTACGTGGGTGTGTGTGTGGGTGTGTGTTTCTGAAATTGTGTGTGTGTGTGTGTGTGTGTGTGTGTGTGTGTGCTTGTGTGTACGTGGGTGTGTGTGTGTGGGTGTGTGTTTCTGAAATTGTGTGTGGGTGTGTGTTTCTGAAATTGTGTGTGTGTGTGTGTGTGTGTGTGTGTGTGTGTGTGTGTGTGTGTGTGTGTGTGTGTGTGTGTGTGTGCTTGTGTGTACGTGGGTGTGTGTGTGTGGGTGTGTGTTTCTGAAATTGTGTGTGTGTGTGTGTGTGTGTGTGTGTGTGTGTGTGTCTGTGCGTGCGTTCGTACATGTGTGGGTGTATTCCTGTACTGTACGTGTGTGTACATTCCCGTGCTTGTGTGTGTGAGCTTGAATGTGCTCTGTACAGAGGCTACATCCTGGTTTTCTCTGCTATCTGCAGGCCAGAGAAGAGCAAACTGCAGGTCATTCCAGGGCAGCTGAACGTCACCATTGAGTGTGTGCCTCCAGACTTCTCCAGTACGTAAGCTCTCTCTGTGGTGCTATTATTCACACTCCTACCCCCGAGCACTATGGAGGTTTCTAATTATTATATTGCAAAGCTAGCGTATGCTGTGGATTTGGAAGTGCTTGACTTCTGTTCGATTCAGATAATTCTCTTGCAGTATGTCTTTTTGATTTAACGCGAGGCGCTTCGCTAGCGGGGTTGCGTGATGCTGTGTGATGAGTGTGGGTGTGCTATCAGTCCTGTAATCGTAAACCGAACCACCTCTGATTAATCATGCTCTTCTGAGAAATGACCAATGTTCACCCCCCCCCCCCCCCCCCCCCCCCACACACCCCTCAGATTCGGTCACCTCCTCATACATCCCTGTTAAGCCCTTTGAGGACCAGTGTGAGAGGGTCTCTGTGGAAGTCGATGAGTTTCTCCCTGAGGAAGCCAAGTACAACCATCCGTTCACCGTGTACAAACACCACCTCTACGTCTACCCACTACTGCTCAAGTACGAGAACCAGAAGACTTTCGCCAAGGTACAAAGCAACACCGTTACTACGTGCATTTCTTTTTGTGAGGGACCTTAGATTTAGCTTAAAGGGGCAGTTCACCCGAAAAATTTTATTTGGATATGTAACTTCCTATATGTTCCGGAGTGCTAAAATAGTAAAATATCCATCCAGGTAGTTTCGCTGAGAACTCACTAGTTTTGTAGATATCCACTGCAGCTCACCATGACATCACCCCCGCTATAATGGGCCTCGACGGGTCCAAAGTTTGTGGCGGTCAAAGCGCCAAAAATTTACGTTAAAAGAAATCAACAGCAACGTCCCTTTATATACATTCGGAAAAATCAACAGGCTCTTTCCAAATGTACTGACACGATTACTCACAAACATACCTTATTGTGCACTTTTTTTTTTAAAAACTACTTTCTACCAAAGTACACCAACCGTGTATATCCGCGCATCAGTATCAACCAAAGCACGCCAGTATTCTAGGGCACACTGTGTTGACATAAGCCCCAGAATATTGGCGTGCTTTGCTTCAGACTTTGCGCGTATACACACAGTACATCGGTAGAAAGTAGTTTTCAGAAAAACAACGTCTGTGGATGTTCATGAGTAACCGTGACACAAATAATTTTTTCGAATGTATATTTTTGGCACACTGAGTGCCACAAACTTTGGATCTGTTGAGGTCCGTCCTATCCGGGTGATATTGCAGTGAACTGCAGCGGATATCTACGAAACCAGTGAGTTATCAGCTAAACTGCCTGGATGGATAGATAGCACTCCGGCTATGTAGAAATGTATCAAAATTTAATTTTTGGGTGAACTGCCCCTTTAAAATTAATTTCTGCTTTATCACTGAAAGACAGTGATTGATTCCTGGGAAGGATGTGTGGGTGTTTTATGTCCTTTTCAGTTTTCTCTCTTACTTTTCTTGTGTAGTCTATCTCCAGACTGTTTCCCGTAATGTCACAGTGGGTTTAGTTACAAAAATGTGGATTATCACGTTTTTGACCAGCACACTGCGCAGATTCAAGGTTCAATTACATTTAAAATGACAGGGTGGATTTTTTAAAAGAATAAACAGACCTCTCTTTGAATGACAAGAGTCATTTGTGCCACGGGCCTCCAGTTTGGCCTGTACTGTGAATATTTTTGGGTTTATTTGTCTATGTAACGTGAGCTTCGAATCAGTCATCATCAGTTTAATGCAGGGTTCCTCAATCTTATCCAGAAAGGACCTGTGTGGGTGCAGGCTTTAGTTCAAACCAAGCAGTAACACACCTGATTCTACTAATCAACCACTGGAGTCTTTGTTGAGGACCTTGATTAGTAGAATCAGGTGTGTTGCTGCTTGGTTGGAACAAAAGCCTGCACACACACCGGCCCTTACTGGATAAGATTGAGGACCCCCCTGCTTTAATGGCTTGGAATAAGTGTCATAGCACGTCACCCGATGTGCAGTGCGTACCATGTGAGCGTGTGACAGAACGGCGGCCTGTGTTCCTGCAGGCGCGGAACGTTGCCGTGTGCATGCAGTTCCGTGACTCGGACGACGACGGCGCAGCTGGCCTGAAGGTGAGCAAAGGGTTAATGTGAAAACGGTCTAACAAAACAAAGAAGAAGAAAAAACGTGCTGTCCGGTGCACTGGTCTAAAGTCTTTCCCAAAAATACAAACCCATCTCCAAAATGAGGAGGGAGACTATCTTGATTAAAGCTGGTCATTACAGTTGGCAGGACAGAAATAATAAACTCTCGCTCAGTCTTTCTCTCTCTCTCTCTCTCTCTCTCTTTCTTTCTCTCTCTCTCAGTCTCTCTCTCTCACTCCTTCTTTCTCTCTCTCTCTCACTCCTTGCATGCAGCTTGCAAACATTAAAAGCGGCTTCAGATTTTTGCGGGTGGAAAACCGCCGTCCAAGAAGGAGGGGGTAAAAAAGGATTAAAGTGTGTTGGAAACACTTCCACGTGGAGTAGTGTACATGAACAAACTCCCACTTCCAAAGCCACAGTGAGCTGGGCAGTTTCAGCATGGTGAAGCTTACAGACAGCGTAGCGCGTCTGTGACCAGTGTCACACCTCACTGTTATTTTACTAGGGCACAGACGAAGCCTGGACTTCCTGTTACGTAATGGACCCTCGTAGTGACAACACCACACAGTCTTCATTACCTGTAATCCTCCATTCCATAACCCCTGTCCAAGTTAAGACTTAGACTTGGATAATATCCCAGAATTCTTTGATTCAGTGTCACTCCAGTCCCTGCTTTGCTGAAAGCTCTGTTGCCCCTGCTCTGCTGCCCCTGCTCTGCCCCGCTACAGCCCCGCTGTACTCTATATCATAAATAGAAGAGATTGAACGGTGTGTCAGAGATCCTTTAAAGAGTAAACTATGCAGAAACTAAATATTTCTGCGTAGTTCTTCTGTGTCTTTAAAAAATGTAGGTGTGTTTTGCCTGACGTACGCTGGTTGAATCTGTGTTCAAGTTCAGGTTTTAGTTCAAGTTTGGCTAATTCTAAACTTTATACAGAACTATCATTTATCGTTACTGTCTAATTATCCAAAAGTATGGGTTTATTTTAACAAACCTCAGTCAAACACAAGTTCCGATGACACAGCTGATACACATCGTGGTATGTCATGGGTGGCAGTTTAGTATAATGGTTAAGGAACTGGCCTTGTTATCGAAAGGTTGCAGGTTCGATTCCCAGGTAGGATACGTTGTACCCTTGAGCAAGGTACTTAACCTGACTTGCTTCAGTATATATCCAGCTGTATGAATGGATAATATGTAAAACATGAGAAAAACCTGTGTGAGTCGCTCTGGATAAGAGCGTCTGCTAAATGCCTGCAGTGTAATGTAATGTAATATTACGCAATACCACAGTGTTTTACGTGATGATGTGCTGCCACTGTAACAGCGTGGTGTATTTGTGTTGCAGTGTATCTATGGAAAGCCGGGAGAGCCACTCTTCACCACCGGAGCGTGTGCCGCAGTCCTCCACCACAACCAAAGCCCTGAGTTTTATGACGAGGTGAGAGTCCCAGGAAGCGGACCCTGCTGGGTGACACACCCTGTTTAACCCTTTAGCAGTGAGCGCTAACCTTTAAGGTGTACGGTTGCAAACGTGTGATTAGAATGTTCTTAACTGCTGACGTATCGATCACTACTGGTGATTGAACGCAATGGCGTTCTAGAACGCTGACTTAGAATTTTGAAGAAAAAGAAAACCTACTCTTCAACGGGTTAAGTTCTGGGCTCGGTTAAAATGGAAACTATTAGTAACTGAAGGAGCTGTAATAGTGTGATGTTGCGGGCTTGTCTCAACGCTGATGACGTCATTTGCAGGCGAGTCATATCCCCTGACACACACACAACTGGTGCAGACATGCCAACATGTTCTCTGCTTTCATCACTTTCGGCCGATGCCCCCTGGTGGCCAAATTTGATAGTGCTCTCACATGCCTCAGGGTTTTGTGGAGGGTAATCCCATGACCAGAGTCCAAAAAAACAAAAACAAATATGAACAAATACACTTTTGTATTTTATCAAAATGCCCGTCTTTATTCTTTCCTCAGCTACTTGCTATGACTGGAAATATGCTGGTGCTTTCTCTTTTTTTGAACCAATATTTATCCCTTCTTTTTTCCCAGTACGCAATGCCCAATCCTCAAATTTTGGGAGCGTGACTGTCCTCCAAAGCCAACGCCGTACTTTCTCACACTTTTTCTCTCTACAGTTAGCCAAACGAGCTGCACTTATCGCTCACCTGGAGCCAGGATAATGCCACGTATTGACCCGAGAAATCAGTGCTGTTTCTAATACCCTACCGATTTCTACCCTCCACTCTAGGCGATGCTACAGCTAATTGTGTCTTCCTGCAGACTGTCAAACTTGTGCTGTGAAATAGGCTAACCATTTTCCCTGTTGTTTCAGCATATGCTATCCTTTATTAGTTCACTTTCTGTTCTGTGACATAGGCTAACCTTTTCCCTGTCGTTTGAGCATATGCTAATATCCTTTTGGTTCACTTTCTGTAGCCTACTGTGAAATGGGCCAACCTTTTCCCTGTCGGTTTAGCATATGCTATCCTTTGTTAGTTCACTTTCTGTTCTGTGAAATAGGCTAACCATTTTCCCTGTCGTTTGAGCATATGCTACCCTTTATTAGTTCACTTTCTGTGGGCGCTCCTATGGTTAGATTTATTCAGATATGGCTTTTTATCTGCATGTGTGTTCACAGATTAAGATTGAGTTGCCCGTGCACGTCCATGAGAAACATCACGTACTGTTCACCTTCCACCACATCAGCTGCGAGTTCAGCACCAAGAAGAGAGAGAGCGAGTCTTTGGGTAAGACCTGTGTGTGTGTGTGTGTGTGTGTGTGTGTGTGTGTGTGTGTGTGTGTGTGTGTGTGTGTGTGTGTGTGTGTGTGTGTGTGTGTGTGTGTGTGTGTGTGTGTGTGTGTGTGTGTGTGTGTGTGTGTGTGTGTGTGTGTGTGTCTAACGTGTGTAACTCCTTTGTCAGTGGGGTATATTTTATGTATAAATGTGTGTAACTCCTTTGTCAGTGGGGTATAAATGTGTGTAACTCCTTTGTCAGTGGGGTACTCCTGGGTTCCCCTGCTGAAGGATGGGCGCATACAGTCCTCAGAGCTGCAGCTCCCTGTATCTGCCAATCTGCCCCCCGGGTACCTGTGGGACAAAAACCAGGACTGTAAAAAGGTGAGCATCTTCAGTTATGCATGCTTTACCTTTACCACAGCCCTGCTTTACACTAGCAGAAACCCTGTGTCATTAAGCGCTTAAAATAACTTCAAAAGTGTGTAGATGCACGTTAGCATCAGGCCGTACCAATAAGTTGGTTTTTGACTATTATCGGCCGATACCAGTACAACCCCCGTTATTATGGTGCACCCCTAAAATCCAACGTGCCTGTGTCTTTCTGCAGGCTGGAGAATCAAAGCTGAGCTCACAGCATCCTCGGTGCTGGAGGCCATTACTGTTGTATGAAATGCCGCAATGTGATTGGTGCTCTCCCTGCTCTTTTTCCCGCAGTCAGCGCCGGACATTAAGTGGGTGGAAAACGGCAAGCCGCTGTTCAAAGTGAGGACCCACGTGGCATCGACCATCTACACCCAGGTACGCTGGTTACGCTCACAAACACACAGGCTGCGGTGTCTCATCCGTGGCGTCGAGTTCAACAGGAAAGTGCTGTCGGGAAAGCCCTCCACTACCGTTTAACATAACCCACGACGGCTTCATTCACAGACATCCTCATGCGCTCTAAGCAGACCAGCCACCTCCAGTGCAACAACCACCTTGACATAAGCTGTTATTAGCATTCATTCACACTTATGAAGCGTAATGAAGTGTCTTCCAGGTGACACAATGGCGTTCTAGTGTGATTGGCTGTGATGCTGGGCTGACTGTTGGTTATTGTTATGGCTAGATAGACGTGGGCCAATTCTGGCCGGATGTCGGCACATTTGGCAGTCAGGTTATATGGCGAGCCGGCTCTGGGCCTCGCGGACTGCATTTGTACAGCGCTTTTTCCAGCTACGGCTACACAAGGCGCTTTACAATCAATGCCTCTCATTCACCCATTCACACACACACTCCTGCTCACACACTGACAGCGAAAGGCTGCCATGCAAGGCACCCAGCAGCTCGTCAGGAGCAATTATGGGTTAGGCATCACTTTTGCCTTTGACCCTTTTGCCCAGATCGAAACTCTCTGAATACCAGACGACCACTCTACTGTCTGATTCGGCTTTATATTGTGGCTCACCCCTGGATTGGGTACGGCAACCAAATCTGGGCCAATTCTACGCCATTGTTTCACTTGGCCAAATCTGGGCCAGAAGACCTGTGATGTGATGTTCTCATTGTGACATCATGGCCTGAGTAAAAAAAATAAAAAAAAAAAAGCTGAAAATTCTCTGGTGATAGCTGATTGGTGCTTTGTGGTGCTCTGCATTCTGATTGGGCCATTTCAGGACCTGCACCTGCACAAGTTCTTCCAGCACTGCCAGCTGATTCGCTCGGGCTCTGAGGACAGCCCAGCAGAGCTCATTAAGTATCTAAAGGTCAGACATGATCCTCTTCTTTTTTTTTTCTCCTTACCTCTCTCTTTCCTTAGAAACAACAATATTGAAATAAGTACAAAACCAAATATATGTAACACTTCACATTAAGTTTCACCTATACCTGTGTATTGTATTGTAACTAATTTGGTAATGAGGTTATTACTGAATACGTAGGTAACAATGGTAAAGGTATTGCACATGTGTATATTTTGAAATATTTTATTTACACTCATAGGCCACGTCTTCATGATGCACAACAAATAAACCTTGCCTGTTAATTTCACAACATTTGGAATGATTTCATTTCAGCAGGAGAGATGTAACAGGGCTGGCCTTGTTTCACACGTGTAATTAAGTGTATCACTAACTGCTGTTCCATGTTACCTACGTTGGAGTTACTCAGTAATGACCTCTCGTTACCAAATTAGTTACAATTTAACTACACAGGTATAGGCGCAGCTTAATGTACCCAATTATATGTACAAAAAAAGTGTTGCCCATTCATGAGCATTATTTTTCAACCCCTGACTCATTATTTAATGACGTCACATGCAGTATACTGTATATTTGCATTCTGAAGATCACACATGCAGTATACTGTATATTTGCATTCTGAAGATCGTTAAACTAATCCATTTAGCAGAATTAGTTTTGCTCCACTTCTACATGTACAATACTTGGCCTGGACAAATCTTGGTAGGACCAGTGAGATGTTTTCAAGACATGGACCAAGGCAAAATGATTCAGAATTTCACCAGATAACACCAGCCTGGATTTTGACCTCATCTGTATTTTTTATTTTGTCTAGGGACATTCAATTAAACTCAACAAAATGTGTCCACCCAGTGTCCCTCAGATACTGTATCCATCCTTCCAATTTTAAAAGTTCTAGGTGACATGAAACTTTCTCCCTCTCTCTCTTAATGCCAAAGACATTGTTACCATATGTGGTGGCAATCAAATGCTTTAACCAATCAAATCCCTCCCTGCCTCTCCCAGTGCCTGCATGCTATGGAGACCCAGGTCATCATTAAGTTCCTTCCCACTGTACTGGTCCAGTTGTTTGAGGTGCTCACCACGGCAACCAAAGAATCCCATGAGATCGCCGTCAACTCCACACGGTGAGTCTCCCGGCAGTTCGCCAACTTTTGCCCTTAGCCCCCCCCAACAGAAAAGGAGCTTAGTTGTAAATTTACAATATTACCTATTATGCAGTTTTAGTTTTTTTTCACTTATTTTCCAACCTTTTGCCTAATGGATATTGACCTGTTACATACAATTGAATAATTTTATTTTTCTCAGGGTGAATTTTAGGAAAGATTACTCACTGTAGGACCTTTTCCAAGTTTTTAACAGTGCTTAACTCCTTCGCGACTAGAACGGCCCTATTAAAAATGGTTCGAATTCGAACCATAGCGTCATTTGTCTCTCTGCTATTGGTTAACCGTGGATTCACAGTTGTTTTCATTTGAAAATGTTTTGGATAGTCAGCCAATGATTGCACAGATATTCTTGGCTGTGTGACGTGGTTCATTTACGCTGCACTGTTGACGCGCAATACGTTTCACTTTCACTTTCTTCTCCACTTTCCATTCCTCCATGTTCAGAATCAAAGTCACTGTCATTATCATCGTTGCGCATAGTGCATATTTCAGCAACTTCGTCTGCAGTAAACCGGCGTTTACCACTGGCCGTAGCCATTTCGCCAAGAATATCTGTGCAATCATTGACTGACTATCCAAAACATTTTCAAATGAAAACAACCGCGAATCCACGGTTAACCAATAGCAGAGACAAATGACGCTATGGTTCGAATTCGAACCATTTTTAATAGGGCCGTCGCGAAGGAGTTAATACAGCTACAGTGCGGTTCGTATGTATTTGGACAGTGACTGCAATTGCTACACGGTTCATCCAATATGGATGTAAAAACCCTCAAATCAAAGCTGAAGGTTAGCACTTTAACATCATAGTCACTGTTCCATTTCAAATCCAATGTGCTGGAATACAGAGCCTAAACAACAAAAAATGTGTTACTGTCCAAATACTTGCAGACTGCACTATATGTATTTACCACAGTGATTCAGTTTAAGTGCCTCGTTCACGGGAACGGCAACCCGACCAGGGATTCGAACCTTCGTCCGTCTGGGTGCAGGACCTGTCTCTTAAAACTGCTCCGGCATGCTTTGTCTCCACAGCGTGATAATCCACATCGTCTCCCGCTGCCACGAGGAGGGCCTGGATCTCTATTTACGCTCTTTCCTCAAGGTACGCCGCATGCTTCATCTGGGTTCTGTGCCCGAGTTAGCGAGCTAGTCAGGTGTTTCAAAATAAAACCCCAAAAGGTTCACGCGACCCCAACCCCATTATCCTGAAGAGGCTTATCTGTATACTATTGACAGAAAATGTATATTGTCATAACAATAGACAATGTGTTAGTGTTTTCATGCATATCTTTAAAGTCTGTTTGAAATTGTGTGCACCTAACCAGGACATACTTGCTCTGTGCCCACAGTATGTTTTTATGACCAATAAGATGACGGGAGGGACCTCGATGACCACGCATGAAGTCCTAGCTACTGCCGTGACTGCTATCCTGAAACAAACTGCCGATGTCATCACCAGTAACAAGCTGCTGAAGGTGTGTGTGCATGCGTGCGTGCTCGTGTGTGCGTGCGTGTCTCTGTGTATGTGTTTGTGTGTGTTTATGTGTGTGTGTGTGTGTGTGTGTGTGTGTGTGTGTGTGTGTGTGTGTGTGTGTGTGTGTGTGTGGGTGCGTGCGTGCGCGTGTGTGTGCTCGTGTGTGCGTGCGTGTCTCTGTGTATGTGTTTGTGTGTGTTTATGCGTGTGTGTGTGTGTGTGTGTGTGTGTGTGCGTGCGAGCGTGCTCGTGTGTGCGTGCGTGTCTCTGTGTGTGTGTGTGTGTGTGCGCGCGCGCTTGCGTGTGTGTGCGCACGCTCATGTCTGTCTGTGTTTGTATACAAACAAAGTACTCGGCTAATGATAGGCCAAGTGGTAGATCTACATTGAAAACTTACTGCAGCCAGAGACTCAACTTTTCATTTTGTCCAGCAGGTGGCGCTCTATCCCACACAACCAATCACTGCTTTACTTCACTTTCACGTCTTTTTTCCCCAGTATTCTTGGTTCTTCCTGGAGACCATGGCTAAGTCAATGGCACAGTATCTACAGGAGGGAAGCAGGATGAAGGTACGTGTCTCTGCTCCTCCTGGCGGGGAATTCCCCCACCCGCCGTTTTTTTTTTTTTTTTTTATTTTTTTTTTTTTTTTTCTCTCCACTCCGCCCTTTTCAGTTCCTAATTAGGTTCCTATTTTAGGTTTTAACGGAGAGTGAGAACAAAGCGGTCAGACTGTTGTCTGCCTCGTGATCAGAGTCTGATCTCTTATGGGTCGTTTGTTCGCGCTCACACTTTTGGTTCAGTTAAAAAAAATGCGTTGAATCCTTGAATTACATGCGAACCTGTATGCCCAAGCCTTATTGTGAAATTAATCAAAAACGCGCCATCTTCAATTCTCTTTTTTCCTCACCTGCTCTTTACCTCTTCTCTGCCTCTATCGCTGTGTTTCTTTCACTCTCTCCCATTCTCACTTTATGAGGAGTTTCTGGAGGATATCCGACCTGTTAAATGTCATTGAAATTCGGGGTGTATCGGTCGCGAGCGGCAGTTTCCCGCGTCGACGCGCGTATTTCCAGAAACCTCTGCACACTCCCGGGGTCACATCTGTGATCGGAGGTTTCTGGACTCGTCGTATTCCTGATTCATTCGTGGACTCGTTCGGGAATTTGACTCCTTCGGGAATTTGTCGGTTGTCGGATTTGTGCACTTTTGGGAAATGCATCCGTCCCGTAAATTCAGCTTTTCGTGCCGTGTCACTGACAATTTCCCCCCCTCCCTCTCTGTCTGGCCCCCTCTCCTTCTAAATCAGTCCATCTATCGCTCTGCCTCTCATCCCCCTCTCTGTTTCACGAGTATCTAGCACCGTATCAAGCCTCGTCTTCAAAACCTCCCAGAGTCTCTGCCTCTGCTACATGACCTCGCCAGCTATTTCCCACAGCGACTACTCTCCGTATGAAGAAATACATCCTGTCTCATTTGTGTTATTGCGTAATAAAGCTGACAGTTGTGCGGCCTTGTCCATGGGGATGGATGACCCATGGATTTTACATGTTCCATGGCACAGGACTGCCCCCTAACACCTCACCAACACCATGTATTGCATTACATCATTCAATAGAGTGTATACAGTACATGCGTGTTCAGGCAAACAAACTGACACCCGGTCGTCAGTATCATAACTGTAGTTTGGATGCTTTAACTTTTTCCCCAGGGCGTTTCCCATAAATATACTGAACAAGTCAACACCTGCTTATCTTCAGCTATTTCGCTAGAGCAGAACACGTGGTGCTTTGGCTGCTGACAATTGTGGTCTGTGTGTGCTCTGCAGTTTGGATGGACAGCTGAAAGTTGCGGCCTAATCTCAGGAGTGTTTTATGACGACAGACTGTATGTTGCGAGACAGGACACTCATTGTAGTTTTGATGGAGAGTTGAAATACGGCTTCATCGCTGTAGTTTTGATGGAGAGTTGTCGGTATAAAAGAGAAACCTCTGATGGCTAGTGATCTGCTATGGCCAATAGAATATTCTTAGAGAAACAGGAGCACTTTGGTGCTTTTTTTGAATTGACGGTATAAATGTTTTATTGCTTATAGTAGGCTGCCCTGCTCTTTTTGCTCTGGATGTTACCGTAAACGTTGCCGTAAACATTGTGGCTTCTGTTCTTTTGTGATGTAACTCAATCAATTCAGTTTTATTTGGGTAGCATAAGGCCCTGTTACTCTAATCACTGTCCTCGAGGGCAGAGAACTGCTGGTTTTCCCCCCTGCCTTTACCTGGGAGGAGGACAGACGTAGGACAGACATTGGATTAGAAAACTCAACACCATATTCCCAGGAGGATTAAACAAACGCTGGTAAAACTTCAACACAAGAGGGACCAAATTCTTCCTACTTAAAGGCTGCAGTACCCTGAATGGCCAGTGCTCTTCCTACTTAAAGGCTGCAGTACCCTGAATGGCCAGTGCTCTTCCTACTTAAAGGCTGCAGCACCCTGAATGGCCAGTGAAAACCTTTCTTTCCCAAGGGGCCCTCATAAGGAGTAACTTGGGAAATATCAATTTTTTTCTAAACCTGGGAGTCAGGTGTGAAAACAGTCTGGCCAATCAGTAGCACTAATTATTCAGTTATTTACCTGGGAGAAAAGAAAACCAGGGCCGGATTTGAATATCTATGGCGTAATGTGACCAGGCTTCGGATAAGTGCTAAGCGGCACTGTGCTTTGGGTTCTCCCCAGATGCCACGCGCTCAGCGGTTCCCAGACAGTTTCCACCAGGCCCTGCAGTGCTTGCTGTTGTCCACCATGCCTCATATCACCATCCGCCATTTGGAGATCCCAGAGGAAGCACGCTGCATTAACCTGAGCCTGGCCAACTTCATCAAGGTGAGTCACCCCCTCCCCTCCCCACCCCCCCTATCTACACGTCGAGTCACCCCCCTCTCTACACGTCGAGTCATCGGCTCCCACTAGTGATGGGAATTATGGCTCTTTTAAGGGAACCGGATCTTATGGCTCCGTTCGTTTCCGAGAGCCATTCAAAAGAACACGTTCTTTTTGCGTGTATGTGTGCATGCATGTGTGAGAGGGGGGCACTTTACGACTACGAATGGCAGGATTACACTAGCCTACTAAATCTAATAATGCACATACTAGTCGCCAAATGTCTGGCAGAGGACTGTAAACATCTGCCCATTAGCAGAAGACATAAATAACACGTGAACATATATGATAGGCTACTCTACCTACATATCTTTTTTTGTTCATATTTATTTCACTTCATTACGGTTTTCTACTGCCCCCACACACACGCACTTAAATTAGAATATAACAATAATTAGAAATTGATTAAATGTAATATAGGCTATATAGCCTAATGTATAATATTTTCCCACTCACTTTACAAGACGTAAGACTTCCCGTCGATATATTATGCAAGGTTGTGGAAGTTGAGCGATAGAGACGACGAATAATTTGCGAGTTGAAGAACTAATGCAAACTCTCCCTTTATTTTGAAAGCAACACAAGTATCAAAACAACACATTCGACAACGTCATCTCCCAGTAGGGGTGCATGGGAAATGTATTTAAACCTACCAACGGAGTTTGTGAACTTCGCTCTGTATTTTTAACAGCGACAGTTAACGTGACTAAAATCTTATAGGCTATGGAAATGTACTCTAATATAAAATATAATATACCAAAAACATGGTTGCGTTTTATGAAATATTTTTGATAGGAAACACTCTAGGGAAAACTTGGCAAAAAAGAACGGCTCAGATACCTACGAGACTCGGTTCCCTTCGTTCCTACCAAAGAGCCGTTCAAAAGAATCGGATCGTTCATGAACGACACATCACTAGCTCCCACCCCCTCATCTCATTCTAGACGAGTTCATTAAGATGAGTCACACCTCCTCCTCTTCCTCCTCCTCCTCCTCCTCCGTTCCGTTCTTTGAGTCACAACTCATTCCCTCATTTGACCCCTGGTTTCAGACTATTCCCTCATTTGACCCCTGGTGTCAGACTGGCGGTAATGCTGAAAAAAATGTTTTTTTTCTTTTTTACTTCAAAGGAAAGAAATAACTGGGGTTTGATCACAAATGATCAACTGGGTTTGATCACAAATGATCAACTGGGTTTGATCATTTGGGTGAACAAACGTGTCTTATGTAGAGATAGCAAATACGAGCCAAAGAGGCGCAAATTCAATTTGAAAAAAGGTGGAACATTAGCACTGTCGCCTCAGAGCAAGAAGGTCCTGGGTTCGAATCCCTACAAGGGGCTTTTCTGTGTGGAGTTTGCGTATTCTCCTCCCGTGGGTTTCCTCCCACAGTCCAAAGACGTGCAGGTTAGGCTAATTGGAGACTCTTAAGTTGCCCATCGGTGCAAGTGAATGGCGTGTGTGCCCTGCGATGGCGACCTGTCCAGGGTGTATTCCTGCCTCTCGTCCACTGGGTTTCCTCCGGGCCCCAGTGCATGCTGGGATAGGCTGCCGTTGTGTGATATCATGTGACGTCTTGTCTCCTCTTTCCACACAGCGCTGTTTCACCTTCATGAACAGAGGGTTCGCCTTCAGCCTGGTCAACGACTACATGTGCGGCTTCAGCCTCAAAGACCCCAAGGTGTAGTACGGTAACGCGGCTGGTGCGCCCCCTGCTGGGCCAGAATCACACGGCGTCATCACATCGCACTGCATTATTTTCAGTTCAGCAGACAGTGCTGTCCAAGGGCGATTTACACTGTAGGAGAGCATACAGTGCAGTTATGAGCAACAGTAGCAGGCCCGGCTAACAACATTACTAGAGTGCATATGCAGCATCACTCAAGCGCTAAGTGTAAGATGACAGAGATAAACTCTATTAAAAAAAAGCATAAAAACGCCATAATAACTTTATTACGGAATTAATTGTTTAAACTTCTAAGACCCGGCAATTCATTTCTGTCCCCTGTGGGAGATAATCCTAATCTCAAGAGTCATATATTCTGCTATGCTGAAACCTACACTACGAGGGACATTCAGTGAAAATAAAATAAATAACTTTTTCGTAAATATAATTTCACTGCAACATATTTTTTTGTCACCCAAGGCACTTTGTATCGTGTGAAAAAATATATATAAATATTTAAACTTTTTTTTCCCTGCTGGGTCTCAGGAGGAAAAGGTAGGAGTGTGAGGAGGTGGGGGTGGGGATGGGAGGGGAACCAGGTTGCGGGCTGAGGTGGGGCGTGCTCGGTCTATATGGGCCGATAGGCGACATCTCACTCAGCATCACACAGCGGCATTATTGTGCAGCTGGATATCTGAAGTAAATTCTAATGATATGATGTCATAATCGCCAGGACTGGAGAATTCTTTTTTTCTGCTAAGCTACTTTTTTACTGCTAAGCTAACCGGCCTATTTAGTCGTCCCTGAGATTCATAACTTCAGTTCCCCCCAAACATGACGCTGCCGTATGAATTCGACCTAATCTTTAAATTATTTTTTATTTTATTTTTTAATGAAGAACCTGACTAACACTTCTTTTATAAGCTGTTTCTATAAGTTGCATAACCATTTCTGATGCCTGTCCAATGTTTTCTCAATGCGTCAGGATGCCTCATTTATTATACCTCTTAAAAAGTTTTTATGTGGTGCACGTGCCAATCCAGGGAGGCGTGGAGAGCCGTAGAACATCCTATACGGTTGCCGAGTGCTGTGTGCACAAATGAAAAAAGCAGCACAAGTACAGTATAGTGTTGTCACAATACCAAAATTATGAGTTCGATACTGATACCTGCCTAAATATCTCGATACCGATACTGAAACGATACCACGGTAAAAACCTAAAACATCAGGAAAAGTAGTGGAATAATGGATGACAGAACATGGAACTTAAAATTATTTTATTGATAATTCACTCTTTTGCAGGAATTCAGGTTACTTAAATTGTAACAAACATATTTTGCTTTTGCAGCTACTTTTTGGTAAGTGAACTAAGAGTTAACAGGAATGTGACCTGTTTAAACTTACAAATAATAATAATAATAATAATCAAAATAAATAAATAAAAATATATTTTCACACAGCTGCTGAGCTATATAGCTGTTTAAAATGTTTTAACAAAAATAAAATTTATTCTGTTGCAGCTGCTGAGCTTTATGTTTAAAAAAATAAAAATCGGTTCACAATAGAAATATTTTTGTCACAGAACATGGACATGTGAAAACCAGAACATGTTTATTTCTCTTTTTTTCTCTTATTCTCTCTCTGACTTATTTTCTGGACAGTTGCAAGTGGCAGAGCATCCATACAACAGTCAGAATTTTATAATTCTGTAAATTGAAATGGCATTACAAATGTCATTTGGCTTCATCAATACGAGTACTTAAAAATATCAGACATCAAAGAAAATAAGACACCGGAAAATAATGAAAAAGGATGTGAGAAGAGAGGATAAATTATCAGTGTAACGTTTTGTCAAAAAAGATGGCTAAAATGTCATTGTTTAACCGCTGCACTGTGATTGGGACATTTAGGAGTTTCATTATCTAACGAAGATCGCAAACTTTACTTATGAGTTAGTTACGCTCCGGCGTGTTCCATAAACTGCACCGTAACGTTTGCGTTGTTTATCAGAACAGCTTCCACTGTCACCATTCTCCCCCATTTAATTTAGGCTTAGCTTATACATTTAAGAAACATGGAAGAAATATGAGATCTTTAATGTTACCTGACCATTTTTTGGAGGCAAGCTCTTCTTATTAGCTGAAGTCGAGAAGACGAAGATTGAAAATGATCATTTAGCTAATTTAGGTTAGTTATTCGCTTTCCAATCTACTCATCTGTGCATGGCCAAGCAGCCAATGTTGTGAGATTAGTCTACCGCCAATCAAAACACTGTAGTTTACACTTGGGAGTTGCTACGTAGGGAGGTCCACACACTCCACAAATCTGTTGAGTAGTTGATCATTTCCGAAGACGGATCACATGGAGAGCTTATGCGAACACATTTTCTATTGATTTTAAAATGATAGTAAATTAGTTTTCAAACAATGACGTTTCCATTTAATATTTTTTAACGTGGTGGCGAACTCTGTAGGCCTGATGTATTGTAGGCTATGGGAAACACTGGTTTGCTAACGTTAGAAATCAGTTTACGTTATTGTGTCATTTGCATGAGCTCCCTACACACACGCACCCCCTCACACCCGTATCCTACGTCATAGCATAGGCTACATACCCTGCGTAGCCAGGGTGAATATCAGAAAGGGATTAGAATTGTTGATTTAATTTTATATATTTTTTTATTATAATTATAAAAATGCTATTAAAATGTCTGGGGGTCTAAGCAAATGTGTGACGGGGCTATAGCCCACCCTTGCCCCGGTGTAGCGCCGTCCATGCTCCTTGGGCAAAGAGTATTGAAGGCAAGAATCAAAACTCTGGTGCTTTTTTTGACAACAGCGCTGCCGCCAGTTCTTTGCCTTGGGTCTGTGCTCGTACTGAGCACATTGCCTTTAATTGCCTCGTCAAACTCCGATGGTGAAACAAGTTCGCTTGTCACAAAATAAATCACACTCGGTTGACTTATTTGAGGGCATGTAATTATGTTATGCATCACATTCGCTAACCTGTCGCTCTTTGAACTCTTTGAATATGTCGGGATGTTTGTCGGCGAGATGCTTTGCCAAGTTGGATGTGTTGGCTCCCTTCACCTGCGTAGATTTGAAGCACCGTATACAGACGGGCTTTGATGTGTCCGTGGGCTTGCCATGGCTGTCGGCAACATAACGAAATATTTCCATATTGCGCTCCGTACGTCAGTTCTGTGGACGGCTGACAAGACCGCTTGTAGTACTCGCAGCAGCCATGTTCGCTGTGTCAAGGCTGAGCACTGAATGAGGCGAGTGAGAGAGGGGGAGGGCTGTTGGCACGCCCACTGTAGGGAGTTGAAGCAGAGCGTTCAGCCTTAAAGCTGCACACACACACTGCGCCGCTGCCAAACCCGCACATCGACGCAACTCATGTCATTTCTAAAGTACCGATACTAAATGAATGTGGTATAGTACCGTTATAGTAACGGCAGAGTAGCGCGGTACTTTTCTAGTACCGGTATACCGTGCAACCCTAGTACAGTACAGTCAGCTCAACGTCAAACAGTCTTCCTCAGAAGGGAACGCCATTTCAGTACAAGCCAAAATGATTCTAAATTCTTTGAGAAATGCAAGATGAATCATAACTGTGGCACTACTTGGAAATTATTTAATTCCAGCTTTCGGTAAAATATTGTCTTAAAGCCATCAGGTGTAGTCACATTGCAAGTGTTTCCAAACATTCCTAATGTGCATGCTTTGTGACAAACAAGGATAAAGCACTATTGGCTGCCCGTCACGTTGTCCAAGAGTGGTGCACGTTTATGTATGCTTATGCCAAAGGTTATGAAGCACTTATGTACCATTATAGACTACAGGACACTTTTCATACTGTTCATTTCAAGAAAGCTAGTCAACATTCTGTCCCACGGGTGTTTGCATGTTGGCGTGCTTTTATGAACGTGTTATTTGTCATCGTTTCCAGCGCACTGCCTCACGCTAGTGTCCCTCGCCGTTCTGTTTCAGCTTTTTGTGACAGTACTTTGTAGATAACAGCCTCTCCAAATAGGTGCTGACGGAGATGAAGCTGGAGTTCCTCATGGTGGTTTGCAACCACGAGCACTACATCCCGCTCAACTTGCCCATGGCGTTTGGACGGACCAAACTGCAGAGGGTGCAGGGTAGGTTCTGACGTCGTCTCCTCACCTGCACGTAATCCTTGCCACAACTGCAGCCGGCAAGCCACTTCATTCTCACTTTGCACACCACCTCCATTCACCCCCACCCCCCCATTATTTTTTTATGTGGTTGAATGGTTTGGTCCACCTTCACACTTAACCACAGTCAGTTTTTTTTAAGTTTTTTTTTTAGTTTGTTTTCTGTGCAATGACCCATAACATGTTTCGTAAAAAGTATGCATGGATTTCTTATGAGTTATTTTTGTTTCTGTTTCTGTCTTTTGTTTGTTTATTTTTTTTGTTAGCCTGGGGGTCAGATTTATTATCATATGCGGCAGAGCGTTTCGGCGCAGTAGGTAAGGTGACCCCCACCCCCCCCCCCCCCCCCCGCGCTCACTAAAAGATCTCGCTCTTTCTGAGATGTTTGGCCTAACATAACTGGCTCATCCACTAACCCGTCTGCAAAGCCTTGTGTCCTGGGATGCACGCGATCGCTAACAGGGTCGCTAACAGGGTCGCTAACAGGGTCGCTGACAGGGCCGCTGACAGGGCCGCTGACAGGGCCGCTGACAGGGCCGCTAACAGGGCCGCTGACAGGGCCGCTAACAGGGCCGCTGACAGGGCCGCTGACAGGGTCGCTAACAGGGCCGCTGACAGGGCCGCTGACAGGGCCGCTAACAGGGCCGCTGACAGGGCCGCTGACAGGGCCGCTGACAGGGCCGCTAACAGGGTCGCTAACAGGGCCGCTGACAGGGCCGCTAACAGGGCCGCTAACAGGGCCGCTAACAGGGTCCCCGTGCTTTGCGGTGCAGTTGGGCTTTGCCACGTTTGGCTTGGAAATGTAATGCGATCAGGCCAATGAGGCTGTGTTTTGAACCATAATTCTCTCTCTAGATACGGTATAATCTAGAACTGGTTGTTCCGGTTTAATCGCCTTTCTCTCAATCAGTTTTGTACCGCCCTGATCGCTTTAAACCCCGGATTCACCAAAACAGCTTATCGGCTTTACTCTGAGGGGGGATCTTGTGTTCAAGTACACCTTGGTTGCAGCAGCAATCCGATATGCAGAAAGGTCAATATGGGAGCAGAATGGGAGGCCGTTAAATAGCCTATAATTGTGGCCAGTTTAGCATCCTTAGTACTAAGCGTTGGATGACTTTTGAATTCCTCTATTTATTGTTTATTTATTGTGTATTGTGAATTGAATTCAAGCATCTGAACTACGTCTCAAGTGCTAATTTGATATATTTATATAATCAATAAGATCATGGTGTCTAAAGACACACCCTACATTGCCTGGAAATTAATCAAAGATGCATTGCTTGAGTATGTGCTGCTTCTGCAGAATAGTATATGTACATATATGTATATATGCATGTACTATAGATGTACTGTATGTGTATGTATATGTATGTGTATATGTACATATATGTATATGTACTGTATATGTATGTGTATGTATATGTACGTGTATGTGTATATGTACGTATATGTATACGTATGTGTATGTATATGTACATATATGTGTGTATGTATATGTACTGTATATGTATGTGTATATATGTATATGTACTGTATATGTATGTGTATATATATGTATATGTACTGTATATGTATGTGTATATATATATGTATATGTACTGTATGTGTATGTATATGTATATGTACGTGTATATGTACATATATGTATATGTACGTGTATATATGCATGTACTGTATATGTATGTGTATATATATGTATACTGGAAAGTATGAGGGGCCGTTTAGGCCATAATTCATGTTGGACCTCTCACATACATATATTCTCTCTCTCACATACATATATTCTCACTCTCACATACATATATTCTCACTCTCACATACATATACTCTCTCTCGCATACATATATTCTCTCTCTCACATACATATATTCTCACTCTCACATACATATATTCTCACTCACATACATATATTCTCACTCTCACATACATATATTTTCACTCTCACATACATATATTCTCACTCTCACATACATATATTCTCACTCTCACATACATACATTCTCACTCTCATATACATATATTCTCACTCTCACATACATATATTCTCACTCTCACATACATATATTCTCACTCTCACATACATATATTCTCACTCTCACATACATACATTCTCACTCTCATATACATATATTCTCACTCTCACATACATATATTCTCATAAGAGAATGTATGTATGTAAGAGTGATAAAATATGTATGTGAGAGTAGAATGTATGTATGTGAGAGAAAGTATATATATATATGGAAGGCACTTACATGAAACGGAAGTCACTTACATGAAACGGAAGGCACTTACATGAAACGGAAGGAAGTTAGTTTATGGAATCGTGATTGGCTCAGAAGCTGGCTGGTACCATAGATATAAACAACTACTGGATTCCTTATTCGCCCATTCAAGTTACGTCTGCACTGTTACTATAATATGCCATACAGGCTCTTGTCCAGTTCCCACGCATCGTGGAGGGGGAAGACCAGATACATGTATTACAACAGGAAATCGGAGTAATGCATAATATATTATCGCCGTCTAAAACAGGCAGTGTATTGTCCTCATCTCTTGAGGCCAGGCCAGCGCTGTATCATTCTGCGCCTTCTCACAGCGAGATGAGAGCGCGATTGAGTCCCAGTAACATGAACTCCAGTGTAGCTACCTTAAGAATCCTCAGCCGGTCAGCTTGGACTTGCTCGGAGACAGTCTGCCGTCCTGCACGATATAACACTCCACAACACTTTGGCAACTGGGACTCTCGGTCGAGGAAAAGGTAACAACTAACGTTAGCTTGCTACTAAGTTTAATCACTGTGCAAACAGACAAATGAACCGTTATCATTTCGTAACCATGTAGTAATGCTAAAAGATAATCACACCACTTGCTAACGTTAGCTAACTAACCAACAAAAGCAATGCTTCGTATAGCAACGGCCTTGGCTACTTAGACTTGCATTAAACAAGCTAACGTTAGCAAGTGATGTGATTATTTTTTAGCATTAGCTAGTACATGATTGCCACATTATAACGGTTCACTGGTCTGTTTGCGTAGTGAATGAACTTAGTAATAAGCTAACGTTATTTGTTACGTTTTCCTCTGCCGAGAGTCAATGTGTGTCTGTGGACATTAGCCTACACTCATGAGTGAACATTACGGTGTAAATAGTGCTCTCATCTCGCTGTCAGCTGTGTTGTGTGAAGGCGCTGAGTACGCTAGGCTACAGGGCTGATGCTGGCCTCTCAAGAAGCACCGACTGTTTCAGGTGACGGTAATATTTATGCATTACTCCGATTGCCGGTTGGAGGCTAATAACGTTACTGGTCTTCCCCCTCCATGGTGCACGGACAACAGTAGCTACTATGACAACAGCCTACCAGCCATGGATATAAAAACGTAGATCTATGCCGCATCAGCCGCTGTGTAACGTTGCAGCGATAGGCTACTAATATTGAAAATGTAGCTATGTAGGCCACGTTCTGTAAAAAGAAACAATCATGCATGGCTTTTTTTGTGTGAAAGTATCCACATTCTGGAATGAGTTCATTGTCTACAAATAGCATGGCCACCGTCGGGCGGTCAGGATCCACGTAAATAAACGGTATCGTAGCGTATTGACAGATTAAGATTTCCTCCGATAAAATCGACTGTAACTCGCTTAATTCTCAACTAATTTTCGTGAAATTTGGCTTTTTATAAACGTGATAAATGTTAATCTGAATTCCAAATTTCTCAGAACAGCTAGTATTTGTAAAACGCCCTTTAACTATTATGCATACGTTGTCAGAGCTAATGGTGATTTTATTGTTTAAAGCTGCTAGAAAGCAGTAGAGGTTGGTTCTTTATTATCTTGGTAGCTCTGATTATTATAACCGTATTAGCCATAGCTGCAAATCTTGGATGTAGTTTTAATCGCAAATGGAGAGCGATTTTACAGCTTTCCAGCTTGGAAGCAAAGTGGTGGAAGTCTGATCGCCGAGCTAACAAAGAGGCGTCCTATGGCATGGGTATAGGCTGTAAGACGTAAATAAATATTAAAACATTTCCACATCCGTTGTGCTCACGGCATATAGCCTACATAATATGACAATGAGCATAGTGGATTCTAATGGAAAACCGCAAGTGTACCTAGACTGTAATATGTTGTGTGAAATGCAATAAACGATGTACAATGAATACAATTCTGAATGTCTTTATTTAGCAAAAAAGAAATGACTTGCATGAAATGCACAAAATGGATAATATAATTTGTTTGGGGTAGTAGTAGCCTACAATGAAGTTCACAGTGCAACTGGTAGTAGGCTTACCACAAGTGACATAAGGTGTCACCTTAACATAACAGCTAACGTTACCGTTAATGTTTATAGTTTGCGTGTCTGCAAAAATGCCGATAATACCCACAACGCAACGTTGGTGTGAAGTCGTGCCTGTATACAGTAGCCTACCGTTTGTTTTTACACAGATCTTGACCGCCCTAATTTGGCGGCCGTGAAGATTTGAATAGGGCAACTGAGGTATCTATGTTTGTATATCTATGGTACCAGTCAGCTTCTGAGCCAATCACAATTCCATAAACTAACTTCCTTCCGTTTCATGTAAGTGCCTTCCGTTTCATGTAAGTGACTTCCGTTTCATGTAAGTGCCTTCCATATATATATATACTTTCTCTCACATACATACATTCTACTCTCACATACATATATTATCACTCTTACATACATACATTCTCTTATGAGAATATATGTATGTGAGAGTGAGAATATATGTATGTGAGAGTGAGAATGTATGTATGTGAGAGTGAGAATATATGTATGTGAGAGTGAGAATATATGTATGTGAGAGTGAGAATATATGTATGTGAGAGTGAGAATATATGTATGTGAGAGTGAAAATATATGTATGTGAGAGTGAGAATATATGTATGTGAGTGAGAATATATGTATGCGAGAGAGAGAATATATGTATGTGAGAGTGAGAATATATGTATGTGAGAGTGAGAATATATGTATGTGAGAGAGAGAATATATGTATGTGAGAGGTCCAACATGAATTATGGCCTAAACGGCCCCTCATAGGAAAGACCTGCTGCCCCTGTCCTACACACCTGCTTGATGCACATGTTCCACTGTTGCACACTGCAAAAACCAACAAATGAAACCAACTTAACTGAAACCAAGTGTGCATTACATTTCAAGTCTGTCTTTAATTTTGAGACCCTGCACTGCAAAAAACGTCAATCTCAACAAGTATTTTTGCCTTATATTAAATCTTATTTCTATTACATTTTTGCTGAATAAGACCATATTGCCAATGAGGTGAGACATTTCAAGATTTGCCCAATGAGGGGAACAGTAACTTAAATCAATCTAATATTTTCTACTTGATTGTCTTTTATTGGTTTTAAGTTTTCATTTTCCAATAAAAGCATTCTTTTTTTTTTTTTTTAAACATTTACATACATTATTCACTTCATCACAACCATCACATTACAATTCTAAAAACACATTTACTAGGGGGAATTCCCATTTTCACTTTAATTTTCCCCTGTTAAAATACACACAACAATCAAGACACCACAGTAACTGACATTACATACACAGAAAAAAGATAAACTCCAAAAGGGAGTAAAAACAAGGATCAAAAGACGTTGAAGTGAAACCAGTAAAAAATTCCCTGGTTGTCGGGTGGGCAGATGTTCATTTGTGGTTTCTCTCTCTTCCTTTAGGGTGGAGGGGGGTGGACTAGATGATCAGTTCCTTCCTTTCTCTCTACTTCAGAGAAAAAAAACAAGACTGAAACCTATGTTAAGACATGTGCAGGGCCTCAAAATGAAAGACAGACTGCAAATGTAATGCGCTTGGTTTCAGTCGCGGTGACAACATGGCCGCCGCGTCCAAACATGGTCGTGGCTACGCAGTGCAAATGCGTGTCACTCCCCAGCCAATACAACAGGTGCACCGTTCTGTACATGCAGCTCATATGTGTGTGTGCCTCTTTTCTGGCTTTAAAATTAGTCCTAGCTCCCAGAATTTCCTAGTGAATGTCCTGCCATACATGTAGACTCGCTGGATTGAGCCAGTGTGTCATTTTGCACTTACATTTTAGTAATTTAGCTTAGCGACTTACAGTTAGTGCACAGAGAAAAGGCCTAGGCTGTGTCCGAATCAGAGCCCTATACCCTTCTGAGTACGCATATTTGAGTCCACTTCATCAAAAAGCTTTTGAGTGGGCGACTTTTTCTCACAAATGGGGGCACTTAAAATACCAGGATGAACCCCTTATTTCCGGGGTTTTGTTGAGGGAATTCAGGAGCACACTCATCTGCAGAACTGTGCACTCACCCGACAATTTCAGTAAGTAACTCGGAAGTAAAAACGTAAGAGACATAGAGCGTATATGCATATCTATGGTACAAGAGTGGGTCATATTACGAAATACTCTTTTTTATTTGTGTTAATTCTATCTTCATTCATAGTCTACACTTTGTAACAATTGTCATATGTTAACTGATTGATATTCTCAATAAGAATTAAAAAAGATATTACAAACTACTTCCTCACTAGTTTGGAAAGAGTTTTGCGGGATTTCTTTCGCACACTGCTTGCAATGTGAGGGGACAGGGCACATAGTAGACAGGGGTCTGAGTGGACAGGGGACAGTGGCTCTGATTCGGACACAGCCCTAGATTTGCAAATCACCGCCATTCTAAGTAATCAATTAAGGTGAGTGTAATGGTTGAGCCATAACACATTACATTACATTACAGGCATTTAGCAGACGCTCTTATCCAGAGCGACTTACACAACTTCTTATTACATTCATTTATACAGCTGGATATATACTGAAGCAATTCAGGTTAAGTACCTTGCTCAAGGGTACAACGGCAGTGTCCTACCTGGGAATCGAACCTGCAACCTTTCGGTTACAAGTCCAGTTCCTTAACCATTATACTACACTACCGTCCACAATAAGTAATCATTTGTCAGAAGAATTAACATGAGGGGGTGTAGGCCATATTAGAAATCACTCTTCCTCTGTGTCAGTGACAGGAGCTGCCTTGGTTTAACACGCGCGATTATTATAATTTTTTTTGAAGCGTGTGTGAGTTCTGAACTTTGACCTCTCGCTTCCGTGTCCACGCCGCAGACCAGAGCCTGGAGTACAGCCTGACGGAGGAGTACTGCAGGAACCACTTCCTGGTGGGGCTGCTGCTCCGCGAGGAGGCCGAGGCCCTGAACAACAGCTGCCCGGAGATCAGGCAGCTGGCCGTGGCCGTGTTGAAGAACCTCATGGTGAAACACGCGCTGGACGACAGGTACACCCTGTACAAGGTGAGCGTGCCGTGGAGCGCGGGACAGGTGGGGGCGTCTGCGCCCTGGCTTTACCGTTTGCCCTCCAGGCCTAGGGCGGTCGGTTACTTTTCGGTTTGTTCAATTCGGAAACACCGTGGACACTTTTCAATTTGTGAGTTTAACTTCAGTTCATTTCTCGGACTGACTTTAAATGGAAGGAATTTTTTTAAATGCTTTTTATTTAAATCATCACAATATGAAAACATATGACAATATCATTAATGAAAACAACATAATCATCTTACACAAGATACAGCAATAAAAGGGGGAAAAAACTATATACAAACGGGGTATTATTGCATTTTAACTAAATTGTAAGGCTTCACAGTATTCAAGTGTTTTAAGTGCTTTTGCATTGCTTAGTCGAGTTGCGGTAGTGTTTCATCTCCATTTTAAAATGTTCCATTTTTGGATTTATCTTGTTCCATTTACACTTGTGAATAAAAAAATTACCATAAATAATTAAAAGGTAAAATAATCGGAAAATGGCAGATTTAGAAGCACAGTAAATCACGTCAGATTAGACCCCATAATTGAAGAGTGTTTTTCCAAACCTCACTAAGTCTAGTTTTTATAAACCATATTTTTCAAGGTGGGTATAATTTTTCTGATAAATGGTTGGATATTTGCAGTTTTAATTTTACACTATTATTCTTCGGAATGTTAGTATAAAAATTTACTTTTTTCATGCAAAAAACTATGAGAAACCTGCTTTCCAAAAATGTTTTCAATGCTGAGCCTGTGCTGTATTGAGTGGGTCCAGAGTTTTGTGTCATTAAGGAAGATTTATGACAAGATTATAGGAAGAAACATCCTCTGTAGAGCTCTGTATGGTCTTTAAAGGGAATTACACAGTACTGCCTTTGATTAAAGGTGACCTTGACTGGCAGTTAAATCCTGGGTAGATTAATTAATTGGAAGCTTAGCTGTTTAAAGGTAAATGTGCTAAGCTTTGCACCATTAAAACTGCTGACAATCAGGGAGTACATTTTAAGTGTCTTTTTGTGTCCTTGAATGACACAATGGAACTTTTAGTTTTTGTGCATGTGTTCTGTTAATTTCTATAAAGTTATGAAAAATAATTCAGAAAATATTTTTTTATTTTTTTAACTTTAAAAAAAAAAAAGTACTTCAATTATCTTGTAGAGAGATTATGAGGTAATGATAGTGGGCGGTTTTGCAGTAATTAAATGTAGTTAACTGTGCGCGTACATGTCTTGTTGTCTTTGTGTGTGTGCTTGTCTGTACCTGTGCAGAATCAACAGGCCCGAATCTGCCTGCTGTACTTACCCTTGCTGGAGCTCCTCTATCAGAACCTGAAGCAGCTCTCTGCTCGACTGCACACGCCCACTCCCAGCCTAGCTCTGGCGGTGAGATATCCCCCGGGCCGCTGTTCAATTACATTCTCTCATTCAAACGCAGGGCTGTTTGTCTCGTATTCAAACACAGGGCTGTTAATCTCTAATTCAAACTCAGGGTTGTTAATCTGTCGTTCAAACACAGCGCTGTTAATCTCTAAATCAAACTCAGGGTTGTTAATCTGTCGTTCAAACACAGGGCTGTTAATCTCTAATTCAAACTCAGGGTTGTTAATCTGTCGTTCAAACACAGGGCTGTTAATCTCTAATTCAAACTCAGGGTTGTTAATCTGTCGTTCAAACACAGGGCTGTTAATCTCTAATTCAAATGCAGGGTTGTTAATCTGTCGTTCAAACACAGGGCTGTTCGTCTCATTTGACTATTAACAAAGTTGGACACACTCCAAAGTAATCTTCAAAAGCTTTGAATATTTTTAAGCCACACAACACCACAAATGTCTTGACGTTTCCGCTACACCTTTTTTCCCAAGAGCTACTGAGAAGTCTACGTGGGGTGGGGGGGGTGGTGGTGGGGGGGGGGGCATAGCTGAGGCATTGAGCTAATTTTAATGTTTAGGCCTACAATCTTAAAATATATGTCAAATACAAGGTATTTTGAAGATTACTTTCTTCTTAGCAACTGTTCCGTTTTGTGGACAGGCACCAAAAGAAATATATTTGTATGGATTTATACAACCCCCTTTATGCTGCCTCTGGGACAGTTAAACTTCCTGTTTCCCATGCCATGTGTGGAGTGTGTTGACTGAGTCAGTACTTGGCTTGTGCAGGCCTCAGGAGATGACCTCATGCTGCCGTGTTCATCGGTAGACCATCGCAGGACCAGCGCGGCTCTAGACAAGGAACACGGTGAGGCCCTGCTGCCTCTACAGCTCACGTTTGTTACACAGCATGCTCCTCTCCGACTCACATCACCAGCCAAATCAGTTTTGGGGTCGGTTTTCCTCTGTGTGTCTTTTTATGGCTTCGCTTGCCAGCAGGACCATTCTCTGAAGCCGACCTTGTTAGCATTCTCAAAGCCAAAATATTTGTGTATAGTGTCAATGGCCTCGTGTGTTTCTGAGTGTGTCAGTGATCAGGTCTGTTAATGTGTTACAGTTTGTGAATGTGTATGCGTTATTGCCTGCTAACGTGCTCAATGTTTAGAATAGAATAGAATAACTTTTGTTTTCCTGTTTCTTGTTGCTGGGGCTTCAGTTGTAGCCCCAGCAACAACAAAAAGACAGAGACAGTGGGGCAGACCCACAGCACACAAACAAGCATATCAAATATCATTTTATTAATCAAGTGAATTAAAGTGGAATACAGCCATGCTGCCATGATTAAAAATAGTCCCCGCTGTCCCGAGATGTCCAGTGGCATAAAGCAGTCCAACACACAAACTGCGCCTCCGCGATTTCCTCAATACACGCAGTGTTGCGGTCTCTGTACACCGTTGAAACGGATTCACCAAACTGCGTCAGCCTTCCCAGTCGTCGCATCACTCCTCCCCCGCATCATCTTCTCCTTCCATTCCCTGGTTGCCTTTTGAAGATTTCCTGCACTCCCGGATCAGTCCCGACATCTTCATCTCCATGGTGACGACCACAAACAAAATTATCCCGGCGAGACAATTCGCCAATATCATCAAAATAAGTGGCAGGAGTGCCCTGAAAAATCTCCAGCCTGCCTCCCCGCACCACAGCAGACACACGCGCATGAAAAAACAAAAGACAAAAGCCCGACACAACAAAATACATTCAAATTAACAGACACGAACGCGAGAGACAGCTGGACTACGTCGCCATTACAGCGCCACGTGACGGAACGTGTTTCTGTGAGTTTTGGTGGTCAGGTTTGGTTACTGTGCTCCAGCATGTGAATGTGATTGTGTGCGTTCATGTGCACGTTTTTTGGGAAAGCTCTCCCCTGTGTAAATGCATGTGATGCCCCTCCTGCAGGCTTCGCCGCTCACAACGGCCACGTGGTACGGAGGGAGGACTCCCGGAGTTCCCTGTTCACGGAGGGAGCGGCTCAGGAATGCATCGACGGGGTGAGTTAAAACACCATTACATCCACTGCAATGCCAGTTGTGACATCATCAGGCTGATTGTAATACACACAATCTGACTAACATCACTGCACTGTAAAAAATAATAATAATAATAATTGAAATACTCCAAATTTCAAGGCAACTTCACTAATCTTTTGAATTTTGCGCTTAACTTAGATTGCCAACTAACATTCATTAGTTGTTTTTAGGTTAACGTACATTTCATTGTTAGAAAAATCTGACACTTACTTAAAAACAATTAACGAATGTTAGTTGGCATAACTTGACTTGAAAATCTAAGTTAAGCTCAAAACACCAAAAATTGAGTAATTTTGAGCATTCTCAACATTTATTTTTTTTACAGTGCACTGTAACAGGTCTTCTGTTACTCACTGTGCACGTACAGACCAGAACATGGTGATTAATATGTATATGCTGCTGATGTTGTTGTCAATGGCCTGGTGCCCCCCCCCCCCCCCCCCCCCAGATAAATAGGCGGGGCTCCACGATGAGTACTCTGCCCCCTGTTGGCCGACTGGGTCAGTACGAGATCAAGAGCCTGCTCCTGTGTTACTTGCACATTGTCAGAACCGTGGCAGAAGGTCAGTTCAACCCCTGTTACAAGCCTTGTTTGCTGAAAACTAACCATCCAATAGGAATCTTGTTACTTCTTTCTGTTTCGTTTTCATAACGAACCTTCTGTCTTTCAGTTCCGCACTGTCTGTCGTTCCACAGTGAAACCGCTTACAGCCACTTTTAAATTGTGAAATATTGGGACTGGCACTCCCACACAGACCCGCATGTAGAATTGCCCTCCCCTATGGCATACACCTGTACATCTGTACTCCCTTAAAACTCCATAAAAAACATTCACCGGCAGAATTTCACTCTATAACTGCTGCTGCCAGCCAGTAGAAAGCACTGGTTTGTCTGTCTTCTCATTGAGGAGGACTGTCTCAACTTGCCTGTCCACAGAAACTCTGCTGTCTTACTGGAACAAAGTGGCCCCTCAGGACATCATGAACTTCCTCAGTCTACTAGAGTAAGTGTGACCCCAGGCACCATAGATAAAACAGCATTCGTTTTTGCAGGCACCATAGATATAACCACATTTGATTTTGAAGGCACCATAGATAAAATGGCGTTAGATCTTGTAGGCACCATAGATATAACAGCCTTAGGCTAACACTTTTCCGCAATCGGTGGGTTTCATTCATTCTATTTTTGTGTGATCGGTAACGACTTGGGGCTGTATCTGTATCTGAAAGCCCACCATCGCAGGCCCACTGGAGCAAGTTTGCTATCTCCTTGCGTCCTCTGGGAACAGTTTAGCAGAGATATCTCGTTTGACATGATATCATCCTTTCTTTTTTTTGGCCATGTAAGACGTGTTTGATCAGCAGTGCCATGGGTGTGGTTGTGTTTTACTCTCTTTCAGAACATGTCTAACGCAGTTCAGATATATTGGGAAGAGGAACATTAGCAGGTGAGAGAGCCACCTTTAATCTGACCGTATAGGGAGTGCGGAGTGTGAAGTAGACGTTGTCATAGTGAAATTCTTGGGGCTGGGGCTTGTGGTGTCTTGGGAAACAATAAATGACCTTAAAATAGCTGAATATTAAGTCATACTAAAAAGTAAAATAATCTGCTTCGAACCAAGTATGTCTCTTTCAGCTTATCACAGCAAGAGCCATATTTAACTCTGTATTCGTGTGTGTGTGTGTGTGTGTGTGTGTGTGTGTGTGTGTGTGTGTTTGTGTTCGTGTTCGTGCATGCCTGTGTGTATGCGTTTATAGGAGTCAGGACCCCTGGGTGTCGAAGCTCTTCTCTCCAGACAGAAAGTCTCAGACCATGCCAGTCATGCGTAGTAGAATGGGCCTCATGCAGGCTAAAATTCAGCAGTTCAGCACGATGGACACCTCGTTCACCCTGAGTACAGGTGCGGCCCGTACCCCTCCACCGACCCGCCACCCTCCACAGACCCCCCCAGTCACTGTCTTAATGCGGCATGGAGCTCTGAGCGTAGGGCACGTACCCTAACAGACCGACCCGCTCACCAGGTGCGGAGGCTGAACCCGAGAGGCCTGTCCTGTTCGTACGCCTCACTCACACTCTTCCTCGCTGTCGTTGCCCAGGTGCGGGACCTTCCGAAGCAGAGGTCAATCACCAGTCTCTACTGGAGGGAAACATCTCCACTGAGGTGTGCCTGACGGTGCTGGACGTCACCACACTCTTTGCCCAGAGCTTCAAGGTCAGCTGACCGCCCTCGCGTCACACACACGCAAAATATGTTGCTATTCTATTTCCCCATTTTTTTTTACCTGAGTTAATTGTTGCCGTAAAATAGCCGTGTCAAGCTTGTCTCTTGATTTATTTATTTGTTTAATTAATTATTGTTTTGTTGATTGATTGGATTCAGTCATTGCTTGGTTCATTGATTGGTGGGTTGGGCCATTGTTTGGTTCGTCAATTGGCATATTGAGCCAATGCTTTGTTTTTTGATTGGTGGATTGAACCAATGCTTTGTTTTTTGATTGGTGGATTGAACCAATGCTTTGTTTTTTGATTGGTGGATTGAACCAATGCTTTGTTTTTTGATTGGTGGATTGAACCATTGTTTGGTTTGTTGATTGGTTGACCAGCTCGCCCTCTGCATTGTTTGCTCACCTCAGAGTCAGTTGCTGGATAGCGACGGCCACAACCCCCTGATGAAGAAGGTGTTCGACGTCTACCTGACCTTCCTGAAGGTCGGCCAATCAGAGGCCGCGCTCAAGCACGTCTTCGCCGCCCTGAGAGCCTTCATTACCAAGGTGACTGCAGAGGACAACTGCTCTGCAGATACAAACAAAATGTGTATATTTGTATGTGTATTAAGTCAGTCGTGCGGAGCAGTGATGTCACGGAGGGAAGCCGGCTAGACACGGCTCCTGTTTCTCTTTGAGCGTTTAAGTTATTTTAGGGACTTGCGAAATGCAGTCATATGATGACGCAGCGTCCCGTTTCCTGTCAGTTTCCGTCGGTCCTGTTCAAGGGGCGCGTGACGCTGTGCGCCACCATGTGCTACGAGGTGCTCAAGTGCTGCGTGTCCAAGCTGGGGGCCCTGCGTGGGGAGGCATCCGCCCTGCTCTACCTGCTCATGAGGAATAACTTCGAGTACACCAAGAGGAAGACCTTCCTGCGCACGCACCTGCAGGTCAGAGCTCGGCTGGGCCTTATAACCCCACCTCGCACGCTCATGACATCACCGCTGCGCGGTTCAGGAGTGTCCACTGCGTGCTCTCACTGCCCAGGGCTGCGCGGCTGGAAAGGTATTAACTCAAAATTCACTTAACATCACAGCGGTTCTAAGCATTTCTATTATTTCTGTTTTAGTGCAAGTTTTCCATTTTTATTTGTATTTCATATTTATTCATCGTGCACAAAAACTGTCTGGGCCAATCAAAAGCACTGGAACTGAAATTATATCAGAAAAAAACTGTCTGGGCCAGTCAAAAACACTGAAACTGAAATGATATCAGAAAAAACTGTCTGGGCCAATCAAAAACACTGAAACTGAAATGATATCAGAAAAAACTGTCTGGACCAATCAAAAACACTGAAACTGAAATGATATCACAAAACCCCTGAAAGTGAACTCTCCCTTTAAGGTAATTGAAAATGCAAAACATAGCTGGCTAAATCAACCTTTTTGATTTTGAGAAAAAGAAATATATAATACCATGGCATATGCTGTCCATGTGGTGCTGACAAACCAGTTATTGGGAAAAACACTTCATAAACCTCAAGTAAAATGAGCACATTCCTTTTAAATGTATGCTATCCACGGAAATGCTTTGGTCAACCCGGTAGAAATTTGTGTTTACATTTGTTTTAATAGCCCTGCGGTGCTGGTGTATCTTCGTCATTGGTTAACGACTTCCGTTTCGTTGCTTTATTAGTTGCTTTGCCTGGCACTCTTGGCCAGTTTTCGGTGGCTGGAGGAACACAATGTTACCAGTAATTCAAGCAAAAACAAAAAGACGGTCGCTCATCTGACTCGCATCTGTGTAACGTTACTTGCGTCTGAGGGTAAACAGACGCTTAAAGTCTCCTTGACAACGCTTGGTAGTGAGAGACGGAGTGCGTGTTCAGCTGGAAGGAACAGACAGTTTCTGCGCAAACAAAGCACCGCATGCAGTGATAACCTCGTACACAGTTTATTTACAGATAACGTTACATTAGATTAGAGAAGATTTAACATTTATTTTTTTAGTTGCCCGATCGGACAACTACGTGAGGAATTCCACTTGTCCGAACACAGTGTTTACTTGCCCGGGGCAAGCGTTAAAGGGATAGTTCGGAATTTTTAACATAATGTCTCAATTACGACTTACCCATGATGTAGTTGATTGATGGAAACCATTTTCAGCTAATTCCATGCTGTCCCTTCTTTTGGACATACACACATTGCTAATGCTAGCGCAACTCTAAGGTAACTACTAGCATCCACTACCAAACGCACTTAAACACTCCACAGTGCACCCAAAGCAAATAAAATACGACGACAGTCTATCGGGGTTATTTTCAGTGATTATACCATCATTTTGAAGTCAAACTGAATGAATCCTTTACTTTGTGCTGACCTATATTCTCTGTGGAAGTACGGCGGCGGAGCATAATTGAGTCATTATGTCTAAAATTCCGAACTATCCCTTTAATGTCGAGGCCTGACATGGCATATGCTGTCAATGTGTTGCTGACAAACCAGTTATTGGAAAAAACACTTCTAAAAGTAAAATGAGCACATTCCTTTTAAATTTATGTCCGTCTGGTGGCTAGCTTAATGACAACTAACACTGAACACACAGCCACAGTGACAGCACAAACACAATAACCAGTGACAAACAATGGGCGCTAACGGAAATGATTAGCAGCAGCTCAAAGGGGTCTCTAGCTGTTGAATGAGGTGTGCTTTGTTAGGGTTGGAGTGAAAACCTACACGACGGTAGATCTCCAGGAACAGGGTTGGGTAGCCCTGGGCCGTGTCCGAATCGGCAATCTTCCACACTATTGAGTAGCCGCTTGTTGAGTAGATAATTTTCAAATTACAGTATACTTGAAACACCCGGATGACTTACTACCGGGGTAGCACACTTTTCAAGAAGTACACAAACATTTCGGTCGCATACATATGACGTGAGCTTCGTTTTAAAAAATGCGGCGCAGCTTCGCCAACGTTTTCCTTCAAATACAACAAGAACAACACGTGACATGGCCGCGCAACGGTGGGACGTCTTACGACACTTGGATTGGAAAATAGTGCAGCGGATATGTTTCGCATACTGCTAAACAGTGCACATTAGACAGCGCACTTCTGCCAGCGCACTGTACGCAGGAGGCAGGGCGCAGTAGATAGGGCTCTGATTCGGACACAGCCCTGGTGTAGAGAGACAGGAAGAATGTGAGCGAGAGAGGATGAGATATGCAACGGAGATTGCGCGGCCGGTTTCAAACCGCCTGCGTCGCGGTTTACGATGAGCGTGTGGGCGCTGCTCTTACCAGGCACTGAGCCATACCGCTGACTGAGTAATTCTCTTGCTGCAACATGTCGCCCGTTTAGTGAGGTTTTTTTATTACTCCTTTTTGGTGGGCTGTAGTGATGTTTGCACAATCCTTTTTTCATATACTATTTATAAGGATGAGGGATATATTAGCACGTTTACATTATGCATTATGCATTATGAATTGAGATACTATCATTATACATTCCAGGAATCCCTGATAAAGATATATCTATGTCTTTAAACAGTATATACACTAAGTGGCCAGGTATACTTATCTAGTGCTGGGTAGGACCCGCTTTTGCCTCCAGAACAGCCTGAATTCTTCACAGTATGGATTCCACAAGGTGCTGGATAGGGATTTTGGGGCATGCTGACTCGATAGCCACACATCCATGCTCCGAATCTCACGCATTACCTCGTCCCAAAGGTGCTCTTTTGGATTGAGATGTGTGGACTGTGTAGACCATTAGAGTAAACTGAAGCCACTGTCATGTTCGTGGAACCAGCTTGAGATGATGCGAGCTTTGTGACACGGTGCATTATCCTGCTGTAAGTATCCGTTTGAAAATGGGTAGACTGGGGCCATAAACGGACGCACATGGTCAGTAACAATGTTTGGGTATGCTGTGGCATTCAAATGATGCTCAGTTTGTATTAAGGGGCCTAATGAGTGCCCCGCACCATTACACCACCACCACCAGCCTGTACCACCGTTGACACAAGACAGGCTGGATCCATAGATTAATGCCATTTACACCAAATTCTGGCCAGCAGAAATTGAGGTTTGTCAGATCAGGCAACGTCTCCAATCGTCCAGTTCTGGTGATCACGTGCCCACTGTAGCTTCACCTTCCTGTTCTTAGCTAACACGAGTGGAACCCGGCATGGTCTTCTGCTGCTGTAGCCGGTCTGCTGAAAGGTTCAACGCATTGTGTATTCAGAGATGCCTTTCTGCACACCACTATTGTAAACCGCTTTTATTTGAGTATTTGTGGCCTTAATGGTAGCTTGAACGAATCTGCCCATTCTCCTTTGGCTTTTCATTAACAAGGTGTTTGTTTACCGCACCATTCTCTGTGACCTCTAGAGACTGCAGTGTGTTAAATGGCCAGGAGGGCTGCTGTTTCTGAGATGCCGGAACCACCACGTCTGTCACCGACAGCCCGTCTTGTCACCAACAGCCATATATCGGTCAAAGTTAGATCACGCGTCTTGCCCATTTCTAATGTTTGGTCGAACAACAACAGAACCTCTTCGCTGTGTCAGCATGCTTTATATATTGAGGTGCAGCCACTTGATACACTGTTTGGAGGAGCGGGCTATTTATGTGAGCAAGCTGGTGTACCTAATGAAGTGACCACTGAGTGCACGCAGTGTAGTCCGTTAGTATTTGGTCTGTGACACAATTTTGAACTGTCGGCTTTAATTTAAGAATATTCACATCCATATCCAGTGATCCATGTAGGAATTACAGCCTATTTTACACATAGTCCCCCCATTTTTATATATACATATACTGTGTACCAGCTAGTAGCTACTAGTATCAGTATACTGCCAGTGGTATCCTCCGCATTACCCAGTCTTGCCAACTCAGTTTCCCTTTTCAAACCAGTTCTCCCATTCCTGCACCAGTGTCGCTTATTCATATTAAAACTTTGTCATGTATATATTGACTTATAGCAGAATGCTGTTACTTCTACCTCTTGTCGTAATATATATATTTTTGTAATTTAATGATTTTTCACCATATTTGGAATGCCTAATCCAACTCCGCTATTGATTAGGCAGAGCAAAGACGAGCACAAGCTCTCCTCACAACACGTGATGTCAGCCACTACAAACGCATAAGTTGGAGGAATGTAGCCTACTTCGCATGAAGCTCAACAGGCAGACCGCGGGCGCCCAATTGACCAGCAGGGGTCACCAGTGAGAATCCGTAATTCCGGGCCGACTGAAGCTCTCCACTTCCTTGCCAATTGTGTGTTCTGTGGGACTGCTGACCACGGTCCCAGCACACCGTGGGCCCTGAGGACAGAGTCAGCCAGCATCGTCCTCCCTTTACTATTTTTAACAATATTTACAGAAAGTGAAACCGCTTTCACATGCTCTCTACATTCCTGAAGACCCATTGTTGTTCGTGGCCATGAGGGTAAGCCAAACAAACTGAGCCTCAGGTTCGCGTCGTGTGATCTCCTGTGCACTGCAGATCATAATCGCCGTCAGCCAGCTCATCGCGGACGTGGTGCTGACGGGCAGCTCGCGCTTCCAGGAGTCGCTGTCTGTCATCAACAACTTCGCCAACAGCGACAAAGCCATGAAGGTACACGCCCCTTTGAACCTCCGAGCACAGCCGGCAAACACAGCCAGCTTCAATCCCACACGTAGCCTTTGTCTGGTAACGCTCTTTATGAATCGGTCCTTCATTAGAGCAGTACATCACATTCACAAGCAGTTCATAGCACATTCACAAGCAGTTCATAAACGTTTATAAATGCCTATGTCAATAAAATCAAACGGGGCTAAGCACCAAGTGACATGACCGTGATGTACTAAGTGACACACACCAATGTGCCAATTTGTGTTTATTGA
>CM056393.1:7683839-7695465 GCA_029718625.1 Synaphobranchus kaupii
CTAATTACCCTCTCAGTGTGTAGCTACTGTTCCCCCATCCCTAATTACCCTCTCAGTGTGGAGCTACTGTTCCCCATCCCTAATTACCATAATTACCCTCTCAGTGTGGAGCTACTGTTCCCCCGTCCCTAATTACCCTCTCAGTCTGGAGCTACTGTTCCCTGTCCCTAATTACCCTCTCAGTGTGGAGCTACTGTTCCCCCATCCCTAATTACCCTCTCAGTGTGGAGCTACTGTTCCCCGTCCCTAATTACCCTCTCAGTGTGGGGCTACTCTTCCCCGTCCCTAATTACCCCCTCAGTGTGGGGCTACCGGGAGTCGCCATGATACATTCTTTGGTTCAGCACAATCACGAGACAAGGACAGGTAAAGATATAGAGTCACACTTTCAGGCTCGTTTGCCTCGCACGCAAACGAGGTTGCGCTTTCACTGCATGCCTCTCACAAAGACCTCTGTTCTCACCCGGGGGGGTCTGCAGAGGCGGTAACGAGCGTTACAAAGCCACACAGATACGCGTGTCCCATCTTCCAGGCTTGTGTATGCAAATTTTTAAACAAATTGAGGATCGGAGCTGGGTAAAGGCTGCGCTGGTACACTGCTGTTCTGTGCGTACGTGCGGGGTGCGATGACTCGATTGTTTAAGGGCCCTTTGGGACAAATGCAGTTTGGCTGAGTACATAATGGGATGTCGCATATGCCCATTGCGGGGAAGTACACTCAGCTGTCTACCGTGTACGTCTGCGTAGTGCGCAGCAAAAAAACGTATTAACACCCTATGGTGTTAAATGTACACCAGCAGTGTTAGATTTACACTGAAACTTTTGCTGTGTGTGTGTGTGTGTGCCTGGCGCCTGAGGTTATGAGAACTCAAATTCTCAATCCCTTTAGTATAAATTCTGATTCTGTTTGGGTGAAACTAGCCAAACGGTGTACCTAAGGGATCCAAAATGAAGACCTACACTACTCGGAATTATGCAGTGAAGCACCGTTTATATGAACATACAGTACCAGTCAAAAGTTTGGACACACCTACTTGTAGAAAGTTTTTTTTTTTCGTTATTTTTACTGTTTTTCACATTTTAGAATAGTAAAGACATCAACACTATCAGATAACACAAATGCAATTATGCAAAGACCCAAAAAAAAGTGTAAAACAAATTAAAAAACGTCTTATATTTTAGATTCTTCAAAGTAGCCACCCTTTGCCTTGATAACAGCTTTGCACATTCTACCTGGAAATAAGGTACCAAGAGTCTTTCGATAGCCTTTTATACAGAGTCATGATAGCATCACCTGTTTACCTGTGGAATACCTGTTTACCACAGAAGTTTGAGAGGTTGAGAGAATGGCAAGAATGTGCAAAGCCGTTATCAAGGCAAAGGGTGGCTACTTTGAAGAATCTAAAATATAACACTTTTTTTTTTATTTGTTTGCATAATTTAATGTTTTATCTCATTGTTTTGATGACTTTACTATTCTAAAATGTGGAAAACAGTAAAAAAAAAAAAAAAACTTTAAAAAACGAATGAGTAGGTGTCCAAACTTTTGACTGGTACTGTACGTTTAGTGATTTTTATGTGCTTCGGTCATAATAGTGTAAGTAAATAACTGTCCATTTAAACAGAGATCCACAGCAGTCATTTAGTTACCTGGTTATCTAGGTATTTCTTGTTGGCTGTTAAAAGCTAGTTTGAAGAATGGAGGAGTGGGTCTGGTGTCTCTGCCTATGAACAAACTTTACATAATCCGTTAAAAATATTAAGCAAACTGAGGCTTCGTTTTTTTATTTTTTATTTGAGCAGCCACTAAACATACTGCGTGTCGTTGTTTAAGCACCATAAAAAGGTAAGGCTTGGCAAACGTTCTGGTGTTTTACTGTCGACGCCCATTGCAAGTTGGATAGAATCCAACCAGTGTTCCTCCTCCTGGTGTTGTTGTGTTCCCAGAGATGTTTCCCAGTGGCCTGGCGGCTTTTAAGAAGATCACGCTGAACATTGACGAGGAAGCCGCCATGAAGGAGGACACCGGCATGCAAGACGTGTATTACAGTGAGGTGCTGTCGCCCCCCTTTTTCAAATATTTGTCGGGCTTTTTCGGTTTGGGACAGCAGAGTGGAAGGATGGGGAGCGAGAGAGAGGGAGTGAGGCGGTTTAGAACCGCCCAAGTAGCGGCTCTATGAGCGTGTGTACGGCGCTCGTACAGGCTACACCACCGAGACGCCCCATTAAGGGAAATCCACAAACAAGCCATGAATTAGGGGGTCTCAAAACCCCATATTATTTCTTATTGCAGGTTGAACCCCAATTCTGCTCCCACACTGGGGATATGGGACAATCACTCCTACGTTCTGTTTAATTTGAGGGAGTGATGTCAGAGTGCATGCTACACCAAACATTTAAGAGACAACATTTTGGTTAGATTGACAAGTGATTGTGAGATAAGATTGTGAAGAACAGTCTTATCTCACAATCTAAGCAGTGTTTATTGACTGCTAGAAGTCAAAGTTAGAAGATATTTTAGGTATGTGTCATACAGATTTTCTGGTAACATCTCCTGATGGCTTCTTTTATCTTCATGAAAACAAAATCTCAGAGGAATATGTGTCCATAACATTTTATGTTAGTGCTCTGAATGTACAGTCAAGCCGGAAAGTCTGCACACCCCTTTCACCTTCTCCACGTTTTATTACGTTACAGACATATTCTACAATAGATTGAGTTCATTTTTTGTCTCAAAATTCTACACAAAATAGCCCATAATGACAAAGTGAAAACTGGGTTTTAGACATTTGTGCTAATTTATTAAAAATCTAAATGTAAAATATCATATGTACACAAGTGTGCACACCCTTTCATATGACACCCAAAAGTGAGCTGAGGTGCATTTTGTTTCCACTGATACTGCTTGAGATGTTTCTACAACTTAATTGGAGTCCACCTGTGATAAATTCAATTGATTGGACATGATTGGGGATTGCCAACACCTGCCTATATAAGGTCCCACAGTTGACAGTGCATGTCAGAGCAAACTCCAAGCCATGGGGTCAAATGAATTAGCTGCAGACCTCAGAAACAGGATTGTGTCAAGGCATAGATCTGGAGAAGGCTACGGAAAAATCTCTGCAGCTTTACAGGTCCCAAAGAGCACAGTGGCCACCATCATTCGTAAATGGAAGAAGTTTGGAACCACCAAGAATCTTCCTAGACCTGGCCGCCCGACCAAACTGAGCAATCGGGGAAGACGGGCCTTGGCCAGGGAGGTGAGCAGGAACCCGAGGGTCACTCTGACAGAGCTCCAGCGTATCCTTGTGGAGATGGGAGAACCTTTCTGGAGATCAACCATCCAGGCAGCACTCCACCAATCAGGCCTTTATGGTAGAGTGGCCAGACGGAATCCCCTCCATAGTAAAAGGCACATCACAGCCCGCTTGGAGTTTGCCAAAAGGCACCTAGAGGACTCTCAAACCATGAGAATCAAGATTCTCTGGTCTGATGAAACCAAAATTTAATTTTTGGCCTGAATACCAAGCGTCACGTCAGGAGGAAACCAGGCACCGCTCATCACCTGGCTAATACCATCCCTACAGTGAAGCATGGCGGTGGCAGCATCATGATGTGGGGATGTTTTTCAGCAGCGGGAACGGGGCGACTAGTCCTGATAGAGGGAAAGATGAATGCAGCTAAGTACACCGAGATCCTTGAAGAAAACCTGCTCCAGAGTGCTCTGGACCTCAGACTGCGGTGAAGGTTTACCTTCCAACATGACAATGACCCGAAGCACACAGCCAAGAGAACAAAGGAGTGGCTTCGGAGAAATTCTGTGCATGTCCTTGAGTGGCCCAGCCAGAGCCCAGACCTGAATCCAATTGAACATCTGTGGAAACAGCTGAAAATGGCTGTGTACCGACGCTCCCCATCCAACCTGACGGAGCTTGCAAGGATATACCAAGAGGAATGAAATGTCCAGAAACAAGTGTGCCAAGCTCATCGCTTCTTTCCCAAGACGCCTTGAAGCTGTAATCGCTGCCAAAGGTGCAGCAACCAAGTATTAGGCTAAGGGTGTGTACAGATATGTAACCCCTAAATAACCTATTTTTGTCAGTAAAATAAAATTGCATATTTTCTAAAAACCTGTTTTCACTTCGTCATTATTGGCTATTGTGTGTAGATCAATCAATCAAAGTTTATTTAAAGTGCAAAATCACACCAGGGTGTCTCAATACACTTTACAGCAATAAAAGAATCATGGAGAGATAATAAACATTACAATCGGTTGTAAAGAATTTTTAATAAATAAATAAAAATGAAAATAAAAACTAATAAAACATTTTTTTATTAAATCACAAGATGACCACAGAAAAAGTTAGGCAAGGCACGGTAGACAAAAGCAGGGTTTAGCAAGACAAACAATCTAGCTATTCTACAGCCTCGCAAACACACACACAGAGCAGTGCAGAAACAGCACAAAACCCAGACATGTTTGGGCACAGACACACTCATACAGATGTTTGAGGCAAAAAATGAACTCAATCTATTGTAGTATAAGTCTGTAACGTAATAAAACGTGGAGAAGGTGAAAGGACTGTGCAGACTTTCCGGCTTGACTGTAAATATTGAAATTCCAGAACACTGCTACCGTTCCCAAAAGACAACAAACCCAAATGACCTCAATTCAAAAATATTTTAAAACCAGCATAACTGGGATTACAAACCCGAATGAAGATCCAGTGTTTCCAACGTGGATGTGAAATCATGAAAATGTATTTATTTTTTAACATGTACCCTTATGTTACGTTGTGTTCTGTTGTGTATATTTGGTGTGGCAGTGTCACATAATATTTAGGGAACTGGGCATGCAGCTCCACGGTTTGTAGTTTTTGACAGCACTTCGTTTGTACCCTTGAACAAGCTACAGTAAATGAAGCTCAGTAAATATCGAGCTGTATATATGGATTGTATAAAGATGTATAAAGATGTCATGTCAAGCTTTTTTTATAGAGCACATTTCATACATATTTGGAACACAATGTGTTTAACACAAGTAAAATAAATGAATAAATAAATAAAAATAGCTAGCATATGTAGGTATGTAGGCTGGGGAAGCATCCGCTGAATGCCTGCAGTGTAAACGCTAATGCTAATAATGCTAATGCTACTGGGATGTGCTGTGATGCAGGAGGTCTTGGTGGAGCATCTGGAGCTCTGTGTCGATGGGCTGTGGAAAGCGGAGAGATACGAGCTGATCACACACATCGCCAAGCTCATCACCCCCGTCTACGAGAAACGCCACGAGTTTGAGGTAACCGGGAGGGCCGAGGGACCAGAACGCAGCTCGTGAGCTGCTTGTCGCACTGTCCAACAGTGTGCCAAAACGGCACTTAAAACACAATGTTTTATTGGGCATGACCAGATAGTTTTTTTGTTTGTTTGCCTCTCCCATGGAAACATAGCCCCTTAAACGTTTGATGGAACCCAACATGCAATTATAGTGGGGAAGGTGTATTTACAGTGATTTTATCAGTGAAAAGCGATGACTTGTTTCTGTTCAATATTCACCTTTTGCATCAGTGGCAATAACAGAGTATCTATGTCAGGGTTGTCAAACTCCCTTGGTGAAGGCCAGCCAATGAAGGCCTTGGGCCATTTCAATACCATTGAAAAGTTAATGAAAAATATGGGTCACACTTTAAGGAAGTATTTGAAAACACCTTAAGTACTTATGAATTTGATTTTGAAAGAACGTTTTAGAAATCATTTTAAATGCTCCAAATAAAAAGGCTTTGTTTGGACCAATGTATTTGAAAAATATTTCCATATACATTTAAATAGCATTTGGGGTAGCAGCATAGCGCGGGGTAGCAGCATAGCATGGGTAGCAGCATAGCGCGGGCAGCAGCATAGCATGGGTAGCAGTATAGCATGGTAGCAGCAGCATAGCATGGGTAGCAGCATAGGCGCGGGCAGCAGCATAGCATGGGTAGCAGTATAGCGTGGGTAGCAGCATAGCATGGTAGCAGCATCATAGCATAGGGTAGCAGGTATAGCGCTGAGGTAGCAGCAGCATAGCATGGGTAGCAGCAGCATAGCATGGTAGCAGCAGCATAGCATGGGTAGCAGCAGCATAGCATGGGTAGCAGCAGCATAGCATGGGTAGCAGCAGCATGGCAGAATGAGCAAAACATGAACAGGTCCAGTCGGTGACTTAAATAGCCCTCCCATTTAAGGCGTAAAACATCATGTGAGCTGACGGGTGATTTGGCTCTTCTACTGTTGTCCGCGCCGAACTAGCTTCGCACCATTTAACTGGCTAAGTGCGCTGAGTAATCCGAGAACGGGGGGGGGGGGTGGGGGGGGGGGGGGCTGTACGGGGAAGAGGTTCCTGTTTACAGCAAACGTGCCCCTTTTTTTTTTTTTGTCTCCCACATAGAAACTGAGTCGTTTGTATGACACTCTGCACCGCGCTTACACCAAGGTCCTGGAGGTGATACGGTCTGGTCGACGGCTTCTGGGGACCTACTTCAGAGTGGCCTTCTATGGCCAGGTGGGTGTGTCCTTCCACACACGCTCCTCTTCATCAATTTGTTACCCAGTGTGTGGTTTGGGATTTCATCACCTTCCATGTGCAATGGGTGTGAGCTGGCGCAATAAGTAACCACGGTGTGTGTGTGTGTGTGTGTGTGTGTGTGGTGGGAGGGAAGGGCGGTGCGTTCTGCGCAGAGGTTGAAAGTCCAGGAGTCAAAAAGTGAAGTGTCTCCACCTAATTAGTTCTACCTCCTGGCTGAAGACTTGTGCTAATTAGCAAATCCAGGTGATTGGAACGAAATACTGGGAGGATCTTACTTTCTGAACCTGGATTTTTACACCTCTGGTTCTGCGTTCTGGTTTGGTGGGGCGTGTGTGCGTGTGGCGTGTGTGGTTTCCAGTACTCTGTAACAACAGCTATAATATATTTGAGGAGCCTTCCCCAGGAGGGACAAAACATTGTGTCTCCCCAAACATAGCAGCTAACACTGTGTTATTTACTGTGCTTACCATTTAGACACTCTGCAGGTGCTGTTATCCAGAACCTGCGCAGTGTTTTTACTTTAACCCTTTGAAGACTAGGTTTTTTAAGAATGTTTTTTTTTATTTTCAGACTTCTAAATGAGTGTCCTAGAACTCCGTTGCTTTCTCCACAATTCACACATCCTCACAGCTCAAAACTTTTATATTAACATTATTAACAGCAATTAAAAATATTTTTTTGCTCAAGTGGAAGGACAGACAAACCTATCCGTAACCCGCTGGCTGAAATTATTACCAGAACACTCTACTCTAGAAAAAAACTAACTGCAGCCCTAAAAGATAAATCTTTCCAAGACACCTGGTCCCCTCTTTCTGCAGCTTCTTGAATGTGCTGTACTGAGTTTCTGTATTGTGTTTATGTGTTTCACTTTGGGGAAAAGAAAGTTAAAAAATACGGGTCACACTTGAGTTACATGAATGTATTGTGCCATTGTGTGTGCTCTGCCCCCCCCCCCCCCCCCCCCCCACCCCACCCCCCACCCCCTTCCCCCTATATTCCATTTCTGTAATGTCCTCCTTGTCTTGAGTCTGTGGGATTTTTTTTATTTGAATGTGATTTCTCCCCATGGTAACTTGAATTGGCTGACTGCGGCTGCTCCCGCTCGCTAAAGATTCTGTGGAACTGATAAACATTTCCAGGGCTTTTTTGAAGAGGAGGATGGAAAAGAGTACATCTACAAGGGAGCCAAAACTCACTGGCCTATCAGAGATCTCTCACCGTCTCCTCAGCCTCTACGGAGACAAATATGGGGCCGAACACATCAAGATCATCCAGGACTCCAACAAGGTAAACCTTTGCCAAAATTAGACGTGTAAAAACATTCCGCCTTCAAGCAGTACGTTGGTTTGGCCTGAGCTAACTGCAGACGTGGGGTGAAGTTTGTAATTTAAAAACATCTGTGCGCAGCGCAAAGAGCTCCTCTCTCTTCTCAGGAGAGAAACGAGCAGTGTCAAAAGTTCCTGAGACAATGTGAACGATATGCCGTTGTGTGTTAGCGTTGACTAAAACAATATTGGCGACAGCACTGGACGTTGTTAGCCAGACCCTGGCTGTATCCAGACCCTGAATCGCTGTGTCTGCGTTATCATTTTCTTTTTCTTACCAGCTGGTAATTAGTAGGCTACACATCTGCAATGCAGAGAACGGATAAGCACAGTTTTTCATTAGGAAACAGAGATTTAATGATACACTTATCCTCGCCTCAGAACACATCATGCATGATGTCAACTTATTATTACTTATTATTAATGCCACAACACAAATATAAAAGTAAATATAGTCAGGTAACTAATAATAATATTTAAACCAAACCCATCCTGCAAAACTCACCTGGAATGTACCCAAACAGATCACACAACCTCTTTTTTTTTTTTTCTCTCTCTCTCCCCCCTTCCCTTTTCCTCTTCTTTATTTTCAATTTACTTATCATTATTATTATTTTTATTAACTATTATTATTATATCATTTTTTATTTAAATTTGTATCACCTGTTATTGCCTTTGTATTTGTTAATTTGTCCACATTGTCTATATGTGTATGCACTAATTGGTGAGCAAGGAGGGGGGAAAAAAAAAAAAGGGAAGACAATATGTCTGAGTATTTTTTGATGTTTTGTATTGTTTTACATTTGTATTAGGTTTATGTTTATTCACTGTTTTGTTCTTTAGTTATTTCCCTCCCTCAGAGAGATGACTATTTTTCTTTTTTTTCTGTTATTACAATTGTAAGTAAAAAGAAAAGTTGTCCTCCAAAGAGGGGGAGAGTGGTGGCGGGGAAAGCAATAAAATCTTCTTTTTTTTTTTTTTTTCCGTATTATTTATTTTTCTAATCTCTCTTCTTTGACGTTCGAATATGGCCCCTCAATGTACCTATTCAAATATGATTTGAATTTCGAATGTAAATGTGACCGCCCTATACTGTAAGGCTACGAAACGTACATTCACAAAATGTTGTTAGGTTTTACTGGCAGTGGATATATTTCCTCATACAGTGCCCTCCATAATGTTTGGGACAAAGCAGTATTTTTTCTTGATTTGGCTCTGCACTTTTAGATTTGTAATCAAGCAATTGGTGTGGTTAAAGGTCAGATTCTCAGCTTTTATTAAATATTATTTTTATACATCATATAGAGATTACAGCACTGTTTATGCACATACATATATATACTTTTTTGGGCTGAACCCTCCCCCAATAGCACTTACTGTGCTGTGGTCCATCTCTCTCTTTATTGCCCTCTCCACTTTTCCCCGTTTGAATAAAGTGAAAAAATATATGAAGAGGTTGGGCTTGGGTCTGCTCTAATTCCCAAAAAAAAAGAAAGAAAAAAAAATGAATAATTCATGAATTAATTTTAAAAACATCCGGCGTCCTTCCTGTCCACAGGTGAAGCCCAAGGACCTGGACCCCAAGTTTGCCCACGTCCAGGTCACATTCGTGGAAGCCTTACTTCGACGAGAAGGAGGCGTCGGAGAAGACGACGGACTTTGAAAAGTGCCATAACATCAACCGGTTCGTGTTCGAGACGCCGTACACCCTGTCGGGGAAGAAGCGACGGCGGCGTGGAGGAGCAGTGCAAGAGGAGGACGGTCCTGACCAGTGAGTCGTTCAGCGCGGTCGCGGGGACCAATCTGTAAGGACAGGGCGTTACTCTTTGGGCCCAAGAGCGAGGCTTTGTCCCTCGATAGGCCACGCAGGTTCATGTCACATTTTGAGTAAGGCACGGTCCTGTATAAAGATTGTCTATTAAAGATAAAGGTCCATAAAAGTTCTATGAAATTAACATCTTCAGTGTCTTGTGGATTCTAAATATCACTAGCCATTTCAATATTTTACCAGCCACATTACCTTTTACAATATAGCACAGCCTGGTTGGTTACCTGCCAAAGTGGCTGCTAGAGTAGCAAAATCTTACCAGCCACAATCTAAATGTTACCAGTATTTGGCTGGAGGAGGGTGTTCATTTCACACCTTGACTATAAAATAAATGAGCATCACTTTAGAGGAGAAAACCATAGCAGGTCCTTTGTGAACCACAGCAGCTGTAGGATGAGGACAACGTTAGCGCAACGTTACGGGTTTGTCACGCGTTCACGCAGCTCGATGGGCAGCTCGTTTGCCTGTGCGACTACGCGGGGAGTCGCGGTTCCTGCGTGCGCACAAAACGAGGATCCAGGCGAGGCTAAGAGCAGGCGGTGGAGGCCACGCCAAGGAACTGCCAAATGGCAAAGAAAGTTGAACAAGAGCAGCGGAGGAAGTAGAAACAGGGAAGGATGTAAAAAAAAATAAAAAGTGCAAATTAATCGCAAATTACACCAGGGTCTAACCACATAAGTAAACCGTGTACTGTGGGAGACCTTTTTTTTTTTTGCATCAGAAAGGAAGACAAAACTTACCAAGGTACCGTGCCCTCCAGAAATGATGACACAATGGCAGGGCCACTGTAAATAGACATGACTGATAGTGCTGGGTAGTCCTCCTAAATGGTAGCTAAGCAATTGAAATGACTGGGCCTGTTGAGGAGGGGTTGGGGGGGGGGTATTTCCTTGTTTCCCTCGTTTTCCTGTCCTCTCACGCGTTTGGGGTGCGCGCGAAACGGTTCCCTCATGGGTCCCGTACCCGGAGCCTGAGCTCGGGGACATCCGTGTGTAAACGGAAGCTAACAGCTAACAGTCAGAGCAGTGGTCCATCATATAACCGTGTGATGTGGTAATTCAATGAAACTAATGCAAACCAGGGGTGGGCGATATGGCCTAAAAATAATATCGCAATATTTTCAGAAATGTTCACGATAACGATACATGCCAGGATATTTCCACATTTTCTCCAAAATGTGTTCTTGTTACGGCCACTCCCTGAATGACCGCAACATAAAAAGGCACAGGGAAGTGAGTTGCAATTAAAGAAAATTAATTTATTAGACAAAGGGAAAAGGGATAGAGAGCGTATGGATGCGTGAATTCCGGTATGTATGTGTGTTCTATGCGTGTGTGCGTATGTATGTGTGTCTATGCGTGTGTGCGTATGTATGCGTGTCTATGCGTGTGTGCGTATGTATGCGTGTCTATGCATGTGTGCGTATGTATGTGTGTATGCGTGTGTGTGTGTATATGTATGCGTGTCTATGCGTGTGTGCGTATGTGTGTATGCATGTGTGTGTGTGTGCGTATGTATGCGTGTATATGCGTGTGTGTGTGTGTGTGTAGGTATGTGTGTCTATGCTTGTGTGCGTAGGTATGTGTGTCTATGCGTGTGTGTGTGTGTGTGTGTGTGTGTGTGTGTGTGTGTGTGTAGGTATGTGTGTCTATGCGTGTGTGTGTGTGTAGGTATATGTGTCTATGCTTGTGTGCGTAGGTATGTGTGGTCTATGCGTGTGTGTGTGTGTGTTGTGTGTGTGTGTGTGTTGTGTGTGTGTGTGTGTGTGTAGGTATGTGTGTATGCGTGTGTGTGTGTGTGTGTGTGTGTGTGTGTGTGTGTAGGTAGGTATGTGTGTCTATGTGTGTGTGTGTGTGTGTGTGTAGGTATGTGTGTATGCGTGTGTGTGTGTGTGTGTGTAGGTATGCG
>CM056393.1:7695965-7773465 GCA_029718625.1 Synaphobranchus kaupii
AGCTAGCATATGTAGGTATGTAGGCTGGGGAAGCATCCGCTGAATGCCTGCAGTGTAAACGCTAATGCTAATAATGCTAATGCTACTGGGATGTGCTGTGATGCAGGAGGTCTTGGTGGAGCATCTGGAGCTCTGTGTCGATGGGCTGTGGAAAGCGGAGAGATACGAGCTGATCACACACATCGCCAAGCTCATCACCCCCGTCTACGAGAAACGCCACGAGTTTGAGGTAACCGGGAGGGCCGAGGGACCAGAACGCAGCTCGTGAGCTGCTTGTCGCACTGTCCAACAGTGTGCCAAAACGGCACTTAAAACACAATGTTTTATTGGGCATGACCAGATAGTTTTTTTGTTTGTTTGCCTCTCCCATGGAAACATAGCCCCTTAAACGTTTGATGGAACCCAACATGCAATTATAGTGGGGAAGGTGTATTTACAGTGATTTTATCAGTGAAAAGCATGACTTGTTTCTGTTCAATATTCACCTTTTGCATCTGTGGCAATAACAGAGTATCTATGTCAGGGTTGTCAAACTCCCTTGGTGAAGGCCAGCCAATGAAGGCCTTGGGCCATTTCAATACCATTGAAAAGTTAATGAAAAATATGGGTCACACTTTAAGGAAGTATTTGAAAACACCTTAAGTACTTATGAATTTGATTTTGAAAGAACGTTTTAGAAATCATTTTAAATGCTCCAAATAAAAAGGCTTTGTTTGGACCAATGTATTTGAAAATATTTCCATATACATTTAAATAGCATTTGGGTAGCAGCATAGCGCGGGTAGCAGCATAGCATGGGTAGCAGCATAGCGTGGGCAGCAGCATAGCATGGGTAGCAGTATAGCATGGTAGCAGCAGCATAGCATGGGTAGCAGCATAGCGCGGGCAGCAGCATAGCATGGGTAGCAGTATAGCGTGGGTAGCAGCATAGCATGGTAGCAGCATCATAGCATAGGTAGCAGTATAGCGCGGGTAGCAGCAGCATAGCATGGGTAGCAGCAGCATAGCATGGTAGCAGCAGCATAGCATGGGTAGCAGCAGCATAGCATGGGTAGCAGCAGCATAGCATGGTAGCAGCAGCATGGCAGAATGAGCAAAACATGAACAGGTCCAGTCGGTGACTTAAATAGCCCTCCCATTTAAGGCGTAAACATCATGTGAGCTGACGGTGATTTGGCTCTTCTACTGTTGTCCGCCCGAACTAGCTTCGCACCATTTAACTGGCTAAGTGCGCTGAGTAATCCGAGAACGGGGGGGGGGGGGGGGGCCTGTACGGGGAAGAGGTTCCTGTTTACAGCAAACGTGCCCCTTTTTTTTTTTGTCTCCCACATAGAAACTGAGTCGTTTGTATGACACTCTGCACCGCGCTTACACCAAGGTCCTGGAGGTGATACGGTCTGGTCGACGGCTTCTGGGGACCTACTTCAGAGTGGCCTTCTATGGCCAGGTGGGTGTGTCCTTCCACACACGCTCCTCTTCATCAATTTGTTACCCAGTGTGTGGTTTGGGATTTCATCACCTTCCATGTGCATGGGTGTGAGCTGGCGCAATAAGTAACCACGGTGTGTGTGTGTGTGTGTGTGTGTGTGTGTGTGGGAGGAAGGGCGGTGCGTTCTGCGCAGAGGTTGAAAGTCCAGGAGTCAAAAAGTGAAGTGTCTCCACCTAATTAGTTCTACCTCCTGGCTGAAGACTTGTGCTAATTAGCAAATCCAGGTGATTGGAACGAAATACTGGGGAGGATCTTACTTTCTGAACCTGGATTTTACACCTCTGGTTCTACGTTCTGGTTTGGTGGGGGTGTGTGTGCGTGTGTGCGTGTGCGTGTGCGTGTGTGGTTTCCAGTACTCTGTAACAACAGCTATAATATATTTGAGGAGCCTTCCCCAGGAGGGACAAAACATTGTGTCTCCCCAAACATAGCAGCTAACACTGTGTTATTTACTGTGCTTACCATTTAGACACTCTGCAGGTGCTGTTATCCAGAACCTGCGCAGTTTTTACTTTAACCCTTTGAAGACTAGGTTTTTTAAGAATGTTTTTTTTTTCAGACTTCTAAATGAGTGTCCTAGAACTCCGTTGCTTTCTCCACAATTCACACATCCTCACAGCTCAAAACTTTTATATTAACATTATTAACAGCAATTAAAAATATTTTTTTGCTCAAGTGGAAGGACAGACAAACCTATCCGTAACCCGCTGGCTGAAATTATTACCAGAACACTCTACTCTAGAAAAAAACTAACTGCAGCCCTAAAAGATAAATCTTTCCAAGACACCTGGTCCCTCTTTCTGCAGCTTCTTGAATGTGCTGTACTGAGTTTCTGTATTGTGTTTATGTGTTTCACTTTGGGGAAAAGAAAGTTAAAAATACGGGTCACACTTGAGTTACATGAATGTATTGTGCCATTGTGTGTGCTCTGCCCCCCCCCCCCCCCCCTTCCCCCTATATTCCATTTCTGTAATGTCCTCCTTGTCTTGAGTCTGTGGGATTTATTTTATTTGAATGTGATTTCTCCCCATGGTAACTTGAATTGGCTGACTGCGGCTGCTCCCGCTCGCTAAAGATTCTGTGGAACTGATAAACATTTCCAGGGCTTTTTTGAAGAGGAGGATGGAAAAGAGTACATCTACAAGGAGCCAAAACTCACTGGCCTATCAGAGATCTCTCACCGTCTCCTCAGCCTCTACGGAGACAAATATGGGGCCGAACACATCAAGATCATCCAGGACTCCAACAAGGTAAACCTTTGCCAAAATTAGACGTGTAAAAACATTCCGCCTTCAAGCAGTACGTTGGTTTGGCCTGAGCTAACTGCAGACGTGGGGTGAAGTTTGTAATTTAAAACATCTGTGCGCAGCGCAAAGAGCTCCTCTCTCTTCTCAGGAGAGAAACGAGCAGTGTCAAAAGTTCCTGAGACAATGTGAACGATATGCCGTTGTGTTAGCGTTGACTAAACAATATTGGCGACAGCACTGGACGTTGTTAGCCAGACCCTGGCTGTATCCAGACCCTGAATCGCTGTGTCTGCGTTATCATTTTCTTTTTCTTACCAGCTGGTAATTAGTAGGCTACACATCTGCAATGCAGAGAACGGATAAGCGCAGTTTTCATTAGGAAACAGAGATTTAATGATACACTTATCCTCGCCTCAGAACACATCATGCATGATGTCAACTTATTATTACTTATTATTAATGCCACAACACAAATATAAAAGTAAATATAGTCAGGTAACTAATAATAATATTAAACCAAACCCATCCTGCAAAACTCACCTGGAATGTACCCAAACAGATCACACAACCTCTTTTTTTTTTTCTCTCTCTCTCCCCCCTTCCCTTTTCCTCTTCTTTATTTTCAATTTACTTATCATTATTATTATTTTTATTAACTATTATTATTATATCATTTTTTATTTAAATTTGTATCACCTGTTATTGCCTTTGTATTTGTTAATTTGTCCACATTGTCTATATGTGTATGCACTAATTGGTGAGCAAGGAGGGGGAAAAAAAAAAAAAAAGGGAAGACAATATGTCTGAGTATTTTTTGATGTTTTGTATTGTTTTACATTTGTATTAGGTTTATGTTTATTCACTGTTTTGTTCCTTAGTTATTTCCCTCCCTCAGAGAGATGACTATTTTTCTTTTTTTTCTGTTATTACAATTGTAAGTAAAAAGAAAGTTGTCCTCCAAAGAGGGGGAGTGGTGGCGGGGAAAGCAATAAAATCTTTTCTTTTTTTTTTTTTCCGTATTATTTATTTTTCTAATCTCTTCTTTGACGTTCGAATATGGCCCTCAATGTACCTATTCAAATATGATTTGAATTTCGAATGTAAATGTGACCGCCCTATACTGTAATGCTATGAAACATACATTCACAAAATGTTGTTAGGTTTTACTGGCAGTGGATATATTTCCTCATACAGTGCCCTCCATAATGTTTGGGACAAAGCAGTATTTTTTCTTGATTTGGCTCTGCACTTTTAGATTTGTAATCAAGCAATTGAATTGGTGTGGTTAAAGGTCAGATTCTCAGCTTTTATTAAATATTATTTTTATACATCATATAGAGATTACAGCACTGTTTATGCACATACATATATATACTTTTTTGGGCTGAACCCTCCCCCAATAGCACTTACTGTGCTGTGGTCCATCTCTCTCTTTATTGCCCTCTCCACTTTTCCCCGTTTGAATAAAGTGAAAAAATATATGAAGAGGTTGGGCTTGGGTCTGCTCTAATTCCCAAAAAAAAAGAAAGAAAAAAAATGAATAATTCATGAATTAATTTTAAAAACATCCGGCGTCCTTCCTGTCCACAGGTGAAGCCCAAGGACCTGGACCCCAAGTTTGCCCACGTCCAGGTCACATTCGTGAAGCCTTACTTCGACGAGAAGGAGGCGTCGGAGAAGACGACGGACTTTGAAAAGTGCCATAACATCAACCGGTTCGTGTTCGAGACGCCGTACACCCTGTCGGGGAAGAAGCACGGCGGCGTGGAGGAGCAGTGCAAGAGGAGGACGGTCCTGACCAGTGAGTCGTTCAGCGCGGTCGCGGGGTCCAATCTGTAAGGACAGGGCGTTACTCTTTGGCCCCCAAGAGTGAGGCTTTGTCCCTCGATAGGCCATGCAGGTTCATGTCACATTTTGAGTAAGGCACGGTCCTGTATAAAGATTGTCTATTAAAGATAAAGGTCCATAAAAGTTATATGAAATTAACATCTTCAGTGTCTTGTGGATTCTAAATATCACTAGCCATTTCAATATTTTACCAGCCACATTACCTTTTACAATATAGCACAGCCTGGTTGGTTACCTGCCAAAGTGGCTGCTAGAGTAGCAAATCTTACCAGCCACAATCTAAATGTTACCAGTATTTGGCTGGAGGAGGGTGTTCATTTCACACCTTGACAATAAAATAAATGAGCAACACTTTAGAGGAGAAAACCATAGCAGGTCCTTTGTGAACCACAGCAGCTGTAGGATGAGGACAACGTTAGCTCAACGTTACGGGTTTGTCACGCGTTCACGCAGCTCGATGGCAGCTCGTTTGCCTGTGCGACTACGTGGGAGTCACGGTTCCTGCGTGCGCACAAACGAGGATCCAGGCGAGGCTAAGAGCAGGCGGTGGAGGCCACGCCAAGGAACTGCCAAATGGCAAAGAAAGTTGAACAAGAGCAGCGGAGGAAGTAGAAACGGGGAAGGATGTAAAAAAAAATAAAAAGTGCAAATTAATCGCAAATTACACCAGGTCTAACCACATAAGTAAACCGTGTACTGTGGGAGACCTTTTTTTTTTTTGCATCAGAAAGGAAGACAAAACTTACCAAGGTACCGTGCCCTCCAGAAATGATGACACAATGGCAGGGCCACTGTAAATAGACATGACTGATAGTGCTGGGTAGTCCTCCTAAATGGTAGCTAAGCATTGAAATGACTGGGCCTGTTGAGGAGGGGTTGGGGGGGGGTATTTTCTTGTTTCCTCGTTTCCTGTCCTCTCACGCGTTTGGGTGCCGCGAACGGTTCCCTCATGGGTCCCGTACCCGGAGCCTGAGCTCGGGGACATCCGTGTGTAAACGGAAGCTAACAGTCAGAGCAGTGGTCCATCATATAACCGTGTGATGTGGTAATTCAATGAAACTAATGCAAACCAGGGGTGGGCGATATGGCCTAAAAATAATATCGCAATATTTTCAGAAATGTTCACGATAACGATACATGCCAGGATATTTCCACATTTTCTCCAAAATGTGTTCTTGTTACGGCCACTCCCTGAATGACCGCAACATAAAAAGGCACAGGGAAGTGAGTTGCAATTAAAGAAAATTAATTTATTAGACAAAGGGAAAAGGGATAGAGAGCGTATGGATGCGTGAATTCCGGTATGTATGTGTGTCTATGCGTGTGTGCGTATGTATGTGTGTCTATGCGTGTGTGCGTATGTATGCGTGTCTATGCGTGTGTGCGTATGTATGCGTGTCTATGCGTATCTATGCGTGTGTGCGTATGTATGTGTGTATGCGTGTGTGTGTGTGTATATGTATGCGTGTCTATGCGTGTGTGCGTATGTGTGTATGCGTGTGTGTGTGTGTATGTATGCGTGTGTGTGCGTATGTATGCGTGTATATGCGTGTGTGTGTGTGTGTGTGTGTGTAGGTATGTGTGTCTATGCTTGTGTGCGTAGGTATGTGTGTCTATGCGTGTGTGTGTGTGTGTGTGTGTAGGTATGTGTGTCTATGCGTGTGTGTGTGTGTGTGTGTGTGTAGGTATGTGTGTCTATGCTTGTGTGCGTAGGTATGTGTGTCTATGCGTGTGTGTGTGTGTGTGTGTGTGTGTAGGTATGTGTGTCTATGCTTGTGTGCGTAGGTATGTGTGTCTATGCGTGTGTGTGTGTGTGTGTGTGTGTGTGTGTAGGTATGTGTGTATGCGTGTGTGTGTGTGTGTGTGTAGGTATGTGTGTCTATGCGTGTGTGTGTGTGTGTGTGTGTAGGTATGCGTGTGCGTATGTATGCAAACAAATGTTAGCGGAAAAGACCACAGCCCAGCAAACCCTCGGGGTCGTAGGCCATGAGGGAGAAAAACGTCTGACTCGGAAGCACGGGAACAAAAGAAAAACCGCAACTCCTAATTCCTGCAAACCAGTATTTTAACAGCGTGAACCAGGTAACTCCAATCAGTCAATTAGGGTTCAATCAATCAATAAACTCTGGATGGGGAAATAAGACAGCACAGCAGGGGAGAGACAGGCACACCTAACAGAATTTTGCTCTATAACCCTAAGTTTTTATTCAAGTGTATTCATAGTCATTGTTAAGCTAAAATATTGCATGACAAAATAAAAGTAACTGTTGTTATATGACAATATCTGACATCATATTATTTAAATATTCTTTATTGTGCATATGTGAAGAACAAAACAAATATACAAATGTAAAATATAACTTATCTAAACCGTATTAGTCTATAAATTCAACTTAAATATTTCTGCTTATGTTTCTCACCTTCTCAAGCATCACCTGAAAATGAAAAGGTTTCTGTTCTTTAACCCCTTTGACAACAGGCATAGTCCTGGTCTCTTCTGTAAGGTAAAGTAACCCTTGGGAGTTTGATGGGAGTCAGAATTACTCTGAAAAAAATACTAAACAAGCTGAAACACAGTGAATGTGTAATTAAAAGATAGAAGATAGTCGTCTCTGGATTTCTGTGGAACGCATAGAACGTGCGGATTGAGCCGGTGTTACGTCCTGTTACAAAATAAGGACCCGTTGTTGCTATAACATTGGGATCGTAAAATAGTTTATAGAATTGTGAGTTTTAACACTTTCAAATGGTATATTGTACGACCATATTATTTAAAAATCTCGTTAAAAAAAATGCAATGAACGCAAACAAACTGAACAACTAGTTGAGGCATTAATTAAACCCTGGAGTAGGCTACATTTAAAACAAAAAAGAAGTATTTAAATAACAACCTAATAATAATAATAAGTGAAATAAGACTCGTAACTTAGATAACTTAAATGCTTCGGTATTCACGTGCTTAGTGATATAACTCTTTACTAGCCGACTTATTTGAAGAGCTTTTGCAGTTGAACTTCCCTTTGCTGCTGCAGCTCCGCGGACATATTTTGCCCAAAAGGGTTCTCAGTTGTGCATCGGGTTTTCTAAAACTGGACTATTTCCAAATCGCTGTGATGGCACCATCTTTTTGTGGAATTAATTATTGTTCCGCTGAGGAAGTGGAGGTCAGTGTCAGTTTACTCTTATCTTTCCTCACTCATTTGTGGTGTGTTGCTTATTGAATTGTGTGTTGATAATGCATTAGGCCACCCGAGGAGGCAGCTCACCATGTGAGCAAAAGAGGCTAAAAAGCATCGTAAGAGGCTGCTGCTGCGGTGGTACAACGGTAAGAGCGCCGACTTTCAGTCGGTGCAGTTGTGCTCCGAGGATCGGGGTTTGCGCCCCCATCCTGCCAGATCCGAGCATGGCCGGCACCCTGTGGGAGCCAAGATTTTGCTCAACTGAAACATGAAACATTTGTTGCTCCTGCAGCCAAACTATTAGTGGAAATCACAAACTCTGTGTTTTAACTTTATTGGTAGGTGATTTGTGAGTTTCTAAGTGTCACTATTTTCCCGTAGCAAGTCCATTTAATAAGCACCCCCCCCCACCCAGTCTATACCTACCCAGCGTGACATAGTGGACAATAGAGTCTATGTTTGACTTCATAAATATATTCATCATATAAAATTTGAATTCCATCATAGCAACAAGATAAACCCAACAATAGCCTGATTGTATGCCAAAAAAGCAGTGAAAAGCCCTGCTCACTAAAAAGCTAAATAAACATGTGAAATTATTGTCTCATTATTTATTTTATTTAAATCCTTTATTTTTACAGGTAGTTTAATTGAGATCAAGATCTCTTTTACAAGTGAGACCTGCAAACAAAATAAAAACATGAAACTAAAAAGTATAAAACTTTCAAATTTTCTAAAGGAATAAGAGATTCTAGTTTTTTGCAATTCATTCCAATTGTGAGGGGCATAATATTGAAAACCTGTTTTGCCCAGCTCAGTATTTGTATGTGGTGTATCTAAGGCTAAGACGTCCTGACACCTGGTACCATAGTTACTGGATTTAAACGTAATTAAAGATAATGGGGAAGTTTATTAAGTAAAGCCTTATAGCTAAAGACAATGGAATGTAGTTCCCTTCTCTTAGTTAAAGAGGACCATCCTGCTTTTCCATACAAAACACAATGATGGGTGAGAAATGTATCCCCAGTGATAAAAAGCAATGCACTATGATAAACTGCATCAAAAGGCTTTAAAGTGGAAGGGGGCAGCGTGTATATACAGAATGTCTCCATAATCAAATACAGATAAGACAGTTGATTGTACAATAGTTTTTCTATAAGCAACAAAGAAGCATGCTTTATTTCTGTACAAGAAACCAATTTTAGCTTTTAGCTTTTGAGACAGATGTTCCATGTGAGTCTTAAAGGAAAATCCACCGTCCAGCTAAATTCCTAAATATTTATAAGATTCTACAGTTTCAATTTGGGTACCATGATGTGTATGAATGCCAATATTAGAAGTATTTCCCAAAAGATTTCTTGAAAATAAAATACATTTTGTCTTATCAGAATTTAAAAAAAGCTTGTGATTAATAAAAGCTAACTGAAAATAATCAAAGGCAGACTGTAAATTAGTAATAGCCTGGTTAAGCGGGAAGCCAGTGACATACAAGATTGTATCATCTGCATAAAAATGGACATTACATTGCGGTGTTGAGAATACTATGTTATTTATATAGAGTGTGAATAAAAGTGGACCAAGAATAGACCCTTGTGGCACACCTTTACTAATTTCAAGAGAGCTTGATTTAATACCATCAGCAACAATAGACTGAGTTCTCCCAGAGAGATACCAGTTAGGAGAAAGTTCATCTAATCCAATGGAGGATAACTTATTCAATAAAATATTATGGTCAACAGTGTCAAATGCCTTTGATAGGTCGATAAAGAGTGCAGTGCACTGCTGTTTATTATCCATAGAGTTAACAATATAATTTATCACAAGAGTTGTTGCTGTTAATGTGCTATGACCTGGCCGATTGTTGTGGTTGTAAAATGTTATTGATCTCAAAAAGGCCCGTAGCTGAAAGTTAGCTAATGATTCTAGGACTTTGGCCACACAGACAGGAAAGTTTTGAAATTGGACGATAGTTATTTACAGGGTAACCAAGCCCTGAGCTTTAGCTAGACCACGCCTCTTTCGTTATTTCAAAAAATGCATCCAGTGACAGAAAAAAAGGGGCTGGACTATGGCTGGCTACCATGCCCCTTTCCATACACTGCCCTCGCTCTGTCACAAAAAAGAGTATCCCCTCCCTTCCCTAGGCATTTTTGGATGGCGATGCAAGGCCAGCAAGCAGGCAAAGTGACCAGAAGAGATGGGGAACGTGGCGTGATAACCAATCAGATTGAGTATCTGACGTATAAATTGTCCTCCTTTTCTAATTTTATTTCCCCATTCCTAGTTCTGTCATGGAGGACCCGTTAATTATGGCTATGTTGGGATTTCCCAAATAATACGATTGGTATGATTGAACAAACAGTGTTTTTAAAAAATAGCACATACTTACACCTATAATGTCTCTTCGTTTGTCTATGTACAATAATTTCCTTTTAAAAAACATAATTTTAAGACCCCCGTAGGCCTACGATAATTTAATATTTCCCATCTGGCGTCACTGAAGCGGGACATCAAATTGAACGAGACAGAGTAGCTGACTAAACTGAACGAGACCGAATGAACTGCTCTTCCGAACTCCAACGTCTGCTACTGCTTCTGTCTAAGTTCACACATTAGGCTTACATTGCCGAGCCTACAAGTTGAATGCAGTATTAATGTATTAAAACAAGTAACCGATATTTATTAATGTAAACTTATACGTTGTTATTGGTAAATGCAAGTTTAGTGGGGCGGGCACTGGCAGCACTGTTGAACGTCCATGCAGCTACTACGAATACTGAGTAGGCTATCACGGATCAAACTGACGCCATTTAAAAAAAAAAATATTTATTATCAAAACATGAAAAGTTCAAAAGGTTCAATACAATTAGATGTCTCAGAACGAGGTCACTCAGACTGTGCAAAGATCTGAACCGCCCGTTTTGAACTTGATCTCTCCTTTTATATGTCCTGATAAAAGGGTGTTACCAAATGATGACGAAACGAAGTACCAGAGAGTCATGGCTCCCATTGACACGCCACATATTTTTCTTATATCGTTCAGGATTCCGGTAATTTTCAATTTTCAAAAATGAGAAACATCAACCTCAGTATTGAACATTCGAGATTGGGACTACAGTCAATCGCTAGCATTTTGGTGTGGCCCAATACATAACTTGTCAAGTAAAATAAGTTGTTTCAGTGCTTGGTTACCCCTTAAATTACTGGTATCACCACCTTTATATAGAGGAATAACCTGAGCTGCCTTCCATAAGTTTGGGATTTTTCTGAAATAAAAGTTAGATTAAAAATGTAAGCAAGTGGTAAGGAAATTATATGAGCACTGAGACACAAAGGGCAAGGACCTAGATTGTCCTCCCCCATTGACTTCCTTTTATTTATGCTAGCCAGTGCATTGTGAACTTCATTATAACTTACAGGTCTAAAAGATAATTTGCTAGGACAAAATTAATTGTGTGAACTGAAGTTCCTATTACTGGGCTAAGGAAGGGTAGTGGTAGGATTATTTTTCAAAGTTTTCACAGTTTTCCAAAAGCTATATGCATCTCCATTACAGTTTGAAAGAGAGGTCAAGTAATAATTGGACTTTGCTTTTCTTATTATGCTAATGCACTTGTTCCGTAATTGCCTAAAGCTAAGCCAATCAGCAGGCGTGCCAGTCGTTCTAGCTTTGGACCAAGCTTTGTGTCTGATATGAATAGATGCAGAGAGATCCGAGGAAAACCAGGGGTTACACCGTTTTTAATCCTGAAATCTTTATAGGGGGCATGTTTATCAGCAGTAGAATTAAATACATGACAGAAATGGTTCAAAGCTAGGTCAGGATCAGGGGTGCAACAGGTTCTTTCTAAGTCAGAGTAATATAGATCCTGAAGAAAACCCTGTTCAACAAAATGTTTGAAATTTCGTTTTGTAACAATACTAGAACTGTATTTTTGTTTTCTGGCTTTTTGGATACAAGCAATTGGGCAGTGGTCACTGATGTCTTGAGCGAAGACCCCGCAGGCTAGGTATTTAAATGGCCTATTTGTCAGTATAATATCAATCAATGTCGACTTAGAAGGGTTTTTTTGTATTTAGCCTCGTGGGTTTCGAGATGAACTGAGTAAGATTTAATTCAAAGCACAGTTCTTTTAGCCTATTTGAACTTTTAGAGAGCCAGTCAATATTCAAATCACCCATGACAATCAGTTTGGATGAGGCACAAGATGACATTAAGTTGCCAATGTCCTCTTACGCCTCAGTACTTGCAGAGGGAGGGCGGTAAATACCAATAATAGTAAAATGGGCATCCCCCCCCAATACAGATGTCAAAGAACAATATATTCAAACTGCTTAGGCGCTGAGGCAGCAGCGAGATCACGCATAGCAAAACATTATTTTACAATATCAATACCCCTCCTTCTTTAGATTTTCTATCTGATCTAATTAAATTATATCCATCAATGTTTGTTTCTGAGTTTGGTACTTTTCTTGTGAGCCAGGTTTCAGAAAGGATGAAAATGTCAGGGGAAGTTTCATTAATCATGACATGAACAAAATCCAGCTTTGGGATTAGGATCCTAATATTTAAGTGCAATAGTCCTATGCCATGACGAGTTTCAAATTCTTGCGGTGACTCTAAATCAAACATAAGCCTAGTAGTATTATTAGTATATGTAGGCAAAATGACAGAAGGTTGAGTAGGCTATTTATTCGCACGAGATTTTTTGCGGTAACGCCGTTGGGTCTGAATTTCTGCCGAGGGAGACGTGCAATGCATATGACACAAGGAATGGTATTTACAATAAGGTTTGAGTTATCCCTGGTCATTAAAAAATCTCGAAATGCTATGCTCGCATTGTGATTTATGGTAGGCCTAACATCCACTAAAAGGGCTGTTTGGCATCGCATTACACTATACATTACACCATTATACCACGTATTCTACTAGCAATATATGCTACTAAATATGAAATAAATATACAATCCTACCATTGGTTTTACACATAGAGATGATCCTTTCAAAATTCAGTGGTCATTTATTGTCTGGTACAATCCGCTGCATATGAAAGGTCTTCCTCCTACTCCACTCTGTGTGCTTTTAGCTGTAGTCAATGGTGTGAAAAGAAGTAGCTGGCAACGCCACTCTTTTTGGAGGAGAACCGTGGATGACTACACTCTCCCGAATCCGCAGTGAGGTTTCGCACGTTTGGCCATTCCAAGTTGGGGTGGGAATTGGATATGCTCAGCCACGCATTGGGTGCCAAAAAAAAAAAATGAAAAGAACCCAGGAGGCAGGGGGGTTATTCTATGACAAGTCCTGAACCCTGGAAGTTTGTTCGTCACATCTAAAGCATTTACTGCATTCCTTCATTACAAGCATGCAGTTTTGTGGGGGACACTTCAAGTATTTCAAACCATACTTTTTTCCAAATCCAGGAAAATGTTTTAATTGTATGAGAAATTATATGTGAAATGACACTTCTGTTGTATATGTCTCTCAGAGCGAAGCCGCAGGTTAATTCAAACATCCTTCTATCTGTTTCTGTAGAGGAAACTGTACAGGAATGTGATCAAGGCAGAATCCACCTCTTTAATCACCTGCTGACTGATGGCTGTTGTTTTTGAGTACTGGATTTCAAGTGTGGAAAGATTGTGATTGGATAGGTGTAGCATTGTAGTATAACACGGAACTGATCTTGTAACTTTGGGAGGGCAATTTTTTTTTTTTTACGGGCATTTTGCCCCGATCTCCCATTATTTTCCAACTCTGCAGTGCCCCACCTGAAATTGGAACCTACAATCTCTGCGGCTGCGTCCAGAATGGCTCCCTATATGTTTTATGTGTGTCAGAATTCTCCAGTTTTCTCAATTGAGAATTTGGAAGGCATCAAAATGGCTGATTCCCTAAATGGTGCACTATAAAGCGTATAGAGATCCATTCTGAACGCAGCCGCAGAGATTGTAGGTTCCAATTTCAGGTAGAGCACTGCAGGGTTGGAAATTGATGGGGGATCGAGGCAAATTTGCCTGTTAAAAAGAAATGTGTCCTCCAAAATTGGATGACAGGGGCAAATGCCCCCGTAAAATAAAAACTTCACTTGTATTTGTAAAATGCGACTCAAAGCTGGCCAGGACAGGCCTCTGTAGTTATCTTGCACACACTTGACAGCAATTGCCATCTAGTAGCGATGGTGCGTTTCTTAGTAAAAAAAAAAGATGACACCGCCAGCTACATCTCCTCTACAGTCGGTTCAAAATAAAAAGTCAAAGTGAAACAGTCCCCCGTCGAAATTTTAACAGAGAACTGTTAAAATGTCTACCATCTCAGTGGAAGATGGACCGGTTAGCTACTGAGATTTCTGCTAGCGAATCCACAATTTATTAAAACTTAGCTGACAAACATGTGGCAATGTCTCATTCAGAGCCTTCAGGAGACTCGTTTGCATCTCTCGGGGTAATAAAACAAAATGAGCCTCCCCAACCCCAACCCCTCATTACACCCTTAAAAATACCACCATTTTAAAAATACTTTCTAGGCCTACACTAATACGGTGTCATTTATCTTTGCATTAATAAATCGGATACCCTTTCACTGTTCAGGACAGCGCTTTAGATCACCAAATAAGTTAAATCATTCAGAAAAAAGTTAACTGTCCATGTGTAATGTAGCCTACTTACATTGCATTAAAGGGGAAGTTCAGCAAAAAATTTAATTTTGATGTTACAAAATTAGCCGGAATGCTATCTATCCATCCAGGTATTTTCGCTGAGAACTCACTAGTTTTGTAGATATCCTCTGCAGCTCACCATAATATCACCGTGATAGAACGGACCTCAACAGGTCCAAAGTTTGTGGCGCTCAAAGTGCCAAAACAGTACATTCGGAAAAAAATGTAAAAATCCAAATATAATGACATGGTTACTCGCAAATATCCATTGACCTTGTTGTGCATGGTTTTATCTTCTACCGAAGTACACCAACTGTGTATATCCACGCAAAATATCTTTCCCTATTTATTTTTTTTAATGACGTTTTTGGCGCTTTGCCACAAACTTTGGACCTGTTGAGGTCCGGTATATCGGGGTGATGTGAAGGTGAGTTTCAACGGATATCTACAAAACTAGTGAGTTCTCAGCGAAACTACCTGGATGGATAGATAGCACTCCGGCTATGTAGAAACATATCAAAAACTTTGGTGAACTGCCCATTTAACTTGAACCCACTACTTGCATATTCATGATACTGTTGTCTGTATGAATGTGATTGTAATCCAAAAAGGCTCCATTTGTTTGAAAGCTACTCAGCTGTAGTTGTTTTGTAGTTGTGTAGTTACATACAGAAATGTTGAGTCAATGCGATGACTACTTTCTTAGAAAATCTGACCAATCAATTTGGGCAAAACCTTTGAAGGGTCGACTTACGTTTTTTTTTTTATCTGAACACCGTGTACCAGAACATGGACAGACACTCGATATTGACCCCAATTTGAAATGATCCCATTGCTGTTTTCACTGAAACTTTGATGAGTCTATTCAGATGATTTGTGGGAATGAACAAAATTAAGTAAAGAAAGTGTGCCCCCCTCTCCTCAGCTGCCAACACATTCCCCTATGTGAAGAAGAGGGTGGAGGTTGTGTCGGAGAAGCAGGTGGAACTGAAGCCCATCGATGTGGCCATTGACGAGATGCGCGACCGCACCGCCGAGCTGCAGAAGCTGTGCTCCAGCCCGGAGCTTGACATGATCCAGCTTCAGCTCAAACTGCAGGGCTGTGTCTCTGTGCAGGTGCCTCTGACATCACTAGCACTGTGTGCACGTACCTCTGACATCACTAGCACTGCGTGCACGTACCTCTGAAATCACTAGCACTGTGTGCACGTACCTCTGACATCACTAGCACTGTGTGCACATACCTCTGACATCACTAGCACTGTGTGCACGTACCTCTGACATCACTAGGACTGCGTGCACGTACCTCTGACATCACTAGCACTTTGTGCACTTACCTCTGACATCACTAGCACCGCGTGCACGTACCTCTGACATCACTAGCACTGCGTGCACGTACCTGTAACATCACTAGCACGTACCTCTGACATCACTAGCACCACGTGCACATACCTCTGACATCACTAGCACTGCGTGCACGTACCTCTGACATCATTAGCACCACGTGCACGTACCTCTGACATCACAAAGTGCACATACTCAGACATTCCTACAACTACCACTCAACTTAGAATTACTGTTCAGCTTTAGAACTGCTCACAAAACTTATAAAATATATACAATCTGTTCAAAAGTAATCCAGAATTTTATTGATGGGAATTTTGTTATATATAATTCCCGACATCTAATTATAATATAATCAATATAATATAATTAATTTTCTTCAGAAGCTTATATTGTCCCTGGAAATTTCAATTTGTGTGACCTTACATGATAAAAATTTTTGATTTACGCAAGAAGATAGTGTAAACAGCGTAGTTTGGAGCGATGTACAGTATATTTGTACACATGCACTGTGAGTAAACTCGCTAGATGATAAGGGACGGGTGAGTTATGAAATAATCTGCTGAGCGGATTGATTAGTTGTGGCTGAAGAGTAAACTCAGCGGTTGAGTCACTCCGGGGTCTGTCTGCCTCAGGTAAACGCGGGTCCAATGGCATACGCCCGGGCTTTCCTCCACGATGCCAAGTCCAGCCACAACAGCAGTAAGAAGGTGAAGGAGCTGAAGGAGATCTTCCGGTAAGGCCTCATCAGCCGGTGTGGGGGAGGGAAGGTGGGTGCTTGGGAAACACAAGGAGGGTTTTAGTAGCATAGGGCTCCTGGGATTCCGTTTTTTAAAAAGACAAATTCGGTTTTCCAAAATATGGCAAATTCAGTTTTTTTTTATTGTTTTACCTTTTTACGTTTTCTTTTCTTCAGTTTTCACCATCTTCAACCCCTTTCATTCACAAACCACCTTAAAATATTTGACACACATTTGATTTCCTCTGAACATTCAAACTTTAAATAAATTGTGCTTATGCTTGTGTGATCAATCGAGTGTGCGAAAAAACGGCAAAACAGAACTTTGCCGTCTGCAGAGATCTTCTTTAAAAAACTTTTGCTGTATCTTAGGCGGATATCTTATTTTTTTGGGTGGTAGTGGGCGCCATGACTACAGCAGGGCTTGATGATGGACTTAAATTAGAATCTGTATTTAGGGTAATTGGTGAGTATAATTAGCTAATAAACAAGAATAAACTCTTAGATTTATGAGTATTTAGTGAGTGCTGTCCGTTTTTGTTTATTATATGACATGCTTATGGGATTCAGCTCCCAATTATTCGTCAATAGATTTTGAGTTGAGCACGTTTCAGTTTTCAATTTGTTCTGTGAGTTTAGTTAGCTGCCAGTGAGATATTTATTCCCACCCTCCCGCTTTGTAATAGGTTATAAGGGCATGCACAGTGCATTGGAAAACATCTGACCAAAAGAATTAAAATAAATAAAATTCTGTGCAAAGGCCAAGGTTCTGCTTTTGAAGGTCAACTCTGCGATTCTGTTGTGAATCCTAGGAGCCCTATTTGCAGCGTGTTTATTCCGGACCACCCAAAGAGACGACTAACCGGCCAACAGAATTCCATCCTAAACATCGAAGCGACTACAAAGCAGACCAGACAAAGCACAACTTTCTCATAACGTAGGGGCTATCCCTTCACCTCAAATGCTGTGGGAAAAGGAACTCCTTTTTTTGGAGTAAGTCACTACTGAGACAGTAGTGACTAACCGGCCAACAGAATTCCATCCTAAACATCGACGCGACTACAAAGCTGACCCGACAAAGCACAACTTTCTCATAACGTAGGGGCTATCCCTTCACCTCAAATGCTGTGGGAGTTCCTTTTCCCACAGCATTTGAGGTGAAGGGATACCCCCTACGTTATGAGAAAGTTGTGCTTTGTCGGGTCTGCTTTGTAGTCGCGTCGATGGCCTTCAGTATGCACGTCAGTATTGTACGTCGATTAAAGCGCCTGCCAAATCATTGTAATGCAATGTGACCGATGCGCGCTCATCCATCACCGCTCTAGAAGGCCTTATTGCCTCTGGCGCCGGGTTGACATGGGAACGGCGGTGCTTTGGATGCGGCCATGCCTGCTAGCGACTCCCCGATGTAGTGTTTGGATTTGGGAGCCGTTAGGCTTCCCATATAAAGAGAACATCAGGAATGAGATACGGGAGGGAGCGTCTGGGCGCTGCACTGTGTTTATCGTGGATGAGGAGAGAAGTGGGGAGTGATTTCAGTGTTTATGGAAAGATGGGTGGAGGAGGGGTGAACAGTGGCTGGTTCCTGACCCCCCCCCCCCCCCGTGTCCCCCCCCCCCCCTCCCCCACAGGAAGTTTGTCCAGGCCTGCAGCGTGGCGTTGGACATCAACGAGCGCCTCATCAAAGAAGATCAGTTTGAGTACCAGGAAGGGCTGAAGGGCAACTTCAAGGACATGGTGAAGGAATTGTCTGACATCATCCACGAGCAGGTGAGGGCCTGCTACTGCTGTCTCAGTAGTGACTTACTTCTCCTTCTCAGCTACGTCGGACAGACACACACACACACACACACATTTTTGAGAGGCAACTGTTGACACAAAGAGAAGTTTAAAGTTTGTGTTTGGGTTGTGTAAAGTTTTGGGTGGTGTCCTCCTCTGCATTCATCTGTTCTGCTTCCTGTTTGCGTTGCCTGACAGGATTATACTGCCATGCCTCCCAGAGCCTCAGGTAACACTGGCGAGGGGTGGTTTTCTCTTGCTCAGGTCCGCTATCTAATAAAGCAAGAAACAGACTGATATAAGCCGCTGATACGACAGCAGGAAAGCAGCTTCAGGAGAGTCGTGCGAATACTTGTGGATTCTGCAAAAAAAGAGGATGGACAAATTAAGGGGTCAAAGAGCTGAAATGTAGTTTGCGATTCTCCCAGAGAGATATTGATGTCCTGAAAGGATGGAGTAACAGGATCACGACTGACTGCCTTTCCACACATGCTGACATTAATACAGTTTTGTGAGTCACCGTTGACTATTACGGGGAAAGCAGCTACTTGGAGGGCCAATTAAAACGGGACAATGTTGTTGTGGCTGGCGTCCCTGAGTGTCCACATGAAAACTGGGAGGAGTGAGGAGGGCACAGTCAGGAAAATAGTTGCTGAAAAGCTCCATCTGGACCAGAGTAAAATTGAGCAGGAGTGTGCTCATAGAACCGGTCTACCTGCTGCCAGCTCTCATGACAGAAGCAGGCCTATGATGGTCAGGTCTTTTGAGATACAAGGACAAGATGGCTGCTCTGGAAAGAGTTAAGAACAGGAAGTGACATTTTCCTCAGTGATGACTACTATAACTGTCAGTGTTTCCCCTAGATTTTTTTTCAGGCCGGGTGGTAGGCCCCTCGAAACTACCAGTGTTGTTGCGCGTACACGGTGTCATCAAACGCGCGTGCGGGGCCGAGGTAGTATCATCGCGCAGGTCGGGGGTACGGAGAGTCGTCGCACACATGGGGAGGGTGTTGGTAACAAAGTGGTGCATTTCTCCATTCTGAGCTAAAATAACATTTGCTCACAAAGGCTTATGGTAAATAAATATTATTTATTTATAATATTAATAAACTTAAAACAGAACTTATATACAATAAACCCCCCTTAGCTTCACAAATGATATTCAGAACTATACAACTTAAAACCCAGGACAAGGAGTTTGTTTCTACCGGTTTTTAAGGACTGTTTCTGGATCAGCTATCTTTTCAGCACTGTAGAGCTGCTTTTGAGACTCCTCCATAGTGCTGATCCATAATCAGTCCTTAAAAACAGGTAGAATCAAACTCCTGCCTCTGCAGTATCAGTGGCGGATACAGAAAGTGGCTGATGGGTAGGCCTGGAAAAATCTGGGTAGGCCTGAGTGAAGCTCATCACCGCACGTTTTCTTCAACAGGCTTAGATATTTACAATACAATGTGGGGACCCCAACAATTGATTTGATTTTTATTTTGCACAATGATAACACAAAAAAGCAGAGATAAAGAAAATAACAACAAAAAGAGAGGTGCAAGGTAGGCAAGAAACCCAAAAGGGCTTATACGAGGCCTCTACCTATATTATACAGAATTCACAAAATTAATTTAAAAACAAGTAACTATAAACTGGAAAAAAATTATAAATTAAAAATTAAATAAAGTATAATAATATTAATAATAATAATAAAAAAGAAAGAACGAGAAGTGTGTGTGTATCTCTAAAGACACACTATGAAGCAAATGACAATGAAAGATGAAAGTTTGTATCCAAATCTGTATTCAGCCAGGCAGCACTTAATTTTAGCAACAAATGTAACAGAATTGTTTCAACAAAAGTAACAGAAACAGAAGCGGCGCTTCCACGTCTGAAAATAGGAGTTTGATTTTGGTCACGCAGAAAAATGAATTCTTTTGCTTATTTGAAAAATGAAAATGAAATAATCTCTGCAGTTGCAGACAGTTGTAGCATAGATGATTAGGAAACATCAAGGAAAGAGTTGATCGTGGCATTTACACTGCTGTAATAATTATAATTTTAAAATCACAACGCCAATTGGCATCGGCGATGGCGCTTCTAGTGTTAACAATAATACAGCCACGACTGTCACCAAAATACATCACCAGAGATCACATAGGCCTATCTATGAGCCAGCCAGATGAATGGCTAGCTAGCTACAGAACAGGTGCGATAATAACAAATATTGCATAACCCTCATTAGTGCACTGACAGGAATACAACCACAAATTAAATAACCAAATAGCCTAGAGTTTGTCACAATTCAGAACTCTGCCTCGTTCACAGAGGCTGCAGTCATCCATGCCACGGCGGGGTCCCAGAGAAACATCACAAATTAAACAACCAATATACAATAACTTACAATTTGTCACAGAACTCCCTGCCTCGCTCACAGAGGCTGCAATCATAACCATGCCACAGCGGGCCCCAGAGTAAATTTTAAAAAAATTAACCCGTATAGAACTACCTTAAGGTCCCTTCAGGAGTAGAGGGGGCTGTGGAGCCTGCATGTCCACGTTAGCATGCAGGCTAGCATGACACTCACGGGATGTCGTTGCTGTGGCCGTTTCTCCTTCATTGCCAGGGCCCGCAAACGTCTCACGACGATCCTGCGAGTGCCATTCCTCTTCGTTGGACAAGTCCTGGTCCAAACTTTTTTCATCTTCCACTTCCAGACGTGGTTTTTTAGGAAAATGGGTCAATGATAGCTGTTTAGTCATAGTTGGCTCATACTAGGCTGCTACTGTACATGAAACTCAGACAGAATTGGCGCGCGAGTTAGTAATGTAGCCTAAACAAACGTAAGAGAACTTCTGCTATGAAAGTGCTGTGTCATCACATAGTAACGAACATAGCAACGGGCCGATGGAGACAAACAATCACATCCAGCGTTTTCTCCAGTTGGTTTCTATGGCATCTCCACACTTTTTAGAGATTATTAATACATAACGATTCCCCAAGACAAAACAATTCACATTTAAGGTAATTATGAATCTGAATGGGTGGGCAAGCTGTCAATCTGGACGGGCCTGGGCCCACCCATAGATCCGCGACTGTGCAGTATTAGCTTTTACTCTACACTAAAATGTAAGAGTTCTGGTCATATAGCGAAACGGACGAAAGTGCGCCATTTTGCGTAGAGGCGGAAACTATAATTACACCCTCATAATATCAGCGCTGCCATTGAAAATTTTAATTAGGCCTAACGGGAAACCGAAGCTGTTTTGGCAAGGGTTTTTCCAGATGCTATTTTGATCATTCCAGCATTCTGCGGTAAGGGAAATATTGCAGCTACATTAAAAAAAAATACAAAAAGATTATATTTTAAAAAAAGAATAATATTTTTTATTTATTTTTTATTAAAATTATTTATTTTCCCTCTTGTCCAAGCCCGGCTGCACGTGAGTTTGGCCAGGCGGCCGCCCGGCCAAGATAATGGTAGGGGAAACACTGACTGTACTCTAATGTGCGATGGAACTGAAAAGAGCTTATCCCAGCTGTGAAGGCTAGTCGGAACATTACCTGTATTCACCATGACAAACTCATAGTCCATCATCCCTCTCCACTCATAGTCCACCCTCCCTCTCCACTCAGTCTACCATCCCTCTCCACTCTGTCCACCATTGCTCTCCACTCATAGTCCACCATCCCTCTCCACTCAGTCTACCATCCATCTCCACTCATAGTCCACCATCCCTCTCCACTCAGTCTACCCTCCCTCTCCACTCAGTCTACCATCCATCTCCACTCAGTCTACCATCCATCTCCACTCAGTCTACCATCCCTCTCCACTCATAGTCCACCATCCCTCTCCACTCATAGTCCACCATCCCTCTCCACTCAGTATAACATCCATCTCCACTCAGTCTACCATCCTTCTCCACTCAGTCTACCATCCCTCTCCACTCATAGTCCACCCTCCCTTTCCACTCAGTCTACCATCCCTCTCCACTCAGTCTACCATCCCTCTCCACTCAGTCCACCATTGCGCTCCACTCAGTCCACCATTGCGCTCCACTCATAGTCCGCCATCCCTCTCCACTCAGTCTACCATCCATCTCCAGTCAGTCTACCATCCCTCTCTATTCATAGTCCACCATTGCTCTCCAGTCATAGTCCACCATCCCTCTCCACTCAGTCTACCATCCCTCTCCACTCATAGTCCACCCTCCCTCTCCACTCAGTCTACCATCTCTCTCCACTCAGTCCACCATTGCTCTCCACTCATAGTCCACCATCCCTCTCCACTCAGTCTACCATCCCTCTCCACTCAGTCTACCATCCCTCTCCACTCATAGTCCACCCTCCCTCTCCACTCAGTCTACCATCCCTCTCCACTCAGTCTACCATCCCTCTCCACTCATAGTCCACCATCCCTCTTCACTCTGTCTACTATCCCTCTGCACTCAGTCTACCCTCCCTCTCCACTCAGTCTACCATCCATCTCCACTCAGTCTACCATCCCTCTTCACTCAGTCTACCATCCCTCTCCACTCATAGTCCACCATCCCTCTCCACTCAGTCTACCATCCATCTCCACTCAGTCTACGCTCCCTCTCCACTCAGTCTACCATCACTCTCCACTCATAGTCCACCCTCCCTCTCCACTCAGTCTACCATCACTCTCCACTCATAGTCCACCCTCCCTCTCCACTCAGTCTTTCCTTCCCTCTCCTCTCATATAATTTCTCGCCACTGAGTATAATCCTGGGATGGCATTAAATGTATTTATGAACTATTTTATGGAGATTGTAAATAAGCATGCAGCTTTGAGGAATTTAATTGTTAGATCTAAAAGTGCTGCTTGGATAGACAAAACTTGAATTTGTCGAATGGCTCAAAGAGATCAGGCCAAGAAGGTCACCACTACTTTTGGTTCTTGAGGTGACAGAAAAACATATTGTAGCCTATGTAATCACGTGACCAAATTGAACAGAGTGAAAGAGATATTATTGTCAACAGAAAATACTTGAGGTCCAACATGACGGTAAAAAATGTTCTGAACGAAATTATGGGTAGAGGATCTAATGTGTGCACATCTTTTGTGAAATCTTATCGTGCGTTTCTTACAAAGCCGCATGACATTGTAAAATAATTTTAAAAACATTTTTTTTTATTGGAAAGGTCACCAGGCTTAGGCAGAATATGAGTACTACTGATAATGTCAAATTAAAAACAACATTATGAAGGGTTAAAGGTGCAAATTTGAAGTTAACCAGGTTGACGTTGGTGAGGTTTATAAGTTATTAAGCTCTCTTCCTGATGAGTCTGCAAGCGCAGACCACCTGGATGGTAAATTTCTTACAATTACTGCTAGTCATATTTCAACTCATATTCGTCATATATTTATTAATAGATGTTTGGCCAGTGGAGTTTGTCCAAAGCTGTGGAAAGACGGTAAAATTATTCCACTACCTAAAGACACCAAATCCACCTTCAATGGCCCTGATTGTAGGCCTACAAGCATGCTTCCTGTGTTAAAGTAAAACAAAATGGAGAATATTGTGTTTGCACAAATTTGAGATTACATGTTCATAAACAAATTGATTAACTGGGGCCCGGCATACTGACAGAGAAGGCCATTCAACATGCAGTGCTTTAGTACAAATGACTGAAGACTGGCTAAAGGGCATAGACGACGCAGTGTTAATAGGAGTGATTATGTTGGATTTCAGAGAATTAGATCTTGGGGTAGTATGAACTGCCCTTTACTGGGGCTTTTTGTGTTGTGCTAATGTGTGTCAGAACCATAGATAGTTTAGTGGCACAATTTTTGAGACATACCCAGGTAAGATGGTGGCCAGTAACCATGGTTTTATATCTATAGTATGAGCCAATCATCAGCTATCTGGCTTCTGAGACCCGATTATGACATCGCAATAGGTTAGAAAGTACATGACACTGTACCCAGGTAAGATGGCTGCCAAACTGTTCCATTTCAGAATTCCAAATTACTATTACATTACATGATACTGTATGTCATATCTATGGTTCCATATCTATGGTCAGCACAATATCCTATCTGATTTTAATGTGATAGATCTCAAACTGTTAACTGGAAAAAAAAACTCAATGTTATGGGCTTTAGGCCCCCTGTTATCGCTTGGATGGAGAGTAATCTGACCTCAAGGAGGCGGAGAGTTTGTCTGTTCATAGGAGTCTAGACTGTGGTGTACCGCAAGGCGACTGTCTGCCTTCACCAGTGGTCTTCCATCCACTATTGGCTTGGTGTTATAGGTTGGCTTGGTGTTATACGCCGATGACGCCACATTATATTATACCGCATCTACATGTGAGCAACTCAATTTAGTCCTTTCAAACAAGCTGAATTTACTGGTAAAGATGATATGACTTGCTCTGAACATTTCAAAAGAACATGAGTATAATTTTAGCAAGTGATTCAAAGCTGGAGCTACAGTTATGTGGTCTACCCATTGCAAAAGAAAAGATGGCTAAACTGCTTGGTGTATTGCTTGATGATGACACATAGACAAGATGGCTCTGAGGATGGGTAGGGGGAACTGAAATCATTCGTATTTGACATCTTGGATGCTGAGTCATGTGGTGCAGACCTTGGTTTTGTCATTGTGTCATCTTACTGCCCAGTTATTTGGGCATAAACTGCTAAGAAGGAACTCTGGAAATGACAAATAGCTCAAAATAGGTCTGCTAGGCTTACACCCCACTGCTCCTTAATAGACCAACATACAGCGGGGGGTATACTATGAAGCAGAATTACTGAAGTTAGCTGGATAACTGCTCTGAGTAAAACCCGGAACCCTCCAAAATCTGGAACACGGACTGCAGTAAAGAGCTGTTCCGGGTTTTATTCAGTGCAGTTATCCAGCTAACTCAGTAATCCTGCTTCTCTTACTCAGTGAAGTTATCCAGCTAACTCAGTAATCCTGCTTCATAGTATACCTCCCAGATGCATTCACGTCTTAAGTGGCTAAAAGTAGTAAATAGGTTATCTGCCGGTTTACTTGTATTTTTCAGCACCACTATTAACACTCAGAACCCTGGATTTCTATTTAATCAGATAGGATATTGTGCTGACCATAGATATGGAACCATAGATATGACATACAGTATCATGTAATGTAATAGTAATTTGGAATTCTGAAATGGAAGTTTGGCAGCCATCTTACCTGGGTACAGTGTCATGTACTTTCTAACCTATTGCGATGTCATAATCGGGTCTCAGAAGCCAGATAGCTGATGATTGGCTCATACTATAGATATAAAACCATGGTTACTGGCCACCATCTTACCTGGGTATGTCTCAAAAATTGTGCCACTAAAATATCTATGGTTCTGACACACATTAGCACAACACAAAAAGCCCCAGTAAAGGGCAGTTCATACTACCCCAAGATCTAATTCTCTGAAACAGACTGTTTTATATAGCGCGGTATATATTATATATTATATTATATTATATTATATTATATATTATAGGCATTTACCAGACGCTCTTATCCAGAGCGACTTACACAACCTTTTTTTTTTTCCTCATGGAATACACAACTTCTAAATATTCGCCTTACTAATTGGAAAACAGTTTTTAAAGAGGAATGGTTAAATCATTGCTATTACTTGCATAGTAATGTAATGCATGTTATGTAAGTAATGTAACGCTTTACTTGCATAGTAATGTAATGCATGTTATGTAAGTAATGTAACGCTACTTGCATAGTAATGTAATGCATGTTATGTAAGTAATGTAACGCTTTACTTGCATAGTAATGTAATGCATGTTATGTAAGTAATGTAACGCTTTACTTGCATAGTAATGTAATGCATGTTATGTAAGTAATGTAACGCTTTACTTGCATAGTAATGTAATGCATGTTATGTAAGTAATGTAACGCTACTTGCATAGTAATGTAATGCATGTTATGTAAGTAATGTAACGCTTTACTTGCATAGTAATGTAATGCATGTTATGTAAGTAATGTAACGCTTTACTTGCATAGTAATGTAATGCATGTTATGTAAGTAATGTAACGCTTGTCGCTTACGCGTCCGCTAATGGGGATCCTTGATAGACAAGCACATAAATCCCAGATCAGAGTCGTCTTTTTTGAGGGGAGCTGGAGCGGGCCATGTTGCTGCAAAGCCATGTTGCGGCAAGTTGAGATCAGCTTTGTGCAACCCCAACAACTCAAGCTTCAGAACAAGCTCACAGCATTGTTTCCCATCCCCTGGTCACTATCTGTCACCAAAATCTTGTACTGGGTCACCAGACTGCCTGAGCGTTTCTTCAAACTACAAATTCTAAGATGGCCAGTTTTTAAAATGGCCTCGATCAGATGCACTTGAAATAGCTTGAAACACATATTCTCTTTCAGTCTAGTGTTCCGAGTAAGAAAACATGAGTTAATCTTCACTCACTGTGTGTGTGGTAATCAGAGCAGATTATATCCATCTACCCTTATTCCAGATAAATGACATGGCTAAATGTTTGCTTGAGCAGTTCAAATCAAGCTGCAAACGACACCAGGCAGAACCAAAAGATTTATCAAAGGTTGCAAACAGGGTTGCAAATCCATCCTGTCACTAACAGGTCCATTGAGGTAGCTTGAATATTCTGTGGTCTGAACCAGGAACAACTGCAGCTAGTAGTTCAGGCTATTAGCGTTGTAGTGATCTAAGAAACATGCGTCAGTTCTGTGTCTCTCAAGAGATGGACCACGAGTACACTCTCTGAAAAAAAGGATTCTTTGGCTTGTCTTCGTAGGGGAAGTCCATGTTACGTGCTAAAAATGTGAAAGTTCCCAGAATTTATCATTTTGGCTGCCAAAGAATGATCGTACTGTGGTTCCTCTGTAGAGACACTTTTCGGAAGTGTTTGGACAGCTTTTTGCTTTTCGCTTTTCGCTGTGTTGTTGACACAGGTTCATAACGGTTTCATCATCCTTGTGTTCTGTCCGTCTTCCGTCTAGCTTTGCAGAAGCTTCTAGGCCACCATGCCAGAGGCTTGTGCAACAGAGTGAGCACAAACCAGAGTTGATTGAAGAGCCATAACATTACTGCAGAGGGATGAGTGTTGCAGAGGGATGAGTGTTACAGTGCCATGTTTTGTTTTTTTTTGTCGTTTTTTTTCATTTGGAAGCCTTTTAAATATTGTGCATGACTATGTCACTCTGTTTTCAAAGCCATTTGACAGCTGTACATACTGTATACTGAAGCTTGCTCAAGAGTACAACAACAGTGCTCCACCTGGGTATCGAACCGACAGCCTTCCAGTTACGAGCCCAGGTTCCTAACCACTAAGCTCCACTCCCTCTTTTCCCTAGTCAGACTTAATGACTACATCCCCTCTGGTTTTATACACCCCAGACCCACTTTTTGAACATGACTGAACACACATTCACTTCCTACTGTAGCTTCCTGTAGGAATTGAATTAACGTTATTGACTTTACTAGGATCCCCATTAGTTGTTACCAAGGTAACAACTAGGAAGGCTAGCAATATGTAGAAACAGTCCCAGAAAGACAAGGCACGGTTTGCTCTGCGGGCTGTGAAATTTACAGGTATTTTACAGGGAAACCAGACACCTGGACGTGGGGGAAGGCGTAGATCAGATGCATGGCTCGGTGCAGAATGTACCTTTCGCAGTGCGGCAAAATAAGTGCCCTACTCTGGGACTCAAACCTGCGTCCACTCAAACGAAGTTTCCGAACGCGTCGCTGCCCTTGGCGATTCTTCTAACCTTTCTTCTGTCTTCTGTGTTGTTTTTCTCCTCTCTAAAACATGCTGGCCCAACCTTCAGATATAAGGACAGCCTGGGTAATATGACGAAATCACACGCACGATCTCTGTTTGGCCGTCTGCTCGGGTGCTGCCTCATCTGCATGTTTAGTCAAAGACCTCATTGTCTGTCGAGCGTTAGCTGCTGGCCTAGAGTGTTTGAGCAGCATGGCTGGTGGTAACCATACATGTTTCCTACATTTCGTTTTGATTCTGTACTGTGAGTTGTTTTTTCCTTTCCCACCCCCTCACCTGCCCTCTTTTTTTTTCACGTTTTTTAACGTTCAGCGTTTGTGTCGTGGTCCCGCAGATCTTCCAGGAGGAAATGATGCGTTCCCTGCTGCAGAACTCGCTGCACGTTTTCCGCGCCATCAGCGGGACGACCCCCGACCTGGACTGAGACCGCCCCCACCCCACCCCACCCCGCCCTCCACTTTGCCTCCAGGAGTGCCTGACCGACCAGCTATGCAGACACCACCGGTTACACCAAGTCCCAACCTCCAGTCGGATCACTGCCTGCACAGTACACGGCTGCCCTGCCGTTTTAACAGAGATAAAGCCCACTCTGTCACATCCGGCCGCTGGCATAAACACTATGCCGTCGTTTCGGGGCCACACCCGCCACACAATTCAAAGTTTGTTTTTTTAAAATGTGATTTACTGATTCATGTTGGAGCACTTTAGGGCCACAGCAACATTCTTGTTTAGGGCCACCAAAACCTATAGGCAGACTCAGCACCCTGTTGCAACAGTAGTTCACCACTCAGACTTAGAATGTTTGGGTACACGCACCAAAGAAATCAGGGCTCACCCCCGTTATTCGTTCGTTCGGCCCAGATCTGTGTGAAGTACCTGGAGGCGTGCCCGATTGTCCAACGCCCTTGACACACTGGCATTCCGTTGAGACCACATAGATTCAACCAGCAAGTTGCTATCGCTAAAGGCTGTTTGCCCACGTGCTGGGCACACTGTTGACTGACTGCTCATTGGCCCTGCCAGCACGGTCGTGCCTTAAAAATTCCCTACGGGCCTTGTGTTTATAAATATGAAGATACAGCTCGCTCTCTACAGGGCGGGGCCCTCTGGAACAGGTGCATGGCACTGTGCTGAGTGGCCTTACACGGCCATTGCAATTATGGTTACAGCTACGTGCTCATGACCCAGATATCAAATAGCCAAGCCTATGCGACTGACTTGGCTGGTCACTAGCATTCCTAGGCTAGTCACTCGCATGCCTAGCGCGGCTTATCGGACGCTATATCATTTGCCGGCGCCGGCCAATCAGTAGTCTCCGCCGGCCTCTCAGTAGCCGGCGCCGGCCAATCAGTAGTCTTATTTTTGGCAGGTATCCCGCGCCATACTCCACAGATCCTTCGTCTTCCTCAGTGTAGGGCCACACACTTCGCCCTTTTCACGTTTGAAAGGAAAGTGCCTACCTGTTGAGTCATCACCCTCAGGACTTGCCAGTGCGTGCATGTGTGTGTGTGTGTGTGTGTTTTTGTACATGCATTTGTGTGTGCGCGCTTGGGGGCGTGCGCGTTTGTGCGTGCATAATGTGTGTGAGTCATGTTTGGCCCCGTAACCACCACGCCCTGAATTGACTGGATCGAAACTGTAACTGATCCCAGACTTGCCCTCAGGGGCTCTGTCCTTTTTTATCAAGAAAAAGAAAAAAACAAAACTCGTACAGAAAACCTGGCTGCTGGGTGTTCACTTTCGTTTTGTGTATCAGGGCAATGGAAAGGTCTTACCCCACTCCTTTTTATGTTACTTTAGCCATGGTCTTACCCCACTCATTTCTCTCCCTCCCAACTGGTCGGCACCAGATTAGGTTCCCTTAATGACTAAGCTTAAAGACTTCCGGTGAACCGTAGAACCGAGTTGGTCTTCCGCACACATCCAGATAAAAAACAATTTGTTGGTGCAGTCAGTGAAACTTGCTCAGGGTCGGTGGTCGAGTCCTGACCCGGCTTGCTCTACCTGTGGCCAGGAGTCCCAAAGGGGGTCGCACGCGATTTGGTTATTGCTTCACTCAGGAAGGGTGGGGATTCACTCCTGCCTCTGCCTTAGTGTGCAATAGTAGTTCCTGTGGTCAACAACAACAAAAAAAAAAAACAGCACTTGCCGCTTGGCGGTCTTGCCTGGGCGGGTCCCTCCAGCGCAAACAGCTGCGCATATCAGCTGAAGGACTGCGGACGGAAAGAGACACGGCTGTTTGACTGCACATGCTTTTTGAAAAGGCGCCCATGCCCAGCTGGCCGTTCTCCAAAATCAATAGAGGGCATTGGCTGCAATGGGACGGGGGGACGGGGACGGGGGGGGGGGGGGGGGGGGGTGATGAGCTGTAGCATGCTTGCTGTGCTGACTGCAGAGCCTTCAATGTCTGTAGTTGTAATTACAGGACTGTACAGGCCCGTAACACTGTTACTGTATTATTTAAAGTAAGTAAGTGTACGGGTGTACCATAGACTCTACTGATCACTGGCGTATGGACCAGCTCATATGTGAATATCAGTGGATCTGCACTGTGTGACATAGTTAGGAATGGAGGCAGCCTATGTACAGTTGAAGTCAGAAGTTTACATACACTTAGGTTGAAGTCATTAAAACTAATTTTTAACCACTCCACAGATTTCATGTTAGCAAACTATAGTGTTGGCAAGTCAGTTAGGACAGATACTTTGTGCATGACACAAGTAATGTTTCCAACAATTGTTTACAGACAGATTATATCACTTTTAATTCACTATATCACAATTCCAGTGGGTCAGAAGTTTACATACACAAGTTGACTGTACCTTTAAATTTTTAATATTTGGTCGCATATCCTTTGGCTTTGCATGCCATGACTTCCTGATGTCTGTGACCCAACAACATCAAAAGACTCTTGATATCTTATTTTCTGGTACTCTTACAAGCGATACTATAACGTCTCTGCATTTGAATGGATCTCTATGGGAATTGGGGGGTGGGACTAGATTTAGCTGTAAATTATGCTGGAACAGTATGGAATACATGGTTGGTAAAATGGCTGTAAGTCATCAAGGGTCTGAGGTATCGAACAAGCCTCAAACCATCACTCTGCTGCCAGATATGCAGTAGATATGGATGGATCACTTTAAGGTTTGTTTCTTCTGACAAATTGTCCCATTGAACTGTATGGACAAATAAGTCAGGAGAAGAAACCCTTCAAGTTATCCATCCATATCTACTGTATTTCTGGCAGCAGAGTGATGGTTTTAGGCTTGTTTGATACGTCAGACCCTTGATGACTTAGAGCCATTTAGCCAACCATGTGTTCCATACTGTTCCAGTGTAATTTACAGCTAAATCTAGTCCCACCCCCCAATTCCCATAGAGATCCATTCAAATGCAGAGACGTTATAGTATTGCTTGTAAGAGTACCAGAAAATAAGATATCAAGAGTCTTTTGATGTTGTTGGGTCACAGACATCAGGAAGTCATGGCATGCAAAACCATTTTTTATATATGCGACCAAATATAAAAAATGTAAATGCACAGTCAACTCGGTGTATGTAAACTTCTGACCCACTGGAATTGTGATATAGTGAATTAAAAGTGAAATAATCTGTAAACAATTGTTGGAAAAATTACTTGTGTCATGCACAAAGTATCTGTCCTTACTGACTTGCCAATACTATAGTTTGCTAACATGAAATCTGTGGAGTGGTTAAAAATTAGTTTTAATGACTTCAACCTAAGTGTATGTAAACATCCGACTTCAACTGTAGCAGTGTGTTCTACCAGGGAAGGATAGGAAACTATCAGCCCAGCGCATTAAACTTCTGAATTTGAATATGCTACCAACTGCAACAAAAAGTGTGGGTCAGTGTCTGGTGTGAAAACATTTTTCATTTGAGATTGTGTAGTGTGTAACACAACACAGAGAATAAAACCCCCTCCCTCGATTTGTTGTTTATAAATTGGCCTTCGACAAATTATTCTGGAATATTTTCGTTTCCCAGACGCTGTTGTTTTTCAACAAGGGTTCATTTGTGGTTTCCTTTGTGGTTTCCTTCCAAAAGAAAGTATTGTTTGAAGTTGTATGTTTTTTTTAATCTTTCATTGTATTTTATTTTATTTAAATTGGGAGTAAAATGAAGTAACTTTACTAAATTTATGTAACTGAAGGGGTTAACGTTGATACCTGACAAAAGTGGGTCTCCATATTTGGAGGGTAACTGTTGGGGGGGAATTGATTTTAGGATGTAATTAATATCCAGTGTGATGGGTAGTCACTGCCAGCTGCATGGAGTCTTTGGCGGGAAACGTCGCTATCCATAGCCTAACTGACTGTAGCTTATATCCGCTGTGGTCTAAGGGGATGTGTTGAAGACAGGATTGATGTAGCCTGCTGTTTATCCCAGTCGTCTCGTGCAGCCGGCACGTTCTCTCTCCTCAGGAACGTCACCGTTAACCTCGAGGTACCAAGACTTAGGCTAGTCACGTGCTGTTATACAGTATTTCACAAGTGCTGCACTGATGAAAAAAACTAAGTATATGCAGATTTCTATTATATAATATAAAGTTGTAAAAATAAAAATGGTATATGTATGTATTCGTATATATTGGCCTCGTGCTGATGCAACTCATTTAAGTGTTACTTTTCTTTTAGTGTATTTTCTTTTTATTGCGTTGTATATTAGTTCACATGCCTGTTCAAAGATACTTTTTAAGCATTTTTTAAATAAACTGCATTTTGGAAATCAATGTCTTGTATTGGTGTGGGTGCGCTCTGAAAGTTTTTTTCGTTGTTCTAAAACCATTTAGCCAACGATGGAAATTGTTTACAAGGATAACACTTTTCAAAACTCGTTGTCTAAAACATATAACCTACGGGAGAATCAAAGCGAGATGCAATCAATTAAACCCACGTCACGCAGTAGCCTACTCGATAGTGAAAGCGTTAATAACTAGTAACCGCACAGAAATAGCAGCCGTAATACACGCCTTCATAGCCTCCTTTCCTTTCATCCGTTTCACTTGCTCTAACAATTCGTCGGGACAACACGGAAATTGTTCAGCTCTTGAGTCGGGTTCTACACGTCTTTGTTTTTTTCTTTGGTACTTTTATTGTGGTTTTTATTTGTCGACCTGGCCGTGGCAGTATCGCTTTGTAATGAGTTCAGGAAAGATTATTTTAAAATTTATGGAAATATACACTTAACAAGATTAACACCGCGACTATGGACTTCCTGTTAAAGGGATTTTTCCTGGTTACTTGTTGCTGGACGGCTTTTGCTTTGGTGCCAATCGAAATGGGTAGGCTAATTCTTTTATTTAAATATTCCATAACATTAGCCCATTTGACTGTATTAATTAAATTGAACATAAATTGTGTTCGGGGGTAGGCTATAGAATTAAAAAAATGTTCGGGGGTAGCCTATAGAAGATGCAAAAATGGGAAAAGCAATTCCGAACTGAAGTAGCCTAATAGAGTTCCTGAAAGTGACGTATCTAAATGTGTTACGAAGCTTTGACACGAGCCTATGCTAAAGCTCATAAGGCCTGATATAGGCTATCTGAGGTGGGAAAAGTGCCTTTTGTGGTCAATTTAACAGCTGTAGCCTATTCCATTAGGCAACTGTACAGTAGCCTACAATTAATTCTGTTTGGAGAACAAAACTTTTGATCTAAAATATTGACTAGATACGAGCGAACGTTGGTGTGCCGAGAATTCCACTCCATTGCACGCACGTTCACTATATTGGAGCTTTTCGTATAGCCTACATATCTTGGTTCATTCAGAATTTAAAAAGATTTTCACTGAGTATGTTTTTGATAGCCAAAATGTCCTTCCCCTAGCTAAACGACACCGTGTCGCCAATGTCATCAAATGCTTTTTTTTATTTACAATAGTTATCCAGATGTGACTGGTCATTTTGGTCTGTATCAAGCACTGCGATTCTCTTGTACCACCAATATGAGGTACATTTCACACTGATAGGCATGAATAGGTAGTCTACTGTCCAGGACAACATTTATGTGAAAAGATGGGCTTGTAACTGTACACTTGTGGGTTCAATTCCCAGGACATATGTCGTTGTAGACTACCCTTGAGCAAGGTAGCTATACTTAACTTGAATTGTTTCAGTAGGCTATCGGCTACAGTATATCCAGCGGTATAAATTGAAACTATGTATAAATGCAAAAAAAGCTCTGGATAACAGCGCCTGTGAAATCCCAGCCTACATGTAGGCTAATGTAGAAGTCACATGACTTTAAGGAGTGAAGTTCGTAATTAGGACCAAGTGATATATAAACGTATCTTTAAAAATATTACTATATTATAGAAATAACTACGGATATATGAATACAGGCATATTTAAAGAAACATGTAGTAGTACATGATCGAATTCACATACATTCATCACATAAGTTCATCATATAATTGTAGCCTTTATCATAGTAAGTATGCGAGACATTTTTGCTGATTCGCATGGGAGTGAATGGTATATGCTATTCAGTTCATCCTCAAATACTGTTTTAAATTCGATGCGCGTCGTTTCTCTTATAGGCGCGCTCCCTCCACCGAGTAACGTGTCTCTGGACAACAGCAACTACTTCTGCGTGAAGTTGTCTTGGAGGCCACCGGAGAATTTGAACAGCAGCTTATGTAGCGTTAAATACTACATAAACGTAACAACTGCGCAGGTGAGTCAGTGAATTGCTTTATGTGTATTTGCTTTTCAGACGCACGTCTGAAACGGTCCAAGGCAACTTAATTAACATGGAGCTCCGAAGAATAGACCACGGTGTCGATTCCGGATCCGTAAACATCAGTAGCCTAGTCGGAGTCTAGGCGTTGACGACACTGGAAGATATGATGCCATGTATTAAACTGTTTTGTTATCGATGAGAAGCCCCCTGCTTTATGAGCTATGATGTGAAATGCCCACTGAAGAAGTGATCAGAACGTTTTCAATACTCAGACAAACATTGGAACGATCTGGGAGAAAACGAAAGTAAGAAATGAAAAAAAATAATGGACCATGGAATGAAAATTACAATAACAAATATAATCGAAAAATTCTGATTGTAATTTCAAGCACATATTGAAAACAGGCAGTTAGGTGTGAACATATGGAAGCATATCCGCGCCAAAATTCAAATGAAAATGCAAATCGGCGATTGCATTTCGTTAACATACGATGCGCGCAAAAACCATGACATAATTCAAATGAAAATGCAAAAGGTGCACATTGCGTTTTCATTTGCAAGTTAATGTACGCACTTTATCTGAAAATTTGAAAATGTTAATGCAAATCCATTTCACATTTAATTTTTCTCGCCCTCTACGACACAATCCTGCCATAATTTTAATGAAAATGAAAAACCACATTTGCGTTAGCAAATTCTTTCTTGTTGCAATAGCATGACCAATGACAAAAAGGAAATGATAATTAAATTCGCCATTTAACATATCGTTTTCATGCTTTTGCGGCACAAGAGTGACATAATTCAAATGCATAATTCAAATGCAATGGATCATCGTAACGTTTAGGCTACCTCGTTTATAGTTTATAGCATTTAGCCTATAATCCCCAAACAGAACAAGGAAATGTCGCTATCTAGCCTGGTAACTGCCTGACGACCGAAATCACAACCATTATGTTCAGTGGTTTGAACAGTCCCCTGTAACGCCCCTTTCTTCGAGGCCCCGCCTTGATGGGCAGCTTTGACAATTTGCATTGCATTTTCAGTTCGGATTTTTGGGAATTTAGGGTTTTTGCGTGACCACACGGAAATGATAATGCAAACATATACAATGCCATTGCATTTGAATTATGTCACTCTTGTGCCGCAAAAGCATGAAAACGATATGTTAAATGGCGAATTTAATTATCATTTCATTTTTGTCATGGATCATGCGATTGCAACAAGAAACTGCTAATGCAAATGTGGTTTTTCATTTTCATTAAAATTATGACAGGGTTGTGTAGTAGAGGGCGAGAAAAATTACATGTGAAATGGATTTGCATTAACATTTTCAAATTGTCAGATAAAGTGCGTACATTAACTTGCAAATGAAAACGCAATGTGCACCTTTTGCATTTTCATTTGAATTATGTCATGGTTTTTGCGCGCATCGTATGTTAACGAAATGCAATCGCCGATTTGCATTTTCATTTGAATTTTGGCGCGGATATGCTTCCATATGAACATTCCTACACAGCAAAAATGGTGGTGTACATTTAACTGTCAGGTTTCTGCATTCTGTCTTTGTTTGTACATGTATGTTTCTTATTGTGAGCTTGTTTGTTTATTCTTATTAGGTTCTTTATCATTTTTCTCTTCTTGCATTTATTTTCATTTATGGTTTCACTGTTCCATGTTTGTATTACCGTCACTCCCCTGTCTTCGTTACACTATTCGGGAGCCTTTGGTGATTTCGGGTTTCGCTGTATTTCCACTCTCGTTTACTTCCTCCTTTACTAATTACCCTTGTTAATACTACTAATCTACTCATTACTACTAACTGCTTAAAATTAGGTTTCTTACTGATATACTAACGACTAACTTGTAAATAATACTAACGTCTAATAATGCTAACGTCAGGGAATTAGAGTTTCTACTAACCTACTAATTTACTAATGCAATCTTAGTTTCCATCTGCAGCTGTTTTTCGTTTCTTCTGTTCTATCTCTGAATATCTTTCTGCGATTCTCTACTCACTACAGCTGTACCTCATTTCTGCATTCCTCTGTCTCATTGTGTGCACGGGTTTCTCTCAATCCAGGTCATGTCTTTTTTGTATGTTAACAGTTTAGTCCAGTCCGTGTCTTTCGTCTTCCCTCGTTATTATATTATCAGCTTCCCTTATCGTTTCATTTTGCTCACCTGTGAGTAATTTCTCCTCCCCGCCTCTGCACACCTGATTCCCATTCTGTCTGTCTCCCTCAGTGTATATAACCCTGTTATTTCAGTCTTTCATCGCAAGTTCGTCACCGTTGGTTTTTGCTTCAGCGGTCGGTCGGTTAAAATTTAACCAAGTTTGTTTGCATGATCCTAGATGTTAACCTTTAAGGTCAGTTCATAGTCGCCAAAAAAAGTATCTGTATGAACATCCGCAGGGTCTGCACGGACCTAAATGACATCATAGCACACCCAAAACGGACCCGGCGCAGACGTCCGCCTAGGCAGTCCGTGCAGCAGTCTTTTTTTGTGTCCATGCAGACCTGTTTGCACAGAACTGTTGTTTCACCTACAAGCATACCTTCTGCGCACCATAATCTTCCATTGTTGATTGCAATTTGCACACAAAAATGATGGGAAATGAAGTCTACAAAGGGGGGTTGGTACGCTCGACTGTGAAAGGCGAAAGTCTGTGGAAAATCCAGTGGACTGTCCGTCTGCGTACGTGTCTGCTCCCTGTTTTAAACCCTCTGTAACCACCTTTACAGGGCAGCACTGGGTCCACAGTGATGTCTCCCCCTTACACCACGGAATGTCAGGACGTGGAGGACGGAGTTTCGTTCTCTGTGCACACTCAACCCGTAAGGTGTGGCAACAGGACTGTGAGCAAAGTCGTCGTCAGGAGCGTTGCTCGTCGTACAGGTGAAGCACACTCCACTTCGCCGCCACGACTGTGTGACTTTGACTCTCCGACACCATCCTCTGTCCAGACATGACGCTCACGATTGATTTCTATGCTCAGATTTGATTGTCATTTTAACTTAACCTTGAGGAAATAAAATATACTGCCACGTTTTGTAAACATTTGGACTTCTGGAAAGTGTAATGATAATATATTGAATGGCAGTGTACTATACTGTTTATGCACACGTTAGCTGGCAATCTGCTATGCTTGAACACAGTCAGCAGTGGATCACACCTCCCAGTTTGCATGCTGTCCAGGAATCTGACTGTAAGTTCCGTTTCCTCTGTGATGTCACAGAAAAGCTGGTAAAGGATTTTGAGTGCGTTTACTACAAGTCTGGAGCTATGAACTGCACCTGGCAACCAGCAAAGGAGACTAAAGACCTCCGGCTGTACTACTGGTGAGAGTCCCTGGGGGGGGGGGGGGTCAGGAGACAGCTGCCATACTGTCTGTGTGTAAATGAGAGACACAGAGTGCAGGGACCAGTGCCATTGTGAGAGCCTTCTGCATTATTTATTTCCCAAGTTTACTTTCCACTGAGTCACTTCCAGGAAACAGATTGTTGAATGCTTGTGTCACAGAAAGACACACACACGTAAACGCACAAACACCAAAATGCATACAGAAACATGCGCGCACACACACACACACACACACACACACACACCAAAATGCATACACACACACACACACACATTTGACTAGCTTTGAGTATGTGTGTGTGTGTGTGTGTGTGTGCGCGCATGTTTCTGTATGCATTTTGGTGTTTGTGTGTGTGTGTCTTTCTGTAACTGTGCGTGTGTCTGTATGCGTTTTGGTGTCTGTGTGTGTGTTTCGCTGCCTGTGTGTATGGTAGCAACCTGTTTCTCAGCTCAGTTTTAATGCCTTAGGTACCCAATAATGCCCAAGCCCTTGGAGCACTGCAACTTGTACCAGAATAGCGGGGCTGATAAGCCAGGCTGTCACCTGAAGGGAAGCTTCCTCAATTTCAACAATCTGGAGCACAAACTTTTCTTCCTCTTCAATGGAACGCGTGGTTCCTCGTCCCTGCAGAACACCTTCCAGATGGTTCCGCGTGACCACAGTAAGCACATTCCCTTTCTCTTTTCCTACGCCACATGAGAGCACGTTCCTCACATAGCTAAATTGTTCTTTAGAGTACTTAATTACTCTAAAGAACAAAGATTACTGTAGCTTCAACTCCTTATTCCGCCCTTCAGTGCTCAGTTCAGTGTTACGTGTACTTAGTCAGGATCTTCATGTTTGGCTGAATAATTATTGAGGAAGTAAAATATTTCCTTATTAGTATAAAACCTTGGGGCCAAAATCACAACTGCACTGCAAAAACCAAAAACATAAGTCAATCTTAAAAGCATAAATTTAATTTCTTATTTCTAATACTTTTTTGTTACATAAGACGTAAAGATTGCCAATGAGGTGAGAGTTTTACTCATTTGAAGATTTGCCAGTGGGGTAAGATAACTTGAAACAAGCTAATATTTTCTACTTGATAGAAAAAATTAAATAAGATTAAGGGCTCTATTTTAATAAACCAAACGCAATGGTGAACGCAAGAGTAATCGCTTGGCGGTATCGCTCTGAGGGCGTGTCGGCGAGAAATTTGGTAATTTCATGACGGCAATCTTGGCGCACCTTATGGCGGTATTGCTAAAAGGCTGGGTTTAAATGTCAAAGGTGTGTCTCTATGGTAGCCAATCAAATTGTTGTTCTCATGCTTTAAAAAAAAGCCAGTTGGAACACAATCGCTCCATGCAATTTCATAATGAGCAACCCAAACACACTGGACTGTCAACTTGGATGTGTGTATGATTCTACGTGGGAACATGCATTGAAATGTTCATTTTAAAAGCTGATCCGATACTTACCATTTATCTAGCCATATTAAACCGCTCAGCCAGTTGATTTCTCTTTGCTCTGGCTGTGATGGGGACCGCGACCACTGGTGCAGTTGGGGGCAAGCTAATTTTGTCGCATGTCACCTGGACATTGATGTGTTCCTTTGCGATTGACGAAAATTATTACATGCTCGGGTGGTGCGCGGATTTGTATGTGCGTGCAGTCGATAGCACCAAGCACCCCGGGGAACCCACACTTGAGAAAAAATGTGAGTTTTGACTTTTTACTGCATTCATTGTCCGTATAGTTGAGGAAGGACACCCGCTGAAAGTATATCCTTTCTGTGTATTGTGTAGTGGTAGGCTTATGATTCAACTGTGCCAATGTGTAATTTATATATTATAGGCTATTGGCCTACATGATCGCAAGTTTCTTGTAAGCTGTCCTGTTTTATTCTAGTAGTTTAAATTAAAATTAATTAATTAATAATAATTATAGGCTATTTGTTCATTAAATGGAAGTGTAATGTTGGCATCACCTATAGACACTACATAGAACTACATGACTAATAAGTTACCAAATTGCCAGAGTCTATTGCGTTTCCGCTAAGAGGTGGTTCCAGCTGATCATAACGCAATGGGTTTTCGTTGGTTCAAATTGTCACTGAGCCGAAAGTATTTTAGAACACGCGCCAGACAGCGCCACCCATCCCACTGCAGCGCAAGCGAAAGGATGTTATGTTGAGAATTTGTTAATCCTAGCGGTATTGCTGAGAAACGCCATAGCGCCAGTTTTAAGACGTTGATGCTGTCAACAAGCTTGCGTTTGACTATACCGTCCCCTTGCGCTGGTTTGAAAATAGAGCCCCAAGTCTCATTGAAACACTTGCTAAGACAGACAGGCAGTGTATCTCATTGCATGTGGAATACACTGATAGGCACAATTAAAATCAATTAAAATCTTCAGGTCTAACATTTATTTAGTTTCATATGCAAGATGCGTCCATTTTCAACTTAAATATTTCAGTTTTGTGAACTGAATTTGAGATGAGTGCCTAAAGGCATTATTCAGGGTGCTGGGATGGTTGTTTCGTTTGGTGTTTTTCTTCTAACGGCCTTTCCCCTGTTTTCTCCTCCCCTCTACCCCCCCATCTGCTCCTGCAGTAATGCCCTCGCCTCCTAAGCTGAGAATCAGTGAGGAGGGGAGCATGCTGCAGCTAGATTGTGACACTCCCGTCGGGTTCAACCCCATCTTGGACTGCTGGAAGTACAATTATCGCTACAAAAACTACAAGTCCCAAGACTGGCAGGTAGCGTTTGGGTGACAGGGTGACACAGTGGATAGCGCCAAGGGCCTTTCTGTTTGGAGTTTTGCGTGTGTTCCCCTGTGGGTTTCCTCCCACAGTCCAAAGACATGCAGTTTAGGCTGTTCACAGGGCATTGTTGTAAAAGAGCATGCATGCTCAGTGAACCTACCCTGTATAAATAAAAATGAAAAAAAGACTGTACACCCAGGAGCAATAGAGTACGTTCTGCCAGCCCACGGCACCTCCTCTCGAAAACTCCGCTCTCTGTTATTTCAGGAGAGGCATAACACCACATGGGGAAAACCCCTGCAGATCCCTTACGACCGCAGCTTGCAGTACCAAGTGCAGGTGAAGGTCGAGGTCAGGGACATCTGCGGTAAAGGATCTAGCGACTGGAGCGAAATGGAATCCTACGGTAGGTTGTTTTTTTTTACGGTAACTCTCCCAATGTTCAGGACCCCCCAGCTGGTAAATGCCAAGCCCAGACTGCACTGCTTGTGTTTGGTCATCAGTGTTGTTCTTATCACCCCCCCCCCCCCCAGTGGCCTTTTAAATGACACATCAGCTGCTGATAATTGTAATCAATTGTAGCCAATTGAAAGAGATGCATTGTGGGTAAATTCTAGACTAATATCTTGGCAAGAGTGGGGGGTGTCACTGTATTTCACACCTCACATAAATAATAAATGTACTTAACAAAAATGTTGCCGTGCATTGTTTTTTTCTTTGCTCATGTAGACAAGACAATTATATAATTTACAATTACAATTACATATTTTTTTAATTCTATCCACTGTTTGCAAACTTATAAACAAAAACAATGATTTATAAGCTAGAAACAGTGGAAAGAATGACTTCTCAAGGACATTCCATGTTTCAATTAGGGTGTGTCTCTGCATTGTCATGCTGTCTCTGCCCTGTTGTTGACTTTCACCATTGTTGTTTGTTTTTGGGGATTGGTTATTCCAGGCGAACAGCAAGCACCGGATTCGTCCTTTCACATGGCTCTTATCGCCATTCCTGTCATGGCCACAGTCTGCGTCATCTTGTTCCTGCTCTTCTTTAAGAAGTAAGGATCCGGGCGCATGTATCATACTACAATGCAACATGTTCATTTGACTATCTGTGAATGTGTGGCTGGGTGTGTGGCTGGGTGTGGGTGGGGAGGCCTACATTCCACTGTCTTTGCTTTACTTTATTTCACTGGCATTTAGCAGATGCTCTTGTCCAGAGCGACTTACAGTGCAAACACAAGTGCAAAGGTCAGGGGTCAAAGTGCAAAATTTTCATTGAGCGGGAAAGTATTGTCTGAAGAGAAGTAGACAGTGTAGAAATCTTGTGATGCTCTTGTGACAACGCACCAATAAAAAGCTTTCCATGGTACAATCGTCAGCACCACCCAACAAGGGTCAGTTTCAGTGCTTAACTAAAATAATAATAATAAATAAAGGTAATTTGGTCATTGTGGTTATTATTTATTTGGGTAGGTTACCAGTGCACCCAACTGTAATGCACTGAGAACCTACCCAAATAAATAATAACCACAATTACCTTTATTTATTTTTATTGTTATTTATTTATTATATTTATTTGAAAGAGTGGAGGAGTACAGATATTTGGGTACCATCATTGATAATAAACTGACCTTTGAGGCAAACTGTCATCGAGTGCATGCAAAGTGTCAGTCAAGACTGCATTTTACACCTGCTTCCTTGAGTCAGTCCTGACCTTTAGCCTAACAGCTTGGTTTGGCTCAGGCAACTGAAGCTGGAGAGGGTGACAGTACAGGCTACTAAAATCATAGGGAACCAACAAAAACCGCTGAAACATCTGTATGAGGAACGTACAATTAAAAAGGGAAAGTGGATTATGGCCCTTCCATCACATCCCCTGAACTTTCTCTTTGAGACTCTTCCATCAGGTCAAAGATTAAGGTCCTTGTCCCTTAAAGCTTTGTCCCTACAGCTGTTAGACTGTTTAATGACATTGGACATCTCAAGACAGTAAAGGCAGATGAGGAACTGTTATTGCTTTTGATGCTCAATTTTTCATCATAATTAATATTTAATTAATTTAATATAATATAATTTTGATCATAATAATAATAGTAATTTTAATCATAATCATAATCACACATACCTTCACTATAATGTGAAACATCTGATTCAATTGAATGTCTTTATTTAACATGTTTGTTTGTGTTTGTGGGTCTGTCTGCTTTACTGCTGGAAACTACAACTGAAGTTCCCTAACAGGAAAATAAAAGTTATTCTATTCTATTATTATTTTAGTTATATTTGTAGGGCGTTTCAGCTTTATTGGACAGCACAGTGTAGAGAGATGGGAAGAATGGGAGCGTGAGAGAGGGAGAAACATGGGACAAAGATCGCACGGTCAGATTCGGACCGCCGACATCACAGCTCGCAATGTGCATGTGGGCAGTGCTCTACAGGCTACGCCACGAGGCACTCCGTCCAAATGACCTTTATTAATACAGTGACCTGCATACTCAACATTTGTCCTTAACCCCGACTCACAGTTAAATGCAAGTGTCTTTTTCTTCATAACAAATTGGCAAGTTCACTGATCACCAAAATTACGTTGCGAAGGGAAACTGTTGAAGAAATGCAATGATTGGATCCTGACCAATTATGTGAAAGCTTAAGTTCATGTCAGTCAAATTTTAAATTTCATCAGCACACAATATATTTGTGTCAGAGGAATAATTAGAGCCACCATCAAGATATTGTTTTGGAAAGTTTTTATCTTCTCGACAACAAGTTTGAAGGGTCTATGTGCAATCTGGGTTTTCATGGTATGTGAGGGTATTTGTCCTGGACATACAGTATATTGCAATTTACATTCACTGCCTCATTTTCCCAGATTGCAGTGTTGTGGCAGGAGAAAATTAAATGCATTATGGGAGATTGTAGTTTCAGTAAACTGTACACATAGTTGCAGAATAAATATGTGAAATAAATATGTATATATGAATGCATTCTTGGTACAACATGGGCATGCTTGAATATGTTCAAATTCTTCTTAAAAGCCTTAAAACAGTTAACTTGCAGTGCTAAAGACACAGCTGTGAAATGATCATGTGACTGTGTGATTGGCAAACAGCAGCCAAAACCTTTGCCACCCAAGCAGACTATGTAAACAGCACAAAGATGACCACGTCGGCACATGCTTTAAATTCCCAAAAACGGCTGCAGAACATGGGTCTTAGCAATGGGTCTGGGCCGTTTCCACTTCTGGTAATGCCCATGCTGGAGCTCGCCCCTTTTCCGTACCCTGGATAGTGACCGGTCGGGATTGTCCCGTATGCGTTTTGCGTCCCGGTTCTTCCTCGTCCTCAGTGTCCCATCTCTTCTCCCCTCAGACTCCAGTTGTTGATTCTGCCCCAGATTCCCGACCCGATGAAGTTATTCAAAGACTTGATCAACAGCAAGGAGGAGGGCAAGGCTACGGGTTCAAATCTCATGGAGAACGCTGCTGATCCCCTGGGCAAGGTACTGAGCTGAAGACGCATGATCTTGACACGTGATCCAAAAGTGGACCGTTATATTTTGTGGCCTGTTTGCGACCATCATTGACAAATCTCTTTTTCACTCTGTTCAGGAGCCGCTATGTTAATTAGATCCAGTGAAGTTTGTACAGTATAGATACATTGGTCTATATGGCCCTGTAATATCTTAGTGTTTGAAGGTAACAGTAGCTTGTGAAGCAAAGGAAATAAAGGGGACTTTGTTAATTATTCTGCTACTTGTTAGCTTATTATGATAGCACACTGTTTGATAGCAAGGTAATTACTGACAGCATTTATTAGATTAGACTGTTATACAGCTTTTTCTTTTTAGTTCCTTGCTGGTTCTTTAGCTGGTGAAAATAAATTAACTCATGTAAATCATGGATCAGTTATAAGAAACTGTAAGTTTTCCTGAATATGATTCCACACTTTGCATCCAAGGAAGGACCGGCCTAGCCAATATAGGCTACCATCTAATGTGTCTATAGTCATGTACACCCCGCTCCCTCCCAAAAAAAAAACTACCATTGTTAAAGTAAATTTTCCACGATCCTGCAGTGTGAAGGGCTAGAAGGTCTATTTTTAGCCAGCTATGGTCCAGGGTCTCTTGGTTTCGAAATGTCACGTTCCCGAATGTCACGTTCCCGGGAGAGCCGTGAAAGCTGACCCTTCCGTTCTTTCGCAGAGCTCGGAGAAGCAGAAGCTCTACGTGCCGGAAACGCCGGAGCTGTGCGTTAACGTGAGGGTGGAGGAGCCGGAGCGTGAGCCCATCATCGACCCGTGAACCTCGGCCGCCCCCAACCCCCCCCCCCCCCCCCCCCCCCCCTTGGACGTGCGTCTTATTAAGTATTCTATTATCCTTGTGTGTCTCCAGGCGATTGTTGCTATGTACATTGCTACGCCAACGATGCTGCACTTTCATGCCATTTAACATGGACTGTGCAGAAAGGGGGTCCAAATTTGAAGGACACAATGCATTAAAAATCCTTTTACATGGCTTGACCTTTCTGCACTCCTGTTGAACTTGCTTACCTGTCTTAGCCCTCTTGGTATTACGCCGTACCAAGCCTGGCTAAGTGAATACCTGTGTTTTTAATTAATTGTAAATTTGTTTATACTGTACAATAAAGATTTGTGTGGCGTGTGGCACTTGTGTGGAAAAATGCAGGTTTGTACGTGTTGGGTCTTGATAGTATATGTAGTATACTTGTAGTATAATCTGATGCAAATAACATTCCAGTCCTTATTAAGATCCTATTTCATTTCTCACAACCAGACCAATTATTATACCATACCACAATTATACCAATTGTCATACCAACTGTATGATTGTGAGATCAAAGGCTATTCACAGCAAATACTTTGGTGTGAGATATTAAAAACAGAATATCCAGTGCTCAGATACTACAATTTAGTGATGGTGTAAATCGTGTCCTTTGAATATGATAAGACAAGGACTCCACCTACTGTACGAAGAGAGATACAGTATAAATTCATTGTTTTTCAAAGTTTGACATTGCATAATTAAGAAGGGGTGTGCAGGTTTGAATCCAGCCAGGGCGCTTTGCTTGCATTTGTCACATAAGCCAGTTAAACAAATAACTGACCCATTAAAGCCCAGCACATATTTTGAAAAGTGAAAGTTTTGTTGCTGCGTGATAGTTTACTGTTCGAAAACAATATGGAAGAAGCCCCACTGTTCCACTGGGTTTTCAGTTGAATTAATTATTAATAATAAGCCAAATGTGCGTTCTACATAGTCTGTCCTATCACAACTTGCAACATAATTCTACGTGCAGCAACTCCTGAGATAAGATCTTTTTTCTGTTTCTTTTTTTACAATTACGGAAGGTCCTCCCTTGCATTGTTGAGAAACAATACCACAACGTCCCTTTTTCTTAGGGTGCCTTTTTCATTGGTAGGCGCTCCTAGGATGTCATTATTTTCCCACCCTCGCGTCCAGCTGACGCAATTGCTCTGAAAAAGAAACAGCCCTGGAAAGCACTGATATAAATGCAACACTGAAACCGGTTTTTAATGCTCTGTCACATATTCATCACATTTCATTATGCCCTTACACAATGGGACATACTTAGCTAGCAGTATACTTTACCCATTTTTTTTCTTAATGCTTTCACAAATAAATCATTTCTTTATTACCTGCATAATAGGTGTGCAGTGTTTTTCCCTCCCAGACCCATGGTCAAGAAGTTCAGTTGTTCGACCAAGCATTAGGATGTATGACCTAAGCCAGTGGTTCCCAAACTCGGTCCTCGGGGACCACTGTGTATGCTGGTTTTCGTTCCAACCGCAATTGCAATCCCAAAATTCTAACAAGCTGTTAATTTTTCTTAATTAGTTGCTTTTCATGTTTAGAGGGATTAGCCTATTTACCCTCTTAAGCCACATCATGTCAGAAATAGCTAAGCATGCCATGAAGAATAATATTCCTGTGTTCCTACTGTGCTTATTTGGCTATATTGCAAATAGGTAACATTTTTTTTAAATGATCAAATTAAAGACTGGGGTGAATCAATTGGCTCCTAATTAGGTAGTTGAACACGTGTGTGTTTAAGTTCCCTCATCATTTGTTTCTTAAATGTATTAACACAATGCAGGTTTGGCTCATTATCATTCTCTTTGTCTTTTCTTCATTATTTATCAAATGGTTCGTTTTAGTGGCCATGTGTCCACAATTTCACCAATTAGCATATTGATTCACCTCAGTCTTTAATTTTAATCAGTTAAAAAATTGTTTCTTTTGCCCCTCTTTTTGTAATTATTTGCAATATAGCACAATAAACAATGAGAATATTGGACTTTTATTATTCATGACATGCATAGCTATTGCTAACATAATGTGGCTTAAGAAGGTAAATAATCCCTCTAAATATGACAAACACCTAATTAAGAACAATTGACAGCTTGTTAAAATTCCGGGATTGCAATTGTGGTTGGAACGAAAACCAGCATACACAGTGGTCCCCGAGGACCGAGTTTGGGAACCACTGACCTAAGCGACTTTGACCATGACTGTTAGTGCCAGACGGGGGCGGTTCCGGCGTCTCAGAAGGGCGCCCTCCAGGGATTTTCACGCACTGCAATCTGTAGAGTTTAGGGAGAATGCAGCAATAAATAAATAAATAAACATCCCATGAGCTGCAGTTCTGTGGCACAGAAACGTTATGAGAGAGACCAGGGGAGAATGGGCAGACTCATTCAAGCTAACAGAAAGGCCAGACGTGCTCAAATAACATCTGTTTACAACCGTTGTGTGCAGAAAGGAATCTGAATACACAATGTGTTGAGCCTTTAAGCGGATTGGCTGATGTAGCAGAAGACCACGGAGGGTTGTACTCATGTTAGCTCAATACAAGGAAGTGAGGGCTACAGTGGGCACGTGATCACCAAAACGGCACGATTGGAGATTGGAAAAACGTTGCTTGGCCTCGTTTCTGCTACGATATGCGTACGGTAGGGTCAGAATTTGGTGTAAACAGCATGACTCCGTGGATCCATCCTGCCTTGTGTCAACAGTGCAGGCTGGCGGTGGTGGTGTAATGGTGTGGGGAATATTTTCATGGAACACATTCCATGAAAATATTCTGTAATGTTCTGGATGCAAAAGGGGGTCCTACCAGGGTCACCTAATTGATATGATCTATATTACAATAGATACTAGAAGTATTTTATTTGTACACTATCTTTGTATCTAATATAGACCGGCTGGTAGAGCTGCCAGCAGTATACCACCCTGTACCCTTGTCATGTCAAACAGATGAAGCTAACATGGAGTTGTGGTCTGGTTGGCACTAGAATGAGAGCCCTCCCTGAAAAATCAGGTTGTTGCTAGAAGTGGTATCTGTGGGCTCACTCTTCAATTCAATTCAATTCAATTTTATTTGTATAGCGCTTTTTAAAGAAAACACTCACAAAGACGCTGCACCGGGAAACAGAAGAAAAATTGAGCCCCCAACCAGCAAAACGAGGTAAAAACTCCCCGGTAGGGGAGAAAATACACTCAACAGTGGCGAGAAAAAACTCCCCAGTGGGAAGAAATCTGGGAAGGAACCTGGCTAGAGAGGGGGTGCCCATCCTTCACTGGCCTGCACGGTTTAAACTAAAAGTGGACTCTTCTAGGCGGGACAGGGTGAGGGGAAACTTGAGATTGCTTACAGGGGTGGGGGGGGGGGGGGGCATGGGCCCCCCTTAATCTCTGCACATGCTTCCCTCTGAGCCAAGTAACATCCAATGCCATGTTACAGTGCGGGGGGGTGGGGGTGCTGGGAATTGCAGGTTTCAGTCCCAGATGGGGCATTGCCATTGTGCCCTTGAGCAAAATACTATACCTTTTGAGAACAAAATACCAGAATTGCTTCATTAAATGTTCAGCTGTATAAATGTATCGCTTGTGTAAATAAACGTAAGCATTATTCTGGATAAGAGCATCCATTAATTGCAAATGTATTGTATTGTATAAGGTGCCATCACTCACAAGAGATGTGAAACAGGTCTTGACTTACTTTGGTCTTTTTGAAAGGGTAAGCGTTTAACCCTCTGTGTGCTGGTCAAATTCTCCCAAATTCACGCTGTTCATCTGGCTATCTGCTTGGTGAAAACTGAACTTCACTTCTCCTTTTCAACAAAAATATCCACAGCCCGAAATAACATATGGAGTGATGCATTACTCAGAACTCACACTAGGTGGCGCTCCTGTCCTATTGTATTCATTTGGCAAGTTGAATTCGTTCTCTTCCTCCAACTTTTTGGCCTTTTACAGTACAATAAATGTGGTTATTTTGTGTTAATAACTAGTTCAAGAGTAAATTCCCCAGCTAAAGTATTATGAAGCAAGTGAAAAATAAAAGGTTTTAATAATGGAAGTCATTGTCTCGCCAAGGTTCAATGTAAAGTTAATGTACAGCAGGGTCCAGTCAATCAGTGTGACATTAACGACTCCCTATCCTTCTCTCACACACCATTTCTCATTCCCCCTCCCTCTCTCTCTCTCTCTCTCTCTCTCTCTCTCACACACACACATATACATACACACACACAGCTGGTGGTGGGTTGGTCGTGTTTGATTGCAGTCCAAACATTCCCAGGAATACTCATCTTTCAGCAGTCGCTCATTCACTCTCTCCCTTGGTCCGTTAACTTTCTGTCTCTGTCCATCCCTCTCTCTTTTCCTTTGCTCACCAGGACGCAGAGAGAGCGTTCTGCTGGAGGTCATAGATCTCACCATACCCTATTTTTCATGACCTTGGCCCTTACCCTCGCCCTCATTTCCCTGTGGACTAATTAATTTGTAGTTCATTAACCCCCAGAAAACTACAAGCACACATTTTCTGCATTCCCGCCATCGTCAGTGTTCCGAAGCGCCTGCTCGTCTCCTTCTGGCCTCACACCGATATAAATAAATGCATAAATAAATAGAAAAGAAGCCAAATGAAGATGGATTTATGATTCTGCTATTTTGAGTGTGAGCGCCACCCATTTTTGAGTGCATTTTTATGGTTATAAAACGCACCAAGTGGCTTTAAGTTGCCGTTGTGTTTTCAGTACGTCTTCACTTGTAAATGTATTTGTGCTGTAAGGAACAGACAGTCTGGTGTCTGAGAAATTGTAACAATATCTGTTATTAAAGAGGAGCTGGGGAACTGGTCTATATATAAACACACACACACACCACACACAAAGAAAGAAAAGACAGAACACAAAGCATCTTACCTTTAATATGTTTTTTTGTTTTTTTTGAGAAGCATATATCTGTGATACTCTGTGAGTGTTCACGTGTGTGCAGATGGCGCTATCATGTAGCCTACATTAATGGAGTGGGTGAAATGTGGGGGTACGTTTGAACACCATTGAAAGTGAGTCGGGCTGTTTTGTCACCAAAGCTGAGGACCCAGCTGTGTTGCGGGGGACACTCACTCAGACATTGACAGATGGACAGATGGGGACGGGACGGGGCGGGGGGGGGGGGGGGGGGGGGGGGGGGGGGGGGGGGGGGCACTAATGGACCTATGAGCACTGACTGGGGGGTGGGAGGTAGTCATCTGGTGAGAGAAGAAAGGAAGAGAAAAAGGCCCAAACCCCTGGGAGACCGGGAGACAATGGACCATTAAATTTACACTTATATGAGGTACCTGGCACACAGAGACACACACACACACACACACATAACACTATACAGGCCACTGATACAGTCTACAGCCAGTGACACCTATCACAAATTAGCAGGTGCACAGAGATAACTGTATAATTACAAGAAGCTGGAGCAAGCCAACTCCCTCATAACATTGTGAAACATTTCACTGTTTATTTTAGTATTTCAAAGAATTAAATTTGATTGTTTTCACTTAATTTATTTGTTATCATTATTTATTTATTTATTTTTGTGATAATTACTCCAGAGCTATTATATGACCAGCAACCACATACGTTACATAACTTGATTATTACATTTTTCTTTTCCAAAAGCAATTGGTTATCTCTACCGTATAACAGCCTCTAGACTATTTGTCTGTTTATTTTGAAGTACCGTCTGTCACACCTTCTTCCTCATTTCTCCAAGAGCCAACCTTCCATTTTTGACTGACCTAACTTTAAATCAATCACTTCAAGGGGGTTTTACAACCGTCAATGCAAACCAGCTTCTGCTTCGTACAGACAATCCAGGATCATTTTACACGAACCTAATCCCAATTCCAAACCGTTATGTGACAAAAGATAAAACTGAACCTGAGTCAGCACGTGAGGATGTGCTTCAGCGTCTCGTCTTGAAACCAGTCCAAAGCCCACGCCCTAATTTTAAGAGTCAGCCTTCTGGCTCCTCCCTTTGATAACACATTAAGGAGTACTACCCATGTCAATCAAAGCTGCCTGCATCCTAACCACTCCCCTTCTCTCGCTCTCCGTTCTCCTCTTTTTGAAGATTGACAGTTACTACCCGTTTCTCCGTAGAAATTCTCGAAAAAAGAAAACTTTGGGGGGCAGTTCTTTGCCTCACTTTGTTACTCTTGGAGTTGGATACCGCGTGTCCGTTGTTTGGAAGCTAAAAGGGAAGAATATAGAGCAGGGAAAAAAACTTTAAATTGGCATAAAAATAAAGTATACAAAGAGGCATATTTATATATGGCTGCTGGGGATGGTTCCCAGCTGCCGGCGACTATAGCGGCTAGCCGGAGCGTGGAGAAGGCGCTGGAGGAGGCAGCTTCCAGCGGGGCTCTTAACTTGTCAAACCGTAAACTGAAGGAGTTTCCTCGGACCGCCAGGAACTATGACCTGTCCGATATCACACACGCAGGTGAGTTTGTTTTGTCTTCATGAACGCAATGCTAGCTAAATTTGGCAGCCAGCTTGCTAATTGTGAGCTAGCTGAATTTCCAAATTTACAGCGTGCAACTAATTTTAGCAAATGTTGGTTAGCCCTGCTAGCAAAACGGAACTAAATTTGCTTGGTAACTACGTTAACTTGTTCCATTATTTTCACATAACGTTAAGGTTATGATTCTGTGTAATTCACCTGTGTTTGGTTAGGTTATGCTTTGCCCAGGTTTGAGTGAGGTAGCTAATTAGCAAACTACAGTTCGTTATCCATTTGTTTGGCTGTTTTAAATACATATTTAGCTCGTGTTTAGGCTGAATTTTGTTTTTATTGGCAGCACTTGTGTGCAACTTCAGCCCAAGTTCAGTGTTTCATATTGGCTTCCTGTTGGCTGTTGCGTAGAGATGGCTATGCTTGAGTTTGGTTGGTAGCTAGCTAGCTAGCTAGCTAACGTTAGATAAATTACGCAGCTCCAATTCGGGGTGTCGTTGGGATCTCTTTGGCAGAAAATGTCTTTGTTTTTCGGACAATGCCCTGTTCTCTTTGTTTGCAAGGTAGCTCGTTAATGCGGAAAAATTGACATACTGGCTGGGTAAACTTGTGTTGAAATATTTGTTAAAGTGTAACATTGTTGGTAGTTACCTTAGTACGTTTTCTACATGGTCATTCTTGCCTGGTTTGAAAGGATTAATAGGGTTGCTAGAGTGCAAGCCACAGTTTAGGCTACGACTATAAAAACGCCCCCTCTCCACCAGCTAAGCTAGTAACGTTAGTGTTTTTGCACTAATAATTATGACCATATGCTCGGGCTTGTTAACACTCTAGCTATGGGGCCCTAATGTTTAATTCAGAAAATGGTTGCTTTCTATGACTTAAAGACAGTGAAGAAATGCAGTATATTATTAGGCTACTCATTAAACCTCGTACTGTTTAGTCTATTTTGAATCGTATCATTGTAGTAGAATGTTGGCGAGACGAGCCAAAACATATCGACAATCTGGTATTGATCCCAAAATTTCCCATATAAGTTACACTGCAATGACGAGTAGTCCCTTCATAAATCTCGCCATCCGCTACTTTCTAAACTTCGTAGTTGCAAATACGTCCTAAAACACCTTAAGGAACTCACGCTTGTCATTTTGAAGTAATAAGGAACTTTTTTTTTTTTTTTTTTGCACTCAAAAGAGTCATGTTTAATTAATGCAGCCAGTAAGAAAATCACATAGTAATTTTCTGATCTTGTTTAGGCAATCCTTTGGCTCAAGATAGGGTAGCATTAGCATATCCCTCTTCTTTAGTAGGTATCCATTAGCAACATGATAAACATAACATGTTGTGTGGCGAGTCTATATGTCAACGAGGAGAGGAGGGGAGAATTGGCAGTGCATATAAAATAATACACACTAAAATATCTGTTACGTTTTCCTTTCGTGAGACAGAGAAGTGTTGTCTTTGTCTCAAAGGAAAAGGCAGATGTTGGATCTAAAATAACGTGCGAGCCTTCGTATTTCATAGGCATTAATAATGTAGTGCCTGTCATGTTATGACAAAAGTGCAAAACGTTATGATTGTCCGCAGTTTTTATTTGTTATTATTTATTTTTGCTTTATATTGAATGAAAGGCAGCCTTCTATGCTTGGGAGGTGTAGTAATCTGTGTGCAATATCAGTTCCTCAGTGGGCTGTAACGTGGAGCAGCTTCCCAACAGGAAGGTCACGGGTTCAAATCTCCCTGCGGGAGCCACCCGCTACTGCCATAGCTCTGTCCAAACGGACAAAGCACAGCTGTGTTCTTGCCACGACGCCACTATGCATCCCAAATGGAAAAAATAATAATTAAAAAATCATCCAGATAGTTTATTAATTTTATTTGAAACATTTGGGGGGAACCCAGGAAAACATCCTGTCAGACGTTCGAGAGGAAATGGGCTTATTTGCATGGGGACTCTTGTAGTTGCATTTGCAGTGATTGAGAGAGTGAGTGAAAGAAAGAAAGAGGGAGAGAGAGAGAGAACATGAGAGAGGATGGGTGAGTGAGTGAGTGCAAAGTTAATAAATAATTTTTGTTGTGTCCACTCACTCATGTGACCCCCAAGGCCCGTGGAGACAAAACGCGTCTTGTTCTCCGTGAGATAGAGGGAGATAAAGGGGGGACTTTTTATCCAGTAAGCTGTTGTTTTTTTTTTGTCACAATCAGCAGAGCCCATTGTGGGCATTTCTCTCTCTCTCTCTCTCTCTCTCTCTCTCTCTCTAGGTCTCTCTCTCTCTCTCTCTCTCTCTCTCTCTCTAGGTCTCTCTACCTCATTACCTCTGTACATTTTCTCTTGACCGTTAGGTTTATATTTTATACTGTTTTTATCATTTATATAGGTTATACTTTATACTAACTTTGGGGGTTACCAGTACAAAATGACCTAGTTTGGGTACAGTGCTTTGCGTGGTTGTCACGAATGTCTTAATTGTACACCGTCCCCGATAAATAAAATAAATAACATCACTAAAGGCCTGTCGCCATTAGGCGTTCACCAAGTGAATGGTGATGCAGCATGAACCCCCACGAAAAGGCCTCTCCTGTATGATTTAAATAGTGTGTGACCTGCCCCCAGTCCCTGTTATTAGGGATGTGCTGTGTTTACTGCTCCTCAGTGTGATGCTAAGCAAGCGTTGTCGGCCTCAGAACGAGCTCTTAGAGACTGGTCCAGCACAGCTGGGCTGCACGTGCTTGTCTAAGATGGCGTATAGGTCATGCTAATGTGGTAGCGTTGTAGCCTAGCACAATTTCACCCAGGAAATTGGTTCACTTGGGTGGTAAGCAGCCAAGCAGGGTGTGAAATTAACGCCTGCTGCCAGCCAAACGCTGGTCATTTTGATTGTGGCTGGTCACGATTTTCTACTCTAGCAACCACTTTGACAGATAACAAACCAGGTTGTGTTATATTGTAAAAGGTTAGACGTGGCTGGGGAAAAAAATGGTGATTTTTAGAATCCACAAGCCACTCTGGCAAGTGGGTGAAAGAGTTAATTTCATGCCCTGTGAGTATGGGCCCCGGTGTGGGGTGGGTGGGGGTGGCTGGGGGATGTTTCACATCCCCCTAGTCAGGTAGAGGCTGATGGGAAAACGCAACTAGATGCAAATGTTATTGAGGGTGTTGCCATAGATCATCCTGTCCTTAGACATGGCGGAGTCTCTGTGTGGTTTAGTCCAGTGCTTTAAACAGTTGATATTTTCATATAAATGTAATTCATCCCTATGCATGGTACACATTATCTTAGTACAATCTACAAAAACAACATGCTTCTCCCTCTCCCTCCCCCCCCCCCCCCCCTTCTGGTTCAGACACGGCCCAATACTTGTTTTGAAAAGCGGTTACCATATCCGACTACCCCTAGCTAGTTTGAAAACTCCTGGCTTCATTTGAGCACATAATTTAAGATTTGTGAACATGTTGTCATATTTTAATATGTACACGGCGTCTTGCTTAACTGTTCACTGGGGGGGGTGGGGGGTGGGGGTGGGGGGGGGGGGGCAGCTGTCCTTTAGAACAGGAACAGAAAGTGGTAGTGTAGGGCCCCAGGTGGCTTGTGCTGTTAAGGCCTTGTTGTAGTGCATGAAGAGGCCCCACAGTCTACCGTTGAACCCGGGCAGTGCACACAGGGTGACGAGCAGAAGTGAATATGCCTTACCTTTAAACCGTAAAAAATGTGTTCCGTTTCGGTTCTATCACTGTGTTTCGAACAGTATGCTAGGCCTATATTTCAGTTCTACCGCTGTGTGTCGAACAGTGTGCTAGGCCTACATTTCAGTTCTACCGCTGTGTGTCGAACAGTGTGCTAGGCCTACATTTCAGTTCTACCACTGTGTATCGAACAGTGTGACTGTGTGTCGAACAGTGTGCTAGGCCTATATTTCAGTTCTACCGCTGTGTGTCGAACAGTGCAGTGGGCCTACCTTTCAGTTCTACCACTGTGTGTCGAACAGTGTGCTAGGCCTACATTTCAGTTCTACCACTGTGTGTCGAACAGTGTGACTGTGTGTCGAACAGTGTGCTATAGGCCTACATTTCAGTTCTACCACTGTGTGTCGAACAGTGTGACTGTGTGTCGAACAGTATGCTATAGGCCTACATTTCAGTTCTACCACTGTGTGTCGAACAGTGTGACTGTGTGTCGAACAGTGTGCTATAGGCCTACATTTCAGTTCTACCACTGTGTGTCGAACAGTGTGACTGTGTGTCGAACAGTGTGCTAGGCCTATATTTCAGTTCTACCGCTGTGTGTCGAACAGTGCAGTGGGCCTACCTTTCAGTTCTATCACTGTGTCGAGCAGTGTGCTAGGCCTATGTTTCAGTTCTACCACTGTGTGTCGAACAGTGTGCTAGGCCTACATTTCAGTTCTACCACTGTGTGTTGAACAGTGTGACTGTGTGTCGAGCAGTGGTGCTAGGTCTACATTTCAGTTCTACCACTGTGTGTCGAACAGTGTGACTGTGTGTCGAACAGTGTGCTAGGCCTACATTTCAGTTCTACCACTGTGTGTCGAACAGTGTGACTGTGTGTTGAACAGTGTGCTAGGCCTATATTTCAGTTCTACCGCTGTGTGTCCGAACAGTGCAGTGGGCCTACCTTTCAGTTCTATCACTGTGTCGAGCAGTGTGCTAGGCCTACGTTTCAGTTCTACCACTGTGTGTCGAACAGTGTGCTAGGCCTACATTTCAGTTCTACCACTGTGTGTTGAACAGTGTGACTGTGTGTCGAACAGTGTGCTATAGGCCTACGTTTCAGTTCTACCACTGTGTGTCGAACAGTGTGCTAGGCCTACATTTCAGTTCTACCACTGTGTGTCGAACAGTGTGCTAGGCCTATATTTCAGTTCTACCACTGTGTGGTCGAACAGTGTGCTAGGCCTACATTTCAGTTCTACCACTGTGTGTCGAACAGTGTGCTATAGGCCTACATTTCAGTTCTACCACTGTGTCGAACAGTGTGACTGTGTGTCGAACAGTGTGCTATAGGCCTACATTTCAGTTCTACCACTGTGTGTCGTAAAGTGTGACTGTGTGTTGAACAGTGTGCTATAGGCCTACATTTCAGTTCTACCACTGTGTGTCAAACAGTGCATTAGGCCTACCTTTCAGTTCTACCACTGTGTGTTCGAACAGTGTGCTAGGCCTACATTTCAGTTCTACCACTGTCTGTCGAACATTCTTCTACCCTAACAGCTTTTGTTGCCGCGATATTGTTTTAAAAACAATTGCTCTTAAAACGGCCCCCATAGACGCTGTTTTCCATGGCGAAGTTAACCGTGAAGCTGCTGTGGAACACCTATGATTGTGAGAGGAATTCCTGTGATGTGGTGTTTGTGGAAAGCAGGGGAAATTGTTCTGCAAGCATTGTTTGCAGACGGCTGCTGCAATCTCTTTTGAAAGTATGTGCACTTGCAAAGTCCTTGGGCGTGTATGATAGATTTAGAATGTTTGGCCCATTGTTCACAACAGTGATCTGCATTCAGTATAGAAATGTCCAGTTGGACATGTAGGCCTATACATGCAAAGGTTTTTCTGTAAGGGAAGACACTGACCTACCTGCTCTGATTTGCACATCAGCTTCACTTCCTGGTAGCATTAGGCACAGCAACAAAGTCCCACTCTGATCACAGAGGAAGTATAGGCTGCTACTTATGAAATCAACAGACCTTTTTTTTTCTGTCATCTTGACCCTGTTCTTACACTTGGCAAAGTTATGACTTTAAAAACAAGCAAGAAATCCTATGACTAGCACCCTGCCTGCCTTTTTATTTTTGTTTGTTTGTTTCGTTTCAGGGTTTTTTTCCCTAATATCTAATGGGAATTTTTGAGTATTGTACTAGGTTCCTTCTATGATTTTGAGGTATTTTTGCTTCTTTGACTGTCAGACTTGTATCCTTAAAGGGTAATTCCACCCAAAAACAACATTAACCTTATTTTAACAGATCAAGGCGCAACTAATTAAGTCTCTCTTTGTGGCTGGCCAAAAAAAAATTCTGTACTGAGATTTTTAAATGTAATATTCCTCGTTTTTGAAAGACTACAGTGACGTCAAGTGGGCGTGTAAATTACAATGGCACGTAGGCGGAGCCAGCGAGGGAATAAATGGTGTGTCTGTCACTGTTCTGAATAGGGACACATCGTAGATCAAGCTAGCTATCATTGCTATTTTATTATAATGTCAGAAAATCACCCGGTAAGGAACCATGTCAACTAATGTTACAATTATGATCCATGACCATGAAAAGTAGACTAACATTAGTGAGCTGACCATAATTGAACGGTTTCGCTTTGAGCATTCGATTACAGAAGCAATTTTAACAATATAATTTTCTAAGCTAGTGTTGTTAGCTGTTGTTAGCCAAGGGTAGGGCTGTGCCAATGATTGTCTAAACAAGAAATGGCAATTTTTTTAGTAGACTATTATTTTAATAAAATCGGGATATGCTAATTAGTCTGCCTGTCATTCTTTTTTTTATATTTCAAATAAACTCACACGAGTCTGACTGACTGCCTAGGCTACTGTAGCTATTCTGCCCTCCTGCACTTCCTCTCAACACTTCCACATGGGGGAATCCCTTTAGAAACCGAAAGTTTGGCGTTGCCAAGGGCGAGTGCGGTCCAATTCGTTAGAAATGCAAGTGAAGTTTGTGAAATTAGTCCCTCGACTTTTGATTTGGCTCGAGGGAAAGACTCGGCGAGACTGCAGACTTTGGGCAGTGAAATTGCCCAGAATGTAGGGCTGGGCGATGAAACGATGTCGATAATTTTCGCGATAAAATTTGCCACGATAACAATGATAAACGTATGAGATTTATTTTCGATAAAACTATCATTTGCGTCCTGTACTTAGGTATACTTACCCAAATACAACATGAACAGCCAATCAGAACTAGACTTGCACGTTGCTGATGCGCCCACCCACTCAAAACAACGGTACTCAGGGTGACCACGTGTGTTTAGCTGACATAAGAATGAGTCACCGGCGAAATCAACCGAAAATGGTAGTTAGTAGGCGTTGGTTGACGTTAACTTGTTCAACGTTATACAGAATACAACATACAGATACGTTATATTTCTCATAGCTTATGCTGTTATTGGGATGGCAGGTATGCCATCCGCCAAGTTACAGCTTGCTGGGGCATGCCCCATACCTATACAGCACCGAGAGTTTGGCACTTTTCAGGGTTTCCTACAGAAGTAACCACAATGACCACCGACTCTCAGCCCTTAAAAACATTAACTTCTATATGTTCTGACCTCGTGTAACCACACAGCATTCAGATACAACTTCACACATCCACACAATAAAGCCCCAAACTTGGGTTATTTTGCCGTTTTTCTCCTTCTGCTTCTTCCCATTTTTCCTGCCTCCAGTCCGTACCCTCAAACAATAATTCTCCCCATTGGATAACAACATCGCATACCTGCTATCCAAAGCTTATCGACCAATAAAAACGCTTCAAACTCATGTGGACACATCACAGAATCACAGACAAAACCGCTATATGGCTCAGTGTTTTCCATGAAAAGCTACTGTGGCCTACTGGTTGGAGTTGCTGCCTCTCACACCGAGGATTGGAGGTTCGAGCCCAACGGGGCACAAGTTTATTTTCGACAAAAACAATTTTCATATTTATGCAGTACAGGAGCACATATCCCATTTCTCAGGCACAGACAGTACAGTTCTAACGCAAAAATATCAGCTGGTTAATATCGCATTGTTGCATTAATGTAAAAAAAAAATTCTATAACTGTGCCATTGGCTACATGTTTTAGTCTCACACAAATGCAGACAAAAAAATTTTGTCTGTGTGGAGGCTTATGCTGTACTCTTGCGGTCATGTCTGACTCACTGTGGAAACCGAAGCTTCAACACTACACTGCATGTATTCTGTATGCATGTCTTTCTCAATGTCATTATCTTCATGCATTATCATCATTAGTTAGCTACCAAACACATTACATTAGTACACAAAAAGATGTGATATCTCGCAAAAAAATAAATTTTAAACGTAAAAAAATGCCAAGTTACTCACGCATAGCCTACAAAGCACTGTCTGTAAGTCCTTAATTCCAACTTGCAAAAACTAGGCCTGCCTTTAAAAGTATGGATATCAAAGTGTGGCCAAGTTACAACTAACAATATTGCCTATCGTAGCTCACACTAATTAAACTAGCTCTATTCCAAAGCAATGCTATCCAAACTTTCCTAAATTATTTAATGCAACTTGGCCCTGTGTTTTTTCATCTTACCATCTCAAGAGAATGTGGTCAATGAAACTGTATGTGCCACATCAAACTGTGAAAGGACAATAATTTATAGTGGAAATAATCTGAGATTCACATGTGTTGCAATTACTACACTACATGCTATGTTTGAACAATTGTCTGCATCCAGTGCTTTGGGTCTATGAAAGGCACAGCATGAATAAAATGTATTATTATTATTATTATTACTATGTATTTATTGATGTATTTATTTATTTAGAATATTTAGATTTCTATAGAAACCTGTGTGGTCCTACAGAGCCTAGACATTCTTATGTTCACAAAATTCTATTCACAAATAACATAACTATTATTTTGTTAACAAATTAGTACTATTACTTATTTGGCATCATCTGACCCACAAACATACAGTAGGCTACATTGACAGGGTGAACATGTCTAGATAGGTTTACAAGAAACGTGGATGGGGACTTGTGATTGCGATAAAGTTTAAGATTTAATCAAACCTTCACGACATTGTATAGCCTAAGTTACTCACGAGCAGGCGTTTGCTGGGTCCTAATGCTTATTTTATTATATGTGAAATAATCAGAAGGGAAAATGAAGGCAGATAAAATCTGTGCTTATGGCCTATATATAAGAGAATTTGTGATCTTTTTCCATTTTTTGCCTTGTTGAGGCATTTTACTACTGGATGTAAAGACATTTTGGTTTTGTTGAATGCTTATGTCAATCCGTTGTTTATAAAAACAAATAATAATAATAATTTTCTATTTTAAACCATTATGAACCTTCTGGTTTTTTCAGGGTTCCGTCATAAGTAGTGTTGTCACGATACCAAAATTTTGACTTCGATACCGATACCAGGTTTAGTATCATGATACTCGATACTGAAACGGTACTTGAAACTGAAACGATACTGATTCGATACTCGGTACCTCTACTGAAATTACCTTAACCCTATTTACTTTGGCCCTTCAGAGGCAATTTCCTCCTGGTTTCTACTAGTTTTATTTAAATGTCAATATCTAAAAAAATATTCCCTGCACATCCATAGTTTTAAGTTCGAACTGAAGAAGAAGCTGTATCATTCAGAAATGTGCTACAGAATACATTTATTTCAGAATAGTCACATACAGTATATATATAATAACCATAACATACGTCGCCTAATGTATTTAAATACGTTCTAAACCGAAAGTGCATCAGGTACTGCAGTGTTTCCCCTAGATTTTTTTTCAGGCCGGGTGGTAGGCCCCTCGAAACTACCAGTGTTGTTGGGCGTACGGTGTCATCAAACGCGCCTGCGGGGCCGAGGTAGTATCATCGCGCAGGTCGGGGGTACGGAGAGTCGTCGCACACATGGGGAGGGTGTTGGTAACAAAGTGGTGCATTTCTCCATTCTGAGCTAAAATAACATTTGCTCACAAAGGCTTATGGTAAATAACTATCAATCTTTTCAGCAATGTAGAGCTGCTTTTGAGACTCCTCCATAGTGCTGATCCATAATCAGTCCTTAAAAACAGGTAGAATCAAACTCCTGCCTCTGCAGTATTAGCTTTTACTCTACACTAAAATGTAAGAGTTGGTCAGATAGAGAAACGGACGAAAGTGCGCCATTTTGCGTAGAGGCGGAAACTATAATTACACCCCTCATAATATCAGCGCTGCCATGGAAAATTTTAATTAGGCCTAACGGGAAACCGAAGCTGTTTTGGCAAGGGTTTTTCCAGATGCTATTTTGATCATTCCCGCATTCTGCGGTAAGGGAAATATAATATTGCAGCTACATAAAAAAAAATTAAAATTTTAAGATTATATAAAAAAATATATATATAATTGTATTTTTTTTTCATTAAAATGATTTATTTTCCCTCTTGTCCAAGCCGGGCGGTACGTGAGTTTCCGCCCGGCCAAGATAATGGTAGGGGAAACACTGTACTGTATATAGTACAGTAAGCAAGGGAAAACGGCGAATACTCATTTGTACAACGTTTTAAAAAAAAAATTATTGTTTCTATACGTGACATGATAAAATACGACGACAGTCTATCGGGGTTATTTTCAGTGATTATACCATCATTTTTCAAGTCAAACTATCGTTAAATCCTTTACTTTGTGCTCACCTAAATTCTCCGTGGAAGTAAGGCGTTAGTTTAGTAGGTAACGTAAAGTAGCCTATAGCTCTGCCGGCCAAAAACAATATCGCGCGTGTGAAAGAATCAGACTCGTAGTATTGTTAGCTAACGTTCACATTTCATCCTCTCAATCAGTAATGCAGACACATAACAGCAGAGCACACATTTGACCTAAAAGTACCGAACGTCGGAAAATTCTAATACCGAACCGTTTTTTTTTTAAAGTATCGAAAAAGTACCGACGTTTCGGTGTACCGTGCAACACTAGCCATAAGCGTAATACTCTTCAACGTTTAAATGGAGCATTAAGTCTATATCGTGATAATTATCGATATCGAGCAATATAAAAAATATTATCGTGATACATTTTTTTTGCCATATCGCCCAGCCCTACCAGAATGCTTTACTATAACCCCAAGCTTCCCGTTTAGGAAGTTAAAATTTAATGCCTTTACATATCTCCCAAATCCTAAAAATAGAGAAAGTACAAGATCTTTTTAAATGCTTTTTTAAAATGCCGATAATTAGTGTTTTGATTGGCAGTAATCTTACTACGATTGGCTGCTTGCCACGCACAGAAGAATGGAATTGTTTAGGTTATGTTAACTCAGGAAAGCAATTAACTAACCTCTGGCTACCAACCCCCCTCCCGGTCAACGATCGCGGTTACTCCTACCGCCCCCCTGTCAACGATCGCGGTTACGCCTACCGCCCCCCGTCAACGATCGCGGTTACGCCTACCGCCCCCGTCAACGATCGCGGTTACGGCCTACCCGCCCCCGTCAACGATCGCGGTTACGCCTACCGGCCCCCGTCAACGATCGCGGTTACGCCTACCGCCCCCCCCTGTCAACGATCGCGGTTACACCTACCGCCCCCCCTGTCAACGATCGCGGTTACGCCTACCGCCCCCGTCAACGATCGCGGTTACGCCTACCGCCCACCGTCAACGATCGCGGTTACGCCTACCGCCCCCTGTCAACGATCGCGGTTACGCCTACTGCCCCCCTGTCAATGATCGCGGTTACGCCTACCGCCCCCTGTCAACGATCGCGGTTTACCGCCTACCGCCCCCACTGTCAACGATCGCGGTTACGCCTACCGTCCCCTGTCAACGATCGCGCTACCGCCCCCTGTCAACGATCGCGGTTACGCCTACCGCCCCCCGTCAACGATCGCGGTTACGCCTACCGCCCCCCCCTGTCAACGATCGCGGTTACGCCTACCCGCCCCCCTGTCAACGATCGCGGTTACGCCTACCGCCCCCCCCTGTCAACGATCGTGGCTAACCTCCGGGTCATGCCCCCCATCTACAAAGACAACCTGGTGGAAACACTGTGACATGATGAAGCTCCACTGCTGCCTTGTGAACATGGCATCTTTACATTCTATAATTTACATTAAGGTGTTTGGTCCCTATTTTCTTATAAAGAGTCCGAATGGATTGTTCCTATAAAGACCCCTGTAGAACAGACTGCGTGTGTGTGCGCGTGCGTGTGTGTGTGTGTGTGTCTGCGCGTGTGTGCGTGTTTGTGCGTGTGTGCGTGCATGTGTGTGTGTGTGTGTGTGTGTGTGTGCGCGTGTTCGCTTGTGTGTGCGCGTGTTAGCTTGTGTGTGTGCGTGCTCGTTTGTGTGTGTGTGTGTGTGTGTGTGTGTGTTCGCTTGTGTGTGCGCGTGTTCGCTTGTGTGTGCGCGTGTTCGCGTGTGTGTGTGTGTGTGTGTGTGTGCGCGCGTGCCCCCGGGCGTGTGTGTTGCGCAGGGCTGCCCAGCTTCCTCTCGCACTCGTCTTTCCGGATGTGGCTTGTTGCTGAGCTCTCTTCGACTTCTGCTTCTTGTTGTTCCTCCCTCTCTTCTCTTGATTCTTTCTCCTCCCCTGTTCGTTCTCTCTTGCAGTCATCTGGCTGGCTGCTCTGAAGGGCCTGTCCTTCACATGGCACAGCAGATGGTGAAAATAATCCCATCCTCCCAGGGGAGTCTCACATACAAACAGGTTCATTGTAAGACGCGTAGAAATAGGATTTCTAGACTGGGCCCTCTCGGTTGAATCAAAACTCAGTTGTTGTTAACGGGAGCCTAGCAGCCTTACTGGACAGGATCAAATGGGGAATATTTGGTCAAAATTCAGATTATGTTTGTCTTTCCATAATGGCGGGTTCCTGTGCACCGTGCTTGCAGTCTGTTCAGGGATCCACGTCAGTTAAACTTTAGAGTATGTTCCAGGTCAGGGATAACCAAATCTGGCCCTCGAGGCCAATAGTATTGCTGGTTTTCATTCATTCCCCTCTAATCAGGACTGATTTTAAACCTGGGACACCGGGTGAGTTAAATCTCTAGCCATTCGTTGGCATTAATCGATCAATTAACTATGAAGGTAGAAAAGACACGCGGCAGTGCTACTGTTCACTATCCCTGTTGTAGGGTCTTGTGAAACTCCGGTAAGTTCTGCCAGTGTCTCAACAGCTCTAAAGCTGTGTTACACAGTCAGCTGTACAGATATTAACACATTCCAGAGCTGCGTTGCTACAGTACACAGAGGCCTCAGCGGGACCCGAGGAGGCCTGTATTTGGGCTTTCCTTTGTGTAATTGTTATCCCCCCCCCCCCCCCCCCCTCTGGCTAAGTTCAACCTGACACTTTTGTCATGATGCCGATGAGGTCACTGAACAAGCTTGAACGTTATTATTAGTGGAGAGTCGTTATCATTTAGCTGCCGTAACCTGATGATTAAACTTTTGTCGAGTGTCCATCGCTCTGCAGTAAGTCATACTAGTGTATACCTTACTGCATAAATGATCTAAGTGTTGATTTCTGTGTATAATGACACCATGTCTGCTGTGTAACTAGCAGTCCTTCTACCATTAACGTTGGTTTTGTTGACTTTCGTGTGTGCAGATGGATTTCGTGCTCTACCCTAAGCGTGAAAACATGGTGTGGTGTGTGTGCGTGTGTGTGTTTTGTGGGGCGAGGGGGGGCGGGTTGGTTATGTAATAAGTTAACTGAGACCATCCGCTCAGCAGACAAACTGTACTCATACACAGTTGGTGGCTTGGGGATTGTTTTAAGCAGAGCTTTAGATTTACTTCCGTTATAGGAAATGTAAAGAAAGAAGAACCAAAGAACAGCCACGGCTTGTAATATATTTTCCGGGCGACCGGTGACTCAGGGTTGTGAGGAGAAGGGCAGAGGGGTCACACATGTCTTTTCCATTTTTCCCCAAGAAAGTGTTTTTTTTTCGCATGCACCCCCCTCCCCTCCTCCCCCATATACCTACCCTTGACTATGACAGATAACAGCTGCAGCGCCTCTTGCACATACTGTACCTCTTCCAAAACGTGTCATGGCCCCCACGGCACGTACTTCTGTGCGTCTTGGTTCGGTTGCTGTGGGGATGGAGACGGTAGACCAGGCAACATTGGCCCTGGAATGCCAGACATGGTCCTGGTTTTTGCTCCATTCTCCCAGAATTACATAACTGCATTCAATTTAATTAATTTAGGTTTAACGAACGCAGGTGACCGTGTGCTGGAGGCACTTTGCGTTTCACCACATCATCCATCAAACTCTTGCGATCAAGCTCAGATGGAACAAAAACCTGTTTCTGTGTTTGTTGGTTCTGTCTCTGTGCCTGTTGGTTGTGTCTCTGTGCCTGTTGGTTGTGTCTCTGTGCCTGGTTGTTGTGTCTCTTTGCCTGTTTGTTGTGTTTCTGTGTTTGTTGGTTGTGTTTTTGTGTGCTGTTCACCGCAGTTTCTTCTTTGCATGTCCTTGCATGTTGTGTTCTGTCACATGCAGGTCAAAACCTGACTAGCAAACACTATTAATTTCCTCTCTGAAGGAAAGAAATCAGTGCATAGAACAGGTCCATCCAGTCATTGCTGGGGGCGTGTGAAACGTCTCCTGCTCTAAAATACCATATTTCACTTGTGAGTTTGTGCTGATTAAAGAAAGAAATATATACAGTTTCAATGGATGAAGATCAGAGGCGAGGGAAAGATTTAACTCTAGCAGGGATTAATTCGTCTCTGATATAGTGGGCCTGTGAACCGTTCCAGCCGAATGGAGGTTTTGTCAGATGAGAATCCAGAGCTTGTTGCTTAGCAGTGTCAGGTTTATTATGTTCCATATTGTTCCCACTGTGTTCCGTGTGCATTGATCACTCCCCCATCTCCTCTTGGGCATTTCTTTAAATATCCATCAAACTGTCATTTTATTGGGAGATGGTTCAGATAGCACAGCTAATGTATTCTATGCCTGGTAAGTAACAGGTTAGTGGTGGGCGCCACCAGCATCCAGCCGACAGCTCCACCCGTTAACGCAGAAAACCAGGAATGGCTCAAGTGGCTATGCATCGGCATGGTGCCATTTCCTGACCCTCTCACTGTTTGCTTGAGACCATTGTGGGAGTTTAATCGTGAAGCTTAAGGGAAGGCATTATGGGCTCGTAACCGCAAGGTTTGGTGCCATAGCGATACGCATGTACTTTGTCATCAGTATGGCTGCCTGAAGCACAAACGTAAAGTAAATGCAGTCTTTGAGTGTTTAGTATTATTGGGTGTTTGCTCCCAGATTGGGAATCAGACCCATGCCAGGCCTAGGGTCGTAAACAAGGCTCTGGGAATCTCTCGATTCCTCTGGAGCTGGTCTGCTCTGTATAACAGAAAGCCTTGACCGACCCAAGACTGCCTGTTTGTCTTAATGTTGTTCAAGAGTGAACACACGGTAAGCTGTGGAAAATGCCACTCCTTGGGCGGATCGGATTAACATTAAAAATGTATCCTAATTAAATCTTTATTAAAAATTCCAGGTTACTGGTTACTCCATGCAGACTTCTGTTCACAAGAAGAGGGTGTGGAACCAGCCTTGCGCCGTTACGGAACAGGCAGTGCACTGCTGTTATTGTGGAGGCTGATGGGCTGTTTGTAGAACAGGCAGTGCACTGCTGTTATTGTGGAGGCTGAATGGCTGTTTGTAGAACAGGCAGTGCACTGCTGTTATTGTGGAGGCTGAATGGCTGTTTGTAGAACAGGCAGTGCTCTGCTGTTATTGTGGAGGCTGAATGGCTGTTTGTAGAACAGGCAGTGCTCTGCTGTTATTGTGGAGGCTGAATGGCTGTTTGTAGAACAGGCAGTGCTCTGCTGTTATTGTGGAGGCTGAATGGCTGTTTGTAGAACAGGCAGTGCTCTGCTGTTATTGTGGAGGCTGAATGGCTGTTGGAAAACAGGCAGTGCATTTCATATGGATCAGCAGGGATGGGTGCAGCTTTCCTCGGTGTACCTGCTCTGTGATTAAATGTGGTTTTGTTGCCTGACCACTGAAGGTATCAGTATTTTCAGGAGTGGAAACACCCTTCTTTTGAGTCTGCTGAATCACGTGTACACACACACACACACACACACATACACACATTCGCACATTTACAAATTACACTTTTGTGCGCTCACACACCCGCATACGTGCACATCTATTCTTTCGAACACGCTGACATTACATTACAGGCATTTAGCAGACGCTCTTATCCAGAGCGACTTACACAACGTTTTATCATTTTTTTTAACATATTATCCATTTTTGCAGCGGGATATATACTGAAGCGATTTAGGTTAAGTACCTTGCTCAAGGGTACAACGGCAGTGATGTTATCTGTTGGATTTGCTATGTGTTTCGCTTTTTCGACTTGCTCAGGCATTATCTATTTTTTCCACCCCCACTTTGTACTGAGTATGTGTTCAGTATGCCTATTTAGAAAAATTAATGAATTAATGAATCTGTACTGTTATCTGAATCGGTATCCTGTACTGAGTGCATAAGCATCTATAATAAAACTAATTCACAAACACACACACACACACACACACACAGACCGTCCCTGTCCTCCACTGGTCCTTATGCTACGGAACCACATATCTAAGTACGGAACTTTCCACCAACTGCAATAGGAAGCCGCAATGTTACATCCTGTTGTGAGGGAGCATCTGGGGGGGAGCGGTCATATTGTTGTTGGCAGCGTTCTACATAAGAGTGGTAAACACAAACTGGGCCATTACTTGCACCGCACTGAGGCAGATGCGTTTGATAGCTGAGCTGTTTAACCCATTAAGGAACAGGGCGTGGCCGGTTCTGTGGAAGAAGAAGGAGAAAGTGGAAATGGGGGGTATAGCCCTTCTCCATACGATAGTGGTGATGTTTTTCCAACACAGTGTGGATCACCACATTAAGTTGTACTTTGTTGTTATATATACTGTTAGTAGTCACATTGGGAAAAAAAATAAAATAAATAAATCATCAGCCATTTATTACAAATGAGTGTTTACAGGTTGTGTTTTTTTTGCTTTTTGATTGTAGTGTGAGAGCGTGTTTGGCCTCTGGAGAGTAGAGTATCTCGTTCGTTGAGTCATTCTGTGGAGGCGCTGTTCTTTCACCCCTTCTTTTCCCGTAAAGGTTGTACTTTTCTTTTCAGCTCTTTGTGTTGAGGCCTTGGCCTGAGCGCTGCGCTAATGTTGTTATTCATGGCCCCGCTCCCTCTCCAGACCCTGCCTCCCTGACTGTGACTCAGCCGTTTATGACCTGAGTCTCATTCGCTAAACGCGTTCGTTAATGTGCTCTCTGAAGGCCTGTTTCTTTCCCTTTTATATGATCTCGTAAATGAGGCGCTGCAGCCGCTCGGCTGGGATTTACGAGCAGGAGAGCAGGAGAGCAGGCATGTCTCGTTTTCTTGTTTATCCCTTTGAGCTTTTACTGGCTGTGCCGGCCACCGTTATGTAACATGGAGTGAGTCCGTCGCTCTGGGTTTCCTGGTTTCCGTGGACTGTGAGACGTGATTTTTTTCTTCCTCCTTCTTTCCTTTGTAAACTTTTTCCCCATTCTTTCTTTTGCCCCATTAGAGACGGCGACAGATATACACACGTACGCACACCCACACACATGCGCGCCTGCACGCACGCACACACAGTGAGTGAGTGAGAGTGAGTGAGTGAGTGAGTGAGTGAGTGAGTGAGTGAGTGAGTGAGTGAGTGAGTGAGTGAGTGAGTGAGTGAGTGAGTGAGTGAGTGAGTGAGTGAGTGAGTGAGTGAGTGAGAGTGAGTGAGTGAGTGAGTGAGTGAGTGAGTGAGTGAGTGAGTGAGTGAGTGAGTGAGTGAGTGAGTGAGTGAGTGAGTGAGTGAGTGAGTGAGAGTGAGTGAGTGAGTGAGTGAGTGAGTGAGTGAGTGAGTGAGAGTGAGTGAGAGTGAGTGAGAGTGAGTGAGTGAGTGAGTGAGTGAGTGAGTGAGTGAGTGAGTGAGTGAGTGAGTGAGTGAGTGAGTGAGTGAGTGAGTGAGTGAGTGAGTGAGTGAGTGAGTGAGTGTGAGTGAGTGAGTGAGTGAGTGAGTGAGTGAGTGTGAGTGAGAGTGAGTGAGTGAGTGAGTGAGTGAGAGTGAGTGAGAGTGAGTGAGTGAGTGAGTGAGTGAGTGAGTGAGTGAGTGAGTGAGTGAGTGAGTGAGTGAGTGAGTGAGTGAGTGAGTGAGTGAGTGAGTGAGTGAGTGAGTGAGTGAGTGAGTGAGTGAGTGAGTGAGTGAGTGAGTGAGTGAGTGAGTGAGTGAGTGAGTGAGTGAGTGAGTGAGTGAGTGAGTGAGTGAGTGAGTGAGTGAGTGAGTGAGTGAGTGAGTGAGTGAGTGAGTGAGTGAGTGAGTGAGTGAGTGAGTGAGTGAGTGAGTGAGTGAGTGAGTGGTCTTGGCAGGTGACTTCAGGAGTCTCCAACAGTTGTTTCACATTTAAAGTGACGTCAACATAGGATGTCACATTTCCCCTTAATGTGACCAATGGCCTTCTGGCTTGTTGTCTGTGTGGCTGAGTAAATGTTGTCCTGGTGCAGGGTGAGGTGGGGTGTTGTGGTGCAGTTGGAACTTACTGTGCATTTTTGTAGATGGAAATATTGACACACTGCCTGGCAGACTCTTGTTGGGCATGTTTTGAATGACTGTATCAGATGGGAGGTCTTTACAGTTTCGTTGCTGACTGCATTGCCCACTATTGTTTAGTTTCTTCTTACCACAAGATTAATGTGTCCCCGCCGCCTAAGCCACCACTAATTACAGTGGCAGTCTCTACAAGGGGACCCTGCTTCATTTACTTTTGAGAAAATGGGATTTTGGTATTTAACCGTGTGTAGCACCTGCCTACTCACGTGTGGCTGCTGGATTAAGACATGTTAAGACAGTGAGTGAATGGTACCGGCTGTGATTGCTAACTACAGTACTATTTTAAACACACTGCCAATGCCATGGCAATTTGTGGTTGACTTTGATCCTGGAACCTAGTCTTTTATGAATGCTACACGGCCAGGGTGTGAAATGAACACCCGCCAGGCCGCCACCAGCCAAAAGCTGCTAAAACTTTGATTATGGCTGGTAAGATTTTTACTCTAGCAGTCACTTTAGCAGGTAACCAACCAGGTTGTGTTATATTTTAAAAGGTAATGAGGCTGGTAAAATGTTGAAAATGGCTGGTGATCTTTAGCATTCACAAGCCACTCTGGCCAGTGGGTGAAAAAGTAAATTTCATGCCTTGGTCTGTGAACCCCTGTGTTGCTGTTCTGTGTACCTGTGAAAACGCACATTGATGACAGTCCTGCCCAGAAATAAACTTTGTTAGTGCTGAATTTGTCTTTTCCCCTCTTCACCTTTCACCTGTCCGTGCACCTTAAGTGATCTTCAGAAGAATCTATAGATTTATGGCCAGTGGATCTAATGCTCTTTCCCCTGTCTCTCCTCAATCTGGAATGCTTAATGGTATTATAATAATATGGGAGGGAGCAGACGAGCATGTGCTCTCCTCTGAAGCATGTGATGTCAGCCTCTGCATCTTATCACACTGCGTTTCACAAGTCATGAGATGGAGGAAAACGCTTTGTGCACAATTTACCAGGCTGATGCAAGCGCCTGGTCAACATTACATTACATTACAGGCATTTAGCAGACGCTCTTATCCAGAGTGACTTACACAACTTTTTTTAGCATTGTTTACATATTATCCATTTATACAGCTGGATATATACTGAAGCGATTCAGGTTAAGTACCTTGCTCACGGGTACAACGGCAGTGTCCTACCTGGGAATCGAATCTGCAACCTGTCGGTTACAAGGCCAGTTTCTTACCCATTATACTACACTGCCGCCCTGCCGTCAACCAGCAGGGGTCGCTGGTGAGCAATGACTCTGTAGTCCCGGCCTAATGGAACCCTCCCGTCTGTGGGCGATGCTAGAGTCAATTGTGCTATTGGCCACAGTTGGCACTGGAGCGGCCCAGATTTGATACCTGACCGTGGGAACAATCCATGCACTAGAACCTGGCTTTTCAACAGGGGGTCCACAGCCAGACTTGATATGCAATGACTACATGTAGATTTGGGGAAATATTTCAAAATATAAATACTTTTTAAAAAAATATAACCTTAAGATGGGGGTCCCCCTGGATGCCTTTGAGCCTGGGTGGGGGGGGGTCCTTGAATCAGGAAAGGTTGAAAATCTCCTGCACTGGAACAGTGCCTCAACAGGATAAACCAGCCAGCATATGCTCAATGAGAACGCTGCTATAACGCCGCCACATAGCCGCAGCTGCTAAGTAAGCGGGCTTGTGTGCCAGCATACGCACCAATTATAGGCAAGCTCTGCAAGCCAAGCTCTCAGAGATTTGCAACTGAACAGTTGCAGAATCAGGAAATGTCGTCTGTGGCAGATTAGTCTAAATTCTGAACATATTTATAATCGTGTGTCATTTTTCAGCTTTTAGCCGCTGAGCCTGAGCAGGTACTGTAGTCTGCGCACAACATTAGCTACAGATGTAGAGAGAGCCTTGCGCGTTTGAGTTCAGATATTTTGTTGCTCCCCTCCCCAGTGTCATTGAGTTCTATGTGCTAAACAGAAACCATGGTGTGCCAAATAAAAAGGAGTAAAGAGAATCCCCCAAATTGGCTGACAAAGGTAACAAAATTACCTGTTACTATTATGCAAATTTGGCAGCTGTCTGGTGTTGATTTAAAGCACTGACTTTCTTGTGTGAGAGAGAAAAGAGACTGGCCTTGTCTGTTGGAAACCTACAGCTTACTGCTGTGTGTGGTTGGTTATCCACATCGCCTTGATGTTTGAGCTATACCGTCCTCTGTGTCCCAATCTTGTTCTGGCACTTTCAGAAAAGTGTGTCTGTGTGTGTGCGTGTGCGTGTGAGAGAGAGCGAGAGAGTGTGTCTGGGTATGCACGTGCGTGTGCCTGTGAAAGAGAGAGTGTGTGTGTCTGCCTGTCTGTGTGTGTCTGTGTGTGTGTGTGTGTGTGTGTGTGTGTGTGTGTGTGTGTGTGTGTGTGTGTGTGTGTGTGTGTGTGTGTGTGTGTGTGTGTGTGTGTGTGTGTGTGTGTGTGTGTGTGTGTGTGTGTCTGCCTGCCTGCCTGCCTGTCTGTCTGTCTGCCTGTCTGGGAGTGTGTGTGTGTGCCAGAGGATTGTGCCGCAGGTGCAGGCAGGCCTGGGAACAGTCCCATCTCACCCAGCCGCTCCCACCACAGTGAACTGGAGATGCCCTGTTTTTTCTGCTCCAGGCTGGTGTTCACAGGCTCAGCCGTTTGAGCTTGGGAAGGGATGGGCAAAACTCTGAAAATACTGTTAAACACGTGCCTACGACAATCACAATGAGAATAGGACACTGAAAGGAAACGGTTATAAATTCTTTTAATAACATTGGTGCTTTAAAAAAAAAAATGTTTCTAAACGTTTAGCGATTAGCTGTTTAATGTGTACTGTGTGCACGCGACGTGCAGTCCACAAAAAATATCCGCCATACTATTTTCCAACCGTACTGTGGAAGTGTCTTAAGCAGGTCGTAAAACGTCACATCATTGTTGCCATGTCCGCGGTTTTACAGCTAAATTGGGCTACTTTCAAAGTGCAGTCACGGGTAAAAATGAAAAGTTGCAAAGCACACACTTATTTTAAAAAGTAAAAATATGATGATTTCTATTTAAAATACGTTGGTTTCGGTTAAAAATATATTTTGGGCTAGTTTTGAGTTGCCTTTTGGCTGGAAAGTCTTGCAAGATCTGGCAACCCTGCGTCCCACCCTTGCGCTGCCATGTCACGTGTTGTTTTTGTTGCCTTTGAAGGAAAACATCAGTGAAGCTGCGCCTCATTTTTTTTAAACAAAGCTTCACGTCATATTTATGTGACCAAAATGTTTGTGTACTTCTTGAAAAGTGTGCTCCCGAATGTACTCAGCGAAAGTTTATCATATGGGGGTTTAAAGTATTACTATATTTATTTTACCCTGTCTACTCAACAAGTCTACCTAATAGTATGGAAGGGTGCTGAATCAGACACAGCCCAGGTAATCTTACAAGCACAGGGACTGAGGTCACGGTGTAGGGCTTGGTGTGTGACTTTCAGGCTGTTTTTACAGCCGGCAGTATGGCCTGGCTATGTATGACAAGGACACAGTAACAACACAACAGTACAGTACAGCAGAGCAGAGAGAAGCATGGAGTAATGTTGTCTGCTAGCAACACGCAACACACACACACACACACACACACACACACACACCTAGACTAGGTGCTAGCAGGCACTAATGTCAAACACTGGATTCTGGGTGCGGCCAGAATGATGGGCAGCTCGACAAGGCAGAAATGTTCCACTGAAGCTGAGGAGGTCTTACAGTCATTCAGTAACTAGAGTAACCATATAGAGGCATTCCACTATGTACTAGGTGTGTTAAAATCAAGGGGCCAAGACTGGGCTTTCATTTTGAAGCTCACTTCCTGGTTGGGCTGGGAGCGGCCATTGTGCCGTTGCTCACTAGCGCCACTGCGGTTGGCTCCAGTATAGGTCTTTCCCCATGTAAGTCAATGGCAGCAATGTGGTCAAAATACTCAGTCAATAAATTTTTTACGCAAAAAAATGTAATTGCAATAGGTGCCTTTCCTTCATCTAATGAGACAGAAGGGGATGTTGCAGCTACACTACAGGCCCAGTGTCTCGGAGCAAGCAGCCAAACTATGGGTTAAGTATCTCAAATCAATTGCTCCATACCTTATCAATTTAGATATTAATTTAGCTATTCCAACCGCTCCCGTAGCCTACGCAATAGCCCCCTGTTATGAACGTTACCATTGCTTAGCAATGCTGGGTTAGCTAGCTGGCAAGCTAACGATAACTCACGGTAAGTCGTTTTAACATTTAGCTAGCAAGCTAACGATAGCTTATGGCAAGCCATTTTAATTTAACAGTTATCCTTGCTGTCAAGTAATCCTTGCTGGCTGGCCATATAAGTTCGCTAGCTACCGTGATTGCCTAGCTAACGTTACTAATGTTAGCCAGCTGCTCTAGCTAGATATCTAACCGGACATTTCTACACCTGTATCATTTTAGGTGCCAAAAATTACGAAAATGTGCGGGGAATAGAGCCAACGTGTTAGCGATATGTTTGTACTGACTCAATACGGGGATGTTTAAAATAAAACCAATAATTTATCGGAAAAGAATACGGAGTCTGCGTTTGTAAATGTTTGCAATGTTTGTGATTAGGTTACAGGATGCAGATGAAAGTTAATGCCAGCTACGATGTAGCTACTGTGCTTTTAGCCAGCGTGTGAACCCACTAACCTTAATCCCCACTTTATCTGGAAGAGTTTTCAGAACGGTGTTTCATGCTGCGGCAAACCGTGACAGACTGCTCTGCCACAGTCGAGTTAATTAGCGGTTAGCAATGGTGGTGATGCATTGCGTCTAGCTTGGCTACCGAGCTCAGCTGGTATGCTATCTAGCTAATCAAATTAGCTGATGTTAGCTGAATATAAATTGAAGATAACTGAATGAACGTTAATTATGTGACGAATACCACACATTCAATGCGAATAAATGACACAGTAAAATCGAGGATGAAAATGAAATGTTATATTATAAAACATTAGCAACTTAAGGAAGTTTACCGCGAGTTTATTTTGCAAAATGGTGGGTTTGGTCAGGTCATGGGCTTTATATAGTTCTATGGCTTGTCCACTCCGAACTGTCAATCATACTGTGCCCGGGCCATATCCGGTTGACCCTGCTCCAAGCCAAGGTCACTTCGGCTCCACGGAGCAGGCGCAGTTTGTACAAACGGCCGGCGAAAAAGACTTCCGAGCTTCAATTCTGTTTTTACGAGGCCGTGGAAAGGCAATGGGTGCCGTCACAGTGGCTTTGTCCATATTTTTATACAGTCTATGGTTAAAATGCACAAAAATCCCTGGTCCTCGGAGTGCAACTGCACCGACTCAAAGGTGGCACGTTTACCGCTGCGCCACCGCGGCACTCTAACGTGTCTAAGGGTTGGTCTGCCGTTTCTCCCAAACACAGAATTAGAATACACATTAAGAGACAGATTCACTAAGACATTCATAGTAAAATCTTTTTGCATGCGCAAAACCAATAACTTGACCAATGATTGGCCATGGTATTTCTTTTACACCAATCACTGGTTGTGTTATTAGTTTTGCGTGTGCTGAAAGGTATTGCACATGCTACTGTGTCTTAGTAAATCAGGGCCTAAGTGTACTGAAAAAACTCATGTTCCTTGGGACTTGCATGTTGGCTTAATAAGTAGGAAATTGTTTTTTTGCAGATCTGTACAGTAATAAAGCCCTGAAATCATCAAAGCCTCCGGTCACAAGGTTCTCATTGTCCTGTCATATGAATTGAATGGTTTAATGGTCTGATTTTGTCCTTCGGTTGTTGTGATAAGGGCCATCGTTGTTTGCACTAAGCAGATTAAAACCACAGCAGCTGGTAGCCTTCCTTTTATCTGCAGCAATGAGATCTCCTCGGCTGAGACAAAGCTTGCATTTTATTTCGTTTTTTCGCTTATTATCCACTGCAAAAAAAATAAAAATCGGCACCGGATCTCATCCAAGCATGAGACCAAATATGTGATTATTTGAGTATGCAACCATGAGGGAGCTTTACTTGGTTGTATTCTAATGCTTTATAACAAAATGGATACTAAACCCAGTGTTTGATTTAGTTTGATTTGATCTGTTGATGGAGAACCCTGTGGAAAGTATGAGTGTGTTAATATTGCCTCAAAGTGATGGAATGGAACCTTTCTGTGATGCGGCACGGTTTGCACAGAAAGTCGTAGTTTCGTACTGCGCTCGAAGAGAAAAAACACGTAATTTAATACAACCGCGAGACTATCTGGGTGTCAAGTTAATCGGAATGTCCGTCTTGAGCTTTAAGATTTCCTGCGTGTGTGCCGTTGATGATGCAGTAGCCGTTCCACAGAACTGCTGGCGTGCTGCCATCCCGCTGCCATCTCGCCACCCCCGGCCTCAGAAATATTTAACCCCTGGTAGCGGTTCATTCACAGTTACGGTAGCATTCATGCGCTACGACCACAGTGGGACCAGACGTCTGTGTGCGTGAGGCTAGAAATTTAGTGGCCTATCGTGGTCATAGCGGGTGAGCATAGGCTGGTCCCGGCATTAACAGGGGAAGGTGTAGTTATCACATTCCAGGTTTTCAAACAATGGCTGGAATGGGCCCCGTTACTGTATGTTAGACATTTTTTTTTCCCGATAAGCAGGAATGCTGTTATCTGGGGCTAGGTGCACAGTAGCTATTTATGCTGTTGACTAAACTGCACAAACGATTCAGGTAAAGAAAGAAACTTACAACTGTAGCTGGCATTCCGAGCAAACCTGCTTGTTAAAAGCTGAGTGCCTTAAGTACTAAGCCACGCTGAGGCCTGTGTGTTTTAACTTCAGCAAAGAGGCTCCTGTGTGCAAACACTTTGCTGGCTGTTTAATGGCCGTCGCTTTCCTGGAAATGCTTTCGGTCTGACGTGGACGCTGGAAGGGAGTTTCGACATGTTCGCTTAGCTTTGTGTCCGGTGCCTTTGTTCTGACCCCACACACACAGAGAGGAGGCGGCGGTGTGATCGGGAGACGCTCCTGGTTCTGAGCGGGTTGAGCGTGTGCTCAAGGGGCCTCCCTGCCAAATCAAACAGAGCACAAGGGAGACTGTGAGGGCGCGGGCTGTGAAGGCCGGGGGAATTCACAGGGATTACTGCAGATATGAAGAAGCCGGCAGGATGCGAAATGAGTCCAGCCGTTCACAGGGTTCCAGCGCTAACAGGGTGCTGCCGCTAACGGGGTCACTCCGCTAACGGGGTCACTCCGCTAACGGGGTCACTCCTATTGTTTACTCTGGACCTCGTCTGCAGGACAATGGAGGCTCGGAAATAGAATGTCTTTGTACTACTGTACACATGCGCACACACGGGAACAAACACATGCACTCGGACACACACATACTCGCATGCAGACTCTGCCGCTATGGCTATCATATGTATAGCACTGTGTGTGTTTGAGTGCACACACAGTGGTACTGTGCACACACACACACAGGCACTGTTCTCA
>CM056393.1:7778465-7895965 GCA_029718625.1 Synaphobranchus kaupii
CTTTGCCAGGGAGCAGTTACCTGTAGGGTACAGTTGGTAAATTCAGCATCACTGTTTGGTGGTTAACCTGAGAAACTCTCTCTAATGACGTAGAATGTACTAGTACATTACATTTTACACCTGAACTTCAGATACCCTGTAACACGTACACACTCTCACACAGACCACACTAATGCACACCGCAAATGCCTCAAGAAGCGGGTACCCTGTAACACACACACACACACACACACACACCTTTTGATGATTTCCTGAACTTATTGCACGACAAACGATTTAGATCAATGACACTTGTGACATCTCTCCCTCCCTACGCCCTCTGTGTCTCACTCTCCCTCCCTCTCCCTTCCTCCCTCTCTCCCTCTCCCTTTCCCCTCTCCCTCCCTCCCTCCCTCCCTCTCTCTCTCTCCCTTCCTCCCTCAGATCTGTTCTAAAGGAAAGTTCCACATCTTCAAGTTCCTGAACATGGAGGCTTGTAAGAGCACCCAGGAGGAGCTGGAGAGAGCACTGAGACCCACAGGATTCAGCAGCTGGTGAGGGGAGGGAGGAGGAGGTCTCCTAAGGGCGCTGAACCTGGGGTCTGGAGGAAGGGAGTGAGAGAGGGATGGAGAGAATAAACGACAGACCACTGAACCCCCCTGAAAAAAGAGAAGGGAAATGATAAATGTGAAATGATAATTGGAGAAAAGGGAAATGATAAATGTGAGATGGTAGGGCAGAGGGCGTGTGGTGTAGCTCTCTCACTCTTAGGGGAGCAGATGACTGCTACATTATGGCCATTATCAACATCGATTAGATGTATTATTTATTTATTAGCGGGTACAGATCGGATTACGGTGTGCGCATCTTTTACATGTACAGTAGAACCTCAGAGTTCAGACTGAATTAACTGGAAGTCACGGACACAATTAGCCTCATCAACTTCCTTATTATCACTAATGCAAAAATACGAGACAAGTCCACATTTTTCCATTAATTAACAAAGGGACATTTTCCTTAAAAGCTCAAAGGGACATTTATATTACCAATTTCTCTGCACTATTGTAAAATAATGTTTTGTTTGAGACATAAAAAAGGGGGAGAATGGGGCTAAAAAAAAGGTTTTTTGTTCGGAAAGCAGACGTTCTAATGCAATTCTGATTAGCACTGGATTAGTAAAAGGGCTAAGGACGTAAAATAAGGTTCATTGTTTCTAAATTAAAGTAGCCCATTTAAAAAAATATATATAACAAGGTTACTGCAATGTAATATTTGTATTGCGATAAGCAAAACGATTCAGATTCTCAAAAGTTTTTATATTTTCACGCCTCTGTCCCGTTTAAAAACGGTTCAGACTTGCGAAGGCTCTGTTCTGGTGTTGGTATCCCCATGCATTTGCATCTTTGAGGTTCTCCTGTGTGTCCTTTAGTGTAGTAGGATCTTTCTGAGAACAAACTGAGGGTAAATACCCGCCTACACAATAAAAGAGTAATCGCTGGGGTACAGGTGTAATGCCTTAGCTACTGTGCTGCCCTGCTCCAACCCGTTATTAGAGGGACAGGCTAATTATACGTGATGTGGGGCTCAGTGTTTGTGTCTGTCTGTGCCTCTGTGACTTACGGGCAGGGTATGAAAATAACTTTATTGGTGTTTGAGTGTGTGTCTAATGGGTATGTGTGACTGTACTCCCGCAGCCTCTCGGATCAGGAGCTGCACTCGAGCCGGCAGTGGTGTGTGTGTGTGTGTGTGTGTGTGTGTGTGTGTGTGTGTGTGTGTGTGTGTGTGTGTGTGTGTGGGTGTGGGGGTGTGGGTGGGTGGGTGGAACTGACGGGTGTGTGTGTGACTGTACTCCCGCAGCCTCTCAGATCAGGAGCTGTACTCGAGCCGGCAGTGGTGTGTGTGTGTGTGTGTGTGGGTGTGTGGGTGGGTGGGTGGAACTGACGGGTGTGTGTGTGACTGTTCTCCCGCAGCCTCTCAGATCAGGAGCTGTACTCGAGCCGGCTGTGTGTGTAACTGACGGGTGTGTATGTGACTGTACTCCCGCAGCCTCTCAGATCAGGAGCTGTACTCGAGCCGGCAGTATGGGGGTCTGGACTCGGGGTTCAACAGCGTGGACAGTGGCAGCAAGAGGTGGTCTGGAAATGAGGTGAGCGGAGCGTCGGGCGGGAGCGTCGGGCGGGAGCGTCGGGCGGGAGCGTCGGGTGGGAGCGTCGGGTGGGAGCGTCGGGCGGGAGCGTCGGGCGGGAGCGAAGCAGGACCGCGCGGTTACTGTCCGGTATCGATGCCTGAGCGCACTGCGGCTAGCCCTGTGAGGCGGCTAATAGTTAGCCATATTTAGGCCCCCTGCTGTGGGCTGCAGTCAGGGGGATACGTGCAGCGGCTAGCAGGACACACTCCAGAGGAGAGCTCTCTGAGGTCACTGCTCTGCTGGGATAAGCTTATGAACACAAATGGGAATTCCAGCATGATTAATAAAACTTATCCCAGGAATTAGAGATGGAAATTTGTTTTAAACCACTTGCATACTGGCTGAACTTTGTTTCGTGACTGACAGACACACAGACTCAGGGCTTGGCCTAGCGTTTGTAACCCCGGTTTCCTGACACATCAAAGATTGGACTGACGCAAGCTAGCGGCTCTTGGAGCCAGAAAAAGGAATAGAGTCCCTGCTCAGCGACGCAGAGAAAAGCTGACGCACGGTTTTGGAGTTTCACATCGTGGTTTAAACACCGTGCCCTAACGCAGATCTGAACACTGTGTCACGGCACAAGAACATTTTCAGGACATTGTCTGTTCTTGTCAGTGTCTGTGGGCGTGCCTGTCCATGTCTCTGAGTGTGTGTGTGTGTGTGTGTGTGTGTGTGTGTGTGTGTGTGTGGGCATCTGCCTATGTGTGTGTGTGTGTGTGTGTGTGTGTGTGTGTGTGTGTGTGTGTGTGTGTGTGTGTGTGTGTGTGTGTGTGTGTGTGTGTGTGTGTGTGTGTGTGTGTGTGTGTGTGTGTGTGTGTGTGCGCGTGTCTGTCCATGTCTCTGTGTGTCCCTTTGTGTGTGTGCTCACCTCTGAATTTTGTAACCTTTTGATTGGACAGTTCAGAAAAATGCAGGAACTCCCTTTTCCCATCAGAAATTATTATTTCACCAGTTTCAATTAGTATTTCACCAGTTAATCGTGTGTGGATTCACTACAGTAAAGTTAGTCAAAACACATTTTTCAGCACACACACACACAGAATATATTGTAGTTCGCCAGAGGAGCTGGATTTCTCAAGTGTGTTTTTCATCTTATTAAATCCCAGCATGAACTGACTGGTTTGTTAGTGGATGAAGCACAAGGCTGAACATATAAAATTATCTTTCTGAATTACATGAACACGTTGCTTTGAAATCAGATTTTGTCTGTGTCGGTTTACGCTTCATGTACAAGTGTTACATGGACATTCATCAGTAATGGACGTTCGCTAATATTGAGCTAATATTTGGTGTTTTTACCCCCCCCCCCCCAGTCTGCAGATGACTTCTCCGAGCTCTCTCTGCGGATAGCAGAGCTGTCCCGGGACCAGACAAACCTCCAGGAGGAGGGGGAGAAGGACCCACAGCCGGAGAGGGGTGAGAAGGGGCCCGCTGGGGAATCAAAGACTGGGGCCTCAAAGACTGGGGCCTCAGTTGGGAAAGGTTCACACAAAAAAAAACTAAAACTAAAAAAAACTCATAGAAGCTGTGGGGTGGGGTGTGGTGGCGAGTGGGTCAGTTTCATCATTATCTGACTCATAGACATGGTGTTTGGTTTCTGTCTGTTTCTTCAGTGGAATAGATATTTGTTCAGTCTGTTCACCTACGCTGGAAGTTACGCTTGTAGGCTGCTTTCAACCATTTCCCTGAAGTATCTGAATTTACTTACAGTGGTGTTAAAAAAAAATAGCAGTACAACATCAGTAACCTGATGAACCACTGTTATTAGTAGTAGTGATATTTCTGCATGGCAAATAATTTACTTGTAGATGTAGTAGTGTAATAGAAAAACAACGGACCCAACTGTCATGACATGCACGCTGCTTGTTCTGAGTAATTGACTCATTCATTGAAAGGGACGTGTTCAAAATAATAGCAGTGTGGAGTTTAATTAGAGAATTCATTCATTCAAGCAAATGTTAGGTTAGGTAAACAGGTGATGCCATCATGACTCTGTATAAAAGGATATCAAAAGACTCCTGATATCTTATTTCCAGGTACTCTTAGAAACGATACTATAACCTCTCTGCATTTGAATGGATCTCTATGGGAATTGGGGGGTGGAACTAGATTTAGCTTTAAATTACACTGGATCAGTGTGGAAGACATGGTTGGCTAAGTCATCAAGGGTCTGACATATCAAACAAGCCTTAAACCATCACTCTGCTGCCAGAAATACAGTAGATATGGATGGATAACTTGAAGGGTTTCTTCTCCTGACTTATTTTTCCATAGAGTTCAATAGGAAAATTTGTCAGGAGAAACAACCCTTCAAGTGATCCATCCATATCTACTGCATATCTGGCAGCAGAGTGATGGTTTGAGTCTCGTTTGATACCTCAGACCCTTGATGACTTACAGCCATTTAACCAACCATGGGTTCCATACTATTCCTGTGTAATTTGCAGCTTAATCTAGTCCCACCCCCCAATTCCCATAGAGATCCATTCAAATGCAGAGAGGTTATAGTATCGCTTCTAAGAGTACCAGGAAATAAGATATCAGGAGTCTTTTGATATCCTTTTATACAGAGTCATGATGGCATCACCTGTTTACCTAACCTAACATTTGCTTGAATGAATGAATTCTCTAATTAAACTCCACACTGCTATTATTTTGAACACGCACCTTTCAATGAATGAGTTAATTACTCAGAACAAGCAGCGTGCATGTCATGACAGTTGGGTCTGTTGTTTTTCTATTACACTACTACATCTACAAGTAAATTATTTGCCATGCAGAAATATCACTTATACTAATAACAGTGGTTCATCAGGTTACTGATGTTGTACTGCTATTTTTTTGAACACCACTATCTCCTGTTCATGTTCTTCTCTTCATCTCTCTTTATCCTCTTCTTCCTCTCAGTAGTGAACGGAGAAGTGGAGCAGGTGGATTTCATCGACAGCAGTGTCACAGAAGAGGAGGAGGAAGAGTGCAGACCCAAGCCGCCCAGCCTCTCTCTCGCAGCGCCTCCACAGGTCAGGAGGACACACTGCGCTACGCTATATTTACTGTTTTCCGAAAGTTGTTGCTGACTGATTTTGTTTCCTCTCAGGATAAGAAAGAAAGTATCGCTCCGTCACACAGCCCTGACTCCTCTCCTAAGAGCAGGTGAGTGCTTGTGTGTGCGCACACACACACACACACACACACACACACACACAGTTATCCTTCTCTTGGTCTCAGACTGTGACATGTGCCCGTGTGCGCACGTGTTCTTGAGTGCATGTATGTTACATTACATTACATTACAGGTATTTAGCAGACGCTCTTATCCAGAGCGACTTACACATGAGCACATTAGCATTTTTTACATATTATCCATTTGTACAGCTGGATATGTACTGAAGCGATTCAGGTTAAGTACCTTGCTCAAGGGTACAACTGCAGTGTCCTACCTGGGAATTTAACCTGCAACCTTTCGGTTACAAGGCCAGTTCCTTAACCATTATACTACACTACCGCCGTGTATGTGTTTGGGTGTGTGTCTTTAGCGTAGCAAACGCGAGTCTCAGTGTCTGTGTTGGTTTCTCATTTTGATTGAGTGAGTGGTTGCTGGGCCCCTGAACAGTATTTGCACCGTCCTTCTGGTGTGAATCAATTTTTTTTCCTTTTTAAAAAAAAAATTCTGTCTCTCTCCCTCTTTTCTATTTTGTGTGTTCCTGAATGGCTGGGAAAAGTCAATATGCTGGGATTTCTGTCCCGCCCTCCTAACCCCCCCCCGCCTTCTTTTCTGTGAATTATCACTGCACTTGATCTGAGGCGGAGTAGAACGGCCTCATGCCTGTCCTGTTTTTATGTTTTTAGACAGTGCTCATTAATCCCATCCACAGACTCTGTTATTACTATACCCTGTGGCCTGTGTGCTTTCCATGTGGCGTGTGTGTGATGCATTTCCTTAAGAAATGTGTGTGACTTGCTAGCCTTTCTCTCTCTCATTATTTGCTGTTGTGTAACCAATTTATTTAGCTTCGTTTATTAAATTTCAGTACGTTTTTTTGGAGCCGTGTTTGAGATGAAAGATTCTTGGTTCCAGATCCCAGTTCTTTAACCACCGCAGTGCAGTACGTTACAGTGCAGTGCAGTGCAGTGCAGTGCAGTGCAGTGCAGTGCAGTGCAGTACAGTACATTACAGTGCAGTGCAATGTCACCAGTTCACATCTTGTGCGTCTCAGAATGTTTTATTTTTCACACTGGTATTAATGATAGAAGAAGATTGAATATACGGTGGCCTGTAGTCTAACGGCTTCCCATTCACCAGCAATGCTAAATGCTCTGTAGAAGGTCTGAGCTCAGACTCTGTGTTAGCAGTGCACAGCAGAGTGATGTCTTCTGTCTTTTACCCTCTTCTCTCTCTTTTCTGTCCTTTATTCCTCTCTTCTCATCCCACGCTTTCTTCCCTGCTCCTGCCCCCCCTCCCAGATTTACTGTGGGAGGAGAGGGGGTCGACCCGGGGGGCGCCGTTAACCCGTCCAGCCCCACCCTGGAGGAGCGTCGCCGGCCCGGGACCCTGCTGATCTGGCAGGAGCGGGAGAGGGCGCAGCAGCAGAGAGAGAGAGGAAGAGACGGAGTGTGAGCGAGAGCCGCAGAGAGACAGACAGACACAGACAGACTGACAGATATAACATCAACACTGACCGAGACACAACACACGGAGCCGGAGAGTCAGATGGGACAAGGGACAGACATAACGAGGGATAGAGACAAGAACAACCGTCACTGACACAGATGGGCAGGGCGTGAAAGAGACAGAGAAGAGAAAAGGGAGACGGACAGACAGATGGACACAGAAAGTGGGGGTAGAGAAAGTGCGACAGGGAGAGATTTAAAGGGGATCCATTAATCCTTAAAATATTTGAGGACAGTTGTTGGCGCTTTTCACTAATGTCTATAAAATCATCATATATTTTAAGCACCAACTCTGTCGGACTTGCATGCAGGCTTAAAATGGCGCACTCAGAAGAAGCAGTAACTTTGAGGGACATGTCCCTGGCAGTGCCCTTCACAGGGGGCTTTAGTAGACCTGCACCAGGGCTGAGCTCGGATGTTGTTCACCATTACGCAAATACACAGCTATGCACCAGGACTGAGGATACATTCAAAACACTTGACATTCTGAAGAAAATATCGATAAAAATTATACTATATAATCTTTTTTTTAAAGAGTTTTTGCATTTCCTTATAATGCCTTGAAAGTCTTTTTTTTTCTAAAATGGAGTTTGTGTCCCCAAGGTTTTTTTTTAAGAAAAATACATTTTTGATCCCAAGGCTGTTTTGGCAAAGGATGTCCCCTGACTGTGGTCTTGTGGTTCTCACACCCACTACTCTCATTTCCTCTGGCCTCCTTCTCATCCAACAGCCACCTTCAGCTGTTCAGCATGTTTATGGACTGTTTAAGGTTTATTAATGTGCACACATGAATAACTTGAGCCTTGTGAGCTGCTGAAAAAAGATTTTGTAAAGCAGTGTGTATGTCAGGTTTATTTGTCTTCTTAATCTGTGATCTATTTATTCCATCATCACTGATCTGAGGAAGGGGGGGAAAAAGTGAGCGTGACAAGCGCCGTGGGTTCTGTGGGGGATTATGGGTAATTTAGCAGCTCTGATGGTTTTACGGCTTGAGACGGAAGTGAAGTGAGTCACCCCCCGCCTGTATGTGGGATCACAGTCTGGAGTTCTTGGCCTGCAGGTCTGAGACTCCCGCTGGGCTCCTGCCGTTATCTCATTTTCGTCTTTTTAATCGGCCATTTTAGACTTTTTAGTTTCTTCTTCTTCTTCTTTTCTTTAATTCCTACAGTTTACCGAAAGGACTGAAAACAGGAAGTCATGCCGCGGCAGTGGCATCACAGACAGGAAGTAGCACAGGGTAACAGTTTTTTTTATTGTGTGTGTGTGTGTGTGTGTGTGTGTGTGTGTGTGTGTGTGTGTGTGTGTGTGTGTGTGTGTGTGTGTGTGTGTGTGTGTGTGTGTGTGTGTGTGTGTGTGAGTGAGTGTATACAGGGGATAGACACTCAAGCTTTTGTGGTGCGTGCAAGAAAGATGCTCCTGTGATTCTTGTGATGAAGTGTTTGTGTGACTGTGTGCGCAAATGCAAGACGTAGACCATCATGCGTTTGTGGTGCGCGTGTGTGTCTTTGTGCGCGTGTGTGCGTACACGCTCACGAGCAGTCAGTGAAGTTAACGAGCCGTGACGAGCACCATGCGGAGTCTTCCTGCTTGTTCGCTTAGATTCTGCTCTCTGTCGCCCCGCAGTGGTGGATCTTCAGACAACAGCCCCTCCCTCAATGGCTTACGGCAAAGATGCGCGGTCAGCCCCTCCTCTGTGTTTTTCACCATATTCTCACACAGTCACATGATATCATCCTCAATTATCATTTTAGTTCATTAATGAGTCCGTAATTAAGCCCAGCAGCCAGAAAGTATCTGCCAATCACGGCCCCTGTTCTGTTTTGGCTATCAACACACACTGTAACTGATGGAGCTCCTCTCTATATTTATATATGAGAAAGGTGGGCATCATTCACAATAGTCTCTTCTCCATTTTACTGTCCCTGCCTTCTACATTTGTGCCTGCGTATAGGTAGGGACAACACCACCTTCTTCAACCTCCAGATGGCAAAAATCCCTGTAAATCCTAGTATGTGCCCCGTATCCCCCTCTCTGTACTGGGGTGTAGATGTTTACATACACTACAGCTGGAAGATGTTTACTTAGCACAGGTGTACAACAGATGCTCACAACCTTCTGGTTTGAACTTGACTCTGATCACTGAGCCGGTTGTCCCCCAAGACTGTAAGGTGAACATTTACCGAAACGTGCATTTATCCTGCCTCTGTTTCCCCTCTGTCTGGATTGTCTCAGAGTGCCGACCAGATGTCCACAACCTACCTTCCTCCTGCCCTCCAGCACTCCAGCAGCAGAACAGGTACTCATTTCAGGCAACAACAGGCAACAATTTTAAACCGGCAACCGGATCTCATTTCATACAACAACAGGCACTCATTTCAGACACAAACAATGAGCACCAATTTTAAACAGCAGGCAACAGGTTCTAATTTCAGGCAATTTCTACTTATTTCAGACACAAATAACTGGCAACAATTTTCAACTACAGCCAGCACAAACAAAAGGCACTGTCATATTTTCAGACACAAACATGGTAGTAAATCATTTCAGACATAAAATGGGTACTCTGCTGCAACAAACGGGTCATTTCACCATTTTAGACACGGGCAACAGATACTCTCACCATTTTAAATGCTAATAATAGCTCTCACTATTTCAGACAAACAGCAGATTCTCTCATGATTTCACGCACAACAAAATATAATGCAGCCTAGAAGTCCTACAGCTTTCTCAGGCGCGGGGCAGCTTTCTCAGAGTCCACACACTGCAATACGGCTTCCTAAATCAACAGTTTATCTCACCACAACATAATCAGCATTTAGACCCACGCTGGTTCTTTGCCCATTTTCACCGTTTCAGAAACAAACAGCAAGTTTTCTCAACAATTCAGAAGAGGTCAAGGAGTACTGTCACCAAATAATTTCCTCCCATTTTTAGATGTAAATCATTAATCACAATATGACATAATGTGACAGTAGCTAGCATACCCGTTCAATGCTGTCTGTTCCTGGAACTAGTTAAATAGCCACATTCGCTTATGTGCACAGAGATAAAAATTTAAATGGAATATTTTTAACTTGTTTGCAGATGCGCCCCTTTCCCCAAAAGCGTCGTCTCCCCCTGGACTCGTCCAGAAACCAAGCAGCTTCCTCTTCCGAGCCTCCTCACGCTGCAACGTCAAGACCTCCGGTACGGGTGTGTTAGTCAATCCCAAATGTTAAAACCTCCGTATTACTGAAGAGACAGACCCGATGTTCATACTAAAAAGACAGGAAGGTTTCATTTACACAGCCTGCAGTGGGAACACATGCAAGGTTACAAAATGTTCAAGGAACACTAATTTTAGTCCTTTTATACAGTTCTAACTGGTACATTTCAGTTTTTGTAGGGGGTGAGGTATTAGCCCCTGCCTGATTGGTTCCATTGTCTTTAAAATCTATTGTTACAAGACATCTCCAGAACCAACCAGACATCAGGGCGTCGTCGTCTGCACAGTCCCCAGCACAAAAACGCACAACATCTTCTGTATGTTTCCAGACCAAATGTTGTGCTTCTATGTGTATATTAAAAATGCATTTTCACAATGCGTGTGTGAGAGACGCCATGTCTGGCTGAGTGTACACACTGGGGTTTTAGTTTCGAAACGTTTCGGAAACGTTTTAGTTTCGTGGTTTTCGCTACCCTGACCTGCTTGTACACATTACTCGCAGGCATGGTTTTAGAATGCCCTGCGCAGCACGTTTTCTTAACAACGGATTTGATATTTTGCGTTCCTTGGTATCCAAGGTATCAAATAAACAACATGGATCATTTGCCACTTTCCAAGTGGTGTAGGCGTCTCCTCCTCCTTCAATATTGAACTATGATCGGCAGCCATAATACAGAGAAAATAATATAATAATAATAATTAAATAAACACAAATGTTCAACTGTCAAATGAACTTTGTGAAGATGTTTGAAATTCCCACGGAACTCGCGAGTACCACCAATGGAACTGTACGTCATTCTTTTATGACGCAAGCACAATGATTCTAAAGGTTTCGACAACCGATCCTGTAGCTACACACTGACGGCTAAAACCAGTTAAGGGTTTTCGAAACAGTTTCCGATCCCAGCTCAGAGGGGTTTTCAATTAAAACGTTTTCGAAACCCCTGACAGTGTGGATTTGGCGGGTTTTAAGGAGCCGAAACGGGTTTTAGTGCCAGTGTGTAAGGGTGTGGATGGGCTTGTTATGGGCAGGTTAGGTACATTGGGTTTTACATGAGCAGTGGTATTTTAACATGTTACTGTTGCTCTGGTGTCTGTTCTCTCTGTCTGTCTCCCTTTTCTCATCTCTGTCTCTTTCTCCCCCTGTCCGGCTGTGTCAGTTGTTTGTGTCTGTGTCTGTATCTGTCCCTTGTCTCGTCTGTCTCTGTCTCTGTCAGTACTGATGTGGTGTGTCTGTATCTCTCAGTACTGATGTGATGTGTCTGTCTCTCAGTACTGATGTGATGTGTCTGTATCTCTCAGTACTGATGGGATGTGTCTGTATCTCAGTACTGATGTGGTGTGTCTATCTCTCAGTACTGATGTGGTGCGTCTGTATCTCTCAGTACTGATGTGATGTGTCTGTATCTCTCAGTACTGATAGGATGTGTCTATCTCTCAGTACTGATGTGATGTGTCTGTCTCTCAGTACTGATGTGTATGTGTATGTGTCTCTCAGTACTGATGTGTATGTGTCTGTATCTCTCAGTACTGATGTGTATGTGTATGTGTCTCTCAGTACTGATGTGGTGTGTCTGTGTCTCTCAGTACTGATGTGTATGTGTCTGTATCTCTCAGTACTGATGTGTATGTGTATGTGTCTCTCAGTACTGATGTGATGTGTCTGTATCTCTCAGTACTGATGGGATGTGTCTGTATCTCTCAGTACTGATGTGTATGTGTATGTGTCTCAATACTGATGTGTATGTGTCTGTATCTCAGTACTGATGTGTATGAGTCTGTATCTCAGTACTGATGTGTATGTGTCTGTATCTCTCAGTACTGATGTGGTGTGTCTGTGTCTCTCAGTACTGATGTGGTGTGTCTGTGTCTCTCAGTACTGATGTGGTGTGTCTGTGTCTCTCAGTACTGATGTGGTGTGTCTGTGTCTCTCAGTACTGATGTGGTGTGTCTGTCTCTCTCAGTACTGATGTGGTGTGTCTGTATCTCTCAGTACTGATGTGTATGTGTCTGTATCTCTCAGTACTGATGGGATGTGTCTGTATCTCTCAGTACTGATGTGTATGTGTCTGTATCTCTCAGTACTGATGTGTATGTGTATGTGTCTCTCAGTACTGATGTGTATGTGTCTGTATCTCTCAGTACTGATGTGATGTGTCTGTATCTCTCAGTACTGATGTGATGTGTCCTCTGTACCCCAGGTTCTGTTCACTGTCTGGTGGAGACGGGCCGCAGTGAGTCCCGCCCCTCATTACGCTCCCCCCGAGAGGAGAGGCAGGACCTGACTCAACTGCGAAAGGTACCCCCCATCCCTCTCTCTCTCTCTCTCTCTCCTCTCTCCTCTCTCCTCTCTCCCAACTTCTACATTCTTTTTTGGCATAAAAGTAAAAAATGTCTAAGTGTAACATGCAAGTAGTTTACAAAAGGAAAATATGTGGATGATGATTTTTTTAAAGCAAGTCTCTCTGTCTATCTCTCTTTCCCACACCCCTCCCTCCTCCTCTTGTATAATCTAAATTCAGAACAAGACTCATTCTTTTGCTCGTTCTACCTGTACTCAATTTCACTGGGTATTTTATCTCCTTCTCTCTTAGACTCTGGAGTCCCGGTTGAAATTGTCTTTGCCGGATGACCTGGGAGAGGCATTGTCCAATGGCACGATCCTCTGCCAGCTGGCCAATCAAGTGCGGCCTCGGTCCGTGTCAATCATCCACATCCCCTCCCCGGCAGTGGTAAGCCAATCGCCTCTCTTTCCTGACGTTGATGACAAAGCCAGAGCCTCCCCACAGCTCAAGAGCTCCCCAATAGGAGTGCTTAAGACGGTTACCAATTATTTATTTAGCCCAAACATTTACATGATTTAGCTACATTCCACAATACGAACAGTAGTTCTTGTGCCTGTATGCATGTACTGTGGTGTTAAAAAAAATAACTTAATTAGAATTCATTCATTCTGTGAAGAAAAAAACTGGTCAAACAGGTATTCCACAGGTAAAAAGGTGATGCCATCATGATTCTGTATAAAAGAATATCAAAAGACTCCTGATATCTTATTTCCAGGTACTCTTAGAAGCAATACTATAACCTCTCTGCATTTGAATGGATCGCTATGGGAATTGGGGGGTGGGACTAGATTAAGCTGTAAATTACACGGGAATAGTATGGAACACATGGTTGGCTAAATGGCTGTAAGTCAACAAGGGTCTGAGGTATCAAACAAGCCTTAAACCATCACTCTGCTGTCAGAAATACAGTAGATATGGATGGATAACTTGAAGGGTTTCTTCTCCTGACTTATTTTTCCATAGAGTTCAATAGGAAAATTTGTCAAGAGAAACAACCCTTCAAGTGATATCAAATATCAAAATCTTCAAATATCACTACTACTAATAACAGTGGTTCATCAGGTTACTGATGTTGTACTGCTATTTTTTTGAACACCACTGTATTGTGGCATTTTATCGTGGTCTAATTTACAAGTGAAACGATGTTGGTGTATATGACTAATTAGCTGATTGAGCCAGGGTAACTGGTGGCAGCAGAAACCTGCATACACACCAGCCCGCGAGGCCTGGGGTTAAACCTGCATACACACCAGCCCGCGAGGGCTGGGGTTAAACCTGCATGCACACTGGCCCGCGAGGCCTGGAGTTGCCCATCCCACTGGTATAGCACAACTTCGGTCCTGGAGGGCCGGTCTGTATGCTGGTTTTTGTTCCAATCAATTACTAGCTTACCTAGTTTAAATTTTCTGACAGCAGCTCTATAAACTACGTTGGTTCACTCCCGCACTTGACCACAGTAAAAGTTTTTGGAGTGCACTTGCAGTCTGCCGCTGTAGCTGGTGCTTATAAAAATGTCAGATCAAGATATGATTGAGATAATGAAGCAGTTTAGAGCAGAAGTTGGCACAAAATCCTGAAACGGATTGGCGGCTGTTTTGCACCCCTGGACCTTGACCTACCGTGCCATTTCTGCTGCGTCTAAAACCTTCCGCTGATGTGCAGAGCCTTGTGTTCAGCAGTCAGGCGTATAGGCGTGTTCAGCAGACCGATGACGGCAAGCAGTGCTTCTCCTGGTCTCTCCCTGGAAGAGCAGGCCAAAGTTCATTTGGCAGGACTTTATCCAGAATTTTACAGAGGTCCTGACAGGCGGGGGGTCGTAGTGGAAATTACTACCCAGGGCCCCCAATGTGGGGTGGAGGGGAGGGGGTGGGGGGCATAAGGCCAGGACTAAACAGTTTGTTTTGGGAAGGGGGCCTACAGAGACTGCGTTTGCACAGGGCCGAGAGTTTCGTGCTACACCCCTGCTGACGGGTGGTGGAGTCTAGGCGAACTCTTAATTTATGTGGCCCTAATGTATGTGGCAGTCAGTTGAACTCTGGAACTGGTTATTTTGGATAGAGGCCGGTGTGGTGGAGGAGGAGGAGGAGGAGGAGGAGGAGGAGGAGGACTGCACTTCAGGCAGATTGCAGGTGTCTGATCTGCAGCAGTGTTGGAGGAGGACCCCACCCCATACCCCTCTGTCATGCTATGTTCCTCCCAGTGCTACCTCATACTATTCCTGGCCACAGCCAGCCATGACTGAAATTAAAAAAAATTTAATTCCAGCCACGATTGGTATGAAAAAGGAAGAAATTTAATCTCATTTTGGTGTTATATACCTTCTATTGGGGTTACATTTTCAAAGCACAGAAGGACATGGCTTATAAGAGTGAGCATAGTTCAACAGTAACAATTAACCAATGGAAGGTGGGGCGATCGTAGGGCGATCGACCAATGACATTCATGCTGTAAAATTCTACACCGCTGCTACAACTGTGACAGCCTGGCTTTGACTCTGGCCTGTCGGATGATTAAATGATATGAGCCTGTGTTATGACTATTGGCACGGCTCGGTGGGCATTGTCAGGCAGGACGTGAAGTGGATCCTCTTTCCATATTGCTGCTATAAAACAGACGTGTGCGCAGTTATCATTATAAGATAAGCCGGGCCGGTCCATTTAAGGCAGCAGTACATGGAGTGGGCAGGTGAACTTGGCCCTCATACCGGCTCTCAGTCCTGTCTCCTGTTTGACCCTTTCAGCCTAAGCTGAGCGCCCCCAAATGCCGTCTGAACGTGGAGAACTTCATCGCTGCGTGTCGCAAGCTGGGTGTGTCAGAGGTAATGCAACCCCCCTCCCCATCCCCCACTTGTCTGACAGTTTAAAGTGTTATATCCTTATGTGTCTACTCCACTTCTTGTTTTTTTTACTTTTTAAATCCCTTTTCCCTTTGTTCTCTGTGGCATTATTCTTAACCCCTGAGGTTATTATACTTTAACCCCTTGGTGACCTTTGTGCCTTAAAAATAGTTACTCTTACAGACCCCTGTGTGAGTCTTCCACCGTCTGTGCGATCAGATCCTTTCATTGTTACTCCGTAGCTACGCTACAGGCCTAGCTACCATGGTAACTACTGCGTAAACACGCAGGTATCAGGGCCACTTAATGCACAGTGGGACCTATAAATGCTAGCTGATTCTTCTTAGCAGTTCTCCTTCCATAGAAAGTCGGAGCGTTGCTAAACAGATGCTCCGAGAACGGTGGTAATTTTGGGGCCGTGAGTTTCGGGGGGGCCTCCCCAGGCTTGCTCTGGCCCCATACAGACTGAGTGGGGGGGGGACAGTGGGGGATAACACCATGCAAAGCCCTGTCTAGCACTACTGCAGCTGTTAGGGGGTGCTCAGTGGGGCTATAGTGTTACACACTGGGGTTTTATGCTGAAGAATAGCTCATGGTCTTGCGCATGTGCCGATCCACAGTCGGGGGAGAAACGAGGCGTTCGTAAGAACCTTTGTCTTTTAAAAGCCACATAACCAAGAATCGTGCGCGGATGAGTAAACGCTTATAATAATATGTTAGTTATTCGCTTGCTTAGCAGACCTGTTTGTTTTTATGCATTATCCATTTGCACAGATGAAATCTCAATCGATTGGGTACAGTGAATTCCCGCATAACTGCCTTCCCGCACAAGCCACTTACCTTCGTTTAAATGTTAATGTCGACGTCTAATTGGGGTCGACAGCCTGGCAAAGTGTCGGTCTTTACTCGAGTGAAGTTCTTTAGCGGTCCGGCTGTACTTGTGCTCTAGGTGCAAGCCTGGACTGCTGGACTTCCCCGGCCGTATGTCTGTCTGTTCACGTCTGTGTAACGCTTTTAGAAGAGCCCAATAAGACAATAAGATGTGTGGACTGTGAGACCTCTTCTCTTGAAGGATGGAGGTAGAGTTGCTTTTCAGCTTTGCGAAAATCACATGGGAATTCAGTTTGGTGTTTATACAGCATGTCAATTTTGAGGAAAAAAACATGCGTGCCTCTATATGAAAACAAGCATGATTTTATATATATATAATATCTAATTGTATTCATAATTAGGCCTCCCTAATAATCTATTTAAACTTCACCTGTCCTACTGGAGAGCAGGAGGCAGTGATGTCAGGCATAAATAATAAATAAATAAACAAAGCGCAAGGTAAAAGCTTCATTATTCTAGGCATAAATAATTTGTCAAAATCCACCAAATCATGTACCAAGAATATTTATTTTTGAATTTGCTGTTCATCCAGACTTAATTCAATATGTAATTTTTTTTTCTTTTTACTCTGAAGACAGATAATCGGCACAAAACCTCTTGATCACTTGATCGAAACATTTATATGTTAAAGTCTGTCTCTCATCGTAGTCTTGTTTCCTACTTTACCCTAACCTAACTGCCCTACCGATCTCTATACTAAATTATTCTATCAATTTTAAAAAATCTCAAACTTTATTTTGTTTAAAAAATGTCCTCTAACCTATTCTATACAAGACTCACTGTTAGTGAGTTGGAAAAAGTGCTGTAGGTACATGCAGTGTGGGTTGTCGTATCAGAAGGTCTGTAGTCAGTAATGAGTCGGGTAAATCCTGTCATCTGTAAGAGAAGCTGCTCGTTGTGTACCGTGCGTTTCACTCAGACTTGGATGTGGCATTTTATATGGAGTACTCCATTTTAAATGCATTTCGTCAGTTTGGCTCCTCATGAAAAGCTTTGGTGCTCTCCTGTATAAGCAAATACTCATTAATTCTTGGACAGTTTTGATTTCCCGTTCCTGCTGAACATAATGTTTTTCTCAGTTGGCAGCTTTCATAGTGTAAGTTTGAATTGTAGTTTGTAAATCAGCGCAAATGAGCTTTTGCTTCAGGAGAAAAGAGGCGTTTAAAATCTCTTGACAGCAGTGCGGGAATGAGAGGGCCTTCCGTGTTCTCTCATGCCTGTTTATCAGTGCGATGTATGAAAATGAGCACAACAGCCATGTTAGATTTGAGTTCCAGTATAACGGCTTTGCTGCCATTTTCTGAACAGAGATCGGCTGGAGGTGGTTATTTTTACCCAAGAAACCGTGAATGAGTTTTCAAATGACTTTTGGGACCAGTATGGGTAAATAGAACATACTATTTGGTATGCAATTTGGGCTTTTTTGCGAAACGGGCGTGTTTTTTTTTTTTTTACGTATAAATTGGAACGTTGTTTTCCAGAATTGGGTTAATTTTGCGCAGAATAAAGCCCTAGCCTGCCTCTGTTCACACTTTGAGGATGCATTAACCTTTGTTGTTGTTGCCGTTTCCTGACGTGCTTTAAGCTCACTGTGTTGCCTCTTGTTTTTGTCTCCGCCCCTCTTTTCTCCCTGTGTTGGCTTTAATATCCATCTCTCCCCTCGTCTGACCCCTCTATCGCTCCCCGGCCGCCGTGCTCCCCCCCCCCCCGTCCCTCTGTCTCTCAGGCGGACGTGTGTCTGTCCACCGATGTGCTGAGCTGTAAGCTGCCCGCTGTGGTTCGCACCGTGGAGGCGCTGGTGGGACAGGAAGGCCCTCCCCACGGCACACAGCTCTCTCACGGCTTCCTGCTCTTCTACTGCCTGGCCATGGCTCTGTTCTACGTCTTATACTCCCAACTCGCTGCTTAGTGTGTAATACACACGCACACGCACACACACACACACACACATACACACACACCTGGCCATGGCTCTGTTCTACGTCTTTTACTCCCAACTCACTGCTTAGTGTGTAACGCACACACACACACACACCCACACACACACCTGGCCATGGCGTCTTATACTCCCAACTCACTGCTTAGTGTGTAACGCACACACACACACACACACCTGGCCATGGCTCTGTTCTACGTCTTATACTCCCAACTCACTGCTTAGTGTGTAACGCACACACACACACACACACCCACACACACACCTGGCCATGGCGTCTTATACTCCCAACTCACTGCTTAGTGTGTAACGCACACACACACACACCTGGCCATGGCTCTGTTCTACGTCTTATACTCCCAACTCACTGCTTAGTGTGTAATGCACACACACACATGCACACACACACACATACACACACACACCTGGCCATGGCTCTGTTCTACGTCTTATACTCCCAACTCACTGCTTAGTGTGTAACGCACACACACACACACACACACACACACCTGGCCATGGCTCTGTTCTACGTCTTATACTCCCAACTCACTGCTTAGTGTGTAATGCACACACACACACACACCTGGCCATGGCTCTGTTCTATGTCTTATACTCCCAACTCACTGCTTAGTGTGTAATACACACACACACACAGAGCACACGCATATGCAGATACGCACGCACACACACACACACATACACACACTCCCAGCACGCATCTGTGGTCAGACACATATGCCCTAGTTCACGCCATCCTGTTACTGTATTCTATAGAGTTACCATCAGCTTAAGACTTGAAGCCGTAAGCCTATGACTAGAAGAGGTACGGGTGTTAGGATGCTGTATGCAACATGCATGTAGGTTAAGCATGTGCTCACAACAGACAACATTAAACAGGCACATACAACCCCACTTCCTGCTTTGCATCGCCATAAGGAATAATTCATATTCATACTGTTAATGGTGATATTGTGTCACTGGTTAGATATAACGCAGCACAATGTAACAGAATGACTGACTGATATCACACTACATTTCCTGAATGGTCTAGTTTAACCTTCAGTTAGGGCAACACTATCAAGTAGAATTTGATGCACTAAAATTTAAAGCTCTGGAAAAAAAAAAGGATGCTTCAAGAATTTTTCCCCCACGTAATCACCAGGGGGCAGTGTTGAGGCATTGAAGTTGGCCACGTTAAATTTGGCCATAAAAAATGGGGCCTCATTGTTACTGCCTTTTGCAGAAAGGTGCCAGGTGATCGAACGTGAACAGACAGTTTGATGAAATGGCCGTACTTAATCTTGATTGTGATTTTTTTCCTTAACTCCTGTAGCTCCATTAAGGTTTATTTACAACTGCTGAGGGGTATTTTTTTTGCAACTGGTGTTCTTAAAAGGGGTTAAAACCACAAACAGTTACAAAATTGCAACTGATAAAAGTAGCTGGTGTGGCCTATACAGTCCCTGTTAGTGATTTTTGACTGTTACAAACAAGCAACGCTCTTTAAATGTTTCATCTCTTCAATGTTGACTGTGACCAGCGGGGGGCAGTGTTTGAGCAGCTGTCTTAATGCTTCCTGTTGCAATCAGAAGGTACAGAACTATTTTAATAGTTTCTTTTTATTTTCTTTCTTTTTTTTTTTGTTATCCAGACCAGCTGAAATTTCTTCATTTGTTTCAATGTTAAACACCTAATTAAGTTATTTCCTTTTTTTATTTATTTGAAATGAGTGAAAAAGTTAGATACGAGCTGTGATTGTTTAAAAAAATATATATATATATGTGTGTGTATATAAATATATAAAACTGTTTTATGATGGTAACTCTGAGCGCCATGCACCACCCAACCCTGGATGGACTAATTAGTTTGAGGTAACTGCTCCATTCATGGTGGCCTGATGCATGCCAATCAGCTAACCAATCGGCATCCTGCAGTGTGGGGCTTATGGGTCTTGGTTTGAATAAATTTCAGTCATTTAATCTTGTATGAATCCAGTAGCACAACCAGGGTAATTTAACTCTGTCTGATGCTCCACTTTGCCCATCTATAATCTGTGTAAATTATAATGGTTTCCCGGCCTTTGAAATTCATAATGACTGAAGTTTAGGGGGGGGGGGGGGGGCAGGGTGTATTTTTTTGTCATGTCCTCTTTTCTTTTGTCCTAGTTTTTCAAATGGAAGCATCTTTTGGTTTTAATGCAAAGGAGGAGGATCCAGAATACTTATAAAAATACACTCCTACAATTGGAAATTTTTCACGAAAAAATATATTAATTATGACAATAAAATGACACATACTTTTCTAAAAATCTTTTGTCTGACAGACATTTGCCACTCAAAATTCTGAGATAGTGACTGTTTTCAGTAGTTTGATGATAAATGTGCTAAACCAAAAAAAACTACTTTTTTCTCAGTTTAAACATGGTGAGAACACACACACACGTAAAGGTAAAAAAAAAAAAAATATTTCATCGTAAAGGAATTTGCGTCATACCCATTGAGAGATCATTTCAGTGTCAAGGTTGGGACCTTTGATACAAATAGAAGTTCAAGTGTCTTTTCAAAAGAAATGGTTGAATGTATCTGAGAGTTGTGTGGCCTTATCAAACAGGATTGTATCAAAGTCTGTCTTCAAATTTACCACTAAATGAACATCTGCGATAGAAGTTCTCTGACCAAAATACAAAGTATTTGTTCCCCGTACGTACTTATATTCCACGGTTCCATCTTTTGACCATTTTAATGATTTTGTCTAAGTGGTCAGGACCTTGTTAAGGGCCTTACCATGTTTCCCTTAATTTCATATTTTAGCCATCTCCACCTAGATGAACAAATCTGACCATTTCATGGAAAAGGAAGCATCTGGTCCTTTTTTGTGGAGGACCATCTCCTTGCTGTCTGACACACTAATGGGAAATGATAATATAAGGGATCATTTACATGTTTGTTTCCTTACCTCCTCTGTTGCCCACTTTAACACTGTTGACTGTAAATACAGTTGTTCGGATTCAGTCGACAGTAAAGACAAAAAAAATGTGTTTCAGAAACAAATGGGCCAGGCATCACATCAACTAATGCAACTAATGAGAGATACATTCACATCAGACTTAAATAGATTAAAGGAAAAAACTGATGTATTTTGTAATATTTATACCTATATATTTAAAAAAATATGAGTGTATAGTTTCTTCTACTGTAAAGAAATTAAAAAAAGAAACTCTGATCATGTCCCAGTGTTGTTCTTCCTGTTGTTGTCAAATGTATTTCTAATGACTGTTTTAACAGTGAGGTTATTTTTTACAGATAATTATATAGCCGTTAATGCATTACCGCTGTGTTGAGTAAGGGCAAACGTCAGTTTTAGCGTCTTTAATTATTGCCCTGTGCATGTATGAAATTATAGGCTTTTTGAGTGCATTTGTCATGTTTTTCAATTTCTGGCTCTCTCTCTCTTTCACTCCCCCCCCCCCACACCCCTTTATCTTTCTCTCAATCCTTCTCTCTTTCTCTCAATCCTTCTCTCTTTCTCTTTCTTGTTACATCATATGACATTTGAAAGATTTTACTGTGTGTGTTATTTTTTTTAATAAACCAATAGCATTGACTCTCTAGCTTACATGCTGCAGTGCGTCTGTGTGGACAAGGTAAGGTTGTGCCCTCCGCCGCTTGCACAGATTCACCTGCATGCTTGGCTGGGGTGTGGTGATGTCACACACAACTAATCCGTAGTTCTCACTTTCTCGCTTCTCGTCCTGCTTGTCCCCTTCTCCCGTCAGGCATCTTTCCTGTCCTACTCCATTGGAATTAAGGTTTTTTTTTTTTTTGGTTTTTTTTGAGGTGGGTGATGTGATTTTGATTGGGTGACTCTGGTTCCCTGGTGCTGGTTGTCCCGGGCAGATGTAAGGTTCCACCATAGAGTGAACTTCCGCCATAGAGTGGGCTCCACCATAGAGTGGGGTTCCGCCATAGAGTGGGGTTCCGCCATAGAGTGAGGTTCCGCCATAGAGTGAGGTTCCGCCATAGAGAGGTTCCGCCATAGAGTGAGGTTCCGCCATAGAGTGAGGTTCCGCCATAGAGTGAGGTTCCGCCATAGAGTGAGGTTCCGCCATAGAGTGAGGTTCCGCCATAGAGTGAGGTTCCGCCATAGAGTGAGGTTCCGCCATAGAGTGAGGTTCCGCCATAGAGTGAGGTTCCGCCATAGAGTGAGGTTCCGCCATAGAGTGAGGTTCCGCCATAGAGTGAGGTTCCGCCATAGAGTGAGGTTCCGCCATAGAGTGAGGTTCCGCCATAGAGTGGGGTTCCGTCATAGAGTGGGGTTCCACCATAGAGTGAGGTTCCGCCATAGTGAACTTCTACCATAGAGTGAACTTCCATCATCGAGTGAACGTCTACTATAGAGTGAGGTTCCACCATAGAAATGCCAGGAAACGCATATGGCACGGCAGCTGTAGGAGCTCCAGTCATAGCTCCATGGTCCTGCCCTGCTTTTGGAGGTGTCCCAGTGCTGTGGGAGACGCTAGCCGTGTTTAGACTGGTGCTTTTGCGTATGCAGAGGTTAAATTAATTAAATTACAGTAAAAACAAAGTTTCATTGGATTTGGTTGCTGAATGTGGTTTGACAATGTGGCTCATTAACTTGGGAATTAGGGGCATTGTGTGTGTGTGTGTGTGTGTGTGTGTGTGTGTGTGTGTGTGTGTGTGTGTGTGTGTGTGTGTGTGTGTGTGTGTGTGTGTGTGTGTGTGTGTGTGTGTGTGTGGTGGGGGGGGGGTGTGTGTGTGTGGGGGGGGGGTGTGGGGGGGGGTGTGGGGGTGTGTGTGTGTGGGGGGTGCAGTGTGGTGCATTGCGAGGAAGCCTCAATACAACATGACAAAACTTGAATTCATGCCATCTAGGTTAAGTTCTGACCTGGCACAAATCGATGTTTGAGGGAGACTTGCTGAGACTGGAAAAACTTGGCTTTGATGCTGTACTCGGATTTGAAAGTCAGGAATGTCTCATATCGGTTAGTTTATAATGCATGTCCACAGGTATTGTTAAAGTGGAAGGAGTGGAAAAAGCCAGAATTTCCTCAGTGACTTGACAACAGCACAGGTTTGAGTATGTCGTGTGCGAGTGCCTTGTGCCTGATTCTAACACTCACATTCTCTTCCTCTAGGAGACTCTGTGCTCTCCGCAGCAGATCCTGGAGGATGAGGGCTTGACTCGGATCGCCCAAACCGTCCAGACCCTGCTGGAACTCCCAGTGTCAGGACCCCGGCGCTCTTCCCGTCAGGACACCCACGGGCTGCCCCTCCAATCGCCTGATCAAAACCCCAGCATCTCCCCTTAGGATCCTTTGCCCAAAGTGTCAAGTCAAAGTCAAAAGTACTTTATTTTTCCTTTAGGAACTTAATTTGTGTAAAAGCATCATATATACAAAGACAAAATACAAGTGTGGCCTAAAATATACCAAGGTCATCTCTGTGTGCCTTTTGCAATCTCAGTTTCTTTTAATATCAGTGTTATTCCTTAATGCGTGCAGCGCACACCAAAGTAAACTTGTCAAACTCCAGACTGGTTAAACAACAGCCCAGGCAGTTTAGCAATTCCAAATACATGCTTTTACTGCACAATTACAGGGTCTGTTTTAAAAGGTAAAAAACATGTAAATACATGTAGAAATGTTTTAACTGTATTTGTCGTCTTGTATGAAAACTGGAGTACTTTGACTGTGGAGGCTCCTCCCTCACCAGTGTTATTCGCCACTCAGTCCTAGCGGCCGGGGCGGCCATTTTCCGCTTGATCATGGTGAAACCGTCATAAATAAATGTCAAATTTTCATCTTTAAAGTTACTTAATTTACTTATTGGATTTACTTTTATTCTGATCATGTGTGGCATATGTGCAATGTTTGGGGGGAATTTGGAAATTCTGACTGCTTCAATTCTCTCATTTCTTCCTTCAGATTTTATGGGTTAGTCATGTTTTATTGCATTGAAAATTAAAAACAAAATTGGAGGCATGATCATAAGGATTGGAGATGAAATTGAGAGGAGCGAGAGAAAGAACATCAGGGGGGTATACTACGAAGCCGGATTACTGAGTTAGCTGGATTACAGCACCGAGTAAAACCCGGAACAGCTCTTTTTACTTCAGTCCATGTTGCAGATTTGGGAGGGTTCCGGGTTTTACTTATCCAGCTAACTGGGTAATCCTGCTTTGTGATACAGGCCCCTGGACATAGAGAGGGGGAGGATAGGAAATAAGAGTCCAATGTTTCATTTCATCCAGTGTCCAGTGCTGATGTAATTAGTCGTCTGGGATGCATCACATCATTTAGGCCAATCAGAGGTTAAGTGTGTGTCGTGTGCAAGGCAAGACGCCCGATTTGAATTGATTGATGAAACTACCCACAACTGACTCCTTCAGCATTGTTTATTATTGTTGGTTAGTACATTATATCATTACATTAACAAAATAGAGGTATTTACAATGAGAGTACCAAGAAACAATTCAGGAGTATTAGATTGATAAAACATTGTAGAGTGCTTTATAAAAATATACATTTTTCTCAGTCCCCACCTTAATTTGTGAGTCTGTTACCCAACTTTTATTAGGCTTTTGGCCTTGTAACACAATCAGGTGGTCAGGGTTTATTCAGTTAAATTTTCTGTGCATGGTTCATAGGGATTTCCACCAGCCTTGCAGGTGTAAAAGATAAATGTGCTCTAGCAAATTATTTCACGACCAAATCATCTCCTTTATAATGGAGTGCAATAGATTATTAATTGGGATAATTGCCATATGGACTGAAGTTCATTTGGACCAGAATATCCAACATAACTGTTAAGTGAAACGGCATCATTCATAAAACATTGCTTCAGTACACATATTTGACCAGTTTGTTTTTTAAAAGCAAAAGAAAAATACAGAAGCTTGTTAGACCTTTAGCATTCACATCTCATTGGCTACATACATAGCTACAAAATAAACATATGTGTAAAAATAATATCGCTGAAAAACATTTTATACAAGCCCTTTAAATGGATTGAGAAGATGGACCCTTCAGAAGAATTGGTCCAAGTGTCAGCTGGTTAATAAAGTACCCAGCATCCATTCTCAGAACCTTCTCCAGTTCAGCTCTGCCTACATTGTGATGTTACTGCTTTAAAAAGCTGTCAAGGTTAACTAAAGGTATTTCTTCTTGCATCCACCTCTACGATTATGTAAAGGTCCTTACGTACACACACCTCATGCACACACATTTAAGATTGTTCCTTTTTTTTTTTTTTTTTTACACAGGTTGGTGCAGTTTACCTTCTAGAAGGTGAAATGGAATTTAAAATTGCGCGGAATAGGCCAGAACTTTACAAGTATCTGTAAAGTTCACCACTTGCTCACACTAAGAACAACCAATAAGGCCAACTCTAAATACATAACATGAGACTCAGTCAAGGAAACGGTGCAAGGAGGGGGAAAAAAAAACTAATGACGACAGAATGCACTTGTTGGTAATGATGTAAACACTACTTTTGCTTTGCTCTTCACATTTTGTGTTGTCCCTTTGTGTGGGTGGCAGGGGGCCTGGGGGGTGGAGTCAGTAGGTGGCATCGATGGCATTGATATTGCTGTCCATCTGGTGTCTGAATGAGACTCTGGCCTTCTGGGAGAAATACACTCCTGTTGCGCTGCCAAATTCCCCCTCGCTGCCCCAGGAGGCAGTGGAAGAGAGGCGGGGCTTCGCCTCCCCAGGAGGTGCTGGTCAGGTAGAGTGGAGGGAGGTGAAGAGATGCATGCGAAGACAAAACAAATACAGAAAAATTAATTTTCAAGACCCTGGGGGTGGTATGTTACATAATATTTTAATAGAAAAAGGTCACAGCCTGATTTACAAGCAGTACATAGGGGCTAATCTGGTATCGTGTTGAAAGGTGACACGACACCTGACGCTTAATGTCAGGTGTCGTGTCACCCCTGTCCGTCCCTTTACCACCTCCCACCCCTCCCCCTTCACAATCACCACCACCACCACCCTCCCCTCCACAATCACCACCTCCTACCCCTCCACAACCACCACCCACCCCTCCACAATCACCACCTCCTACCCCTCCACAATCACCACCACCCACCCCTCCACAATCACCACCACCCACCCCTCCACAACCACCACCACCCACCCCTCCACAACCACCACCACCCACCCCTCCACAACCACCACCACCCACCCCTCCACAATCACCACCACCCACCCCTCCACAATCACCACCACCCACCCCTCCACAACCACCACCCACCCCTCCACAATCACCACCTCCTACCCCTCCACAATCACCACCACCCACCCCTCCACAATCACCACCACCCACCCCTCCACAATCACCACCCACCCCTCCACAATCACCACCCACCCCCTTTATTTGCCCCAGACTGCAGTGCTCTCACCTGCCTCCTGGAGGCTCTGTCTGCCCTTACTCCTCTCTTTACAGCGTCGGTACCAGGGAAAGCACTGCAGCACGTTCACACCCATGGGTCCGGGAGAGGCTAGAGGAGGAGAGGAGAGATGTGAAGAGCACATTAGTGGAGGGAGGTGGAGAAACGGGGTGATGTGGACGGAATGAAAAGGGAGGCGTGGAGGAGAGGAATGAAATGAGATGGAAGGTGAGAGTGGACTGGAGCGGGGGAAGGGGTGAAATAAGGAAAGGCGGTGCAGAATAACAGAGGGATGGGAGAGAAGGGAAGAAACCATGAGGGAACAGATGAAGAAAAGTATGTACAGAAGGAAAGACGCAGGAAAGCACAGTTGGCATTAACACCGAGTGCTGACTGAAGCTCTGAGGATTTGGTTATATTGAATTAGGTTAAATTCAAATTACCTGCTTGTTTTACAACCAAATTAAATTACTATCTTTATGATTTTGAGAGGCTCCAACCAAAAAATGTATGGTTAATTATGTCATGGCCTTTCCTTCCTGCTGTTAGATTTATAGTACCACTTTTTTTTCACACTATTGTTTGGGAGACCTGCTATACAACGCAACAAAATGTTGCTGGTTTGACACAATCCATATGTCGACAAATGACACTTATGAAATGCATGTACATGCTCTTAATCGGAAAACCCCAAATGCGAAACCCAAGAAGAAGAAAAAAATCAAGTTGTCCTGGCTGCTACAAGCCTTGACCGCATAGTGGCAAAATCAAGTAATAGAATTTCACTCATGTTGACGTTTTGAGACTGTTTCTATATCTGCGTCAAAGCCCTGAATCATGATTTTGATTATCCGCAAGCTGTGGAGTTAAGGCTTTAATCAAATTAGTTCCTGTCTCCAGCACAATTAGTTCAGCGTCGTTAAGCTTCATTTCAGCAAGACGCAGAACAAATCAACGCGCGCCACATCCCCTTAATCCTATAAGGGACGTCAGTAATGTATAAGCGTGCGCAGACCGCCAGAGACTTACGTGGTATTATGCTGATGGGCAGACATAGGTCGGTAGTACGTAGCCTGCCAACTTTGCCCTCTGTGTGTCACTGAGTCATAGACGGAATTTTTCTCATGGACCGCTGGCTGCTTAAATGGACGGTTTGGTTTTTTAATGAGAGCGTTCCAATATATTTGGATCTGTTTTTACCTCCGTTTGTTTATTCATGTTGTTTTCCAGGTGTGACTTGCTTTCTAAATCTGTGTCTGAATTTTGGCTGGGCCGTTGGTCAGGCTGCAGGCTTGTTTTTGAGTCCTTAGCTAAGTACTCCACTGTTTTGTTTGTACTTTTTTTGTTGTTTTTGCGATTTCATATTTTTTAATGAGATGAACGATTTTATTTGTACGATCAGACAAAAATGCTGTTGAGTTCCTATAAGTTTCTTTTATTACGGTGATTTTTAGTAAAATAGATCATTTTTAAAGTTACTGAGTAGCTACTTATAAGGGCGGAGTATTGTGGTTTGCCAATACCGAGAGAGAGAGTGAGAGTGTGTAAACTCTACTTTCTCACATACAGCACGCATTGTGCTTTTTTTTCCTTTTTTTAAGTTACAGCAAAGCCTGCGCAGTGGAGCGAGGATAAACAGTTTGTTTATTAATGTCTCTTGTGTCTCACAACCCCGCCTCCCACTCCACTCCACTCCACTCCACCCCCAGCCAATAGGTGACCAAGACAGCGGTGAGGAATTTCAGGCCTAAGTACTGTATATAAAGCCAACCTCCAGCGCTGAGATCTTCTGGCACCATTCAGTGCCACACAGTCAGTGTCCGGGCCAAAAAGAGAAATAAAACACTTTGTAAAGGGGAGAAACAAAAGCAGTGAGGCTGAGCCACAGAGAGAAAACACATTAGTTTCGTCTCATTTGGTGTGCGATTCTGAATGTGATTTTTATTTTATTTTTTTAAGTTATGTTTTAGGGCTTTTCAGCTTCATGGGACAGCAACACAGTGTAGAGAGACAGGAAGAATGGGGAGCGAGAGGGAGGGAGAGACATGCGACAAAGGTGGCGCGGCCAGATTCGAACCGCCGATGTCGCGAGCCGCACGTGGACAGTGTTCTTACAGGCTATGCCACAGACACCCCTCTGAATGTGACTTAAATTGCAGTGGTCAGCTGGTCACTTAAAAACAACGCTATACAACCCACAGGTGGCTCCCAGTCTGCCGAAAAGAGGCTGTGCTGTTATGCAACCAATACAATTTCCTGTAATGTGTTTACTGTGCCTGATTGCCGTGTTTAAATGTTTTCGGGTTTGCTGAACATGGAGTGAACTGTAGGAGACCTAAATGTTTTCCATCTGGCTGTCCAAAGCCCCACTCCAGTGACTGAACTGACCGTGCAAAAAATAAAAAATAACTCATTTATGGACTCTTTAACTTGTTCGTACAACATCACACACACGCACACACACACACACACTAGCAGGGATGTGGGAGGGTAGTTGAGGATAGTGTGAACATGTGGTACCATGCCCATTTAGATTCCATTGCCTTCATAGCTAGGCTCTAGGCCAGGACAAATATGGCCAAGTCTGCTGGCATACTCTCATAGTCCTGTGACCCCCACCCACTGAAAACTGAGAGCCCCAGAGCCAGTTGTTATAGACCCAAGAAAAGACCCATGGTCTGACTGTAGCAAACACTTTAAATGTATGTACAGTCCACAGCTCTTTTATATTTCTCCAGTGTTTAGCACTTGAATTTGACAGTTATACATTTTAGTTTTCCTTGGAATCTTGTGATACATACAAGAAACCAACCCCAAATCAACTCCAATTAGCTCCTAATTATTATGTGGCAGGTTGTCAATTACGCTATATTATGCTACTTTTGCCGTTTTTCTCCCCTTGCAGTAAAGATTCAGTCCCTCTTTTATTGGTAGCCTATATTTGCCACAATTCCAGTACAAGCCATCCTGCCCCCGACATATGAAGCCCCACAAGAAGCATGGCACAGTAAAAAGTACCCTATAATACTGGAGCCCGTGTACGTTTTGAGCAGTTGTCTAAAGTTGCCAACTGACGTTACTGTGCTAAAGAAATTACAGCGAATTCGAGGGGGGTTAAGGTTCCGTGGTGAGAATGTTGGTTCAAATACAAAACCGACCAAGTCTAGCATGCGATGTTTAAATCCAATTTACTTCGCAATACCTCCTCCTCCTCTCCCCTACCTACAAGAGACGCGCTAAATCAATCGTCTCGCTCTGTGCGCTGATCAGGATTAATCAAACAAGATAATCCGGCCTTTTAATTGTGTATATCCTCGCGGGTGCGCGCGTTCACAAATGAGCAGCCGAACAAACGTCGGTTAACCGTTTGTTGTAGCTAATTGATTTAAACAGAGGACAGTCGTCGATCGTCCACTGACTACATCAGTGGTCCGCAACCCTGTTCCTGGAGATCTACCGTCCTGTAGGGTTTCGTTTCAATCCTAATTTGGCACACCTCATTCTACCAATTAGTAGCTCAATTAGATCGTTATCTGTTGAAAGAGGTGTGCTTTGTTAGGGTTGGAGTGAAAACCAACAGGACAGTAGATCTCCAGGAACAGGGTTGGGGACCACTGGACTAGATCATCAAATTGGGAACACATTTGCCGTAGACCTACAGGAAAAGAGCAGGCGGCGCGCGCAGCACTGGCCCTATACCATTTCTGAGAAAAGTGAGTTAAAACCGTCTGTGCATGAGTTTATCTGTCGGTAGAGGAGTCGAAAGTGGATCAATCGCTTATTGGAAGCAAGTAGGAAATCCCTCGACGTTTATGCACAGGGTCCTACTTCGTCACGGAAAATATTAAATTGTATTATCTGCACAATTCGTTTTCACTATATTTAATATTGTTATATTGAGGTTCAGGCACAAACGTGGTTGCTCTGTGAATATTTAATCGGGCTACTTGCTATAGAATAGCCTAGTGCATGTAGCCTAGGCTAATGTGCGATGCACGCCCACCTCCGTAGTCAAGAAGAACAAACTTTATACTGTTTGCCTTGCTCTCGGTGTGCGCCCATTCAATTAAACTCAAACACTAGCTCCTTTCACAAACATCAGACATTCTCCTTCCCCGACAATCATCCATAAATATCATCAGTTTGCAAATTATTCTTTCTTTTTTAAATTAATTTAGGCTACTTTCATGTTGCATCTCCGTATCTTGAGCTCCCCGTGCAGTGAAGCACGTATTGTAGCTTTTGTATTGTAGGTAGCCCATTGCAGGGCATAAGAAGGCAATGTTCTGTGGCATTGTACTGTAGCCTACCGTAGCTACTGCACGGAAACATAATGAACATGTTTTTGGTTTTAAAGTATTTTTTTTGATGTTGCTGTTGTTTTGAAAGAAAACATACCTGTTGCAGAATGCAGTAGTCACCGATGAAATGTTGTTATGGTTTATTTAGTTTTTGAGTCCTTATTCAGATGTTCTTCTGCTCCAGTAATACTGGCATCTAATCTCTTACTTTTGTTTCTCTGTTGCCGAAAGTTAGCCAGTTTGAACAGTTCCCTTATCGCTGATGACCAGCGTATCGATCCCCTCTCTGGCTATCGTAGTGGTAACTGGGATACCAGCGAGTGTACGCGCACCGTCGGTCTGAGCAATGACAACATGGAAAGATTTTCCTCCTGGCGCACGTAGCGCGTTAGCTTTAAATAGCTCATCTCTGGAGTGCTGCCGCGAGCCACGCCTCCTTTGGTCGCAATCTCTCCCTCCCTCTTTCCTTCTTTCTATCTCTGTCCTCCTCAACCCCAGGCAAATTGCCTAAAGAGGAGGGGGAAAAGCACTCTTGTAAATTCACTCTTTTAAATAATGGGCGTATAGCATTGCGTAATTTTCTAGAAGCTAGGAGCTACTATCCGAGCCAATGTTTTTATCGACAGTGGCCTAGAATCCAGCGGCTGGAATCCTGGCTACCTTTATGTTACAGACTTAAGTTGATGGGAAGCGAATAACATATGCTTCAGTCGAGAAAGGCCTGGGAAAAAAAACAAAAAATACACCACTGAGTAGCGCACAGATCGGTCCTCAAACACATTGTTTGGGGAAGAATTTCCCCCAGTCTTGTAAAATCACAGTGTTATCGATCGCATTGATATGGTGTTATCTTGGGCATCAGCTCCTCTTAAATCAAACAAGATTTTTAAAAGACATTATGGGCTCCCTATATTGCATTTATAAAGTTTTAGTCAACGCACTCTGTTGCACAGACTCAAAAAAACATGCATTGAATTGATGAATGAAAGAATGGGGGGATTAGGATTAGGGATCTCTGGGATCAGGTCAGCTCATTGTGCCTAAAGTCAAAACAAAAAATGGTGAGGCAGCTTTTAGTTTTTACGCTACCCATAGCTGGAACCAACGACCTTATGACCTTAGGTCATAATAGCTCCTGCTATTATGTCCTTTAAATCTGGACTGAAAACCCTGCTCTTTTCCTTTGACTGAAACAATTAAACTGTACTGCATTTTACTGTAATTTTATTTAAGCCCAGCCAGTACTTTGAACTCTATTGCACTACCGTTATCGCACTTTACTTATTAACTGAATCTTATTTTAAAATGACTTTCTATCTCCTTATTGTCTCTATAAGCATTCTTTTTTAATACATTGTCTGTTATTTTACTGCATTCTCTCTTTTATCCGCACTGTATTGTTCTTGTTTGTCGTTGTAAAGCACTTTGAATTGCATTTATTTGTACGAAACTGTGCTATATAAATAAACCTGATTGATTGATTGATTGATTAGATAGATAGGGCTGCAGAGGCAAATGTAAGGTAGAATCCTGTTGGAAAAAATACTTTATATGTGTGGCTTTGAGTTTCCTCTTAACCCGGATTTATGCACTTTTCATTGTTAGCTGCTCTGGATAACAGCAGCTGCAAAGTGCATGTAATGTAATGCTGTGTTGCTTCTGCCACACGGACACCCTGGTGGACACAGAAACTTTGGTGGGGGGGGGGGGGAGGTGCTAAGGCTGATCTAGTAGTCGTGAGGTCGTGCTATTCTGGGTAACCCTAGAGCTTGCATTACTACATCTATGTTATTTACCTGCATGCCAAAGGGAGTCTGGTTTATGTGGAAGGACCTATCTTAGTGTGACATCAAAGGGCCTGTTTTCCCTGCAGCAAAGCACATCCTTCCCATAATGTAGCAGCTATCCCTAGTAATGAACGTTGACTGTAGTTCACAGTAAGCTGTGGGTAAATCAGCAATACTACACTTCTATTCCAAATACTATTATAAACTATAATAAACAGACAGGAAAACACAGGGAACTAGTAAACACAGGGAACTGATATTCCTAGGTTAGAATATCAGTCAAGGTGGAGTCTGAAGAGGTGTGTCTTCAGGCCTCGACGGAATGCAGGCAGGGTTGAACTACCAAGTTATGATGAAAGAAATTAATATGGCAATATACTTATGTTGTGGATCATTTGGCAGTTTCTTACCACCTCTGTCAGCACACGGGGCTGTGTTCTGATGTGACTCAATGAGTTTTTGGAAGTGCTTTATTCTCAGCACCCAATTAATTTCGAAGAAAAAAAAAGCAGTTTGCTCTAATTTACTGATCCCACTAACACTCTCCTTGCAATAAAAAAAGTTTGGCAACTGCATTGATGATAGTGACGCTGTCACATTAACCTTGTGTGACCCCTCCCCTCTGCTGATATGCAGCTGAATGGGTCTTGTGATCTACATAGGGTAGTCATAAACTGCGGACATGATTCAGAAACTACTTACATCTGAGTGGACAAAATCCCTGAAAGCAAGCCATATACATCATAGAGAATAAGCCATACAACTCATAGAGACCAAGCCATACAACTCATAGAGAACAAGCCATACAACTCATAGAGAACAAGCCATACAACTCATAGAGAACAAGCCATGCACTTCATAGGGAACAAGCCATGCACTTCATAGGGATGGAGGACCCATGTTGGATCATAGGCAACAGTGTTGTTTAATGGTTATAGGGAACCAGGGTTCTAACTCTGAGAGATTGCAGGTTCGATTCCCAGGTAGGGGCACTGTCCTTGTAGCCTTGAGCAAAGTACTTAACCTGAATTGCTTCAGTATGTATCCAGCTGTATAAATGGACTGCAGGCTGTCTAAGTCACTCCGGCAAAGGGTGTCTGCTGAATTTAATATATGTAATGGAGTAAAGAAAATCTCCGCCGTCCTGAACTCTGACACACTGTCTTAGTGTGTCACACTGGATGGAAGGTTTCTCCGGGACACCTTATGAGGATTTTTAGGACGGCAGTTGGCAGGACCCTCTCCTGGTTCCCCAGGCACCGACACCCCCAGTCCCGCCCCATCTTAGCCGGGCAGGCTGTGGGACAATCTTAGGCTCGCTACAGCCATAGCTACAGCTGGGGGTTGCCATTACTGTTGATTCTCCATGCAAAGCTCTCAATCTCTCTCCCTCTTCCTCTCCCTCTTCACTTCTTTAATAGAAGTGTCGGTCAACATTAGATCTTCGGCACTGGTTTGAGAGGTTATCTCTGAGCCAGGAAAGAGTGACCTATGCATTCAAATTTCACAACCATTGACAATGCTTTACCAGTTAATTTTTATAATGATTAAATGCTTTTTCTGGTTTGTTTTACGGGCCTCTGTCTTCACAGTTCATAGTGTGTATGTGCTCATCTTTCATTTTTGTGTTACTGTTCATTTTTTTATTACTCAATCAAGCTTTTATCCAGAGTGGCCTCTGATGCTTATTATTTGTATACAAATGTTTTTGTTTGTTTGTTTAATACAGAGGTGCCAAACTAAATTCCCAGGGGGCCGCAGTTTCTGCGGGTTTTTGTGGTTTCCTTTCAATCAGCAGCCAAGTAAGGCCTTGAGAACAAGCTGTGTGGATTCTTTAGTGATGTGTCCGAATCAGCACCCTTCTATACTATTAGGTAGGCTTGTTCAGTAGACAGGATGAGAAACTTGTTAAGCAGGCGATTTTTTCCCGAAATATAGTATATTTAAAACCTCCATATGATACACTTACTTCCGGGGTTTCGCTGAGTATATTCGGGAGCACACCTTTCAAGAAGGACACAAACATTTTGGTTTCGTTTAAAAAAAAAAATTTTTTAAAAATGAAGCTTCGCTGACGTTTTCCTTCACTAGCAACAAAAACAACGTGCGACATGGCCGTGCAAGGGAGGGACGTCTTACGACACTTCTGCAGTACGGTTGGAAAATAGCATTGACGATATGTTTTTGCATACTGTACGTCGCGGCTAAACGGTAGGGCTCTGATTCGAACACAGCCAATGACTGAACAACTAGTGCCACGACACCGCAAAACCAAGCAGACACCGTGGCCTTCCAGGACTGGAGTTTGACACCTGTGGTTTAATAGGCGTCTGACATAATGTCTTGTTGTCAGTATAATTTTCCCACTTAGTGCCTCTCAGGTTATGACAAGCTTCTACATAATAGCCAGAGAGACAATGAGAGAGTGAATTATATTAACACTATACAAGTCCCTGAATGCATGTAGTAAGTATAAGAAATGATTTTATTTGCCAATTATTTGTTATTATTCTGATTGAAAAGGACAGCAGGATTAAGTTCTATACTTCTTTCCACTGATTGTTTTGTTCATTTTTTTTAAAGAATTGAGAAAGGTCTACATCAGCGGCCCCCAACCCTGTTCCTGTAGATCTACCGTCCTGTATAGTTTTAATTTCAACTCTGATTTGGCACACTTGATTCTTCTACTAATTAGCAGCTCAACGAGATCGCTAGCTGTTGAATGAGATGTGCTTTGTTAGGGTTGCAGTGGAAACCTACAGGACGGTTGATCTCCAGGAACAGGGTTGGGGGCCGCTGGTCTACATCGATCCAGTTAAATGATTTCGGATATCTCTCTGTCTCTCTCTGTCTCTATTCTTCTCTCGCTCTCCCTCTCTCTCTCTCTCTCTCTCCCTCTCTTGTTTTCTTCCTCCATCTCTCTCTTTCCCCCCCCCCCTCTCTCTCTCTCTCTCTCTCCCTCTCTTCCTCTCACTCTTACTGTGTCTGGATAAAAGACAGCTGATCTAATGCAAACGGGAGCATTGTGGCTGTAATCTCACCAGTAGGCTGATCATTAACTCACATAGTGCTGTACTTTGATAAGGGACCGGGCCCTCCATTCGCTCACTGTGGTGGCCAGGAGTTACACACCCTCTCCATTGTACCCAGGAAGAAGATCCCTATTGTTGGTGTCTTTTTGGAAATTAGGGGAATTCATATTTTAGGATTAACTGATGAATTGGTAAATTTTAAGGCCTTTGTGTTGAAGGCACAGCATGCGATTCAAACTAGCTTTACTCTAGTCTGGAAAACACAGGCTACTAACTGTACAGACCCTAGGATTTAGATAGCTGAACACTAATGGAAAATACCCAACTACTTTATCAGTTCAACTGCCTCAAACTTTATGCCTCATAAGCCTTATGACTACATTTTTTTTTAATCAGAGACCTGATATTGCCTGTATCAGTAGAAGTCATTTATTAGAATGTAAGGTTACATCTCGCCACTGGGTGTGGCTTTTGAACCTTGGTTAAATGTGAAGTGTGTTTGGCACAGTGGTGTTAATGTGGTGGGGTTATAATGTATTTAATGGGTTCTCCACCTGTGTTCTGTTAAATTCAGTTTGACGTTACCCTTACAGTGTAAAAAAACAAACAAAAAAGGATGTATACTTACGAGAAATATAATAGATGTGTATATATATATATATATATATACAGTATATATATGATAAAATTGGTGACTTTAAAATTACAGTTATTGTTTAAAATTTTACAGGTACATTTTTGTCATGTTATTCTACGATTAGCACACTTGACACATGACACAAAACAATCAATTTTTCTTGTTTTTTTTTTTTAAATGGCCTGTGACTGATTCTACACAGTGACTTATTTCTAGAATGCAATAACAATAAAACATATATTCTAACGCATAAGTTCAGCATGAATACATTTCAGAGTTTGCCACTAGTCTTATAATATGGTGCTGGGGCTGTGGCGGCACTAAGAGTTTAATTATGGAAATAGTTTTTCAGATCCTCCTTTTTCATCACCACTTCCAGCACCATATTGAAGGAGAGAGAGGGAGAGAGGAAGAGAGAGCAGGAGAGAGGGAGAGAGGAGAGAAAGAGAGGCTAACCTAATTTACTTCAGATTTGGCCCATAAAAAGATAATAAGATATTTTCCCTTGGGATAGCTCCTGTTTCTTGCAGTACAGATGTTTCAGTGTAGCACACTAACACAGCCACCTTTTTATTTATTTTTTTTCTGAACAAATTTCTTGGATACTACACAGACGCACATATAAACTGTCAGCCAAGGTACAAAATGCAGCACACTCAATTAAATATTACGCAACTATAAATCACCATTAGTATATCTAAATTCATTATGTTGATCAACGGTATCTCTTTCAGAGATGGCCGACATCAGAAAACCCTACATTTATTAATATGCAAGTCAGTGTGTCGATGTATGAGAATCAGTGTGTGCGGTTGCCCTATGAGTTCCTTTTGGTGTTTGGGGAGGAGAGAGAGAGAGAGATAAGGGGAGAGAAAGAGAAACAGACAGAGTCGGTGATCTTACAAAGCACAATAGGCCACTTTATAACAATGGAATATTGTATGGACCATGAATAAACAACCTGATATCAAAATACACCGTCCCTCTGTCATATCCAAAAAAAAGTAGGTATCCTAACAACGCAAGCACGCACAATCGCATAAACAGGCAGCATAGCATATAACACAGACATACAGGAAAGAAGACTTATCCCTATTTCCTTCTCAGTATGGTAATTGATAATTGGGTGTGTATGAATAATTGGTTGGTCAGGCATATACTTAAGGACAAGAGGGGATGGTGCATCCTGCTGTTCGGATCGATAAGTCTCCATTGCCTTCCAGTGGTTTTGAGATGGTTAATGTTGGCTATGTGTGTGGGGTCCCGTGTGCCACTTCTTTAGCTCCTATACCTCCAGTATACCCTATATGTGATGAAGATGATGATGATGATGTAATATAGGTTTTATGCTTCTCTCCTCACACTCCACCTCCAGACCTAAGCGTGCACCGGGGTCAGGTCCTGCTGCGGCTTCCTTAAACAGGACAAACGGCTCGAGTCGCTCGCGAACCAGTTTCAGACTGAAAGACGCTACCCCCCCCCCACCTCCCCCTTCCTCATCCGCCTTCGACTTCTCCTGAACTCTCATCTATCCTCCGTCACCTCCTCCACCACAAATCCCTCCTGGTTACTCACAAACTAATATTAACATGTGGTATTTCTGAACTCCACCCCGACCGCACACACATGCATACGTGCTCACACGCACGCACACAGATGGACAGATACACACACACACACACACATGCTCACACACACACATAAACACATGCTCACACACAAACACACATGCTCGCACAGATACACACACGCACACATACATGCTCACACACAAGCACACAGACGCATACACACACTCTCACACACTCACACACACACACACTAACTCCATAGTGAGATTGTTATTAAACAAAACCAGATTTTATCGCTGTGTGTCTAATATTACTCCTCCCAATAGGGTTGAATTCTGCGGTGTGTTTATTAGTCAGTTACTTTCTGTTTACAGGCAATGTTTGAGCCTTTTGCTGAGTTTGAGACAAGGATAATTACATTACAGTAACAAGTAACAACCTTTAAAAAAAAATTTTTTTTAATTTTTTTAAAAAGCCTCTTTGCCAATCTGTCACAACAAATTAACAGAGCAAAAAGGTACAGTGGTGATTTATATATTATTTAAATTATTGTCCAGTCTAGTCTTGTATCTAAATTAAAGTTAAATATTTGACCTGCTCTGGAGAAGGGGACGATTTTTATATTTAGAATCATGGTTATGAGTGTGGTTTTATCCAGAGAGTATGAAGGGAGGGGAGGGGAGGGGAGGGGGATGGAAGGGAAGGGAAGGGGAGGGGAGGGGAGGGGAGAGGAGGTAATGAACAGGTCTGGATCTGTAGTTCTGCTTTTTTTTTTCTTGCTTTGTCGTCACCCGGCAACCAGTTCTTCCCAGAACTAGCAGTTCTGTGTGAATGGGCTGGTTTTCCGGACTGTTTGTACTGTTTACAGACTCTGGTCTGGTGTCTGTCTCTGCCAGGTTCAGGGGGGGGGGGGTTGTATTTGGACTGTTTGTACAGAGTGGGCCGGCTGGCACCGGTTCGGTCTCATTGTGTCTGTGTGCTTTTCTGCATCTGTTCCCTTTGTGTGGGGGGGGGGGGCGGGGGGGGTGGGGGGGGGGGGAGTGCTAAAAGAAGTGAATGGGAGCACTCTGCTGTGAGGAAAGTGCGTGGGGGAGTGGGGAGGGGGGGGGGAGTGCTAAAAGAAGTGAATGGGAGCACTCTGCTGTGAGGAAAGTGCGTGGGGGAGCATTATCCTGACTCGGCTCCATCGTTCACATTTAAACCTGCCTTTCTCTCTTCTCTATCTTTTCTTCAGTCCCGCATGCAGTCTTTCGGAGAGGAAGGGGGCTGTGATGAGGTGCTGAGGGAAAGGGGAGGAGGAAAAGGGGAGGAGGAGGAGGAGATTCAGGAAATAGGGCCGCCCTGTTTTCCTGAATCTCTGATTTTTAGATTTGGCGGTTGGCCTCCCTCTGATCATTGCTGAAGCTTGCGTGGAATGTTCGTTATCGGAAGGTCAGGTGACTAGCCCTGGGGAGTCCCCATGTTTACGCTCTGGCAGGCTCAAGAGAGCATTTATCTTGACATTAGCTAACAGCACCATGCAGGGATCTGATGAAAAGAGTATTGGCGTAAACTGACCTACGCTGCTTGCACCAAAGACCTTTTTAAGTTGTTACAGCTGCTGTGCTTACGGTTTCCACCAGGGGGTGCCATAAACCGCTGACCCGGAGGGCACATAGCCCAGAATGCACCGGATATTAGATTCCAGCCAACACTCCGACAAGCCCTGTCAGAGCACATTAGAGGTCGATAGGAGTCAGGGTTTTAATTTAGCAAGCTAAGCTTTTCAAAACAGTTAAGTCATTTTGAACCACTGACGATGGCTTCGTACCAAAATGTCAGGAGTTCTGTTCAAATAAAATTAATTAAGCTTAATACATTTCTGAGCCTTTTATTAAGTGCAGACAGCAATCTTATAAGCGTTATTTAGATCCTCTGGCTGGACCAGTGTTTCGTGTGTGACCTGTGATTGGTTGATTCTGATTGGGCCCTTACTGTTTTTGACAAATGTTTTTGTATTTCACAAAGCAGGATTATTAAGTTTGGGGGATAACTGCACAGACTAAAACTCAAAACAACTCATTTTACTTCAGTCCATGCTCCAGATTTGTGAGGATTCCGGGTTTTACTCAGTGTAGTTATCCAGCTAACGCAGTAACCCTGGGGGGTATACTACAAAGCAGGATTACTGAGTTAGCTGGATAACTGCACTGACCAAAACCCGGAACCCTCCCAAATCTGGAACATGGACTGAAGTAAAAAAGAGCTGTTCTGGGTTTTACTCAGTGCAGTTATCCAGCTAACTGAGTAATCCTGCTTTGTGAAATACCCCCCCGATTGGTCAGGTATTTCCTGTTGCCAGGAAACCAGCTGTATACACATTCCTCTGTTTCCCATGGCCCACCACTACAAGGTTTATTTATGCATTTCCCTCTGATCCTCCTGCTTATCTCTCTTTCATGTCCTTTAGCCTGGGGCCTTGTGACCTGGGCTCCATACAAATACTCACCTGCAGTCAAAGATGGCCTCCAGTGCTCCATGTGTCAAGCTGTGAAATGTCCAGCGGTCTCTCCCTCTCTTGATCTCCACTGCTGGGAGTTTCAGCTCATTGAATTCCCTTTCTTTTGTCATTTCGCGAGTGGCGTGCAATTCTCCAGTGTTTCCAGGGTAACGGCGAAGCAGCGTCAAGTTCAGGTTTCGTAAGAGTTCACTGTTGGTTTTTTTTGGGTTCAAAGCTCTTGAGAAAAAGCGCCTGCTTCGCCACTGGTCGGTTGTGTGTTCACTCCAGAAGATAGTAAAAGTAGAAGTGAGACATTAATATGCTTTTTTTTTGGAATGAAATGCTGTTCCCGACTAGCACTCAATGTTCCCTTAACTATGCTGTGACGTTGCATTACATTGTTGTAAAAACATATTAATTATGAAATATGTGAATAATGAATGGAAAAGAGGCCAAATGAGATCAATCATTTTATTATGTCATATGTGAAACAATGTGTGCTTCAATAATTCTATCATAAGTGAGTCAGTGAGCAAAATGTACAAATAAAGTAAGAACAATTACAAAATAAATAGCAACGTCCAGTGGATCTTGTTATTTTCAAAACAAAACATTCCCTGAAATAATAGTTTCCTGTTTGGAAGTATTATGGGATTCTGATTGTCTTGACTTGCTACTGATTAAGCAAAAATAATAAGAAATTATTTCTCTCTCTCTCTCTCTACACATATATATAGGTAAAAATATGATACTGGAGAGATTTTTTTAAGTGATTTTCATTTGTTTACCAAAGTGTCTTGTGTTTACTTTATGGGAAAGTTTTACTTGTATGTGGTACTTCATATAGCCATGTAATACATAACATAAACTCATGGGCCAGACTTTCTTGAATTGTTTTTTTACCCATTAATAGGACACGAATTAGGACACGAAAATGTATACATTTTCGTGTCCTATTAATGGGTAAAAATCGAAAATTTACAACAGTTCAAGAAAGTCTGGCCCATGAGTTTATGTTATGTATTACATGGCTATATGAAGTACCACATACAAGTAAAACTTTCCCATAAAGTAAACACAAGACACTTTGGTAAACAAATGAAAATCACTTAAAAAATCTCTCCAGTATCATATTTTTACCTATATATATATATATATATAGATTTTTTATTTATTTTTAAAATAAGTAAACCTGGAAATGTTGTACGATGATTAGAAAAAGAACAGTCCCACCCCACAGACACAGGCTTCAGGAGTCATTTACCCGTGAGCTTTAATATCATTGCAGACAGAATCATTTTGGATGTAAGAAGTATATAAACAGCAAAATATCCCCCTATATGTGTAACCCTGAGCTGTGACCGTGAGGGCCCTCCAGCAGAAGAAAGGGCTGGAGTCAGTGTAGTGGAACGGGAGCATAGGGTCAGATAATGGTGCCTGCGTTTTGTAAATCTTAGATTCCTCTGTCTCCTATAATCCTCCTTCAGTCCTGGGAAATAAATAAAGAGAAAAACAGGGATGAAGTGGTGAGACTCGCCATACCCCACGACTCCAGCAACAGCATCATCAACACATAAATCAACGGCGCAAAATAATTGGCAAATCGCACCGTACTCTTGCACTCTTTCCTGCATTATAAACATGTACGCTCATCCAATATATCTTCCACTATTTTCCACACTACATGCTAGACACTACACACTACATTCCCCTGTGTACTTAGCGTGCTACTGGAAGGCTAGTGTATCTCTCACTGAGAATGGTAACCTTTAGGCGGCAGGTGAAAAGCTAGCGGAGGCTTGCTGCAAGGACCTATAAGGACCGAGCCACTCTCTAATCCAGTACTGGTCTTCTGATTGGCCGTACCAAGAATATTAATTACCTAATCCAGTCCCGGACTTTGGATTTCCTCTGCCAAGAATATCAATAATTACCAAATCCAGTGCTGCTCTTTGGATCAGCTGTATCAAGGAAATTAATGATTTAATCCAGTACTGGTCCTCGGATTGACTGTACCAAGAGTGGGAGCCGTGTGTGCAGGCTTTGTGTTGACTATGACTATTTGTTTTGAATATTTATGTGTATTTTTTTACGTTTGTTACATGTGTCACTTATTTTGCACACCGGGGGACAGTCCCAGGGAGATGCACAGGTGAGCACAGGTGAGCAGGAAGTAATTACATTCTGTTGGCTGGGACAGCCGTTGGTTCAGCCCTGTGGCATAGCCAGATCTGTTTTTATTGAGCCCCAAGTCTTATTGACAATTAATTCCCACTATGTGAAATATGTAATATTTAGGTGAACTGGAGACTCTAAATTGCCCATATGAGTGTGTGAGTGAATATGGCGTGCGTGCCCTGTGATGTCATTTCTCTCTGTGTTGTCATAGAGCTGTAAGTCACTCTGGATAAAAATGACCAACTGCAACTGTATATGGGGGAGCCAAAAAGCTCATGTTTTGGGGGGGGGGGGGGGGGTCACTGAAATGACAAAGATACTGCAACTACTCTGCGATCTCAACCCCCCCCCCCCCCCCCACCCCCCCCGCAGTCCGCGATTTACCATGTGACATTCAGGAAATTTTATCCCAGTGGAAGTTTCCCCCGGACGCCCCCACCCCCCACCCCCCACCCCCCACAGGCACTAAGCCTCTAATCTTAAGAAATGCTAGGAACCCCCCTGGTTCCGCCCTGTACCAGACTGCATTGAATTACACTGCGTGGCTACAAGCTAAATCCAGAATATTGAAACGAGCTAATCAAGTCTATTCTTCAGACGGAGCTATGGGCTGGGCCACGTCTGCATGACAAATAGCTGGATTAGATAACCCAGAGTAATGGTACATTTGGAAAATGGCTTCTTGGTATTCAGGGAAGAACTTTGCAAAGCTAATAGATAATGTAGTGAACAGACTTTGATACATCCGCTGCACAGTAGGTCCAGAGAGACACCAGCCCCCGGTTTAATATTCAACTTCCTATTGATTTTTCCCCCTTAATAACTGCTGGTAAGAGGCTTTAATGATTACATTGCTTCAGTCAGATGCTGTCCCTACAGTAGGCCTACGGTGATATGGTTCAGCCTGTATTGTTTTTTTCAAGCACAATGTTTGTTGAAATGTAGTAAGGGGCCATATTTAGACACCCCACCCACACAAATACTTTTGAACATCTTTGTCTAAGTTTGATCACAGTGACTGCAGGTGCTGTACTGTACACTGTAATGTATGCACAAGGTTGTGGGCTAGGGCCACTGTGGGAGACGGTTGTGAGAACGTTGACACAACGTTCAATGTTGCCTGGTGCCTTTAATTTTCCCTAAAACTCTTCAAAACCCGCCAGCATCAATTGACTCCCATACAAATCTCTCCCAGGTTTGTTCCCCATACCTACTTTTATAATGTCCCAGCTGTCATTGTCGCCCATACATTTTTTACTGTAAAATTCCCCTGTGACGTTTCCACAACCCTACATTTCGGGGAATTTTACTAAATCTGGCAACCCTAATGTTGTTTACTTACCTTCTCGTTACTGCTGCGACAGTCGCCACCCAGGCAGCCCATGCAGCCGTTAAGGACCTGAATGGCACACAGCAGCATCTGTAACAGGCCCAGGCCCAGTATGATGGAGAACAGAACGATGTGCCACAGTACGATGTTATCCGGCTTCAGGCATACGGTAGTCCATAGGTCTTTGTTCACCAGATAGCTCTCGCTGTCGGGAAATGGTAGAGAGAGTATGGGCTGGTAGGACGTTCGGTGTGGGAGAGAGTGTCAGGTCAGGGTGAGAACACTCGGCAAACAGACTGCTACTGTCTTTCAGTGTGCTCGTGAACAGTTGCTCTCGGTTTTCAGTTTGGTTCAACCTGTGGCAATAAAGCACGTGTTGTGTTTCATCGGGGGAAACTATTAGGCCTAGCTGTCAACTGACACAGCGTTTTCCGAGTGCTGCAGTGGTTTTGACATACTGTAAAGGCATTGGGAATAGTAGGTGCTGTATTTTGACTGAGCTGGGGTTATTTTGTGCCCTGCATTTGTCATTGCCTGCAGAATGCCTTCACATTGTGAAAGTTTATATGGCAGCGCCATCTGCAGGCAACTAGGAGTACTGCAGTCCCCCTTATTTTCAGCAAGACGTAACAGGTTGTTGCTACGAGACACTGAGAACTTGCGTCCGTCTTCCCAACAAAAGGAAGCACATTCACACATCATGTAGTGAACAATAGTCTGATTATCTTAACGGAAATGACAATACAATATGTTTGTTCGCAAATCGCAATAATATGTATCTTTTGTTAACCACTGTAGATAGTATGCCTACTTATGACTCTAAGGTAATGCATGCCAGTGAATAAGAAGAGGAGGGCGTTGTTTAAGATGGCTGGCTTTACTTTTTGGGGACGTCCTCGAACGGGTATTCCCATTCCCCGGACTGGACTTGACATTTGGGACCGATGGCCAGACCGGCTGACGAAACACTCGTGCTGTAGATCGCCCCCACCAGACCAAACGCGGAGGAGAACACGGAGTTCAGCATCTGTCACGACAGAAACACACATAATCACACACACACGCGCAATGTAACCATGGTGCTTTTTTGCGTCAATAAATAAATAAATAATTAATGTGTTTTTTTGTGAGCCTGCATTACAAAGCAATAATAATCATTTAAACTGTAGGGAGATGGTACGTTTTTATTAAAAAGGACAACAAAATAATATTTAATGTGTTATAAGTAAATAAAATGAGCAAACAATATACCAGGCGCTCTGGGTAAGTGTTCAGTTACTTTGTTTTTATGAGTAGGAACAATCTGCTTGGTTCCGGAGATTCAGTACATTCAGTCTCTGGGGGGGGGGGGCGGGCTTTTACATTTCCAGAACTGCATGGATTCACTCACCCGGCAACGGTTTCCACAACAACCCTTTCCACAGCAACCTTTCCCCCCTGCTCTGATGGCTGAGCAGCTGGGACATAGCATCTGAAAAGCACAGATGCATCACATTATTCCTGTGGGGCCCGGCGGCACAGCTCTAAGCACGTGTCCTCATAAGTCACTAAACAGCGGGAAAGGCCCCTTTTCACAGCTTGCAGTTTCATTGAGTCCTATGTCTATTTATAACTGTTGATTTTGTCCATTACAACCAGATGGGAACACAGGATAGTGACAGTCATCTTAAGTTGAGTTGTAGTGGTCCAAAGATATACAGACGGGTAACATATAAAAGGAAAAACCCCTACAGTGAGGGGGTCCGGTGCCTCTGTTATGCTGTGGGGGGCATTTTCCTGGCATGGTTTGGATCCACTTTTCCCCTAAGAGGGAAGGGTCACTGCAAATCAATACAAAGTTATTCTAAGTGATCACCTTTATCCTATGATGAAACCTAGGATGACAATGCCCCCCCCATCCACAGGGCATGAGGGGTCATGAAAATTATGTGAATCTGGAATCTGCTATGGCCTTCGCAGTCACCAGATTTCAACCCAATTGAACACCTATGGGAGATTTTGGACCAACGTGTTAGACAGTGCTCTCCACTACCATCAGCAAAACACCAAATGAGGGAATATCTTTTGGAAGAATGGTGTTCCATCCCTCCAGTAGAGTTCCAGAGACTAAAATCTATGCCAAGGCACATTGAAGCTGTTCTGGCGGCTCGTGGTGGCCTAACACCTTACTAAGACGCTTTTAAGGTATATCCTTTAATTTGTCACCCGCTGTGTATAGATTAGAGAACAATAGATTGAATGATTGCAATATTTACTCTAATGTTGTATTATAGCTGTTGTGTGCAAACCCTTTCCAAAAAGGCTGGTAGGTTTAGTTTCAACAAACTCATTACAAAAGTTGGTGGGCAGTCCTTGGTCCAGAGAAACGTGATACTAGATGATGTGTGCGCGCATGTATACATGTCGTATGCATGAGCTGGCACGTGCAGAGAGAGAGAGACGTCTCACCCCACCATCCCTCCGTCCATCGCATTCTCCTGCCAAAGGGGCTCTAGCAAAGGCTAGAGGCGGACCTGATTTTCAGCATATCCCCCCCCCCCCCCAAAAACAGTCTGTCCATGGCCCTGCTTGTGAGCATAAGTGTGTGTGTCTGTGTTACGCCCCTTAATGCCATTGCACTTTGAAACAAGCAATTAATAATTAAGGATTAACAGAGATAAGATAACAGACCACATCTGTCAGTATACTTTGAATGTTGGACCCTGGAATAAGCAGCACCCTTTAAGCGCACGTGCAGAGGAAGCTCAGGATTCCCTCGACAAACATGGGGAACCCGAAAGACACAACCCCAAAAAAGCTCCCGTAACCTAAAGTACTTATCTTAAATATTTAGAATGGCAGGAACTGAATCTGCAAAAGGAAACATTTGCTATCAACTCAAAAACAAAAACAAAGTAAAGATCTATTGAACATGATGCCTCCATTATATAATGCTGTACTACCCTCTTTACTCTGTTAAACCACAACACAGAGGCTGGAATTACTGGAAGCCTATGACATATTTCAACTGCCAGGAAAGTGCCTGTCTCACGCCGTGAGTAACCTCTGGAGCCTGTTCCACAAAGCAGGATTACTGCGTTAGCTGGATAACTGCACTGAGTAAGAGAAGCAGGATTACTGCGTTAGCTGGATAACTGTACTGAGTAAAACCCGGAACCCTCCGGATCTGGAACATGGACTGGAGTAAAAAGAGCTGTTCCGGGTTTTACTCAGTGCAGTTATCCAGCTAACTCAGTAATCCTACTTCTGGAACAGGCCGCTGCTCACCTTGGGTTGAGCTAAAATATGTGAGTGCAATTATCACATCCAGCAGTAGTTTTAGTCAGAATCCAGGCTTGTGACTAAAGAATCACACGAGTACTGGTCTTGGCTCCTCTTCCCATGTAGCATTCTAGGGTTCGGTCCCTCAAGCGAAAGCAGCTGACCTCAAAACGACCCAGGAATAAGCCAGCTGTGAAAGTTGTTTGTATATATTCAAATAAATTTTATGTGTACGGTGCTTTTTAGAGGTCACAAAGACACTTTCGATGAAAATATGACACAGCCAAAATCTCCACACAAAAAAAATACCCAGCAAAATATATTTTTTTAAATTCTACAGTGAGAAGCAAAAAAAAAAAAAAAAACTTCAGTGATGAGAAAAGAATTCCCTGTGGAAATAAATCATAGGAGGAATCTGACTACAGAGAGAGTGCCCATCCTCTGCTAGCTGGCCTAGTGTCAGTCAGGCTAAATTGTAATATAGAGGTAATGTGGAATCTATTGGGGCAAATAGTCATAATGGTGGTGAAAATTATAGCCTGAGGTAGAAAACCTGCTGGTAAAATAGACCATCCGAGCAAAGAAATGTAAATGAATATGTAGAACAGAAGAGCAAGGGGATGCATCCAGGCATCCTATAGAGTATATACATATAATATGAGTAGTACCAGTGTAACATTTCTTTAGGGAACTTAGCGAGCGCTAACTAGGTATAGTTCTAACCCTGGTTAGAAGCGCTGCCAAAAGATGTTACTCACTATTTCCTGGCTTCAGTTTAGCACTCTACCACACTTGCCAAATGGGCGTTGTCCACATTTGCAGAAGTTGGCTGGCTAGATATATTTATCGGTAGAAGCCAGTCTGAGTCTTGCTATCGTTTAATCTAAGTCAGTTAAATTAGTCTTTTTGCCTTTTCATTCTGCTGCACTGAATTTCTGATCAATGGTCTTGACATTAATTTTTCAGATCACTGGATGAGTTATACTATCCTTTTAACATTGGCCTTTAAAACCCTTTTTTAACAACTCAGAATAAGTTCTGGCAGAGAGGTAAAGTTGCTCCTTGTTTATCCAGCCAGTACGTTTGAAGATATCAACACAGAGCTTTTATAAGCGAGAAACAGTGCTCATCATAAACACACAGGGTCATCAGCCAGAATCAGAGGATTGCTCCATTTCCCCACAAACTCAAAACCCCCCAAATCAGAACTCAGCTGTGATGGTAGAGGATGCGGAAGTGGTGCAATACTCACAAAGAGCCCCCCTCCAATCAAGCCCCCCATAAGCCAGACTTGCAGGGTGATGTTGTTGTTCTCCAGGATCTCTCCGTTGGGGAAGAACAGCAGAACGTTGGCTATCATGCTGGCGAAGGCGGTGGGGAGCAGGATCAGGCCGACGACCCGGGCGCATTTACCTGTACAGCACATGGCGGTTTCTCTCTAACCGCCAACACGGTCACACGGGAGGGTCTGAAAGGCAGGCGGCCACGGACGGACGGACGGACGGACGGACAGAAGAGCCGGAGTGACCAGAACCACAGGTCCGCAGTGAAGACTGTTAGGACTACGAAGGAGAAACTTGGTTTGTGGATTTTTAATATATTTTTTTGGTTACTGAAGAAGTTGTTTCTGGACTTTTCAATCTGTCTTTTAATATATATATTTTTTAAATTAAATTCCCCCTCTTCTCTTTCTCTCTTCCTGCTGTTCTCTTGCCGTCTGTCGCGCTCTCTCTCTCTCCCTCCCTTCTTGCCAAGGGCACAGCCAGCCTTTGTCTGGCAGATCAACTGAATCACATGGAAAACTGGGATGCCCTTTGGTACCAGGACCGATGTACCTTGCTGATATTTGAGCCATTTATGGTTTGTTTGAACAAAAAAAAAAAGAAAAAAAAGGAGGGGGGAGCTAATGCCACTTGGTGATAGGACAGCCCGGTCGTTTCTGTGAGGCCGATCGATCTCTACGTGGGGATGCTGACGTATCTGGGGATGATAGCGTTGACATACAGAGGATCGACCCTGTCGTCAGACACTGTTATCACCCTCTCTTGGCACCCATTTCTCGTTCTCTCACACTCTCTTCACAGTTACCGCCCTTTTTATGATCATTGACTTTATTTCAACTATAATGGCTATTGCTGATGGGGGCGATAATATTATCTTATCGGCGTTAATACAATGTACAGGTGCTGGATCTGTCATGTGTGCTTTGCGTGTGTGTCTTTGTGTGTGTGTTCTAGACTGGATATAAGTCCCTTGCAAAAAACGTGAAAGAACATATAAATTCCAAGTGAAGCAGATCTAATATACAGTGGGGACGGAAAGTATTCGGGCAGTGAAACAATTTTTGTTGTTTTGGCTCTGACTATGAGGTGAAAGTGCTTGCAGCTTTAATTTTTACATCCATAAGGGGAGAATCGTGTAGCAATTGTAACACTTTTTATACACAGCCACCCCCCCCCCATTTTAGGGGACGAAAAGTAATTGGACAAATTAACATAAACTTAATATTTGGTTGCACATCCTTTGCATGCCATGACTTTCTGATGTCTGTGACCCAACAACATCAAAAGACTCAAACCATCACTCTGCTGCCAGATATGCAGTAGATATGGATGGATCACTTTAAGGGTTGTTTTCTCCCAAATTAGAGTTCAATCGGAAAATAAGTCAGGAGTAACCATGCCAACCATGTGATCCATACTGTTCCAGCATAATTTACAGCTTAATCTAGCCCAATTGCTCCACAGTTCACCCAATATGGATGTATGAACCCTCAAATTACAGCTGAAAGTCTGCACTTCAACCTCATAGTCACTATTCCATTTCAAATCCAATGTTCTGGAGTACAAAACAACAAAAATGGTTTCACTGCCCAAATACTTTCCGTCCCCACTGAATTTCTCAAAAACTGGGGGTTTTAAAAAAAACATTTAAAAGTGTGGGGTTTTTTTCATGTCAAAATAACAAATGGAGAAAATAATTGTGGCAATATATCCATTAATACATATATGTTTAAAGTAATAACATACATACGTATATGTTTAAAAGTAATATGTCAATTGAAAAAAAATTTTTATGAACATATAAATACTCTACCAAGGTATTTATTAAGTTTCTATTTTATGCATTAATACAGCCTTATGCGTCCACAGCGATCTGCTACATCGGATCTGTTACCTGTTCCCTCCCTACAACAGCCTGGCCTTTGACTGGCCAGGTCCAGACTCATCTCCTGCCTGGCCTTTGATTGGCCAGGTCCAGACTCATCTCCTGCCTGGCCTTTGATTGGCCAGGTCCAGACTCATCTCCTGCCTGGCCTTTGATTGGCCAGGTCCAGACCCTTCTCCAATCTGAAAACTCATCTCTTCAATAAAAACCTCACCCACAACTCTAACCACGACACCCAACATGGTCCATCCTAACCTACACTAGACAAATCACTTGCCCACTATGCACTCACTTCACCCACTTGGACTCTAGTGTTACAGTATGTACTCGTTTTTGCATATTAAGTTAGACATACACTCTTGAACTAGGTGTAGTCCTTACTGTTAATGCCCGTTCCAGTTTTCATGGCACTCTGTCAGAAGTTAATCATTGACCCCTGGCAGTGTTGACTCCTGGTGGAGCCAGTGTTGACCCCTGGCAGTGTTGACTCCTGGTGGAGCCAGTGTTGTGGCTGATACTGTGCTCACTGCAAAAATGCCCTGGATTAGAGGGTCTGCTAAGTACCAAATTGTAATTTTTTGTTGTTTTGATGTGAGTTTTATTGTTGTATCTGAAACTATATGTAGTGCTGTCCTTCATGGTCAGGTCTCTCTTGGAAAAGAGATTTTTATTCTCAATGGGGCTAACCTGGTTAAATAAAGGTTAATAAAAATATAAATAAATAAAATTTTACCTATTCTGTATTTGTATATGTCTAATGAGTGGGTGTCATAGGTTTATAGTCAGGCAATATCAATACATTGCGTGGTGACTGATCTTTTAGTGTTGGCTCTGCTCTGAGTTGTTTAGAAGAGTTTGGACAGTCCTGTAAATGGACTCTGTAGCCCACGTGGGCGGTGAAGGCAGCCACGCCTCCGCCAAAGGACTGTCTTTACATTTTGGCAGGATTGGTTAGATATACAGCACGTGCTTTGCATCCGGTTTAGGATGCAATGTTTGTGCACAAAGCAATTTCACGTTTAACGGGAAAGTAAAGCTTTCGGAGTGAAATGCAATAAGCCTATGCATTGTTTTCCGAAATGTGTAGGCCTACTATAATTCAATGTGGCACGAAAGAATGAATAGGCCCTAGATCATTTCAAAAAGCAATTCAATACTGATGAAAATAAATCACGGACGACGACGTAGGCTACATCGTATTTGGACAAAAAAAAAACCCGGCAACATTCTGTGCTTTTCTGCAGAAACATGTAAACACGCGAATGTTTTCGACATGAATGCGTTAAGTGGTGAACGTTTGTTGTCATGTGATGTTAATCCGGTAAAGTGAAACACCTGTCATTGGAATACTGAACGTCATGTCTGGTGGATGAAAGATGCAGTTGTTCAGTGAAGAAAACAAACGTTCCTGAGTTAAATTATGTAGTTTGAGCTGTGACACCCGTTATTTGCAGATAAACGAGGTCTGTCTAACAGCGGCTGTAAACATCAACAAATTGAAGAGGGGTAAGTAATTTTCTTACTTAACTTATACCTGTGTATACCTATGCATGTGTATACCTTATACCTGTGTATACCTATGCCTGTGTATACCTTATACCTGTGTATACCTATGCCTGAAAACAAAAACACATTTATGATCAGTGGACTAGTGACATTTTTTTCTGCCCATTCTAAAATAATTAAAATTTATTTGTTTATTTTACAGGTACAATGCACAATAAAATATATTGCACCAGATATAGCTAAAAGCTATCCTCTTCCATCATCCTCTCTCTCTCTCTCTCTCTCTCTCACACACACACACACACACACACACACACCTGTTTGATACTGAACTGTGCTTTGAAATGCATTCCTTTCATGTCCAAATTTCTAAAAAGACACAAGACACAGCAGGTTATTTTGTAAAATAATCTATTTAAAGGATGACACAAAAAGTAAAAGCATAATGATTACTTATATAATTGTTCAAAATTATTTAAGGAATGACATTTTTATTTAAAAATAAATTCCCAGTGTTGTATGGTACATACAGTTGAAGTTGGAAGTTTACATACACTTAGGTTGAAGTCATTAAAACTAATTTTTAATCACTCCACAGTTTTTTCGTTAGCAAACTATAGTGTTGACAACTCAGTTAGGACATCTACTTTGTGCATGACACAAGTAATGTTTCCAACAATTGTTTACAGACAGATTATTTCACTTTTAATTCACTATATCACAATTCCAGTGGGTCAGAGGTTTACATACACTAAGTTGACTGTGCCTATAAATTTTTAATATTTGGTGACATATCCTTTGCATGCCATGACTTCCTGATGTCTGTGACCCAACAACATCAAAAGACTCTTGATATCTTATTTTTTGGTACAAGCGATACTATAACGTCTCTGCATTTGAATGGATCTCTATGGGAATTGTGGGGTGGGACTAGATTTAGCTGTAAATTATGCTGGAACAGTATGGAATACATGATTGGTAAAATGGCTGTAAGTCATCAAGGGTCTGAGGTATCAAACGAGCCTCAAATCATCACTCTGCTGCCAGATATGCAGTAGATATGGATGGATCACTTCAAGGGTTGTGTCTCCTGACAAATTTTCCTATTGAACTCTATGGAAAAATAAGTCAGGAGAAGAAACCCTCTATATCTACTGTATTTCTGGCAGCAGAGTGATGATTTAAGGCTTGTTTTATACATCAGACCCTTGATGACTTAGAGCCATTTAGCCAGCCATGATATGCGACCAAATATAAAATTTAAAGGGACAGCCAACTTAGTTGTCAACTTGCCAACACTATAGTTTGCTAACATGAAATCTGTGGAGTGGTTAAAAATTAGTTTTAATGACTTCAACCTAAGTGTATGTAAACTTCCGACTTCAACTGTATATACTGTATATCATTTCTACATTTAAGTAATATTGTGTGTGGTATGTCAACAATCCATCCATTGTTTGTGTGTATATTATGATATTTAAATATTTATTTTACAGAAATACTGAATTTCCTTCCTCTCATCTTTCCAGTTTCACTGCTGTTCTAGTACTACTTTGCAAGTTGTGATTCAAACATACTCTTAACCTCCTAGCACCCTGCCCGAATCTCCACCTACCGACATACCTCCTCCAACCAGCTGCCCCCATCTCATACCCCCCCCCCCCCCCCCCCCCGGCCTGCTCAAACCCACACTTTGCTTTTGCCCTTGCTCTTGCCCTTGCCCCCGCTCTCCGCCGCCCCCCGCTGGCCGCAGCAGCCCCCCGCGAGGCCACGGTGCCGGGAGGCGGGCAGGTTCTTGTAGACAGCTCGGCTGTAGGGGATGAAGCACAGCCCCAGCTGCAGGTGGCGGGCGAGGCGGCAGTACGCGGCCAGGGCCAGGACCAAGAGCGGGGTGACCAGCAGGAACCCCACAACCAGCAGGGCCACGCACCCACCATCACTCAGCAGGTCAGAGCAGTACAGGGACGAGCCGTGGGGGCGCACCTGGAGATGGGGAGAGGAGAGGAGAGGAGAGGAGAGGAGAGGAGAGGAGGGGAGAGGAGGGAGCGTCAAGTCCTGTTTGTGTACACATCTGGGTGCTGTATCATAATGGATAAAGTGGTATATTAATGTTGTATAATGGTGTAAGATGGAGTTCAAATCACTCAACGCAGCAGGTGCTCAATCACAAAGCCCCCCCCACTTAAAGGATGGTAATTACTTGTATTCATGTGTCTGAATAAGTCTTATTATAAACACAATTCCGGTCACCGCTGTAATGTGTCACCTTGGCCACAGCTAGCAGTCACGGCAGTTGAAAGTGTTACAGAAACTGAGAACGGGGCAACAGGGCTATTCTTGCCAAATGAGACAATTCACATTATCACATGCTGTTGCCATCGTCGTTGGTGTGATTGGTGGTTATTTATTCATTGTTGGCTGTCTTGATCGAAGAGCTTTGGGGTTCAGATTGACTCTGAATCCTGTATTTCTGACAACTGTCATTTGTCTAAACAAATAAAAATTTCTTGATTCCTTCCTATGGCTAAGGAACTGGGCTGTAACCCAAAGGCTGCAGGTTTCATTCCAAGATGGGGCACTGCCACTGTACCCTTGAGTGCAGTACCTAAACTGAATTGTTTCAGTATATGGATACTATGTTTATATGTAAGCTGTGTAAGTTGCTTTGGAAAATACCGGCTGCTAAATGCCTAAACTGTACTGTAAATGTGGTTCAGTGGTTAATGCTGAGGTGGCGAATCTCTCCTTTTTTTAGTTTTTTTGTTCCTGAGAACAAAGAAAGTTCATTCTTTGATAAAAATGAGCCAGCAGCCATATCACCCCCCCCCCCCCCCCCATGTTAAACAGTGGAGGCTAAGGCTGTGTCCGAATCAACACCCTTCCATTCTATTGAGTATGCTAGTTGAGTCCGCTGGATGAGAACGTTATTAAGTAGGCAAAATGTTTTCTAAATGTAGCGTACTTAAAATCCCTGATTGATAGACTTATTTCCAGGTTTTTCGCTGATAATAGTATGGAGGATATTCTTCGCTTACTGCATGTCACTAAACAGTATGCAGTAAGCAATAGACAGTATGCAAGTACACAGGAGACAAGACTCTAATTTGGACACAGCCCTGGGGAAATCCGGTTGCTGCTACTGTACAAGTTGGCCTCTTGGGGGCATACTTTCCTCTTTACCAAAACCTAATTATTTAGTGTAGTGATGAGTGCACAGTCCTGAAGGAGATGTTAAAGACCCTGTACAATCACTTTTTCATGCGTTTGAAGTCTTCATCCAGCCAGAAGATAAAATTTCATGCTTGTTTTTTTTCCAAAAAAATTAAATAATCTTTTTGGTGTAAACTATAGTATGTAATTTCTAAACACTAGTGCAGGAGGTCTGTCTATTCTGTATGTATATTGGCTTCAAGTTCATTTCAGATTTTCAGCCCCTAAAGAGTCGTGCACATTTTCCTTAAAAAAACAATCAAGAAAAAAATCCCCAAGAACATTGTTGCTTTCAGGATAAAAAAACTTATTTAAATTGCCAACTGAATAAAATAGGCATAATATCATAGTATTTTATTTATAATTTGACTGTTAAAAGATTATGATTTTTATTGCACAAGGTCTTTAATCTAAGAGCCTGGCTCACTGGTCACTGAAGATCCTGTGGCATTTATTTATTTATTTTATTATTTCGTAAGGTTAGGGGTGTTTTCCCAGTGCCCATTCTTTCTACATCTGGGTAGCTAATCACTGCCCCTTTCAGACGACAGTAATCCCTTGAATTCTTCACCAACCTTGAATCCCCGTTTTGCCACAGCGAAAGGTAGAGATCTCAGTCGAGACCTCAGAGAGATCTCTGCTTAAACGAAGGCTGGTAAATAATGTAAGTCCTTAAGATGCCAAACCACCTATTCCACTTACTGTATTTGGTTTGGTGGGTTCTATTGACCATCTGGACTTTCCTCAGTTAATCATCCTGGTGTGACTCATCTACCACTATAAAGGGAGGAACTGGCTTGGCAGTGCCTTAGGATCTGCGCTCATAGCATTCCCGTCCTCCCGGCGTTCCGGGACAGGAGGGGGTCGCGGAAGGAATGGCGGAGGAGACGGGAAGGAGGAGAGGGCGTGACCTGGCTATTCTGGAATGCGTTTCAGAGGTGAGGACGGACGGACACAGAACAGACACACTGGACAGGAATGCTTGACTTGAACACACGGCTACACGCATACCTTAATGTACACAGTACACACACACACGTTTGCACGCAGGATACATGCACGCGCATTTACACACACGCGCACACGTGTTTACACATTCGCCAATGTTAATTGAAGTGTAATTCACGTTGCTTTTGTCTGTCTTAAACAGCCAAAATGAGGAGAAATTCCAACACAAAAAAACCCCCAAAAACCTTGTGACTGACTTTATCTCTTCCCCTTTGCTCTTATCCTCTCTCCTCTCCGCTTTTCTGCCCTCAGTAAAATGGAGGAGGTAATCCTTAGTAAGCCGGTCACATAAGGTGACTGATTGGCCTGAACAGGGAAGAATCCTGTCACGAATTTAACGGTTAACGACTGTAATTAGTGCTTTGGACAAGGAAGAGAAAAGAATGTCCCTGCATCAGGCTCCCTGACCTGCAGTGACCCCGGATTGGTGGGTGGGGGGGTGCAGTCAGTGTGTGTGTCCCAGAGCGGGGGGGGGGGGGGGGGGGGCGCTGATCCTGGCCGCGTGCGTGCGTGCGTACTTTATTTTAGTTTTTTGTGCGTTAGTGTGTTAGTTTGAATTGTGTTACCTGTATGACACCCAAACAGGGCCAAATCAGCAGCATTGCCTTCACATTGCATCATCCCCAACCACAGCAAATGGCCACAATGAACGCTGCTGTCTGCCCATATTAAGCCCCTTAGATGAGCATTTTTATAATTCTTCCCACAGTTCAATTGTAAGTAGACCCGCAATTGTAATAATTGTGGGTGGAGGCAAAATGGCCCAACAGTCATTCACTCTGAACCTGAAATAAACAAGCCAGCCTGGTTCCTCTTCTACAGAGAAATGTGTGTGTGTGTGTGTGTGTGTGTGTGTGTCTGTGTACGTATGTATGTGCATGCTTATGTGTGTGGTGTGTGTGTGTGTGTACGTATGTATGTGCATGCTTATGTGTGTATGTGTGTGTGTGTGTGTGTGTGTGTGTGTGTGTGTGTGTACATACGTTCGTACGTATGTGCATGCTTATGTGTGTGTGTGTGTGTGTGTGTGTGTACGTATGTGTGTACGTATGTGCATGCTTATGTGTGTGTGTGTGTGTGTGTGTGTGTGTGTGTGTGTGTGTGTGTGTGTGTGTGTGTGTACGTTCGTGCGTACGCGCGCGTGTGTGTGTGTGTGTCTGTGTCTGTGGCGGGGTGGGGAGCAGGGAATGAGGGTTAATCTGAGGGTTAACCTCACCATGCTCTTAAAGTATTCACTGCTGACATCATCCTCCCCCAACCCCCCAAAAAAACTCCCCCCCCTCCTCACCTCTTCACAGTAATGTTCCCTCAGCAGCAGTGAGTATAGCCCCGAAATCTGTCTGCATCTTCAGCCATGTTTTACAACCATGTTGTTTGTTTTATACTTCCCATTCTCACTCATACTTCCTAACTAAGATACATGCTTAGTCACTGTACACCCACACGCATGTACACACACACACACGCACACACACACATGCACACACACACGCACACACACACGCACATACCGTAGAGTGGCACAGGAATCCGAACACAACCATGACGATGGCGGGCGTGAGGATAAGGCCGAACACCAGTCCGGCCAGGCAGCCGTTGACCGCCGCGATGACCAGGTTCTGTGCGGTCACCAGCACCGAGCAGGCCCAACAGTCCAGAGAGCCCCTCAGCTCCAGGGGCGCGTCCCCCCCACCGTCCGCCGCCGAGTACGGGGGCGGCACCACCACCCCTGACCCCCCCACTGGGGCTCCCTCAGGGATGGCGGAAGCGTTGGCGAGGTGGAGGTGGGAGTTGGCTTGATGGTGCAGGTGGTGGTGGTGGAGCTGGAGTCCGGGATCCTCCCCCAGGTCGAGAGGGTGGTGGGGTGAGCCCTTCTCCAAAGTGCCAGTCAAACTCATGCTGAGCTCTAGAAGGAGGAGCCAAGTATTCACAGTGGTCACACTCACGTCAACGCTGTTATAGACTCATAGGTGGGGCCTAACACCCTAACAGTGGAAACTAAAATATATTATCGATTTATTTTGTACACAAACGCATGAGTCACTGCAGACTGAGACCCTTGGTGTGTTCAGGCTTGACACAGTTCTGTATAGTTTAGACAGTAGGGAATTGGGAACGCAGATGGGCTGAGTAGCCTGTGCTAATCTTCCTGTATCATTTCTTATGCAGGGATAATAAATTTGAGATGAGATGATGTCGTAACTTTTTGCTTAGAAACCAGAGAGGAGCTCCACCAATCATGGAGTACGTTGGTCGGACGAAATGTAGCAACCCTGATGGTGATTGGTTGATACTTTCTGGAAATATTCCAGGAACCCCTTTTCAATGGTGGGACTATAGCCAGAAGGTATCCACCAATTACTGTTGGCTTTGTTCTGTTTTCTGTTACCATTGTATTCCCTGATTGGTGGAGAACTCTGGTTTCTCAGAGAGAAGTGATGATGTCAATGCCTTGCCTATTTCCTGATCTACATTCTTACTGAAGGGTAAAACATGTATTGTATGGTTCTTGAGGGAATTAAATAAATGGGCCTTCTTATTAATATGTGTGGTTTGCTTGCAGTCTGGGTTCTCTCCACTGCAATGGACTGTGCGTGGTCTAGTTTTAGGGTCCAGGTGTTTGTTGTTCCACCATGAACTGGTGGCAAGTTCTAGATTTGCTCTTTGATGAATACCCTTGTTTTTGAAAAGGAATACATGCGTATGTAGTCCCCCCCCCCCCCATCACAGTCCGGTTAGTGACATAATTGCGTGTGAAGTTCATAGGAAGGTTTTGATCGGTGGTTTATCTTAAACAACGATCGGCCTCTCCAGAGTACGCTTTCTAAACTGAACTTTTTAATGATTTATCTGAAAAGTGGATGGCCCGAGGGGAACGTATAGTGAGCTGATAAAACGAGGCGAGATGAAGGGTGGAACACGACAGGGAGATAAGATGGAAATGTGATGAAAAGAGCAAATTTTCAATCAAAGTTCAAGAGAAGTGCCATGACATCAGACAAGCAGCTAATGAGTTAAATCAAGTCACGACCAGTCGGTGGCAGACAGCGGTACCTAAAATCTTATGTTAATTAAATAAAATAACATGCGATTAAGATTCAAATTAAATAAAAAATGTAAAAAATAAATAAATAATGATAATTGACAACACCATTTAACGGGACTGTTAAATGTTCAAATATATAAATGTTTTAAACCTCCCTTTATTTTTTCTTCTCCTTGAAAAGAACCTGCGCAGCAAAACATGGTGATAGTGGATTTGTATAACTGGCACATAACGGATTTAAAAAAAAAAAAATTGGAATCTGTATGCTGAGCTTGTGGCGTCTGAACCTGTCAGACTGTCGACTGTGATCTCAGCACAATCGTACTGTACTGTCACTATGGTGACACTCCACAGAACACATTCTTGAAGCTAAATGTTATGAAACGGAACATAATGGGTACATCAGAAGGGGCAGACGACTATTTTAATTAGCAAATGTACTGGCATTAAGAAAAGGAAATGACTCAAAATGTGCTAAAATGTAACCCTTATGAAAGAATGTCATTATTATAAACCACAACACAGAAGTAAAGAACCATGTATTCTTAGAATGTATGAATCTTCTCATCATCAGTGCTATGCTGTTAGCATCATGGGTGACCACTATCCTAACTAGTAAATGAAAAACACCAGTTCAGTCTATTTATCTACACTGCTCCTGCCCTAATATAGTTCCTGCTGTCAATCATCACCAATAATATTTGTCTCTTAAATATCAGTCTGTCCAAGCAGCGTATCACGTGCACGTGTTAAAAGGTAGACTCGTGTGACGTCCCAAGTGCCAATTGCCTGGTGAAAGACTATTAGGACCTTGGTTAACTCAAAGGAATTTGTACTTCAAGTGGAAGGCCATTGTTTAGAATGTTTTTAAACCTCTTCTAATTAAAAAAAAAAAAAAAAAGATTCTAGATTCCTTTGTCCATTATTTTCTGTTGATGGAAAGGTACTATAGCAGCAGGAAATGACTAATGAGGAGAGGAGTGAATGTTCTAGAACAATAGACCGAGGTCAGCTGCCAGATTCTCAGAGATTCAAACTCAAGCGCCGTTACTTCTGTCAAAATAAATGCCCCACCCCACAAAACTAGTAGTGACTAATTATTTGTTGTCTGGATACAGTCCACATACTATAATGTATATATAATGTATATATGCATAAAGAGGTTGTGTTGTTTTTGTCAGGCAGGCTGGAAAGACTACCCTTTAACTCTACCCTGCCAGCTAAAAGAAACTGCACACCCTTTTGTGCTATATTCATTGACAGCCACATGTATTACCTCTTTTTTCACAAGTATAGGAAAGTTCAATGGTTACCTACAGAGACTCTTGAATATTCCACCCAAAGTTAAAGGGACGCTCATTTCTCAAACATCACCACATATATATGTATGTGTGTGTTTGTTTATGTACACACACACACACACTAAATTGAATGTTATGAAATTACAAACGTTCGTAGATTGACCCGACAATGATATACTACTACTAGTACTACTACTACTAATAATAATAATAAAAATTAAATATGCCCATACATATAATGTATATCTTTTCATTGACTTTCATAACTATGGAAGTTTTTTATTGTGGCAAAGTAACTAAATATATGCTAATTTGTATTGAAAACAGTCGTAGCAACACTAAAACTACAATTGCGAATTTGTAATTTTCAGTAATATTTGTACCGTTAGTTGTGTGTAAGAATACTGAGGATAACACTGTTAGCATGTGTTGCTATTGCAGCGTGCCTGTTAGCTCTTTTGGCAGTGGAGCCCCAGTGCGATGCCCCTACTCCTCTGAACCTGTAGCGAAGCCGGCGGCGGTGTGCTTTTCCTCACCGTTTTATCGGCCGCGGGTCCCGACAGATCTCCCGCTCTCCTCCTGATTCTCCCGTTCTCGTTTCTCCTCTTTCCCTGTTTTCCTGGCGCGAGGGCAGTGTGCTCCCCTACGAGGTCTGCTCTCCGTTAGGAGGTGAATAGAGGGATGGAGAGAGGGCAGACTTGGTTGATGCGGTTGGCACCGACCGTCTTTTCGGCCACCCCGCCCTCCTCTCCTCTCGTCCTCTCTGCAGGACTGGAGCGTGGGTTCTGTCTGTGGGGCAGGGGTCAGCAGGGGGGAAGGAGGAGGCGCAGAGTCTCGCAGTTTTCGGATTGGGCCTGTTGCTTTTCTTTCACTGCTCCGGAGACAGCAATGGACAGGTTTGCCTCTGTGTGCGTCTCTTCCTTTAACTGGGTTCTGGAGTTCTCCTGCTCCGTGATCAGTCCCTTCTCTTTCGATCAAAGTTTGCAGTGGACGCACCTCTTGAAATAATTCCTTCTCCTTCCCAGTGATATTTTTTGTAGTGGCAATGTGCCTTTACCTCTCTCTCTCGCTCTCTCTCTCGCTCTCTCTCTCTCTTTCCTTCCTCCACTACTATGTGCCTCCCCTTGTGTGTACCCCTCCTGGTTGGGGCGGGGGTGTGGCGATATGTGTGCCAGAAAGGGGGTTGGGGGTTTTGGTGAGGATGGGGATGGGGGTGGGGGGTGGGGGTGGGGGTGGGGGTGGGGGGGTGGTTGGCGTCTGATAACTTGAGAGAGAGAGAGTGTTTATTTAAAGAGCTGAAGCTTTTGGGTGTAATTGCCCTGGATTGCGGTGGTGCTGGGGGGCAGACAGGAGGGGGAGGGGGGGTGGGGGGTGTGGTGTGTGGCCGTGCACACCGTCCCTCAACACTTTCAAACAATAACAACCGTTACTTTAGAAAGACCCAGGATGTGGGTTAGAAAACGTAAAATAAATAAAAAACGGAGGGAAACCGTATAGGCGAAGAAGATTTAAAGCCTGCTAGGACGAACGCGTTGGCTGGCGATACGTGTCTGCTGCTGCGTGTGCAACGGAGGAGAAATATTAAAATGTAAGTCTGCTCCAATAAAGCAAAACGGCCTGGGCGGGATTGTGCCAGTTTTTCTGGCGGTTGGCTCAAAAGAATTCGATATCTCCGGTTGCGACCTTTTGCCCTGTCAGAATGTGAAGCCAGTTGAAACTGACAGGACACGGCTTTTGGGGTGATTGGGGGAGGGTTTGGGGGGGGGGGGGGGCAGTGTCAGCATTGGGGGAGGGGGGATGCTGGCAGGAGAATATAAAGATTTGTAAAGGGAGGGCGGGGGTTTCTGTTCCTCTGAAAATGTCATGGGAGTTTAGGGAAGGGCTGAGATCTTTCAGAAAGTGCCCACGATTGATGAAGGCAAAGACCAAAAAGAAGAGATAGATGGATGGATGGATAGTGGGGAAAAAAAGATAACTTTTTATAACGGGTTTCCTTTCATGATGGAAAAACAGAGTTTAATCTGTTAGAATGCGGAGAGAGGGAGGACAGGAGAGAAAGATGTGGCGGGGGCAGGGGGGTGGGGGGTCCAAACTGATAAGAAAGCAGTTGGGGGTTCAGATCACAGGCCAACAATTTGTTCTGATTTATTCTCCTCTCCCCTCATCCTGAGCTTGGGCCTTGTTTATTTGTTCAGTCCCCCCCCCCCCCCCCCTGGGCAGAGCTCAGATACTAACCTGTCCAGGGCCAGCAGCAGAGGAGGATGCCGGAGACAAAATGGAGGCCGGAGAGCAGGGGATAAACTTCAAGGGCCCTTTTCCATTTGGAATAGAGTAACATGAGAGATGAGTAATTCGCTTTCATGCTGAGTACACGCATGATTCCAGATCTTTCTAATTAACTTCTTAAGTTTGCCACGATTATTGATGAAAGAACGGCCGATGCGCTATAATTGCAACTTGGCCTATTACTTTCTGATGTTTATTATAGTTGTATAAATCAATTCATAATTGCTCCAGTGAGCACCTTTTTGGCACGCCTTTCAGTACTTGGCCTACCTTTTGGTTTGGTTTGTTTAACAAAATGTAAATGGTTTAATAAATTTATTGTACTCACTGTCATCATTGGAATTCTTAGTATGCTGTTGTCAAGCAGCCAGAATCTTTGCCGAGCTGATATGCAGTAAGATTCCGTAATTTTAAAATGACTGATTTCAAATAATTACCGTCCCTCCCATTCTGCACGAGTCCAGCTTTGCGTGCCACTTTGACTCAAGAAACTCACCTGTGATTTTCAAGCATTGTATTGTGTGTACCATGTTGGTTTAACCATCATATTATCTTGACATTTTATAATGTCTTTTATGTTTGGTGTCAAATTGACCCCCATAAGTTTAAACTGACACAAAACTATTGGAATAGGACATTTCTGACACTTTCTGTTTCACCTTTTGTGTGTCCCAATTGAGTAGCCTTTTATACCTAAATATTAAAAGTCTGTGATGAAACATCTCATTTTAGAGGCTGAGGTAAGTGAAAGTTTGTGAAGTTTAAAATCTGTATGGAATATGGGAAAGTGGCACCAGAATCATCCATAAAAAAATCTAAATAAAAAGTAAAAAATGTTGTATATTTTCTTAAATTTTAAACAGCCACCCCACAAATGACCACACCCTATTTGGTAGCCAATTGTACTCTAGTACGATTCAATTCCCTATGTACTGCTGAGAATTTGCCACTACACAACCCCGTCGCCATCTCTTCTCCAAGGCCTGACTCCTCGTGCCCCTGACCGTGATTCCAGCTCTACATGGAGCCGCTATGTGCGAGTCCCTCCCCCCCACCCCGGGAGCAGCGGCCCAATTTGCCGCTCCCTCGAGGCACCGGCTGTACTCAGATCTGGCAGGACCAAGGTCTTCGGTGTGCAACTGCATTCGCTCAAAGGCCAGTGCTTTTACTGCTGTGCCACCGCGGCACTTGCTACAGGACTTTTGAAAACATAGCATTATGTGTATTGCATGTTTACTATTTAATCCCAACAAATTAGGAAAAGTCATATTGTCAAGATGAAAAAATTAAATAAATTTAAGAGATGTCAAAGGTTGAATCTGGTCAATTGACCCAGAAGATAACATGAAGGTTATATGTCGCAGTAAACAACACTGACTTGAGGCACAGGGAGTTAAACGGCTACTTGCTGCGGGACGTCACAGTGGCCATTTTAAACAGCAGCCCCATAGAGATGCTGAGGGGGAACAAATCGGGAGGAAGAGGAAGAAAGAGGTGAAGAACAGGGCAGTGAGGGAAGGAAGGAGACTGAATGATATGGAGAGCAGAAAAAAAGTGTGTACTCTGGACTCGAGAATGATTAGGGAGCAGAAGGCAGGAAGAAGGGGTTGCTGGGAAAACAGGCTGCAGTGATAATCAGACCAGCAAGCATCATGTTAAGGCAAAGCTGCTCCCTAATCTACGTGCATACGTGCACATACTACCTTTGTCAGGGAAGTGTAGCCAAAACATTAAAACAATAACATTAAAATGGCAACAGGAAGACATACCAGATACAAACATTAACAAATTATATTTAACCACATAATAGTTATAGAACAATTAAGGACAAAATACACAATAATGGGCAAATGCTCTGTCATACGTAAACATAAGTATGAACATTGATCGTACTTTTATTGTTGTTCTATGGAAAATATTTAATTGCAGCTATATTTTTTTATGGGAACCATGCCATTACGTAGTAGGCCTATTGTTGGATCCAAATTCAAGCTTATTTATTCTACGTTTTTATTTTGCCCCAATTGAATCAATGATCACTAATTTATGGATCGTGAAAATATGAATAAGTTGAAATATGAATTGAGAATATGAAGGCATTGATGGAAATAATGGAATCTGTATGAAGAACAGAAACTATAATCATCACGGCGTACGAGGCCTATTGGCACACCCCTTTTTGCAGTGTACCTGAGACACGCACCTGATATATTGATTGCCTGAACGGCGGGCCTTTGTCCTATAGTTTAAGGAGGGAGGTTTTTGACCGCGACTATTCTCACATTTAGTATTGTTTTATCGGATATTGAATACTAAAAGTTAGGCCAAGAGTTATAGCAAATTGGGCAATTTATTGAACCCTTTCGTCAAATCCATCCATATTGAACTAGACTATGTGCGACATGGGAGCAAACATAAGATCACAATTGGTAAGATCAACTTTGAAATTTAGAACCTTGTCAAAAACTACGCTCATCTTCAGCGTGGACGGATGGATGGAATAATTGCCGCAACTGTGGAATGGATTTTGGAAAATGAGGAATGTCTAAAAGAGGACGTTTCACCGTGGATGAAGGTAAAAACAAGTTTTCTCGTTTTGATAAAGACATTGAAGATACAAATCAATAGCTGTGTTGCTCGAATTCGGTAAAAGACGACTTCTTGATTTGCCTGATTGTTTGATTCGCGGCAGCTGCGCGCTTCTTCGTTGCTCTCGGAAAAATGCCCAATTAAATGACTACGCGTCCGTCGAGCCTCTGAGTGACGTCACGCTACATTGCAACTAATAGAGTTCAACTTCGTATTATTTATTTGGATTTATTGAATTGAAATACCATAACGGAAGTCAACTAAAATGTAGTCATGAAATGGCAGGGGCGCCCGCAGGATTTCTTCCCGGGGTACGCAACAGAGTAGGCCACAAGCCATAGGCTACATGAAAACAAAGCCACTACTTAGGATTTACGTTACAACGTAATTTACCGATATATTTTGCACTCATAGGGTCGCATATTACAAGAAGTTCTAACGTAGGAGTAGGCCTAGCCTACGTTAAAGTCTGATCTTTCATCAGCAAAACCGGAGAGACTTCAAAATAGAATGGAAATGTTGCGCGCAAAAAGATGTTACGTGACTTACAGTAGCCTGATATTTCATCAGGAAAACCAGAGAGACCTCACAATAGAATGGAAATGTTGCGCGCAACAAGCTGTTACGCGACTTACAGCACAGTTAATGTTAACACAATGAAAACACTTCTGACAAGTCAATGTAACTATCGAACATGCTCAACAAAATGTATGCACTGCTTAAATTTCTAATAAAATATTATATGCACGCCAATTGTGTGTGTGTTAGAGAGAGCAAGAGCACGAACAAGAGCAAGTCACTGCAAATAAAAAAAACATTTTGGTGGGTAGCTCGTCTCCCGGTGGGGCTAACTCATCCTCAGCTGAGGACTGGTTCTCCGAAAGCTGATTCTCCGAATTGTTATTTTCATTCTTTTTCAAACTCAACAGTTCCACAATGCTGAGCTGCTTTCTTTTCTTTGACATATTTGGCTAACGTCAATTACTGTATTCGTTTAAGTTAGTTATCTTGACTGACAAGTAAAAAGGCAACTCTAAACTTTTCCCGGTCTAAAGAAAAAGGTGGTCCTCCAATCACTTTCAACTGTCTTCCAATCACTTTCAAATGTTTGAAATATGCAAAACTTGGAAAATACAATAACCAGACAATACAACGAAGACAATAAGCAAATATCATTCCTCAACATCGTAGAAACAGAGACGGAAAGACTTTGACAATTCACGTCAGTTTTAATGGAAATACTCATTTTGCTGTTGCTAAGGTACGCAGACTGCGTACTCTGCGTACAGCTGGGGGCGCCACTGTGAAATGGGATACTTTTGGTTTACTGTGCAAGTTCTCGGCACTACGGGGGTTGTGTTAAGTTCTGCTCGTGTTTATGCTCGTTTTCCTTGTCAAAACTCTCGTCTGTATTCATCATTACGTCATTTAACACTGGGAGAAGAGAGGTTAGTTCTTCTTGCCACGAGGTGGGAAAAAAATGTGTATTTTTTCATGTGTATTATTTGGTAATGCCATCATCCTTTTGACAGGTGTAAAATTGGATCGGACTCTTAAAATGGGTTATCAATGTGTTTTCTGACCGACACCTAAATAAAACACTCACACTTTAACTCCAGGTCTACAAGTTCTCTCTGAATACAATTTGCCAAGGCCTGAATCCCCCCTCATCATATTCCGTGGAGTAGTGTGTTGGGGGGGGAGGGTGGGGGGGTCTTCCTATGCTTGTTTGAACAAGGATTTCCGCAGGTCTGACTTGTACCTACTAAAAGGAAATTGAAAAATACAAAAACATCTATATATATATATATGCAGTGAGCACCATAATTCATTGGACAGTGACACATTTTTTGTTATTTTGGTTCTGTACACTTTGTGCAAATGCGGTTGAAGTGCAGACTGTCAGCTTTAAGTTGAGGGTATTTTTATCCATATCGGATGAACCGTTTAGAAATTATAGAACCTTTTGTACATAGCCCGCCCCCCTCCATTTTCAGGCATCAAAAATATTGGAGAGTTTAACATAATGTAGAATAAAGTAATCATTTTTAATATTTGGTTGCATATCCTTTGCATGCCATGACTTCCTGATGTCTATGACCCAACAACATCAAAATGTGTAGTCACTGTCCAATGAGTTACGGTGCTCACTGTATGTATAGGTGCCATTTTGTTAATGTAAATCCCTACAAAAGTGTTCACCAGGACACGCATACACGCTTGTTTTTTAGTGGCGCAAAAGGTGCCATTTTGTTCTGTAATATTCATTAATTACATTACATTAATTTAGCAGACGCTTTTATCCAAAGCGACGTACAGTAAGTGTACACCGAAGGTCATTGCAACAACAGGTCACATAAAGTACAGTTATATCACAACGTAGCAGCTATCCGCAGACATGAACATTGAGTCTAGTTCACGCAGTAAGACATGAAAACTGCAACAACACAAACAATGTGTTGCATGAATGTTAAAGAATGAAGGTACAGGATACAAGAAACGAGTGCTACATGGACGTGGTACTAGATTGTACTTGGGTAGTCTGAAGAGGGGTGTCTCCAGGAGGTGTGTGTTGATATAATGTTAAATCTGTGAGATTCCTGGTGCACTAGGGCAGAGAGCACTCTGGGAAGGGAGAGGAAGGATCTTGTCTGTAGTGAGAGGGACCTGTGTCTCACACTTGGCCTGCAGTAGGAAACGTGAACTCAGGATATGGCTGATAAGGTTGGTGGGGGTTGTCTGATGCTGGGCACAACGCCTGTTTGTGTCCTGTGGCGTGCGTGCGTGCGTGCGTGCGTGCGTGCGTGCGTGCGTGCGTGCGTGCGTGCGTGCAAATTGGCAAAACTAGACTTGAGTTATAAGTGGAACCTTCAACAAAACAATTATACTGCTATATTGTATAATATATTAAATGGACAAGATTAAATAATGTAATTATTTGATGAATAATGATCATTTCAAACTATTTCTTTGTTTAGCTGTTATTAAATCAGCTGACTTGATGTTCTTTTCTAGCGAGCACTTGGTCTGCTGCTGTGGTGTGTTCATATGCATGTTGACCAATAATATTGTCTACTTATTTTATTTGGAACAAAATTTTGAGGAGTGTCTTTGGAAACTGGGGTCTCATGGCTGAGTTGTTGCAGAAACTCCAGACCAATGGGACAACTGAACAGCACCCTTTGTTATTCTACATGTGGCTATCGAGTAAACAAAGGAGAGAAAATAGATAAAGAATCCGCTCAATTTCCCCTCACACGTCACTGATCATTCACAGGAAGGAACTTTAGATAAGGTCATCTCAAAAAAATAAATCTGCGGTTTATTTTTTAAGGTTCAAGGGCGAATCCCTTAAACTTCAGCTCCCAACTAATTAATGACCCGTTACAACCCTCTTTTTGCATTTGTTTGTATGTATGTGTATAGGTAATTTAGGTATATGGTTTTGTATACCGAGCTGAGAACCACATTTTTGGTTCTCTGAACATTCCTGGAACGTTAGAAAGGTTAGGGAAAACATTCCCAGCATGTACATTCTTCCAGTTTCCTGGACGTCACTTGAATGTTATATGGAAGCCGCAAGGAAATTGGCAAGAATAGCCTTGGCATATTATTTGGTTTTGTTATTCAAGAGTTAAAAAAATAAATAAAATGTAACTGCGTTTAACAAACCCCTGGATGCATTCAGATACACTATAGTCAATTTAAGTTAAGTTTAAAGTTCTTTAAAATTCAAACAAATAAACCATACAGCTCTTTAAGACTGAAAACCAAGAAATGGGAAAAGATGTGGCCTGGAACTTGTGCCTGGGCTGGAGGCAGGTTTAAATTGTTTTTGAAGATCAAGTGAATTTAAGAATCTGTTTGCCTGTCTTCATTACAAATACCATATGCCCAAAACACTGAAGGAACTACTGAGAAAGGGCTAAATTATTTAATATCATAAATTTAGTGTGATATTCCTCTTAATATTTTATGAAAAAAATGTAGACCTTGTTTAATATGTTTAATTTTGAAAAGCAGAAGGCAAAATGCTAAAGTTGGGACTCCTATGATTTATATTCAAGTCTGATTTATTATATTTATTATATTTTATAGAACTTGTATAGAAAGGCAAAACAGATTTTTCCTTTTAGAGATTTTGCCATTTGGAAATTGAGATTTTTTTTTTTTTTCTCGAAACATTGACTTCTTTTTAGGAACAATTACTGATTTTTTTTTAGAAATGTGGACTGCATCTCTGGGCCACGGACTTTCATTTTTTAATTTTCATTCATTGATTTCATAATGGTTGTTGAATGAAGATGTTCTCTCATCCAGCTGAAAGCAAAAAAAACAAGAGATTTGAGATTTACGGATGCATTTTTCACACTAACGGATGATAAAATGTATTTAGCCATTTTCCCAGTCAAATGCATTTTTCACTATAATTGCCTTCATACAAATTATCATTAATTCATCTCATCATGTTCATTAAACAATGATTCATCAACCATATGGGTGGAAAAAACACAAATTTAAGGATTTCTGCAAATGCTTTTACTTGTTGGATATGGAATTATACATTGATGTATTTTTCTCTTTTTCCAGAGTAATAGTTTTTAATCATAACTGTCTTCAAACATATTTTTCAGTCATTTATTTCACCATGGTTGCAGAATAAAGCTGATCTCTCAAAAAATCTGAAGGGACAACACATTGAATTTATGAATTTGTGGAAGAAAGACTGTAGCCTTATCTGTTGTTTTTTTCCAGTAAAATGCAATATGTTAATGGTATCAAACGCATCTTCATTAATTTATGTCCTTAAGGTTATTAAATGAACACAATTTATCATCTATCTGAATACAAAAACCAGAAATGGAGTATCTTTGCATATTTTACATTTTATAGTTGTATGTGTTCCTATCAATATGTAATGCAAATCTCAGACCAATTGCATTATGAAAAGTATAAAATACTCCTAGGTCATGTTAGTTTTTTAAAAAATTTTTTTTTACTACTTTCAAATAGTTTCTTCATATGAAAAACAGCTCTCAAATTAAGTATTTTTAAGGTCATGTCTCCCAGTAATGCGACGGCATTTTAAAAAATAATTTACAATAATGTTTTATCCATATGACATACGGATATAAAACCAAATATGTTATAAAAGGGCTCCAATATTATCCCATGTGAATTAGCTTTTGGAACTTTTTTTATTTTTAATTATTTCTTTGTAAAATAATTTTCAATGGCCTCCGACACAAGTGACGGAGCTTTAAAACAGTGAATTGACGCTCATGCCATTTTGGTCATGCCTTGGGAAATAGTTCTTGGTTGATTTTTTTGATCAATACACCTTGCTGCTCCTCAACTCCTTTGTGAATCTGTTAAATAATTTTTAATTCTTCTAATACAGTGCATCCGGAAAGTATTCATAGCGCTTCACTTTTTCCACATTTTGTTCTGTTACAGCCTTATTCCAAAATTGATTAAATTAATTTTTTCCCTCAAAATTCTACACACAACACCCCATAATGACAATGTGAAAAAAGTTTTTTTGAGATTTTGGCAAATTTATTAAAAATAAAAAACTAAAATTTCTCATTTACATAAGTATTCATACCCTTTGCTTTAACGTATTTTTAAAGTATCATATTTCATATTTGGTCGCATATCCTTTACATGCTGTTACTTCCTGAAGTCTGTGACCATCAACATCAAAAAAACTGTCTCTTATTTTCAGGTAGTTACAAGCGATACTATAACCTCTCTGCATTTGAATGGATCTCTATGGAAATTGGGGGGTGAGACTAGATTCAGCTGTAAATTACACTGGTACAGTATGGAACACATGGCTGGCTAAATGGCTGTAAGTTATCAAGGGTCTGAGCTATCAAACGAGCCCCAAACCATCACTCTGTTGCCAGATATGGAGTAGATGTGGATGGATCACTGCAAGGGTTATTTCTCCGGACTCATTTTCCTATAGAACTCTATGGGGAAAAAAGTCAGGAGAAACAACCCTTAAAGTGATCCATCCACATCTACTCCATATCTGGCAACAGAGTGATGGTTTGGGGCTCGTTTGATAGCTCAGACCCTTGATAACTTACAGCCATTTAGCCAGCCATGTGTTCCATACTGTACCAGTGTAATTTACAGCTGAATCTAGTCTCACCCCCCAATTTCCATAGAGATCCATTCAAATGCAGAGAGGTTATAGTATCGCTTGTAACAGTACCTGAAAATAAGATATAGACAGTTTTTTTGATGTTGATGGTCACAGACTTCAGGAAGTAACAGCATGTAAAGGATATGCGACCAAATATGAAATATGATACTTTAAAAATACGTTAAAGCAAAGGGTATGAATACTTATGTAAATGAGAAATTTTAGTTTTTTATTTTTAATAAATTTGCCAAAATCTCAAAAAAACTTTTTTCACATTGTCATTATGGGGTGTTGTGTGTAGAATTTTGAGGGAAAAAATTAATTTAATCAATTTTGGAATAAGGCTGTAACAGAACAAAATGTGGAAAAAGTGAAGCGCTGTGAATACTTTCCGGATGCACTGTACATTGTATATTCAATAGCCCATCGTGGGCCTGGAAGGAGTTCAAACATTGGCTGCTCCTTAAACAAAACGTGTAATAACTTCAACAAGATATGGGAGAGGAACCTGTGTAGAAACTGTCACAGCATGACATCGTGTTTTTATCGAAAGGAGCAGCAAGCCTCTGAATCTCCTTCCAGGCGGCTGATGGTGAATTGAATACACAATGTATTAGAAAAATTATTAAAAATTAAAGGTTTCACAAATCAGAAAAGATTGTAAAAGTTTCTAAAAAGAGGTCCTGTTCAAAAGATAGTTTCAGATCATGTGTTTTGGTTAAGGAGCAGCAAGCTTTTTTTCAATATCTCATTCTAGGCCCATGATGAGGTATTGAATAGACAGTATATTGGAAAAATAATTTTAAATGAAACAAGCTTCACAAATCAAGAAAAGGCATCTGCCTGTGTTACATAGACCACTAAACAAAATTTTGCATGGTTAAAAAAAAAAAGCACAATCCAAACGGCATGAAAAGGCGGGTATTTTTAAAGTGACGTCCATAGTGCAAACCGATATCGACCAGTGAGAGATTGCTGTTGGTTGCATAATATTCAAACAGTTTAGTTCAAAGTTCCGTGCTCCCAGAGCATGCTTCAGCCAGGAAACAAGTGTAGCCTTCGCCAAAGTCTTTTTTTCATTACACGCGATGTGTATAGCCTAAACGATCCACCTCCCCACATCTGCCATGGAAGGTAGCCTAGTATTTGACCAATTTTCCTTTTTTATTTTATTTAATTGAAATATGGCAATTGCTTACTACCGAGATATCCTTAGTATAGCCAGCTAGCTATTGGCTACAAGGGATGTCTAGGTGTGCCATTGAATTTGTGTATGTTGGAACGCACACTGACCACCTATCAAATCCTCCTGGATCACACACTGACCGTTCATTTAAATGGTTCTGATCACCTCCGTTTAGCCTGTGAGACCACAATACACGATCCACTGCTAACAAACATTTCCTAAAATGAAACCCAAATACACTGCTCTAGGTTTATCAAAAGCTTTTATTAATAAGTCATAAATGTCACACAAATTCACAAAGTGTTTTAAGACATGTCTGGCTCAGTTTGTTTGGTGTGTGAATTCTCTAAACAGTGCAGTTTAAATGACCACAAAGAAGGGAAATGTATATTGCAACAGGAAAAATAGATTTTTTTTTTTTTTTAAAGAAAAAAAAAAAAAATAAAGTTCAGAGAAACTTCAGCACCTTCAATCCCTTGTTTTTTTTTTAAACAGTTAAAATTAAACAAGACGACAATTTCTTGTGTAGGAAAATGTGTTTTCGGGTACAAAGACAGCTTTCGATTAGTTCTTATCTACTGCAGCTCTGGGCTCTAGGATCTACAGAGAAGGTGAAGTTATATTTATAGATATATCATTTATATATTGGAAAAAAAGAGGGGGGGCCAGGGGAGGTTAAGCACCTGGAAAACAACCCTCCCCAAAATCCCCCTTCAAATATTACAGAGGAATAATAATAGAAAAGCTTTAAAATTTCTGACATCCCTAATGAAAAAGGGGAGAACATTGATATCCAATAAATAGAAGAAACAAAATATATAAATAAAAACACAATTTACAATTTAAAAATCTTAAAATCCAGAGGAGGAATTAATCCATAAAACAAAACCGAACAAAAACCAGGAGGTATAATGAACAAAATTCACCAAACAGAAAATTCATATATATATATAACGTGGGAAAAGTGAAGGAAAAAAAAACCCGACGTGATCCTCAAAGGGCGTATCCGAAAAACGCCCTTCAGCAGAAATAAAACATTTATGCAAAACAAGATTTACAACACACAAGATTCTCAAAGACAACTGAAACCAACGAAAAGTCTTCTTAAAACCCGTATGTTTTGAAGCATTCCAAACAATTGTATTTTTTTTATTCTTAATGCTTTAGAAAAATGTTCATATCTCTATTATTAGTATTTTGCATTATCTTATCTAAATACAAGTCACAAGGCCAATGTGGTATATCTAGGCTGATCTAGTTTTAAAAAATTGAATAAATAAAAAAAAATTAAACAGCACCCCACGAAAATTCAAACAGCATTTACAAATTTCAGCATTTTAACAAGGAAAAAAAATAAAATGAAAAGAACATGCCATTGAAATAAACTCCCTCAGTCATTTCATCCTCCTGTCTCTACCATAACAACAAACACTGCCTTCCATGGAAAGTCCCTCAGAGCCAATCAGCAGCTGGTAGACAGGGCAGACGACAGTAAACCGGAGTTTTATTGGCTGATGTGGTATTGTAAACAACATTTAGTAAACTGGTTTTCGATTGGCTGTTCGGCAAGTATTAGCAGTAGTAGTAAAAAATAAAAATAAAATAAAATAAAATAAAAAAATTTGCATTTAAAAACGACAACTTGTGTTATCCTGGCGGGCAGGAGTTTTGGTTATGGCTGAGAGACGAGTCGTCCTCATCTCGAGCTGGGTTTTGGAGCCTGAAACGAGAGAGAGAGCTAAGACTTTTTTTAAGGCATGGTGCTGCCACAGTGGTGCGCATGAACTGGACAATACAAGGTGTGAGTGTCATACTTGATATGTAGAATTTATTTACAATAATAATAACCTTGGTCCCCAGGGATCAACCAACCAGTTTGTTTTGCTCCAAGTCTAGGACACTTTTCACACCGTATTCACTTAAAATGACTTTACATTACAAATGATCAGTTCATAGCCAGTCTTTTTTAATGGGGGGAATTAAATGTAATGTCTACAACAAATCTGTGTTAATATGTAATAAACAGTAATGTTTTAATAATGTGTGTGTATACAGTACTGTGCCAGTCTTAGGCACCCTAGATTTAGTTTATTTCCTGCATTAGTGTGTCAGTAGAAAAGAGCAAATTTTAGATTTCCAATGTTCATTTTCCAAAAAATTTATTTTCTGCGAAAAGAACAAGGAGTTCTGCAACAGATGGTACGGCCTCCACAGAGCCCTGATCTCAACATCATCGAGGCTGTCTGGGATTACCTGGACAGACAGAAGCAAGCGAGACCGCCAAAGTCTGCAGAAGAACTGTGGCAAGTTCTCCTATGCTTGGAATAACCTACCAGCTGATTTTCTTAGGTACACTGTTGTGCAGTTTTATAAGAGAATTGATGCAGTTTTAAAGGCAAAGGGTGCTCACACGAGATATTGATTTAGGTTTTTTTTAACTGCTGGGTCATTCCGTGTCAAATCAACCAGTTTTCTGAAAAGTTCCTGTATGACCCTCTCAGATTTTAATGAAACTCCATCATAATAATCCATTGTGTGAAAAATGGACACACACAAAATTAGCCTCATACGACATGTCGTTTCCGAGATATGGCCTCCTGAAATTTGCTCAAAACCTCCGTCTTTCGCACTCGTGAGTCGTGAAAACGCGCAAATGTGATTTTTTTTGACTTTGGAAGCTTATAACTTGGGATTGGTAAAAGCTATAGAGCTGAAACTTGGTATCATAACTTACTTCCTTTCGTGTTGCACGAATCTGGCCTCAGATTACTTGTACCCCCTTCCCTTTTCAAGTTATATGCACCCAAAGTAGCCACTTTGTTCAATCTCACATTTTTGGTGATTTTCAAGGTCACCCTGTGCCCATACGAGTGGACATATATATCCCATATCACAGATGTATTATCTATAGGTGTATGTCTATGGTCACAAGGAAGTACAGGCTAATCAATTCATTTGTAAAGGAATGACATCCATCCAAAGTTGGGTCCGGGTGAAAAAAAAGTCAAAAACACAACCGTCCGTCTTGTCAATGGATCACCATTGATTACTCATCAACCAAATTTCAGCTTTGGTACTCAACTCCTTCATGGTTAGATATCATTTTGAAAAGTACACATTTTAACATATCGGGAATTCACATAAGTGTTAAGAGTTACGTTACTACTTAAGTGTCAAATTATGTATCAGAATAGTACATGTACTTTAAACCATACACTATAAATGTTAAATTACCACATATTCTGCCATATAGATGTGTACAGTTTGTCGTTTGCCTTGAATGTTATTGAAGTCGTTAACAGTTAGTCTGTAGTGACGGCCTCCACGTGAATACTGCTTCCAAAATAAGTGTTATTGCATTGTAGGCCTAGGAAACAAAACTATGCATGGTACAGTAACAGCAGCACACACATTTTTCGCAGTTAGTAAATAAATATAGTTGGGATGTATTCTGTAATCAATGAGGCTCACTGATGGGATCTCAATTCTTGAATGATGAAATTGACCAAATATTGTTGCCTGGTAATGGGAAATGCCATCATTGCGTAATGGGTTATCCCTGTATTTACCTGACATGGGAAAATCCCACATTTAACCTTAGCTCTAGTCCCTAGGGGGCATCTTAACTTTATTTTACCTATCTCCTGTGATAAATATGCATGTTGTGATCAGACCTTACGCACGTAGATCGGCGTAATAAGATCAGCCGATTTCAAGTTTTGTATCCCCGGAATTGTGCAAAATTTGTATTTTTCAAAATGTGGTCTAACCATGAAGGAGTTGAGTACCAAAGCTGAAATTTGCTTGATGAGTAGATCTAATATATCTGTTTAACTGGTGTAAATTTCAGAAAAAGTTTTAACTGTCCACATGGTGATCCATTGACAAGACGGACAGTTGTGTTTTTGACTTTTTTTCACCCGGACCCAACTTTGGATGGATGTCATTCCTTTACAAATTACATTACATTATAGGCATTTAGCAGACGCTCTTATCCAGAGCGACTTACACAACTTCTTATTACATTTATCCATTCATACAGCTGGATATATACTGAAGCAATTCAGGTTAAGTACCTTGCTCAAGGGTACAACGGCAGTGTCCTACCTGGGAATCGAACCTGCTACCTTTCAGTTACAAGTCCAGTTCCTTAACCACTATACTACACTGCCGCCTATACTACACTGCCAAATGAATTGATTAGCCTGTACTTGCTTGTGACCATAGACATACACCTATAGATAATAGATCTGTGATATGGGATGTATATGTCCACTCGTATGGGCACAGGGTGACCTCGAAAATCACCAAAAACATGTGCGACTGAACAAAGTGGCTACTTTGGGTGCATATAACTTGAAAAGGGAAGGGGGGTACAAGTAATCCGAGGCCAGATTCGGTCAACACAGAAGAAAGTAAGTTAGAATACCAAATTATAAGCTTCCAAAGTCGGAAAAAATCACATTTGCGCGTTTTCATGACTCGCGAGCGCGAAAGACGGAGGTTTTGAGCAAATTTCAGGAGGCCATATCTCAGAAACAACATGTCGTATGAGGCTAATTTTTTGTGTGTTCATTTTTCACACAATGGATTATTATGATGGAGTTTCATCAAAATCTGAGAGGGTCATACAGGGACCACTGGTTGATTTGACACGGAATGACCCTGCTGTTTGTAGTCAATTGTTCAATATTTTAATTTCCTTATTTTTGAAAGAATCTTAGCTTTACAGAATTTTTTTTACATGTGCCCAAGACTTTTGCACAGTACTGTATATTGTTATTTTTATTCTTTATTCATGGATATAAACTTTTAGTTTGCATTACTATGTGTATGATAACATTGTATTCTTAGTACTTTGACCAGTTGCCATTAAACATACTGAATGACAATGTTTTTTGTTGGAATTAAAATCAAACGTGGTCAATAGTTCATGAAACGATATGAAACGTTACACAGACGCATGCCATAAACTGTGAAACTGAAAATACGCGCTCTTCATTTTTTCAGAGCTGTAGTGTGTGTGTGTGTGTGTATGTGTGTATGTGTGTAAGTGCGTCCTCACCAGGGTGAAGGTGTCGTATATATTCATGAGCTCCTCCATGCGGTACTGCTCCAGCACCACCACAGTGGACAGGTTGGGACTGCGCATACGTGCACAATCCTCGCAGTGCACCATGTAGGTCTTCCTGCCCCCACTCTCGCTCGTCACAAACAGCAGGTTAAACACCTCCAGCTGCAGGGAGAGACAGTCATCACTCAGTGTGCTGGTGCATGACTCGCATATCTAAACCTGCCCCGGGGTTTGCGCAAAAGGAACCAATCAGCTGCCTAGTTTAGGAGATCATGGCACATGTACCAATTTTGCTGTAGTGTAACATGTGAAAGGTCCATCTTAGCCTTTTCAGAATAACGTCTCATCTGCTAAAGCTACAATCCATCAGGCTGTTCATCCATGTTATGTTACTAGGAAATTAAATAATTTAAGCACTTTTTCAGGTAAAATCTTGGGTTTTCAGTTTTCCTTTTTTATCCAGAGTGACATACACAACTTTCAGCTTTTTTTTTTTTAAAGGTGGTATCCTTTTATACACCTGGATATATACTGAGCCTGAATTTGTTTAAATACCTTGCTCAAGGGTACAACGATAGTGTCCTACCTGGGAATCAAACCTTTGGGTCACAAGCCCATTTGCCTACCCACTATACTACGCTGCCACTCAGGAACCGATGTGTATAAGAGAGGCTGGATTGGGAAGCGGGAGAGGAACTCACGTCACACTCGTTGCAGTAGTAAGCCGGCTCGTCCTTCACGCGGCTCTGGTACGACAGCTTCTTCCCTGCCGCCACCAGCTGGTCCCTCAGTATCTGAATGTGCTTGATGGACTGCAGGAGGCAGTGTCTGTGTGTGTGAGAGAGAGAGAGAGAGGTTACAAATGTTCTTTGTAAAATTTGCTTTGACAACATGTTGAAATTGAAACTTGAGAGAGCCAATGAGAAAAGAGCTGAACCATGAACTTCCAGGACCAGGGTTGGACAAGCAGGTGCAGAGACAGACAGACAGACACAAACTGACAAATGCGGGCAACACACACACTCACTTGATCAACTTGAAGGTGTCAGGGTCAGTGACCTTTACAGTTCGAGCCACGTTCCAGGACACGTGTATCATGGGCACGATGGACTTGACCTTCTTCACCTCGTTCCACTCGAAGCGTTCCAGAGCCAGCTGATACTGATAGGCTGGAGAGAAACAGGAAATTTGATTGGTCCTTCAATTCTTTTTAGCTTACGGTTCCTGTCAGCAGGGCCTGAAGTTTACTTTTTCACCCACTGGCCAGAGTGGCTTGTGGATTCTAAAAATCACCAGCCATTTTCAACATTTTACCAGCCACATAACAGTTTACAATATACCACAATCAGAATTGTATCAGCATTTGGCTGGCGGCAGGGTTACATTTCACACCCTGCTGTCAGAAAACATTTTCAAAGGAAGGGTACTTTAGTCTTGACTCACAGTTGAGGGGCCCCACGTTCCAGGCGATGTTGTTACACCAGCCCACAGCTTGGACCCAGTGAACGGTCCCAGCGTTGATCCACACCAGGTCCCCTGGGCGCTGGATGAAGCGGTACACCGGGATGTTAGACCGGTACAGATCCTCCAGAACCGGCCACCACGAGCCCGTCAGGTAGTCCACTCCATGCCTGGTGCGGAAGGGAGGACAACGCGGCGTTGCATTTAGAAACGCAAGTCTGGCACCTCCGAGAACTTCAGTTAACTTTGACACTCCTTTTTTGTACTGGTGAAAGCTTGGACCTCTTATGGTTTCCATCAAGCGTTTTTATTTTTAAATAAATGTATTCAGTTCCTGATAAAACCTCTGCTTTCCACTCACTTCTCACAGAAGTTGCTGATATACTCCCAGTAGTTTTCGTGCACAGCAAACCACTCGCAGTCTCCTGGGCCGATGTTGATGTTCACAGAACAGAAGTTGTTGTTCTCCTGGTGCCCTGTTTGAACACAGACACACGGTTACAGTTAACCGTACATTACCAGGCATTTAGCGGATGTGCTACCCAGAGTGACTTGAGACAGCTTATATTCTTCTTACATATAACCAATTTATACAGCTGGACATTTTAATGAAGCAATTCAGGTATCTTGTGCAAGACTACAACAGCCGTCCCGAGCTGGGATTCAAATCTACAGCCTTTAAATTGCCGGCCCAGTTGCCCCCTACCATTATGATACAATGCTGCCTGATTACTGTGATGCACACTGATTTCTCCCACTGCTCACAGAGTGCACACACACGCACCTGGTGTGCGACTGCCGGGGACCTTCATGTAGAGCTGCACGGTGTTCATCCCCAGGATGGTGTGGCCCACGTGAGTCAGCATGTTCCCGCTGGACGAGACGCGCATGAAGGCCGGCAGTTTCAGCAGCTCCTGCAGCTGTGGCTTCCACCTGCGTGGAAAAAACAGCCAAAGGTCACGTCAATCCCACCTCCGTTACGCTCAAATAACCTTCCACAGTCATCAACGGTTCGGCTGCTTAAAAAGCTCATTAGTATTCCCATCGTCATCCCTCACGAGTCCTCCGCTGTTACTCAACTCTGCCCGCAAACGCCTAGAACTCGCAACACCTCGGCTGGCCAGCAGATGTCAGCAGCGCTGCACCGCTTGAGCTGTGGAAAGTTCTAGAACGCCGTGGAGAAGTTGCGCACTGGGCTTGGAATGTTGGGAGTTGCCTGGCAACCCCCTCAGCTTCCCCTAACCGTCCCCCCCAAAAACCAGTGGCTCTTCCTTTTCTCACCTCTTTCCGTCCGAGAGGTCGATGTTGGTGCCAAATTTGATTATCTTTCCCACTGGTTTCTGTTCAGTGCTGGGCAGGGGAGAGGAAACAGTCCAACAGTCACGTAAAAAGTAAAAAGGTAACATTCACAGCAAAATTATTCAGATGGGGTTTTTCATTTAATTGAATACATTTACATTTAATTTAATGTATTAACTTTGGATGTGAATTGTGCTTCTAAAGACAACATCATGACAAGGCACCTGCTTTTGAAAACAGCATTACATAACGTACAACAGGATTAGAAATAATTTATGGGGGGGGGGGGGGGGGGGGGGGGGGGGGGGGTCGTCTACCTGGTGCTGGTGGCTAAGGGCGTGTTGGCTTGGGCCTCTGGGGCATCAGCTTTCTTCTTCTCTTCCTCTTCGTCATCATCATCATCATCCTCTTCATCGCTGCCCTTCTCTTCCTGTAGTCACAGAGCAAAGAGGAGCGGTTAGAGAGGGGAGATGGGCAGAGGGAGAGAGGAGAGACACCAGCAGCATATACACTCCCCTAGTCATGGGATATTAGCCAGGTGTGTGTATATATATATATAACTTAAGTTTTCTCACATTGTATGTCACTCTCGATAATGGCGTCTGCTAAACTAAAAGAATGTAATGTACTGAAATGGATACAAGGGTGAGTTAGTAAAAAGGGGGTGCTGAGTAATATAATGAAATAGATATAGGGGTGCAGGGTTAGTTAAAAGGGGTTCAGTGTAATACAATGAAATAGATATAGGGGTGCAGGGTTAGTTCAAGGGGTCCAATGTAATGTATTGAAACCGACATAGATATGCAGGGTTAGTTAAAAGGGGTTCAGTGTAATATAATGGAATATAGATATAGGGGTGCAGGGTTAGTTAAAAGGGGTCCAGTGTAATGTATTGAAACAGACACAGGGGTGCAGGGTTAGTTAAAGGGGTCCAGTGTAATATAATGGAATATAGATATAGGGGTGCAGGGTTAGTTAAAAGGGGTTCAGTGTAATATAATGGAATATAGATATAGGTTAGTTAAAAGGGGTCCAGTGTAATATAATGAAACAGACACAGGGGTGCAGGGTTAGTTAAAGGGGTCCAGTGTAATATAATGGAATATAGATATAGGGGTGCAGGGTTAGTTAAAAGGGGTTCAGTGTAATATAATGGAATATAGATATAGGGGTGCAGGGTTAGTTAAAAGGGGTCCAGTGTAATGTATTGAAACAGACACAGGGGTGCAGTGTTAGTTAAAAGGGGTTCAGTGTAATATAATGGAATATAGATATAGGGGTGCAGGGTTAGTTAAAAGGGGTCCAGTGTAATGTATTGAAACAGACACAGGGGTGCAGGGTTAGTTAAAAGGGGTTCAGTGTAATATAATGGAATATAGATATAGGGGTGCAGGGTTAGTTAAAAGGGGTCCAGTGTAATGTATTGAAACAGACACGGGTGCAGGGTTAGTTAACACCTTGGCGCATACTTCCCGCCGGCGGAACCTTTTTTGCTCAACTGAGACATTCGTTGCTACTGCAGCCGAACTATTATTGGACATCACAAACTCTGTGTTTTAAATTTATTGGTAGACGGTTCGTGACGATTTCTGCCGAATACGTAGTTTCTAAGTGCCACTATTTCCCTGTAGCAAGTCCATTTATCAAGCAAACCCCACCTAGTCTATACCTACCTATGCGTGACATAGTGGACAATAGCGTCTATGTTTGAGTTCATACATATATTTATTCATCATATAAAATTAGAATAACGTCATAGCAACGAGATAAACCCAACAATAGCCTGATCGTATGCCAGAAAAGCCGTAAAAAGCCCTGCTCACTCAAATGCAAAATAAACTGTGAAAGTACTATCTCATTCTACCATGTATTCTACTAGCAATATATGCTACTAAATATGAAATAAATATACAATCCTACCATTGGTTTTACACATCGAGATGTTCCTTTCAAAATTCAGTTGTCATTTATTGTCTGGTACAATCGGTTTGAGAAATATACAACACTTTATACCGCTATTACACTATCTGAAACGTCGCCGCGTAATAGTCCCATGCCCTGTAACCCTGTCTCATGCATTACAGTTCACTCTGGTTTAATTGTCGGCTTTTTTATCCAATAGAGTACATTATAACCTTCGCAACGGTATATGCCAAGTCTTTTTGGGTGCTTTGAGCAATTTACTACAGCCCAGCGTAACGGCAGTTTTCGTTTTAACTATCTAGTATTACGCAAGCGATATAAAATACGCATTATGCAGGGAAATTCCCCTTTTGCGATATGTAAGTATTTTTGCGTCTAAAATACCGTTGGTCTCGCTGGCTACATACGTACGTTCGTGTTTCCACTCGAGCACTGTCTTTCCAATATGTTTTGATAGCCCTGTTGTTATTTTCGCATTTTGAGTGCATTTCACATACTGTAGGGCAATCGTTAGCTAAATGTATTTTTGAACTAGGCTACCGATGTTCATTGACGATAGATTATTTGGCAGCATTTTACAGATGGTGGAAAACTATTTTATGTTCATGTTATCATACATAAAATAGGCTTTGGCGTATACTAGTCTCTTAGGGCATGACAAGTGCTCATTCCAATTTACTGTTGCGCTGATATGTGGTAGATTAAGGTAAAAAAATTCCTTGGAGTTATTATGAATAGGAAAACTTAAAAGATTAAAAGAATACAGAAAAATGCAATCCCAGGACAAAAGTATACATACTGTAGAGTACAGGGACAAGTGATGTTTTATTGAGGTACAAGAGTGAATGATTAGGCAACATATTTAGGTGCATGTAAAACTGTGATATCAATGTTTTTTATCTTAAGCCACCAGAGGGAGCAAATGTGTATGCGTTATAAAATGTACAAACCTAATTTTATTCATTTTATGACATGTTTTGCATAGGGGTTTTGGACCCATAGATATCTACCCCCCTATACTGCTGAAAATATATAATTCTCACTTGGAAATTATGCACAAGTGAGTTTTATGAGCCCAAACTGTTGATTTGTAGTTAAATATTTCATAATTTTTTTTAATTTGCAGCAGTGCACAATTTAGCCATTTGGATATATTTGGAGACACTAATGGACAACAGGATACACTGCTATATTTTGCATCATAGACCTTTAGTAGTTCTGCATATCATCCTCAGATTTTGCAAAACTTGTGGACATGGAGTTTATGATCCAGGAAATGTATATATATTACCGATTTCACTTATGTAGCTCTCAGCAAAATAAAAAAAAAACTATTTACAATTTTTTTCCCCCCTAGGTTTCTTTGCATTTGTGGCACTTTATTTTGACTTAAATTATGAAAAATAAACAAATCTAAGTTTGTATTGTAAATGGTACACCTGTCTTCTTTCATTTAAGCCATTTACCAAGTTTATGTGATGCTCACACCTGGAGTTTATAAAGCCTTAAACAGAGCACCCCTAAATAGGTGAAATTTGCCATCTGCGCCAAGGGGTTAAAAGGGGTCCAGTGTAATGTATTGAAACAGACACAGGGGTGCAGGGTTAGTTAAAGGGGTTCAGTGTAATATAATGGAATATAGATATAGGGGTGCAGGGTTAGTTAAAAGGGGTTCAGTGTAATATAATGGAATATAGATATAGGGGTGCAGGGTTAGTTAAAAGGGGTTCAGTGTAATATAATGGAATATAGATATAGGGGTGCAGGGTTAGTTAAAAGGGGTCCAGTGTAATATAATGGAATATAGATATAGGGGTGCAGGGTTAGTTAAAGGGGTTCAGTGTAATATAATGAAATAGATATAGGGGTGCAGGGTTAGTTAAAGGGGTCCAGTGTAATGGCGGACAGGGGTTGGGGTACGGCTGGGTTAAAGGGGCGCATACCTGAAGGCTCTCCTGGAAGCTGGAGGCCTGGTACTGGGCGTACTTGGCGATGGTGGTGTGGGGAGCGGCTGCTCTCGCAGGGCCAGGTCTGGGAGGAGCCGCTGGCGTCCCAGTTCTCGTCGGCCGGCTGCTGCACCTGCGTGCGGACCTCAACCGCGTGCTCCCCGTTCGCCTCCACCAGGGACTTGGTGGAGAACAGACCCAGGTCTGCACGAGGGACAGACGGACAGAGGGGAGGTCGTCAGGGGGGGCGTGAAACATTTATCATTACAACAAGAGACTTGTAACGAGATCTTTTTCTCGTTTTAACGATGCATTCATTAGTGTCATTAGCGGCAGTATAGCGTAATGGTTAAGGACCTGGGCTTGTAAATGAAAGGTTGCAGGTTTGATTCCCAGGTAGGACACTGCCGTTGTACCCCTGAGCAAGGTACTTAACCTGACTTGCTTCAGTATATACCCAGCTGTATGAATGGATAAATGTAATAAGAAGTTGTGTAAGTCGCTCTGGATAAGAGCGTCTGCTAAATGCCTGTAATGTAATTATAACAAGTAAAGGATCTTCTTATAACGTAAAGTTTCTGGTTTTATAACAAGCTCCTCTTCTCATTATAACGAGACACTGAGTGAAAGATATTTTTCTCCACACTGAGGCAGCAATGTGTTGCCATAATATCACAATATCTGGAAGTATAAATTATTTATTATGACATGTTATATTGATATGTATGTGTACATGTATTAATATACTTATGTATATGTATTTCAACATATTTTCAAATAGGCCCGATTTGTGGAGGATTAAGGTGATGAGTAAGAATCTCACTCAGTCTGAGGGAACCCGCCAGGCCTCTGATGACTGTAATGGGGTTTTTGGGGTCGGTGCAGAACTGCAGCAGAACTGGGGAGAATGCGTCTCTCTTGCTCTCCAGCTGTAAGGAAAAGGACATGGTCAGCGGACCCGACACACCTTTATTTCACGAACCTCCTGACTGAACCAACACACTCCTTTAGGTCATGAACCTCCTGACTGAACCAACACACACCTTTAGGTCATGAACCTCCTGACTGAACCAACACACACCTTTATTTCATGAACCTCCTGACTGAACCAACAGACACCTTTAGGTCATGAACCTCCTGACTGAACCAACACACACATTTTATAGATAGCATCCCATATAATCTAACTGCCACTGACTGAACCAACACACACCTTTTATAGGTAACATCCCATATAATCAAACTGCCACTGACTGAACCAACACACATCTTTTATAGATAGCATCCCATATAATCTAACTGCCACTCACTGAACCAACACACACCTTTGATTATATGGGATGTTACATATAAAAGGTGTGTGTTGGTTCAGTCAGTGGCAGTTTGATTATATGGGATGTTACATATAAAACTGCCACTGACTGAACCAACACACACCATTTATAGGTAACATCCCATATAATCTAACTGCCACCCACTGAAAAAAGTAACCAACAAGGTTGATTACCTACAAAGCAGTGTGCTCAAATTACTCAGTCTCAAAATCCAACAATAGTTAGCATTCCAATAAATGCTAATTTTGTTATAATGTACAAATTATATTTTTCAGGAGTTTTGAGGCAAGTGCAGTAGAGATTTGTCTAAGTGAAATACCACAGAGGGCCACAAGGGGGAAGCATAAGGCAAGTAAAACAATTGCCTCCCCACCACAGTCAAAACCATTTGTTGTATATGTACCTTAAATTTATAGACTAGGACTTCTAGATTGCTATTTATAATGTACATGGCCCGTGTGAAAAGGCCTGTGACCATTCCCGTTTAAGTGATTTCTGCTGAAGTCATTAATGCTTGTGGGTCCTGCTTGACTTCCCTTTTCTATTCTTTTTGTATACCTGACAAAGAACACCTGTGAGGACTCGAAACATTGTACTTTTATGGAATAAATATACTTAGAAAATAACTGGGAGCTACCACAGTGTGTGGGTTATATTTAAACTATGTAGGTCTGTGGGGCCCATGAGACTGACAGCTGTGGGGACTCACGTAGATGCTGGGTGTTGGGGGGTTCAGCTTCTCCCGAGGGATGGGCTGGTCCGTGGACATGACGGGCTTGACGGAAAAGGCGGGGAGCAGGTAGGACTCCCGGAACTTCCCCTTTACCCTCGCCCCTCTGAAAAAAGGCACCAGACATCATTACAGACTCAGTGTTTACTTTGAGCATTACAGTGCAGTGACATTACTCGGGGTATTTTAAGTGTTGTATTTTAGTATTGAATTCTACAATTCCTCATTATGTATTGACCCAGTTTATACTTTCTGTGTCATTTCACAAATTCTACACAAGTCCTTTATATATTCTCAAGCCAGATGCCATTCCTAGGATTGGAACCCCCTGGATAATAAACTTATACTGACCTTGAGACACAAATTGAAATATAATGTCTATAGCGCCATAGAAGGCTTTTATGACAAACCCCTACCTCTTCCCTCTCCCCCCCCCCCCCCCCAGGTCTGAGCTACCCACTCCCTCCCTCCGTATGGTGCTCAGGCCCACCCCTCCCGACCCCCTGGCCACTCACTTGCAGGCCCGGATGATCTCCGAGGCAGTGTTCTTGATGCTGATCTCTCCCAGGGGGATCCTCTTCTCCTCTACCTCGGAGGCGATGAAGGTCTCCCTGTCGCCGCTCTCCACCTTGATCAGTCGGATCTTCAGCTCTTTGGGCGGGCCGTCGGACAGGGCCTTGAGCTTCAGGAAGTCTGCCGCACCCAGGGTCAAGGAAGAGCTGCCCGAAGTGGTCATCATGGTGGCTGTGCCCATGGTGCTGGCCGACTTGGGCACCCTTCCACCAGCGGACCCGCAGTCCGTTGCCTCTTCATCGCTGACGGCCGTGTCCCGATGTTCCGACCTCCGTTCTCCAGCCAGGGCGCCTATATCCTCCTCCCTAGGCCGGGCCTTCTCTCTGACCTCCTTGCTTTGCAGATCCAGGTTCCCCAGGATCTGACGGCTTTTCTTGTCCTTGTGGTGTTTGCCCTCCTTGTGCCGTCGGCTGGAGCTCGAGTGAGAGGAAGAGGAGGAGAATGACATCTCTTCTCTCTTTTCTTTGTGCTTTTTCTTCCTCTCTTTCCTTTCCTGGTGTTTCCTGCTGCTACTGCTGCCTCCGTCGTGCTTCCTTTTCAGGCTCTTCTCTCTCTCCCTCTCTCTCTCCCTCTCCCTGTCCCTCTCCCTCACAGTCTTATGAACCTCCTTCTCATGGTCTTCCTTCTCCATCTTCACCCAACAGCCTTTTCCGGGTGGGATAGCGTGCCGGGTCAGCAGAACCTCGCAGCTGCGGCCCAGCTCGGCAAGCGAAGACTCTGAGATGGTGGTCAGTTTCAGTTCGGCACGGAGCCCAGCGGTCTTCGGTTCTGTCCCTATGGGACTCGAGTTGGGAGACGCTTGGTTCCTCTCCTCTCCTTCGAAATGGGCTGCCGTTTGTTTTTCTCCCCCTTTCTCTTTCCAGACGGCACACTCTTCCTCTTCGGTCTTCACCCTGCCATCTCTCTGCGCCATCCATCCAGCCTCACCTTCAGGAGAGGTAGCGTGGGTGGAGTTCTGGGGGGAGCCGCCGTACCCCGGGTGGGTGGTAGAGCTGGAGGTTGGGGAGCTGCCCTGCTGGCGGCAGATTTCCGGACCCAGCGAGAGTGATGAGGAATACTTCACCCCCATGAGGGAGTTGGGAGGGGGTCTTCCAAATGGGCCACCCCTATAGGCATACTTCTGACTCCCGAGGACCGAAGCCAGAGACTTGAACATGCTGCCGACGCCGGTCTGGTGGAGGTGTGGTCTCTGCGGTGGCGATGAGCAGGACGCCTCATTGCTTTCTTCATCCTCTTCTTCCTCGTCCTCATCGTCTTCGCCGTCTCCCTTAGCTGGGTCCGGAAGGCCATACAGCTTAGCCAAGTCACTGTGGCGGTAATCTGCACCCGCTACCCCTCTGACCTCCTGGGCCTGTGAAAGGAGGGGTGCTGTGGGCGGAACACTGCCCTGGCTGGGTTTTGGAGCCACCCTCGTTGCCTCTTCCTCCTCTTCCTCACATAACGAAGATGCCAAGGATCCCTGCCTGCTGAGAACGGGTGGGCTGGCATGGGCATTTGTCCCCAGGTCCTCCACAGGGTGCTGCCGGGGTGCAGGAATGAGATTGGGGGCGCACAGGTAGCTTTGCAGGGGGGACAGGGGCGAATAGTGGCCCATCTCCTCCTCTTTCTTGATGGACTCATCCAGCATCTTCATGATGTTGGCCAGCCCATCGGGCAGGATGGTAGAGAGCTCGGGAGGCTCTTCTTCAAACTGGGCGCTGTCTGAGTCGGTGCTGCAGGAGCTGCCGCTGCTTTCTAACCTGCTCAGGCCACCCGCTAAGCCAGCTGGCTTGTGCCCGGTGCTAATGGTGGTGCTAGTGCTGGAAAGACTGTGACTGCTGGTGGATGAGGACAAGGCCTCCCTCGGTAAGCCCTGGAAGAGTTTAGGAGGCTCCCGGAGCGAAGGGGCCAGCAGGGAGCCAGAGCCCCCGGCCTCTCTACCGGCTGTCTCCTTGGGGGAGTCTTTGGATGGGGTGGGGGAGGGCTGCATCACAGGACATCCCACTGTGTTCTCGTGGGAAGCGGGCAGGGCAGGGCCAGGTGGGCTAAGATAAGGAGGGCAGGTGGTTCCTGAGGTATTCTGTGAGTTGGGACTGTGGGACATCCCGCCGCCTCCCCACCTCTCTCTCTGTCTCTGCTTCTCTCTGGCGTACTCCGTCTGGGGGGTCAGTGGGGGTGGCCGGGAGGGGGGTGCCGATTGCCCCGAGGGAAGAGGAGGAGCCCCGCCACGGCTCAGCCAGGGGTAGGGGGCCAAGGGCTTAGTCGAAGGGGGGGACGAGGTGGACACTGTGGAGAGAGGAGGAGGTCTGGACACACTGCCAGAAAGAAGCCTCTCCAGATTCCCGATGGCGTGCTCTTCCTGACGTTTCCCGGCTTTTCCGTCCTCCTTCCCCCTTTCCACCGTCTTCCTTTCCTTGTCAAGTTTCTTGGCGCACTCCTGGCCCCTGCGTTTCTCCTCAGCCTGCATGTGTCCTTGCAGCTCCGCGTCCAGCTTGTCCAGGGCCTCCTGGATGCTCTGGGGACCTGAAGGCCTCTGCGGTGGGCAGAGCGTGGGGTAGGACGGAGCCGAAGGACGCTGAGGTGTAGGGGGCTTGGGTGTGATCTGTGGGGGGCAGATTTTTGGGTAGGCAGGGGCTGAGGAAGGCGAGAGCGCAGGAGGAGACCGCTGGGGAACTTTGGGGTATTCTGGGGCGGGTGGACGTTTGGGGGCGGGGGGAGTGGTCAGAGGGGCGGGGGCAGTGTTCAAGGGCGCAGGAGCGGATAGGTGCAGTTTGGAGCTCGTGGTTCGTTGGAGGGTGCTGGAGGCTGTGCTGGTGATGACCCCTGACCTTTGGAAACCTGAGCAAGGGGATGACGAGGAGGAGACAGGAGGGAGATTAGGCAGCCCCAGGTAGGGTTTGACCTGCACAGAAGAGGGTGGGGGGCGTAACTGCGCCTCCTTGTGGTACAGATTGGCAGTGCCTGTGTGAGGGCCATTCAGACCTGGGTGAATCTGCGGTGGGTAAACACGGGGCAGGTCTGGGGGCAGCACGACTGGGTCTTTGCCACCCCAGCTGAGGCTGCCGGATGTGAAGGGGACAGCAGGGGGCGCTGACGTTGCTGCGTGGGTCCCACGGGTGCTGCTGCTGTGGCAGAGGCCAATTTGGTGTGGAGGTTCAGTGCCAGGGGTGCTGGAGGTGATTACGGGGGCCCGGGGGGGTTCCGGCGGGGGGCAGGTACGCTGGACATTCACCGCGCCCCTCCCTTCCCCAATTCGATGATGCTGCTGACCCTGAGATTCCAGTACAGGCCCATAGCGACCCGACTCCTGAGGACAAACACACAACACAGCTGTAACGTGATGATATGCGCGCACACACACACATGCAAAAACATGTGTAAACACGCGACACACCTGTAACGGGACGATATGTACATGCGCACACGCACGCACAACACAGCTGTAACTGGATGATATGTAGACGCATACACGCACACACACTCGCAAGCACACAAAAACACACGGCACACCGGTAACGGGATATGTCCCCACACACATATATGTGCAAACACACAACACACCTGTAGCTGAATGATATATGCACACGCGCGCACACACAGACCTGTTTCCACACACTATGAAGGCAGTGCATAACACGCTTCTGAATACACTCACATACACATTAATGCGCGCACACACACACGCACGCACACACGCACGCACACACGCACGCACGCACGCACGCACGCACGCACGCACGCACGCACGCACGCACGCACACACACGCACACACTATTGATAGTAAGTCAATAGCTGGGGGCGTCTCTCTCACCAGAGTGTGGCCGTTGTGCCGGGGGTGCAGCCTCCAGGCCTCCGGGGGTGTGTGCTGAGGTACTGTGGGGGGCCCCAGGGGTCCCGTGTGCCCGTGCCCGGGGTGGGGCTGGTGGTGGGGGTGGCTGTAAGGCACGCCGGTGAGGTTTGCTGGTGAAGGGGCGGGCCTCCCTCGGTCCCGCTCTCCACGGGGGGGCGGAGCGCCCACGCAGCCGCCCCCGTCAGGCCCCCCGCTGGGCGGGACCGCCCCGGGGTTCGGCGCGGGGCGTCGCGGCCATGCTGGGGGTGGGCCGGGTGGTGCAGGTGGCTGGGGAGGGGGTAGAGCAGGTGGGGGTTGTGAGGAGAGGGGATCCCGGGTCCCTGAGGGGGGGAGGGGCAGCTTGCCAGGGTGGGCCCCGCGGCCCGGACCATAGCCCGAAGACGACATGGGGGGCGGGGAGACCGGTGTGGGGCCGCCAGGAGGAGTTTTGTAAGCGTATCCCCCCATGTCCTGTGACTGCAGAGGAAGAGACCGCAACAGCGTCAGTTAAAAGTTTCAGTTTGAATGTGAAAGCTTGAAAGTCTCTGTTTTTTGTGCATTGAGCTGGAGGGTATTGACTAAACATTACGTTAATATCTGTAATTCAAACCGTTAAGGATAAATTTTTTTAAAAAGCTGCTGTATTTAAGTACCTCCACGATCATTTTTATTTTTATTCTCAAATGCAACCATCAAGGTAAAAAAAGGAAACAGGCCTCAAATCACTCACTTTAAAACACATAATGTCAGAGTGAAGACAGTGATTGAGACAGTGAGATTCTGACCCCGGTAACACTGATACATGCTCACTGACCTGGAAGTCCAGGGGACCACCATTCCGGTCGGGCGGGGGCCAGGATGCCCCCGTCTTATGCAGCGGGTTCCAGAAGCCTGGTTTCGGAGGAGGGTACTGAGATGGAGGGTGGAGGGGTACCTGTGGGTGCCCCGGGATAGAGTAACGCTGCATTCCAGGGTGGGGTATCTGCAATAGGGTGGAGAAGTTCCGTCACTGAACAAATTAAATGCCCCATTTCCTGAGACGCAGATTAAACTCCATTGCTTGACACCTGCATGTGTGTGTATTGCGCACTTGCGATTGTAAATGTTGTCATTTGTAATGCACATGCTTTTAATTGTGAAATAAGAGACCTGCCTTTATCTTATTGGGACAGTACTGGTAAAACAAAACTACGTTTCAAGAAAGGTTGCGGTGCTCAAAATCCAGAAAACATTTTGGGATCGAATCTCTTGCAATAAAATAGCATAACCTGGTCGACAGTTTTGTGAGAATTGGTGGCAGTCACTGTTACCAGCCTTCGTCCACTGTAGATGTTTTAGGTTTTCAATGATAGAATCACTAGAATGCAGTGACATCACTGTATGATTTTGTGTCGTAGGAAACTCCAAGTACAGGTTTTGTTTTCTTGGCTTTTCACATAAGATACCGAATAATGTATTGAAATATTTTATTTTTAAATTAAGATTAATGGTACTATGGATTCATGGATTCTATTCTATCATATTTACGTTTCATATTTCGCATACACCGTTATCCAGATAGACTTACACAGCTTGTATTCTTTTAGCACAATCCATTTGTACATCCGGATATTTTACTGAAGCAGTTCGGGTTAAGTGCTGCAGCACCCCAGCTGGGAAGTGAATGTGTGACCTCAGAGTTACTCTGAGCCGTTAGGGTTATTTTGGGGGGTTCGCCCCGGAGCTCTGACCTGCTCGGAGCTGGATCCCCGTTTCCTCTTGCTGGGGCTTGGACAGTCTTCACTGGGGGGGCGGTGGGTGGTGGAGGGGTGGGGGCGGGGTGTGCTGGATGACCGAGTGCTCTCCCAGCGGGGGCGCCGGCCTCTTCAGCTGACCCCCCATCATCTTTCCCGGGAATCCCCTGGGCTGCTGAAAAAAGGGGAAACGGGGGTGTCGGACGGTGAATACCCCGGGGCTATAATCCGCCCAAAACCCAACTTAAAAAAAATCTATCGCTTTGAATTTAGTCAAAGTTAAGGACAAAATGTTGATCGATTCCCAGCCAGTAAAACTTAACTGAATTTGAACTGAAATGAATCGGTAAAAAAAATCACAAAGTCCAAGGGCCTGATTTATTAAGACCTTTTAACATGTGCAAAAGCTTTTAGCACACGCAAAACCAGTAATGTGACCAATGATTGGTCATGGTATTTGTTTTGCACCAATCATTGGTTGTTATATTAAGTTTCGCATGTGATAAAGGTGTTAGTAAATCTGTGCGGATAAACAAGTGAAAATGAGACGTGACTGGAGATAAAGTCAATGGAGATGAATGGAGGGCTAACGGCGGTTAGCGGTTTCCGCTTCCTGAGAGAGGTTCTCACCTGCTGCACTGGGTTCCACACCTCGCCCATTGGGGCGGTGTTTCTGGCACCGTGCGGCTGGTGGGGGCTCCCAAACTGAGACACACAACACACACACAACACGCACACACACACACACACACATAACAGGAAGAAGGGAGGTCAGCCGTGGGCACAAGTCCTGATTTTAAATTTTTGATTCTTCACTTTTTGATCATGCTGTGCCACCTTTGGAGATGCTGCACCCAATACATTACATTACATTACAGGCTATTAGCAGATGCTCTTATAGAAAAACGAACAACTTTTGACGATTTATACAGCTGAATATTTTACAGGAGGAATTCAGGCTAAGTACCTCTTACTCTAGGATGCAACGGCAGTGTCCCACACCTTGGAATCGAACCTGCAACCTTCGGGTTACAAGCCCAGTCCTCTAACCATCATGCTACACTGCCACCCAGAACAAGGCCTCAAAACAATAACATACCGATGCTCTGCCACTCCTACCCCCGCCTAATGAAATCTCCTCCTCCTCCTCCTCCTCCTCCTCCTCCCTCCTCCCTCCTCCCTCCTCCCTCCTCCCTCCTCCCTCCTCCCTCCTCCCTTCATCCCCCATGTCTCACCCTGAGCAGCTGATTAGCGCGGGGGGTGAAGTGCCCCCCCGGACCCGCGCTGTACCCGTTGTGGGGCCGGGCGGGACCCTGGTAGGAGCGGACGGGGTCGTCCGGTTTGGGGTCCTGCTCGTAGAGGTGCCCCAGCTGCTCCCAGAGGCGAGGCTGCCGGGGCGGCCCCACGGCCTGCTGGGACATCTCCAGCTTGTCTGCGCCTCGAACCGGCGGCCTGGGAAAGGGGGGGAGGGGACACGGTCACCACAACCTCTACTGGAATCATATTACAAACTAAACAAAACCCAGAACTGCAGCACAGAACTGTACGATACGCAATGACCAATTTAATTATCCATCTATTTATTTTACCATTTTCCCATGTGAAGAAATAGTATACTTGGGCATACTTGGAAGTATAATTATATAAACTACAATATAATTAAGTGTAACTATAACTATTAATTAGGCTTCAAATATGATGAAATACACCATAGTACACTTTTTTCCACATGTGATAGCATAAAATACATTTTTTTTTTAAAAGAGGCGGTCTCTTTTTTGCATTGTATATTATCCTTTAATTTGACCTTTATATCTAGTCTTCATTTGCAAAGACAGTCCTATGCCACTGAATTGTATGGAGTGCGCTCTGTTTCCAGAACGCGCTTTGAGCATACTGTATGAACAGCACAGTGTAGATGGCCATTAGCCATAATTATTACATGAGTACTGTAATATTGTGTGCAATACGCAATAGTACCAGTTTGTAATATTTCCTTATGTGTCGTGTATGTCTCCACACAAGCATATCGTTCACAATGTCCATACCAGTGAGCGCCTGTGCGTACCAGCACAAGGCGTGTGTCACGAGCTGAGTATTTACAGTACACCGTGGGGTGTTTAAAGTGTACATCAGACAGCAAGGAGAGGATAAAAGGTTAAGGAGAGTTGGCGTGAGACTCACCCATTATTAAAAAATTTACTCGGATGATTCGGTCCGGTCATGTGACCTGGGGGTAAGTGGGGGAGGGGCTGATTGGCACTGGAAGAACACCTGGTGAGGGGGGAGGAGGGGGGGTTAGAATGCACAACGAGACCTGCCACAGAGAATGGAGCGATCAACAAAAAGACTACTTGAGTGAGGGACTCGGACCGTGGGATGGGGGTTTCGGGCTAGGGGGCGTGTCCGTGGGATGGGGGTTCAGGGTGAAGGGTGTGTCTGTGGGATGGGGGTTCAGGGTGAAGGGTGTGTCCGTGGGATGGGGGTTCAGGGCGAAGGGCGTGGGAGGAAGGTGAGCTCACCTGGGGGGAGGGGCCCAGGCCCATGGTCCTCGGTTCAGTCCGTCCAGAGGGAAAGAGTCCCGTGTGCCACGCCCACCAAACTGCTCCGCTGGGTGATGCATCCAGCCTGAGGAACAGAGGCAGCGAAAGCATGTGAGACCTGTGTGTGTGTGTGTGTGTGTGTGTGTGTGTGTGTGTGCGTGTGGTATAAGAGGGTGGAGTGTGTGTGTGTGTGGTATAAGAGGGTGTGTGTGTGTGTGTGTGTGTGTGTGTGAGTGTGGTATAAGAGGGTGGAGTGTGTGTGTGTGTGGTATAAGAGGGTGGTGTGTGTGTGTGTGTGTGTGTGTGTGTGTGTGTGTGAGTGTGGTATAAGAGGTGGTGTAAGGTTGTGGTAAAACAGGGTGGTGTAAGTGTGTGGTATTAGAGTGTACTGTGTGTGGTATAAGAGGGTGGTGTGAGTAGTAGTAGAGGGTAATATGTGTGGTATAAGAGGGTGGTGTGTGTGTGTGTGTGTGTGTGTGTGTGTGTGTGCGCGCGGTATAATTGAGTGGTATGTGTGCAGTATAAGATGGTGGTGTGTGTGTGTGTGTGTGGTATAAGAGGTGGTATAAGTGTGCAGTATAAGATGGTGGTGTGTGTGTGTGTGTGTGTGTGTGTGGTATAAGAGGTGGTATAAGTGTGCAGTATAAGAGGTGGTATGTGTGCAGTATAAGATGGTGGTGTGTGTGTGTGTGTGTGTGTGGTATAAGAGGTGGTATAAGTGTGCAGTATAAGAGGTGGTATAAGTGTGCAGTATAAGATGGTGGTGTGTGTGTGTGTGTGTGTGGTATAAGAGGTGGTATAAGTGTGCAGTATAAGAGGTGGTATAAGTGTGCAGTATAAGATGGTGGTGTGTGTGTGTGTGGTATAAGAGGTGGTATAAGTGTGCAGTATAAGATGGTGGTGTGTGTGTGTGTGGTATAAGAGGTGGTATAAGTGTGCAGTATAAGAGGTGGTAAAGGGTAATGTGAGTGTTGGCGGAGTGGCGGGCGGGACTCACCACACTAGCTGAGTCTGTGAAGCCCTCCACTGCAGCACTGAGGGCACCACACCCCAATGCCTAGGGGAGACCGTCCGTCTGTCTGCCCGTCTGTTTCTCTGTCTCTGTCCGCCTTCTGCTCAGAGCCTGGAAGTCAGCTGGGGGGGGGGGTGAGCGAGAGAGCGAGAGAGACGGGCGGGGTCAGTACATGAGCTCAGACCACACGGACCTTCACAGCGCGCTCCCTGCGTGTGTTCAGATAAGGGAATGGAGAGGGAAAAGGTAAGGTGGTGAAAGGAAAGAAAGAGAAAGAGTGTGCGGAGAGAGAGAGACGAGTTCTGCAGCATTTTCGCCTCCAGCTGAAGGTTTGCGGGGGAGAATCTCATTTATCAAATTATTGATTTGTTCCATATATTCTCAGTATGTGTCACCGGTGGAAGAAATCCCTTAATCTCTTTGCCCCACATTTTACTACAACCATACCACCAGCTACCTCCAGGGGGTGCTATAAACATCAAATCACAACAATCTTGCATGAAGGAATTAGTTGTTCACTCACTCACTCATTCACGTGGGCAGAAATGGATCACTGTATGAGTTCAGTAACATGCACAGTGTGAAGTTCAGAAAACACCGTGTGTGTCTGTGTGTGTGTCCATGCGTGACTGTGAGCAGATGTGTGAATGACTGTCTGTGCATATGTGTGTGTGCGCGAGTGTGCGTGTATATGTGTGCCTGTGTGCATACATTACCTTTGAGAGTGTATCTGTCCAGGTGTGTGTGTCCACATGCGTTTCTGTCTTGCGTTAGTTAGAACTCCACACTTCTACGTCTGTGTAAATTTGTTTCACTCTACAAATGTACTTTTATGAGTTAGTGTGTATACATCATCATCATCATCATCATCATCATTGATAACAATGGACAGCCATAAGCAAAACATCCGAGCGAACGCATGTGTGCATGAGTTTTTTTTGATACCGTGTAAATGTGCGTTAGCTTGCATACATCTGCGTATATGTGTGTGCGTGTATTTATGGGAGCGAGTGTATGTACGAGTGTGTCTGCGCAAATAAGTGTCTGTTACATGAAAGGAGGGGAGGTAGGATGCACTTGGCGTAATCTCATTAGGACAGGCGTGAGGAGAGAGAGAGGGAGGGAGAGAGAGAGAGGGAGAGACCGGTAAGGGAGGAGGGGCTAGAACAACAACAGAAGGCCGGAACAGCATGGAAGGACAGATTAAGGAGAGACATCAAAAATAAAACCTTTTTTTTTTTTTTTTTTTTTAGGAACGGAAAGAGAACAGGCTGTGCTCATATCAGACACCCACACTTATTCCCTGTTTGCAAGCGCACACGCGCGCAGTCGCGTACGACGACAACCTCGGACGAAGGCTACCGTCTTATTGCTCACCGAATACCATCCACTCGGCGCTCCAGAATTAGACCTGACAATCAAGCAGGGGCCTCCCACTCAAGTCAAACTCCGTCGCTCTATTAAAAAAGGCTGGCGTGATATTTCAGTTGATCCACATTTAGCATCGGGGGGGGACAGAAATAAACGTGACACACAGATGCACTGCTATTACCACCCAACATAGCACTAGCACAGACGCTCAAGTCGACGCAGTAAAAACGTTCTGCCAGGTGCACGTTTCAAAGTTGAGGAGCGAGTCGCTCCATTTGAGACAGGAAGTGTGCGGTTCTGTTGTTTTGAGCAGCTACCTAGCGTGCGCAGCCAGGTATTGTAAGTAGACGGAGGTAGTACGGTCCTTTCGAGGAATTCGAGAGACTAAAGCAAAGAGCAAAAATAACCAATACAGAAACAAAACATTTCTTACCGTTCAGATTAGCATCGATTAACGACCTCGCAACCGCGATCAACCAATCACGTTTTCGGCTTCCAACTCTAGCAGCCAATCATATCGGTTGGGATTCCCTCAGGGGTGCGTCTCTCTGCAAATATGAATGAGAATAAGGAAGGATCACTCATTAGCGCATCTGCACACATCCCTATTTATCCACGTTTTATATAAATGCTCAGACTCCCACAGCTGTACCCAGAAACCAAACTCGGCACAGCCTACCTGGACTTAAATATGGTGGAGGACACAGATGTCGGTCTGGCTTCCCCTCAAACCAAACCAGACAGGATTCATTCACACAAAAAAAAACAAAAAAACAAAACAAGAACTGCAGCCTCCACAAGCGTCTGAGGGAGAAACGAAACCGCTGTCACGCTCCCAAAACTACAGACCGCGCACGGGTGCCGCGCACGGGTGCCGCTCGCCGTCGACGCAAGCACTCGGGAGGAAATATTGAATCAACAAAAGGAAAACAATGAGAATGCCCACACAATGCTGAGAACTGATTACTTTACTAAACACGTCAGTGTAACTACACGACTACAAACGGCAAAGGCCAAGACTGGGGCCGTTTGTAACGCTGATGGGACGTACAGTTTGGAGAAGGGGCAGAGAAGCGAGGCCGATCCTGTTTGTGCGTGCGATTAACTGTGCGGTATGTCTGAACGTGTGAGAAGTTTTGTAAATAGTACGAGCAAACAGTTGTCTGTGGACTAGATGGGAACAGACATGTCGAGCATAGCAGGCATTCCAATCAGGGCCCACACATCACACATCACACATACACACACGCTAATATACCTCGTCTTCCTCATCACGGGCAGGCCAAAAGGATGTTTGGTTTAAGTGTTTGGTTTAACATTACCCAGACAATTGACTGGTCTAACTCCACTCGGACAAGCGATCCGTTTGCATTCACTCAGACAAGTCCAATGTGGGGACCCACGCAGACAGATGCTAAACGGCCTCAACAATTAAATGGGACACTACACACCTGTAAGAGCACCGCTAATAAAAAGAATAAAACGCAGCGTAATACTAACACTTAAGTGGATATTCATTGTGGCTTTGGGGATGGGCGGATAGCATCGTCCGTCGCCTCCATCTTGGTTATGCACGCCAGCCATTTTGAATCAGAATTCCACAGGACTGGATGTAAAAAAATAAAAAGTCACACTCCCAGCACCGCTGCAGAGGGAAGTGTAAATAAGCCAGCTCTTCTCTGCAATGTCTGCAGTCCTGTACACAGGAAGGCATCTGATTCATCGGGGCTTCCCCAGCATCATCACAGTGACGAGAGTGGAAGGGCTTACCCCAAAACAAACCCTTCCCCGTTCGGGAGGGCAGGCAGTAACGCCCCTCTTACGGTCAGGTGACGGGGGCGTTTCCGCCAAGTGACGTACCTGGGAATTTCTCTGACCTACGGCGTCACGCTACGGCGCGTGTTTGGTGAACTGAACAGGAAGTTCATAGGCAAACTAGGTTTAGGCCAAGAGGGGGAATCCGAAATCTTATCACGCTGCAGAACAAGCTAGCTGGCGGTCCTCTCGATTACAAAAAGCCCATTCACAAGTTCCATCCGCGCATATCAACAGTTTCTCTCTGAGCGTCATCACCTGTCGTCCATTTTTCCAATCCAGTTTGGGGGGGGTGGGGGGCCCCCAATAAAAATGTAGCCCGGAGAACTACACTAGCTTACCATCTGACAACTTGTTTTTCAACAATTTAAAAGAATGTGTCATCAACCGCGCCCCCCCCCCCCCACCCCATCGCCCCCAGATCACCAAATTTCCCCTGGATATTTTTTATTTTTTTCCCCCAAAAGGCATTTCCCCGACAATGCCGAATTTCAGCCCCCTTCAAAAAGTCCCCATATAACCATAACACACCATACCAGACAATGTTACGGTCAGAATGATAATGCAATAGCTACCAGGAAGGGTAGCAATACCGTCAAAGTATCAATCGTCACGGGAACATTCCCAGAAACACACACACTCACAAACGAGCAAATGCGCACGCAGTCGTATACAATACGCACACACACACACTAAATGAGAGATCTGAAACCACTAGGGCTACAAGCGGAGCATAATCCCACACCCCTTTAAACAGAGTGAGATTCTGCGAATCTGGACCGTAAAAACCAGGCCAAACCTGAAGAGAAAATATGACCGCTTTCAACCAACATCCGTCGCTTTCAAATACATCCACAATACCGCTCCTGCCTAGCAGGCTGTTCAGGATTATGGTCAGAGTTACAGAACTCCACTGCTATAAATAAGCAGAGTGCTGCTTATGAAAGAGTGTGGGAAGGAAGAGGAGAAAGACAGAGAGAGAGAGAGAGAGAGAGAGAGAGAGAGAGAGAGAGAGAGAGAGAGAGAGAAAACAGGATGGACAGAGAGTGAGAGAGCAGGTTGGACAGAGAAAGAACAGGATGAACAGAGAGAGAGAGATTTTGAGTTTTAAGGTTTCCTTTAATGCACAGAACAAAGGACGAGACCTATGTGTTCACGTATTTACAAACAAACAGAAAATAAAATTAAAAGTAAAAAAACACCAAAAAAAAAAAAAAGTGAGAGTGAGTGAGTGTGTGTGAGAGTGAGAGTGAGAGAGAGAGACTGGGCACACATTTGGCCATTGTGTAACGAGCCCCAGACACGGTTTGAGGGGAAGCATGACGTCAGGCGGCAGCAGCAGGAGCAGTGGAGGGCTGGATCTGGCCCGTTCCGTGCGGAACACGACTGCTGGTCACGCAGGCTGGCTGACCGCCATAAACCAGTAGGCTTCCCGGCCACGCCCCATCCTCCGCCCATACACACGCGCACACGGACACGCACACTCACACTCACACTCACACTCACACTCACACTCACACTCACACTCACACTCACACTCACACTCACACTCACACTCACACTCACACAGAACATAAAGATCTGGGGCTGGAGGTCGGATCAGGACAAAGCTCTGCTCCCTCCCTCCCACCCTCTCTCCGTCAGTCTCTCTCTCTCTCTCCCTCCCTCTCTCTCTCACCCATTCCAAGAGAAACACACCAGCCACTCGCTCCTCGATCCAACGTGGTCTCACACGGACTCGTCACATAGCGACGCTTCTGCCCAAGCGTCGCTATGTGACGCCAAAGGTAGCCTTTTGCGTCGTATATTGACGCAGCCTTTTGCGTCGTATATTGACGGTTGTGGCCACATAATTTGTCTTTGGTTGTGGCACTTCAATATTATGCTTTTTTTTCTTCATCTGGTAGAGAGTTACGTGAAGTCTTGTGGTCGGGCTCGCCCACTATCTTAACAGTTCGGGCACGAGCCCGAGTTACATGAACTCCTGTGAGGTTATGTTTAGGGGTTGGGGGTGGGGTACGGGAATCACGAACTCAGAAAAATCTACGCGCACACGGCGAAGACTGAGCGGGCATGCTCGCAGTCGGTTATCATGAGCAAAGCCTTCGCCATAGTAGGATTCGTAAATTCGCGACGAGTGCGTCAAATAATGACGCAAAAGGCCTCCTTCTGCGTCTAAAGCAGGGATCTCAAACTCAAATCCTGGAGGGCCGCTGTGTCTGCTGGTTTTCGATGTGTTCCTGCACTTAAGTGTTTAATTTAAGTCATTGATTGGCTAAAGAGTCTGCACACCTTGTTTCCAAGGCCTAAAATGGCTGCTGATTGAAAGGAAATCACAAAAACCAGCAGACACAGCGGCCCTCCAGGACTGGAGTTTGAGATCCCTGGTCTAAAGGATGACGCCGCAGGAGCTGCCCAAGCGTTGCTATGTGACGACTTGGGAGTGAGACCAAGCTGCTCGATCGCAAATGCATTCCGCTGCCAACCATCCCAAAGCTCCACCCCCTCTGGTCCACTTTGAGGATACCGACCTGCCCGTCACTTCCTCTTATGATGTCACAGAGGCAGGCAGAATGGTAGCGCAGTCTCAGTTAACATGGGGCCAGGTGAATTATCCGCTGAGCACCACTATTTCAACACCCCCAATCTGTGCGACTTGTACGAAAAGGTGAATATGTAAGACTCGTATTAGACTTTACTCCAGTTAATGAGGGTCAATGAGCAGAGAACAATGCGGGCTTTATTATTGCCGATGTAGCCCACACTTTCTGAATTCCTTTTTCAGTTTCTCTGTCCGTTTCTCTGACCGCTCCGACCATCTTTACTGTATATTTCTACAGCACTCAAGACTCACTGTCCGTTATAAAACAAAATTTGTCCTTTAACAGGCTACTTACAGGAGGAAGAGGGATTAGGGAGTGAGTTGAGCTCTTGGGGAGCAACAAAACCATAATTTCTCAGTGTTTCTGTGCTTTTAAACACTTTTCGACGGTTAGTGACGTCCACAGCTCAGTGTGTGAGCACTGCCATTGAGCACGAAAAGATCACCATGTGTCACAGAGATTAACCCCGTTACGTTCGGCTCAAGACGCCACCTGCAGATTGACCTAAAAAAACGGCGCCGGCGAACAGGGTAGCGACAGCATGCTAACGCACCTGAGCCACATGGAAGACAGCGAGAGAGAGGGGCTGAGATCAAACAGGAAGCTGTCGTCAAGAAGCACAGGAAATGGGCCTGCCAGTGGGGGATGGGTGTGGTGGTGATGGCGGGGGGGGCGTTTCCTGTGGAAAAATAATGATGCCTTTTGAGCTTCTATGCGTCTGTAATTGGGGCATCTTAAGTCTACTCTCACCAGCTGTGGAGCTCTCGCATTGAAGCTCACTCAAAGGAGCGCTGGAAATTCAAAACGGTACATTAACGTTTTTTTTTTTTTTTTTTGGTTGTTTTGTTTTGTGTTGGGAGATAGAACAGACTGCTGAAGCACTTAACACAGATGCAATTACGGGCGGGTAAGGTAAGAGCGCCCACACATTCTCCTCAGTCAGCACAGCAGCGAGAGAGGGCGTGACCAGCATTTCTGGAATTGGGTCCAGTTTCCGAGCAACGCCCAAATCTCCCCAATTGTGACCAACTTACAGAGAAGTCGCTAAAGAGGGGGAGAATTGACGTCGATCTGATTTTCCAGAAAACGACACAAGTTGGGGGGGTTGATCGTGTCATATTTCTCCAGAATCAGCCCCCGTAGTCTTCCTTTAAAGACATGCACGCTGACAGATGAGAAAGTGTGTAAGACTGTATGTGGTGATGAATAAGAGCTTGAAGCCACGTGTGCCGCGTGTGGGCACAGCGCTTAAAGGAAAGCAGCAGGATATCGCTTGCTTCGCCGACCGTCGTGGCGTAAAACGCGGAAAGCATCGCTCGGTTACCGCGAAGCCCGAGACATGCCCGTCCCCCCTGCCGCGGCGGTGACACGATTACAAACGCGAGGCGTATCAGTCTAAACGCCCGGCTGCTCCCCCGCTTACAAGAACACACTGGGTCGACAACATTCAGCAGACAAAACACCTGATCGCATCACACCACCCCCCCCCCCCCCCCCCCCATCTCCAGACACAGATTTCCTTCCAGAAGTTTCTCTCTCGCCAGCTGCACCCCCTCATTTCGCCGAATTTGGGGAACAAACGCTCATAGAAACATAACTGGACTGCTGTGGCCAGCCTCAGTTCCCTTGGAAACCGCTGCCATGGCACTGGTCAGAGCCATTGGTACTGTTTAGTGAGAGAGAAGGAAAATAAAAAAGTGGGAGGGTGGGAGGGGGGTGCACCTTGTTCTACCCCCCCCCCCACAACCTATTCCAGGAACTGGAGGGTTGAATGTAAAAAATAAAAAATAAAAAACAGGAGAAAGTAGGTCTGCATAAGAACATGTAAACAACATCAGCGAGTGAGGTTATTGAAGGTGGATTTACTGCAGAATCACAGCCAACGTAAATATACTTTCAAGTACACTGCCGCATACCTGCAACTGTCCCCTGGCTGGGAAGGCGCTCATTAACTCATCAGATGCTGGTTTATCTGCGGTCAGAACACGCTTGCGCTCGGGCGCCTCGAAACTGAACCCGTGTGCCTCTGCCAAAAACGGTGAAGTCAGGAGGGTGACTAAGAACAGAGCAAGACCAAACGTGAAGAGCCAACGTCTTTCCTGTGAGCCTCTTACATGACTCACAAAGACCTTCCCTTTCGCCTCTTCGTCATCCTCACGGGCCACAAACCAACACAAACACTGGGGACCGGGCCAAATTAACCAGAGACTGAGCCGGTTTTAGAAGTCATGTGACACACTGTCGAAGGCCTAGAATTGATAATAAACACACACAGTCATAAAACTGATACTCAACAAACACTATAATGCACTGCAGAAACAACAGAATTGACCTCGCACATGCACACAATCAAACTTTTATCCGGCTAACTGAGCAATCCTTGCCTATCGGCCCACGTTTCGAGTGTAAACATCACCCGTCCAGCCTTAATTCACAGAAATGTCAGCCTTTCCTTTAAACGCATGTTTGGAAACTACGATTTCCTCATCTCGTCATAAGTTCCTCTCCTAGAAAATGGGAGGGAACTTCAAACACACTGCAGCTTGATGGGAAAGTGCTTCCTACAGCTCGTCACGCCCATCGCTGTCTGATCAACACTTACGTTTCAGATCAACTCCTCTCGAAAAGAAAGGTGTAATAAACGGTTTCTCTTTCTGAATGGACAGATTGAGCACGTTGTGAGAAGGGAACCGCAAATCGCTCGTGCCTGTGGAGGCGGGAGCCAGTGAACAAAGACATCATATGGCCACCTTTTTATTTCTCTCTCTCCCTCTTTTTAAAAAAAATAATAAAATAAACAGAGCAACAATACCTTTAAATTACAGATTTAATGCAAGTGTGGTACCAGCTGATTGATTAGAAGGTCCATCATTGAATATTCCTGTTGCTTCTGATAACTTGTGAATTTAAAATCCCCAGTACAGTGCACACCGACCGCATATGCAGCTGAACGTCATACAGATTTACTCATAAATATAACGCACCAACATCGTCAGCCAGACCACCTCCGTCCAACTGACACACAGACCAAATGTCTAAACAACAAACTGCATTAGCTCCCCGTGAGAGAGAGAATGGCAAATTGATAGAACCACCACCAACAGTTGGAACATAATAAGTTGCAAAGCTGCAGATAAGACTCTTTCTTTGTCAGCCGTTTCAACATAGGAAAGGATGAAAAATAGAATCAAATTTGTTTAAACATTCCAAGGCGTATCTATATTGGGTGAGTCTTTAAAAATATTACTTGGGGCATGAAATAATACAATTTTTCAAAAAAGCTAAGCACAAAATCATTAATGTTGTTTTAGAAACTGGCCAACAGTTGAATATGATGTATGTTGACTGCACGGTACACAGAGCGATATTAAGGTATGTGTAGCTTTAAAATGACATTTCGTCACAGCGTCACATTCACATGAGGGGCGGGAATTTCAAACACCAGTAACAAGAGACCGTGGAATTACTAGCACAGACGGACGACACCCTACAACACAATCTCCCCCACGTCTTCAAAGAAAAACAAACATGTCATTTGGGTTTCCATGTCAATCGGGCAATAAATCAACGTACGGAAGCAGATTTTCAAAGGAGGGTTGCTAACCCCCAACACCCGCCTAAGGTTGTAGACACACCACGGGGTTTATGACATCCTCTAGGCTACACTTTGAAACGGTGGAATATAAAACGCTTGGAATACAAAAGCTACAGGCGATGTATCTGGAACATGACTATTCTCATAATGTTCCAAGTACTTCAAAGATCTTGGGAGTGTTCTGGTAAGCAATTTTCCCCTCTGTGTTTTTCTGGCTAACTGTATTTTAGAGAAAAGCCACACACAAAAACACCCCACCCCCAACTTGTGAAGTAGAACGATGAGAATGACTTCCTCTCAATATCCCATTGTACGGCAATTCATTGTGTTTAAAGACAGACAGCACAGTCGCGCACCCTGCCTCGACCACTCCCACAGACAAAGGCGTGGGATCGTGTTACACAAGCCAAACTCCTCCCATTCCCCTCCCACGAACAACACGTGGGTTTCCGTGTTTGAAGAGCTACACTCTGGTATTTGCCTGGGAAAGTCCTCCGTGGCTAGCACACAAACTGCCGCTACTGTACGAGTGACTAATTACAAGTTTACGCAAGAAAAAGAAAAAAGTTATTACAAAGTCTTGTGTAGGCCTGATTGACATCAAGTCAGATCACCGATGTGTGGCAAAATACACTGTAAATTAGCCTGATTAAACGGGCATCTTGCTAGTTCTCCAACTGGCATGACACTCAAAGGGTTAACAACAGACGCGGTTACCACAGAAGCCTTTTACTGTTACTACACTTTTAAATACAATCCCTCGCGTGCTCCTGAATATTTTCAGTACAAAACCAACGGAGACAACAATATAGCGGTGAATCAAGGACAGTGAGTTCAGAAAGTCGACTTACCTTTATCAAAACTGTAAAAACTCGTCTTACAAATAGCCTAGGCTACAACACGAGTCTTCATCGTCGCTATTCCTCACTCCACGTTTCGCCAAGGGGAATTTTCTGTTGACGACGATAGATAGAAACGAAATAAAAAATACTGACCGAAGAAAAGACACGACAAAATAATAAGAACTACTACAACTACGGCGACTGTCCGTCAGTGTAGACTATAGCATATTGGAGATATCCCACATTCAGCAGTAAATCCACCTTTAATTCTCAGGCCAGTTAAATCAAACACTATAGGCTATAGGCTACATTGGGGTTAAATCGGGTACGAAATCCATATTCGTTTTAAAAGCCTTTGGGGTTCAGGAAAAAACGGAGAGGGTTCACAAATCAAAAGTAAAGAAAACGACGGCGTTTTAATGATATACCATCACAAGATTCCCCAAAAAGTAGCAGGAAAATATACCAGTGAAACCGGACGAATATAATGGTCGACGGCGTTGTATGAATTAAGGTTTGAGAGTAGCCTATTCCAGCATGTACCGGAGGAATGAGAAGAGTATTCTTGCTGTGCTTCTGCTCGCGTTGCCGGGGCACTCTGTCGGTAATCGCTCCTGCTTCTTGCTCCAGGGAAACGGATTTAAGCTGCCCACACAATAGTGGAAACCAACGCAGACAGATAACAAGGTTGCTATGTCAAATCCTTTCTTCAGATCGCTAGTAACCTAAAATAGTTGACAAACAAGGGACCGATACGGCGTTGTAGTTAATCAATGGGGCTGTGTTGTTGCGATCGCTTTTCTTGCCTCGTCTTTCCCCTTTTTTTCTTTAGCCTATAGTCTCTCGCTCTCAGAGCTGCGGATCGGATTGCGCTGAGATCCGCTCTTGAGTTTTTAAAGGGACACGCTGTTTGGCTCAGTCAGAGCGCACCGGATGATGTCACCGCCTCCGTTCCAGAACCGCCCTCCTTCCGCCCTACTCGCTGACGTCACTGCGTGTGCCCCTCGTCGCACTGTCGGAATTCCCTGACAGCGCAAACTGGCACCAAAAAGTTGGCCCTGCTGCTCCGTGTTCCGCTCTGCTTATTTAAGGTGGACTCGTGACTGTTCAAGCGCTGATCACGATGAAATCCGTTCGTTCTGCCAACCAGGCTATTTATAATCCCGATCTGACACCATCCCAAACAAACTGTTCTGTCTAAGAAAGACAGCTATAAATAATCCACTGAATATTATCCTATAGTTCCTTCCTTAGACAGGAAGGAAGTTTGAGACAGGATTTAGGATATTTTCTGTTTCTCTTTAAAGCATTCATGCGTTTGAATTTTAAAGCGGTAGCTAACAAGTATGCGTCCTGTAATTAAATCCTTCGATGTTACTAAGAAATTAAAGGGGAAAAAGGAGGGACAATAGATAGTGTTTGAAAGTAAATGTAAAGTCAGAAATAAACAAATAAACTAGAAAATAAACCAATGAAAGAGAAGCAGTGACGGAAATCTCAAGTTGCCTCCTGAAGTTCAAACCACCAGTGTTACAGTCGTGTTCTACACCTCTCTCTCTCTCTCATTGTCTTATTGTACGTATTGTAGAGTTGTTTTCTTTTTTTTTTTTGCTTACTTTATTTGGTATTGTGTGTTTTTTTTTCTTCTCCAAAGTATTGAGGCTAATTTTGTCTGTAAAATAGCTAATGTTCTGATTGTGTGAGCATATTTTTTAGTAGACATTCTGTGTATATGTATGTGTGTATGTGTGGAAGTCTGTATGTGGGGGGAGTATGTGGGGTCTGTGTGTGTGTGTGTGTGTGCGTGCGTGCATATGTGGGGGAGTGTGTGTGTGCGTGCATATGTGGGGGAGTGTGTGTGTATGTGGGGTGTGTGTGTTTGTGGGGGGAGTCGGGTCTGTGTGTGTGTGTGTGTGTACCCAGATGCTGACTCACCCACACCAGTCCCCCGTCTCAGAATTTGGAGGCTGACCAATTGTTTGGTCAGGAGGAGAGAGCCACTGTCTGTATCAGTGACACATCCTCCTACTGCCAGTACCCACACACACACACACACACACACACAGACTCTAGGGGGGTTTGGGGTAAGCAGTGAGTGATGGTGAGTAGCAGTTGAATTCTCAGACGAGCTCAGCTCACAGCCGCATGTCACATCACTGAGTCCGAGCTTGTTAGCTTGTTTCGTTACGAGACAGCGCCATCTCAATCTGACCATGCCTGGCTACATTCTACTCTACAGAAAACACAAATAAACACACATACAGGGTTTTTTGTTGTTGTGGTTGTTGTTATTTGTCAAAACATAAATAACAAGGTTAAACTACAGACAAACATCCCCTACAGCTAGGGGAAATTCACCTCTACGTATGAAAGTGCGCACATACAGTACCAGTCAAAAGTTTGGACACACCTACTCATAGAAGGTTTTTTTCTGTTATTTTTACTGTTTTCCACATTTGGGAATAGTAAAGACATCAAAACTATGAGAAAACACAAATTAAATTATGCAAAGACCAAAAAAGTGTTAAACAAATAAAAAAAAGTCATATATTTTAGATTCTTCAAAGTAGCCACCCTTTGCCTTGATAACGGCCTTGCACATTCTTGCCATTCTCTCAAACAACTTCTGTGGTAAACAGGTATTCCACAGGTAAACAGGTGATGCCATCATGACTCTATATAAAAGGATATCAAAAGACTCCTGATATCTTATTTCCAGGTACCCTTAGAAGCGATACTATAACCTCTGCATTTGAATGGATCTCTATGGGAATTGGGGGGTGGGACTAGATTTAGCTTTAAATTACACTGGAACAGTGTGGAACACATGGTTGGCTAAATGGCTCTAAGTCATCAAGGGTCTGACGTATCGAACAAGCCTCAAACCATCACTCTGCTGCCAGAAATACAGTAGATATGGATGGATAACTTGAAGGGTTTCTTCTCCTGACTTATTTTTCCATAGAGTTCAATAGGAAAATTTGTCAGGAGAAACAACCCTTAAAGTGATCCATCCATATCTACTGCATATCTGGCAGCAGAGTGATGGTTTGAGGCTCGTTTGATACCTCAGACCCTTGATGACTTACAGCCATTTAGCCAACCATGGGTTACATACTATTCCCGTGTAATTTACAGCTTAATCTACTCCCACCCCCCAATTCCCATAGAGACCAATTCAAATGCAGAGGTTATAGTATCGCTTCTAAGAGTACCTGGAAATAAGATATCAGGAGTCTTTTGATATCCTTTTATATAGAGTCATGATGGCATCACCTGTTTACCTGTGGAATACCTGTTTACCACAGAAGTTGTTTGAGAGAATGGCAAGAATGCGCAAGGTCGTTATCAAGGCAAAGGGTGGCTACTTTTAAGAATCTAAAATATATGACTTTTTTTATTTGTTTAACACTTTTTTGGTCTTTGCATAATTTCATTTGTGTTATCTCATAGTTTTGATGTCTTTACTATTCCCAAATGTGGAAAACAGTAAAAATAACAGAAAAAAACCTTCTATGAGTAGGTGTGTCCAAACTTTTGACTGGTACTGTATACACTCTACTGTTGACCTTTCACCCCAGCTGGTTCCAGGGTTGGGGGTCAATGCTATTTTCAATTCAGGAAGTTAATTTCCATTAATTTCCTGAACTGAATAAATAAAAAATGTAATTGACCCCCAACGCTGGTTGACTTTGAGGTCCAGGGTCAGGTAGATCGCTAGTTCCTATGATCATTCAACATTCATACATAACTGAGGTTGTTTACAGTTCTCCCATTTCAGTTATGCTGTTACATTCAAACTTAAAAAAATAAATTAAATTAAATAAAAATTAATTTGTGATTCATCTGTTTGTGCTAGGAAATAGCACTGGACCCGATTCCCCAGCAATGTTACGGTTCAGAAGGTTGAAGGTATGAAGGGTTAACAGCGTTTAATAATAGAAACAGTTAAAATGCCGATTCACAATACACAACATCCCACTGCTGTAATCTGATCCAATACACACACTGGCATTACTCCTCACACACGTGCGCACACGCGCGCACACACACACACACACACACACACACACACACACACACACACACACACACACACACACACACACACACACACACACACACACACACACACACACACACACACACACACACACACACACACTACTGTTTTCCAAAGCTGACATTACACCTTTCATAAACACAGATATACACACACAAATACATTAGTCATGAAAAGTCATAGTACACAGTGTACGTGAACATGGTAATGCACGTTAATTAGACACTGCAGGGCCACAACACTGACAACAGCAGCACTAGAGGGAGGGGAGGGAATGGTGCTGATTCAATCCCTGGGGGTTTGGGGTGTGTGTGTGTGTGTGTGTGTGTGTGTGTGTGTGTGTGTGTGTGTGTGTGTGTGTGGGTGTGTGTGCGTGTGTGCGTGTGTGTGTGTGTGTTGGGGTGTCACTGGCTGGCTGACACATTATTACACAAGCTACCCCCCCACCCCCACCCTCACCTCACAAAGACACCCCTGTTCTGCGCTCTCTCTCGCTCTCTGCGTCACACACTCTCTCTCTATCTCTCTCCCTCTGTCTCTCTCTCTCTATCTCTCTCCCTCTGTCTCTCTCTTCAAACCCTGCCCACTTATCCTCTATTGCTTACTCACACTCCTCCTCTGATACACTCCTCTCTCTGTCCTTATCCTCCTCCCCACCAGCCTCCTCTCTCACCTCCCCTCCCTCCCTCCCTTCTCCCCTCCCTCCCTCCCTTCTTCCCTCCCTCTAACCACTTCCCCACCTCAGCAGGTGTGCTTATGCGTACGTTTCTTTGACAAAAAGAGTGTTTATCTTGAAATGGGTGCTTTTTTTTTTTTTTGCGACAGTGAGTGTGCGTAGTGGCTCGCCCCTTTCAGAACACTCCGGTTGTGTGTGTGTGTGTGTGTGTGTGTGTGTCACATCGGCACAGGTGATTCTCTCCCTGGTTTGTCAGCCACGGCGGTGGCAGCTGCCAGTGACGGTAAATAACGGTAAAATTCACCCGAAAACGTATCTATAGACAATAATAACCATCACCCAAAGCAGGAATGCATGTAAAGCACTGCTTTATATAAGACAGCGCTCCTTACAAGTTATACAAATTCCTCCCGATGATGTTGTAAACAGCTCCGCTACAGTCTCATATGAAAAGTGCTCATACAACAGCATTCTTGTCATTTCCTTTTGCAACTTAAAAATTAATTGTTCACGTGTGTAAGTATTTGCTTATGGCAGTCAAGCAAGTCAGAGGGTCAATAGAATGTTCCCCCTCTTAAACTTTATCTTGAAAGATATACACATGGAGTATATATAGTCTATATACAGCCATCAAGAACATTTGTATTAAATTTCAAATTACAAATGAGCAGCTATGCATGTCTAATTATTAGGTAATTATTATTTTTATTTTTATTTTCCTTTATGTCCTTTATCCTCAAAGCAGCAGTACTAACATGAGCAGTCCCTTTGCCATAAGAGTAGTTCTCTTCTTCCGAAAGGATTCTGAACTCACCTCAGTGTATGTACAGTTGAAGTCGGAAGTTTACATACACTGAGGTTGAAGTCATTAAAACAAATTTTTAACCACTCCACAGATTTCACGTTAACAAACTATAGTGTTGGCAAGTCAGTTAGGACATCTACTTTGTGCATGACACAAGTAATTTTTCCAACAATTGTTTACAGACAGATTATTTCACTTTTAATTCACTATATCACAATTCCAGTGGGTCAGAAGTTTACATACACTAAAGTTGACTGTGCCTTTAAATTTTTAATATTTGGTCGCATACCATTTGCATGCCATGACTTCCTGATGTCTGTGACCCAACAACATCAAAAGACTCTTGATATCTTATTTTCTGGTACTCTTACAAGCAATACTATAACATCTCTGCATTGAATGGATCTCTATGGGAATTGGGGCGTGGGACTTGATTTAGCTGTAAATGACACTGGAATAGTATGGGACCACATGGTTGGCTAAATGGCTGTAAGTCATCAAGGGTCTGATGTATCAAACAAGCCTTAAATCATCACTCTGCTGCCAGAAATACAGTAGATATGGATAGATAACTTGAAGGGTTTCTTCTCCTGACTTATTTTCCCATAGAGTTGAATAGGAAAATTTGTCAGGAGAAACAACCCTTAAAGTGATCCATCCATATCTACTGCATATCTGGCAGCAGAGTGATGGTTTGAGGCTCGTTTGATACCTCAGACCCTTGATGACTTACAGCCATTTTACCAATCATGTATTCCATACGGTTCCAGCATAATTTACAGCTAAATCTAGTCCCACCCCCCAATTCCCATAGAGATCCATTCAAATGCAGAGGCGTTATAGTATCGCTTGTAACAGTACCAGAAAATAAGATATCAAGACTCTTTTGATGTTGTTGGTTCAAAGAGATCAGCTAGTCATGGCATGCAAAGCCAAAGGATATGCGACCAAATATTAAAAATGTAAAGGCTTAGTGTATGTAAACTTCTGACCCACTGGAATTGTGATATAGTGAATTAAAAGCGAAATAATTAGTCTGTAAACAATTGTTGGAAAAATTACTTGTGTCATGCACAAAGTAGATGTCCTAACTGACTTGCCAACACTATAGTTTGCTAACATGAAATCTGTGGAGTGGTTAAAAATGAGTTTTAATGACTTCAACCTAAGTGTATGTAAACTTCCGACTTCAACTGTATATAGTCTATATACAGCCATCAAGAACATTTGTATTAAATTTCAAATTACAAATAAATAGCTGTACAGTACCTATACATGTCTTATTATTAGGTAATTATTATTTTTTCATTTACTTTCCTTTATGTCCTTTATCTTCAAAGCAGCAGTACTAACATGAGCAGTCCCTTTGCCATAAGAGTAGTTCTCTTCTACCGAAAGGATTCTGAACTCACCTAAGTGTAAGTATGTGGGCGTGTGCATTCCTGCGGAAGTGTGTTTGCCCTTGTGCTCACACAGTACCTTTGTGAGTGTGTCTGTGAGTGACTATGTGTGTGAGAGAGAGAGAGAGAATATGTTTCCCTGTGTGTGTGTGTGTGTGTGTGTGAGTGCATGTGTTCCTGTGTGGGTATGCGTGCATGTGTCCCTGTGTGTGTACGTGTGTCCCTGTGTGTGTGTGTGTGTGTAAGACAGACACAGACACTGAAATTATTTGAAAAGGAGAGGGCAGTGTTTCCCTGGCTCACCTGTGCAGGTCTCTGTGGATGAATGAAGTGCTCAAGCCAATGCAGCGTTTTGGGATCTGCCCTCTCAGCCGGTCAGCACGTCCCCACTTCTACACATCCTGTAACAGAAAAACAGCCGGCAAATCAGTGCTCTACTCAACATCCCCTCTTATACACATCCTATGACACAAAAACAGTCAGCAAATCAGTGCTCTGCTCAACATCCCCTCTTATACACATCCTGTAACAGAAAAACAGCCTCCAAATTAGTGCTCTGCTCAACGTCCCCACTTCTACACAACCTATGACACAAAAACAGGCATAAAATTAGTGCTCTGCTCAACGTACAGCATAATGAGGTCAGCAGGTCCACATACAAGGTCAACATGTAATACATGCATAACATCACAGTCCAATAGTCTGCTGGCCAACATGCTGCCCAGCTCCAACGGCACAGACCTAGTTCTTGTGTAAGTGTTCCCACACTAAGAGGATAACAGCTCTTGTCTAATACACATCTACACATGTGCATGAGGTCTCAATAACAGCATAAGGAAAATCACAAATACCCAAATACGAGTGATCTAAATCGGGCACGGTGAGGGAAAACAGACTACGCAATAAAAAATAAAAAAATGATTTACTTTTAATAGTTATTGATTATTGTTTCTTCATTTTTCTTCTTTCAGCTACAGAGGTGAAAAGATGCGCCACACACACACACACACACACACACACACACACACACACACACACACACACACACACACACACACACACACACACACACACACACACACACACACACACACACACACACACACACACACACACACACACACACACACACACACACACTGCTCTCCCAAGTGTAGATTTGCGCACTCTCCCCGATCTCTCGCACTGATTAGATGATGTCAGAACTTGTGGTTCACTCTGCTTAATGCCACAGTAAATAACAAAATGTCAGAGTACCCCTACCCCCTCTTTACAGCCTCCTTGCCCTTTATAAACTCTTCACCTCTCCCTCCTCCTCTTCCTCCACCGTCCCACACAATGAACCCCATCTGCACATCTGCGTGACCTATCGACAGGAGGGGTACATCTCCAGCTCTTCCATCAGTGTACACTATCTGACTCCAGGGTCACTTCCTGTCTGTGATGTGTGCATATGCATATGCATGTACTAGAATTATTTATTGATTTATTTGCTGCAGTCTAACCAAATTAAACCAAACTTACAAGGGCCATTTGGGTGGTGGAGTAGTATAACGGTTAGGGAACCGGGCCGGTAAACCTAAAGGTTGCAGGTTCGATTCCCAGGTACGACACTGATGTCTGGCTGTACCCTTGAGAAAGCTACTTAACCTGACTTGATTCAGTATATCCAGCTGTATTGATACTATGTAGAAATGCAAAAAAAAGTAATCCTGGATGAGAGCATGTGATATATGCATGTAATGTAATGTAATTGTGGCAAGAACTACAGATTAGTGCCATGTCTTAAGAACAGCAAGAACAGAGAGGTACAGAATAGCACATTCATGAAAAACAGCGCAGAGACATACGCGCACACACACACACACACACACACACACACACACACACACACACACACACACACACACACACACACACACACACACACACACACACACACACACACACACACACACACACACAAAGCTGTTATAAGGATGTCCTCAGTTTAAAGTTATAAGGAAAATATCTATAGCTTAGGGTACAACAGCAACAGAACCTTATGATATCACGCGAACACATCCTCCTAAGACCCGGCAATTATATTTCTGACGAACCATGTATTCTACTATACACTCAATACAAAATTAAATCAATAATGTTTTAGAAAATATTTTCGCTGCAACATGTTTTTTTGTCATCCAAGGCAGCTAGTATTCTGTCAAAGAAATTAAAATATTTAACAAAGGATCTATAATCACATCAAACTTTCAGTGACCAGGGTCTGAAAATGCAGGATGATAAAAAAAAATGTAAAAAATTAACTGAGCGTGGAGGCCATGTTGGTAACGAGGCCATGGACTGATACAAACAAACAAACAAAAACCAAATAAAGTTAAATAAAATAAAGCTAAAGTAACAGTAAGAGCAGCAACATTGCTTTCTTATCACTGAGTTCAGACTGGGTCACATGATAATACCCTCCATAACCTCGCTCTCACACGCAAAGGCTAACTGGTGGGAGGAGAACCCACTCAGATAAAAAAATAAAAACCCCCCATATCAACAGAATCATCTCTCAACAGAGAGAGAGGAAGGGGGGGGGGGGGTGAAAGAGAGGAGAGAGGGCAGAGACAGAGAGAGGGGAGAGAGAGGGGGGGGTGAAAGAGAGGAGAGAGGGCAGAGAGTGAGAGAGAGGGGAGAGAGAGAGGGGGGAGACACAGAGAGAAAGGGACAGAGAGAAAGAGGGACAGAAAAAGAGAGAGAGGGACAGAAAGAAAGAAAGAGAGGGGGGACAGAGAGAGAAAGAGGGGAGAGAAAGAAAGAGAGAGAGAGAGAGAGATAGATGGCAGAGAGAGGGACAGAGAGAGAGAGAGAGAGAGGGGTGGGGAGAAAGGAGAGAGGGCAGAGAGTGAGAGAGAGGGGAAAGAGAAAGAGAGACAGAGAGAGAGAGGGTGGGGGGAGAGAGATAGATAAAGATAGAGAGGGTGTGTGTGGAGGGAGGGAGGGAGGGAGGGAGAGAGGGTGTGTGTGGAGGGAGGGAGGGAGGGAGGGAGGGGGGAGAGTGGAGGCGGAAAAGCGACAGACAAGCACACTACACAGAAGTACTTGCTGATAGCTGAAGTGAGTTTGCAGTTGCGTTTTCCTACGGAAGGCAAGGTGCAGTGGGGTGTCTGACCTGTTACCCAGTCACCACACACCATCTGGGAGTGTAGAAACGGGCGACCATGCCGGGCCGTATGGAGTCTACGCCTACACGCAGCTGTCCTGATGTGACGCAGAGAGCCGCCACGGCAACAGAAACAACACTACGCTACACGGCGGTAACGACGCCAGAGCTACTCAACACAAACTCACATACCGTACGTACTCTGCACACAGAGGGCTATTTCACTACTCAATACAAACTCACACACCGTATGTACTCAACACAAACTCACACACCGTATGTACTCAACACAAACTCACATACCGTATGTACTCTACACACAGAGGGCTATTTCACTACTCAACACAAACTCACAAACCGTATGTACTCAACACACACTTCAGTACGGTTTCTGCTGAAGGCCACTCCATTGAAGGTGTGTGTGTGTGTGTGTGTGTGTGTGTGTGTGTGTGTGTGTGTGTGTGCGTGCGTGCGTGTGTGAGTGTTTGTCCGGAGGAGTTGGTTTTGCATGAGAGTCCTTAGTCAATGGTGAGTCAGAGGGAGAACTCATGTCAGCACAGGCCAGACAGACAGACAGACAGACAGAAAAACACCCACACACACTCACGCACACACAAACACACGCACAGTCACATGAGCGAGTGTACAACACCACCACACCACAGAACGGTTAGTGTAGAATAACATTATTCTGTCTCTCATCGACTCCCATGCATGCTGCGATCACACAACAGCTCTGGAAGTCGTGAGACAACATGTTTCACAAGAACACCCACAACCCCGCTACAAAGACTCAGAGAGGCTCCAAGCTGGGCTGTGAACGTTTTAGGGTTTTTTTGTTTTTTTTTTTCATTTCCAGGAGAAGACGTGATGTACAGACAAACCCCCACTGTCTGTCTGTCTGTCTGTCTGTCTGTGTATTGAGGGAGGAAGAGCGAAAGGGAGAGAGGGAGGAGTTATGAGGAGACATGAAGTGAAAGAAGACTGGGGTTTTGGTTTTCGGAACTTTTGCTTTTGCTTCACGTCTAAGAGAAAGGTTGTGGTCTTATGAAAGTATCTTTTAAAAAAATTTAAATAATAAAATCACACACAGACACGCACGCACACAGACCTCAAACCATTGGACTATGACTCTACATAGCATTTAAATACACAAATAAATCGCATATTAAGAAAACAGAGCTAAGACAAACGGCTCCATAAATCATGTCTAGACAGAGGCTAATGAAAACAGCTCAGAGCCGCAGTG
>CM056393.1:7900965-7912029 GCA_029718625.1 Synaphobranchus kaupii
CTCAGGAATCACACTGCTGCACTGTTTAACACTCATTAGGGCAGAAACTCCACTGTGTGCCAAAGGCTGACACAAACGCACAGCTGAGCCAGAGCAGGCCCAGCGGAGCGGGACACGGGCACGCAGAGGGCACGCAGAGGGCACGAGGGGGCACACACAGGGGCACACTGCGCCATCTGTCAATTCACAGAAAAATTTATATATATTTTTTTATTCGACGAAGGACCCAGTTTCATCTTTACGTGTCCCCACAAAGCACATAAATACACACAATACACATGTACGTGTGGGTAAATAAATAAAAAATTTAACGAAGGACCCAATTTCATCTCTACATGTCCTCACAAAGCACATAAATACACATAAATATACACAATGCACATGTATGTGTGGGTAAATAAATAAAAAATTCAACGAAGGACCCAATTTAATCTCTACGTGTCCTTACAAAGCACATAAATACACACAATACACATGTACGTGTGGGTAAATAAATAAAAAATTCAACAAAGGACCCAATTTTATCTTTACGTGTCCCCACAAAGCACATAAATACACATAAATATACACAATGCACATGTATGTGTGGGTAAATAAATAAAAAATTCAACGAAGGACCCAATTTAATCTCTATGTGTCCTTACAAAGCACATAAATACACACAATACATGTGTACGTGTGGGTAAATAAATAAAAAATTCAACAAAGGACCCAATTTCATCTTTACGTGTCCCCACAAAGCACATAACTACAAAAAACGTGTGTGTGGGTTCTATGAACACGAAAGCATAATCAAAGCTGGCAGACCATCACGATTTTACAAACGCAGCACTATGGAGCCCCCAATGCAAAAACAAAAGATCAAAATACAAGACGTCAGCCTGCATTACCACTGCATTACGGCCATTACAGTCCAGTGTCACACTCATACGTCACATCAAAAAGTGTCACATTACACATGACGCTGCAGGTACACTATGTTAGTACAATGACTGTAAAATGAATTACCAATGTGTGCAATTCCAGTTCTTATACACTAAAAACACTTCATTCAGTGTAGATGTTGAACACTGAAAACGTGAATCCAAAAATATATCACGGAAAATACACTACAAAGACGTTTCGATGCTACATTACATCACAAATACTGAAACTCAATCCTCTCTCACACCGATAACCAGCTACACAGTATTACAAGTGGTGCATTTCAGCATTTCCATGTGAAATTATAAATGCTTTAGTATAGCTGAAATAAATTTCACTGCAACCCCTCGTGGTTCCCACAAAGACATGTGAGCAAACACACACAATGACATTGCACTCAAACACACACGGTACCTACAACTCGCAAAAACCTGAATACGACCGACACAGACGCTCACACACACACACACACGTACACACACACGATCTTACACACACACACACACACACACACACACGTAATCATTGAGATGCAGGCCTCTCTCCCCTCCACTGCTCCCCGTGTGGGGGAGGGGGACAGGAGGCATGGGGGAGGGGCAAAGGCAGGCTGCCTAAACACAGCTCTCACATTGTCTGACTGTCTGCAGCCTCTCTCTCTGCTCTGGCCTCCATGAACACCCTGTACACACACACACACAAACACACACACGCACGCGCACACACATACACACACACACACGCACGCACGCACGCACGCACATGCACGCACACATGCACGCATGCACACACACGTTGTCACATTGACTGACTGTCTGCAGCCTCTCTCTCTGCTCCTGTCTCCATGAACGCCCTGCACGCACACACACGAACACACACACGCACGCACGCACGCACACACACAAACACACACACGCACGCACGCACGCACGCACGCACACGCGCGCACGCACACACACACACGCACACACACACACACACACACACACACACACACGTTGTCACATTGTCTGACTGTCTGCAGCCTCTCTGCTCCGGTCTCCATGAACACCCTGCACACACACACACGAACACACACGCACGCACACACACACGTTGTCACATTGTCTGACTGTCTGCAGCCTCTCTCTCTTCTCCGGTCTCCATGAACGCCCTGCACGCACGCACACACACACGCACATACACACACACACGGACACACACACAAACACGCACACGCACGCACACACATGCACACACACGGACATGCACACACATACACACGCACACATGCACGCGCACACACACACACACACACACACACACGGACATGCACACACATACACACAGGCACACGGACACGCACACACACAAACACATGCACGCACACACACACACACACACATGCACACACATACACACATGCACACGGACACACACACACAAACACATGCACACACACACACACATGCACACGGACATGCACACACAAACAAACACGCACGCACACACAAAATATGTATACGCGCACACACATACCCACACACAAAAAACACGTGCAAACACACAAAATGTTTTTTTATATTACGAGAGGCCTCTTGCTAGTGTTAGGTAGCGGCTGACTTGTCGTAACGCATAAGTTACCTCACTGCACATACAGAACAACAGTCCACAATGTTGCCCTATGCACCCTGATTGGTCAGTCCACCTGTCAATCTTCAATATAAGATTAGGGTGGGGGTGGGGCTGAACTCAGTGGCACACACAAACACAATGGAGCTCGGGTATCAGAGGCAGCACACGGCTAGTCCCACGTATGCAGCCATGCACACCGGTGGGGGGGGAGGGGATAAGGGGGGGTGGGGAGTCAGAGGGGGAATAAATTGAGGTGACTGGGTGAGCGAGCATTGAAGACGCAGAACAGAGATTGGGGGGAGGGGAGCCCCGTTTTAAAGAGCCCCAAGGTCTACAGCGGAATGCTGAGTGTGTCTGCGCTGACCGTGGCTGACTTTGGCCACAGGATCACCCAAGGACCAAGGGCTTCAGCCAGTGGGGTGTGCCCCGCCTTTATCGCCAATGACAACCTATCTGACCAATCATGCATCTGCACACCATTTACAAAAGGTGTTACAAACTGGTAAAGAGTAAACGGCATAAATAGAATTTTATTTTTCCATCACAAATAGTATTTGTAAAGCCAAGTTTTGCCCATATTTAACAGCTGTATCGTAGACACAAGCATGCACACTCGTGCTGAGATGGCATACCTTTGTCAAATTTTTTTAATAGTATTGCTGTATCAATTGAAAGTGCGACTCATTTTGTGACTCAAGTGTGCTCTCGCATCAGTGATAATAAGGAGCTTGTAATGTATTTATATGATGTACGACAGGCTAGAATGAGTGTGTGGTTTTGCATACAAACATATTTTATAGACTTTGAGTAAAGTATTTTACCTGTACTGCAGTTCTTTACCCTGAACAGAAGAGGACGTGTGCATACAAACACACACACTAACTCACTAACTCACTAACTCATGAATCAGAGAAGGCAGACAGCTTACGGCCACAGGGACTCTCTGATTCAACAGGACTTTATGCTGGATTAGGGCTCCAGACATCTTATATAGCCAATACAAAGCAAACAAGAAAATCAATTGTAACATCAACACTGACTCAGACACCAAGCTGCAACTGATACTGATAAGAGGCCAACGGAGATGTGTGTGTGTGTGTGTGTGTGTGTGTGTGTGTGTGGGTCAGAAACCAGATCCAGACAGACGAGAGAGAGAGAAAGAGAGAAAAAGAGAGACGAGAGAAAGAGCAGGGGTCCTAGGGTCGCCAGGCAAGCCGTCTCCTCCCAAATCAACAGAAGTTGGATCAGATTACTGAAGTCTGAGAGAAGGCAGACACAACAGTACAGATGCAGACAGGTCACTGTGGCCCCACTGCCCTCTGCGCGCACACACACACACACACACACACACACACACACACACACACACACACACACACACACACACACACACACACACACACACACACACACACACACACACACACACACACACACACACACACGTACACAGACAGGTCACAGTGGACCCACTGCCCTCTGCGCGCACACACACACACACACACACACACACACGTACACAGACACACACACACACACACACACATGTACACAGACAGGTCACAGTGGACCCACTGCCCTCTGCGCACACACACACACACACACACACACACACACACACACACACACACACACACACACACACACACGTACACAGACACACACACACACACACACACACACATGTACACACACACACACACACACACACGTACACAGACAGGTCACAGTGGACCCACTGCCCTCTGCACACACACATGTACACACACGCACACACACACACACACACACACACACACACACACACACAAATACACGCACGTGCACACACACACACACACACACACATACACACACACACACACACACACACACACACACACACAAATACACGCACGTGCACACACATACACATACACATACAACAGGTCACTGTAGACCGACTTCCCTCTGCTCGCACACACACACACACACACACACACACACACACACACAGAAATACACGCACGCGCACACACATACACATACAACAGGTCACTGTGGACCGACTTCCCTCTGCTCGCACACACACACACACACACACATCCTTTGTATATGTCGCAGATAAACACCCACTCTCAAACATTTCTCCCTCACACACACACACACACACACACACACACATGCACAGACACACACAGATCCTTTGTATATGTCTATCTCAAGATTGGTGTTTATCACAGATAAACACCCACTCTCAAACATTTCTCCCACACACGCGCGCACACACACACGCAAGCACGCACACATACACACACACACAACTATGTCACACTGAAGTACGCTCAGTTCTGCCTGAAAGGTGTGTACCCTGGACTAGTTAATCAGGATGGTCCAGGTGGTTGAGACTGTGGAACAGGAAACATTGGGAGGACGCAAACAGAACCAAGCGCAGACACAATATGAACAAAACCAAGCTAGCCCGCAGAACCACAGCGTACACACAGCCACATACAATTCCACCCCAACTAGCGCTATTTAACCAAAGCAGGGATGTGCGTTTAATATTCAAATATTACTGGGCTCACGGGATCGAATGCAGGCCCAGCCCACCCCCCTCCCTCCCTCCCCTTTGCTCTGTATTTAACTAAGATTCTTTCTGTGTAAATATTGACTGCGGAGAGAGGCCTGCATTCACTCCCTTTCGTTTCAGACACACCAGGAGTCATATGAGTGAAATATCTTATTTCGCTCTGGATTCTTCACCTCTAATATATTAAGAGAGATGAAACTGCAAATGTTTCCATATTCTGTCTTAAAATAATATGCTTAAACGCTGGTCCCAATAGCATATCTGTGATTTAAGGGTGGATATTGTACTAATATATTATTCTCTTCGCTAAAATGAACCCCCGGCCGGAATGTACTGCAGGCCACACTTTTGAGCCAGAATGAACCGAGCCAAAATAAATCAAAGCTTCATGCAGCTGACCCGAACCAAACGAAACCAAAGCAAAACCAACCCTTCCAGCTGAAGCGAAACCCCAGACAAACAAACAATAGTCTGTCTTCACACGCCTAGTGTTTTTTTTAAACATTTTATTTCTTTGAAGTTTTTGCACACATTACAGAGACAGAGCTGAAGTTGCTCCGCCCTGCCCATAATTCTATTTTCAAAAAATTAGTGAAAAGAAAAAAATATAAATATATATGCACCCACACCCCGGTGCCCAGATACACCTCACACGGTGTTTAGAGGGCACCTATCCGCTGTCAGCTGGAGTTGCCGCGGGCGACATCGGCTCATTACACAAGCGGATCGAGAACAGCGGCGTTACGGGGGGCCAATCAGGGCAGAGCTGCTGGTGGCACTGCAGGGCTCTATTCCAGGCAGCTCACCTATGCACCCCCTCCCCCCCCTCCCTCCCTCCCTCCCTCCCAATGCTAGCAGTGTCTCACAGTTTCACTTTTAGGAGCAATAATAGAGTGGGGAGTGTGCTAAAATTAACTATTGGGGGGGGGGGGGGGGGGGGGGTGCAGGAGTCAGGCTGAACTCCAACAGACAGGGTTCGACATTTTTTTCCAAGGAGCACATGTGCTCCTAAGTTGAACAATTTAGGAACACACAAATGCGTCCCAATTAGTAGATGTGCTCCTGAATTCTTTTTCCAGTTAGCACATGTCAATTCCCAGGAGCAAATTCTCCTAAATGGGGACACTGTAGAGCCCCTGTACTGGATATTAGATTTTCACACGTTAAAAGTGGGTTTTAAAGTTACCAGGTGGTGCAAGTTGCCACGATCACTCCACGTCTTTTTTTTTTTTTAAGCATCCATTTGACCCAAACTCAGCTTGTGCGATACACAATATCACAACATGAGCCATTCCAGCGGTCATTTATTAATCCGGAAATCTGTTTTCATGGTGTGACGCTAATTCCTAGATTAATATTTACAGATGATGAACAGGCGTCTGTAAAAACGTGCGTGGATTTGCACGGCGCCAACTCTTGAACAAAATGTCCGCAAACAAAGGAAAGCGCTTCCTGAATACAGAAGTGCAAATCCAGAATTTCCATTTTTTTAAATGAATGTCGAAATTGAATTTCAAATAAAAATTTCAACTGCAGCTGGAGTCATTTCCATGGTTACTGAATGGCTGGACGTTCTCTCTGTCTCTGTCTCTCTCTCTCTCTCTCACACACACACACAAATATAATATCAGGTGGAAGAAACATGGCCTATCCATGGAAATGAGTACCCCTGGGTAGCCACTACTGACTAAGGCACACATGCTCAGTTATCTGCCCTAGTGAATTGATAAGGGGGGGGGGGTTATTGATATGATCTCTCCCTCCCCCCCGCTCCCCTTCCCCCATGACACATGGACAGGCTCGCAGTCTCTCTCCTCCGACAGGCCTAATCAGGTTAATGGATTACTGTAACATAATCAGGCGAATCGATTACTGCCACATAATCACGTTAATTGATTACTGTAACATAATCAGGTTAATCAATCAGAGCGGTGGAAGGACGTGCCCGGGGTCACAGGGGCCGGCCCAGGGCGGGACACCCCCCCCTTTTTTCGGCTCCACAGGTCGCCAGTGACCAAAGGTGCCCTTACGCAAACGCAATATTCCAAAAAAACATTTTTAAACAAAGCATGTTATCAAAACGCTGCAACACTTCACACAATATACAGGGAAATAACTGTTATATTCCTGTTATATATACATTGCACGGCATTGGCTTATGCTTATTATATTTTCAGAAAAAGTATATATTCCATTATGTTCTGGTATGTTCCATTTCCGCTATCACCCCGCCATGTTCAGAGTATATGAGCCCAAAAAGGTAGAGTGGGGACGCCAGATTGTTGGCACAGTCATACAGTGTTAATGAGATATGAAAACATACCGTACCTGGATCTCTCAGCTACACAGTGGGTGTGCTGGGAACGGTTTTATCTAGCAGGGACATGATACATTAGAGAAAGATTAGAGGAAGATGTGTTTCTCAACAATGTGCTTCTGTATTGTGTGTGTGTGTGTGTGTGTGTGTGTGTGTGTGTGTGTGTGTGTGTGAATGTGTGCGTGTATGTGTGCGTGTGTGTGTGTGCGTAATGCGTAGATGCATGTGTGCATGTGTACATAACTGTGCGTGCGTGTGTGAGTGTGTGTGCGTATGCGTGTGTGTGTGTGTGCATGTGTGTGTGTATGCTTAGATGCGTGTGTGTGTGTGTGTGCATGTGTGTAACTGCGCGTGCGAGCGTGTGTGTGTGTGCGTGCGCACCTGTGCATGCGTGTGGGTCTGTATGCGTGTGTACGTGTGTGTGTGTGTGTGTGTGTGTGTTCTTGCGCAGTGTATGAAGGGAACAGCTTAGCGACAGGCCCAAGTGTGTTTTGACAGCTTGGAGAACGGTTGTGTGTATCTCTCAGACCCCCCTTCACCTCCATATGCAACATTCCTGCACCGTTTGAGAGTGAGTGAGTGAGAGAGTGAGGGAGAGAAGGAGGGGGGAGAGGGTGAGAGAGAAGAGGGAGGGAGTGAGGGAGAGGAAGAAGAGGGGGGAGAGGTAGAAGGAGAAAGAAGATTTTAAAAAGCTGGGCCCCAGGGGTGTGTACGAATTATGTTGTAAAAAAAAAAAAAAAAAAAAGATTTGGTAAAGAACACAAAGCAGAAACTGCACACACATACACACACACACACACACACACACACACACGTGTGCATAAGAGTGAACACACAAACACAGACACACCTGCACACCCAGAGTAAAACTCTTGTGGACAGGGACCCTCAGTCTGAACCATGCAGCCGTTCTCACAAGCCAATCCCGTTCAGTCTGCTGGTGAATATCACACTAATCACCCAACAGTCTCCTCACACTGGACAGTCAGTCATGTGCAGCTTCAGATTAAACGCGCGCGCATGTGTGTGTGTGTGTGTGTGTGTGTGAGCCTACATTCCACACCGCAGTGAGAGAAACTCGAGCTGTGCCTGGAACACGCCTTATCGCGCTCTCGTAAAAATCAACACAGACCCAGAATGCACCTGGAGGTGAACTCTGCTACCTCAGGATCAGAGCCCCAAAGAGCCAGACCTACATATGGGATAGGGGTAGAGGGGGTGGGGGGGGGCAGGAACTGATCCTGGGTCAGTGCCTTACGAGGGAAGAATCAATCCACACTAAGCTCCACCCTGCTAAACCACTCCCCCCTGCCCTGGCTCTCTCTCTCTCTCTCACACACACACACACACACACACACACACACACACACACAGCCCTAGCCCCGCCCCCCCCCCCTCCTCTCCGAACTTAATGACCCCCCCGAGACAGCGCCTGCACTCAGACCAGAGTCAATCATACCACAAACGAGCTCTGTTCTTCCGTCAGTGTTTGTGTATTCCTCCTCCTCCTCCTCCCTCCTCCTCCTCCTCCTCCTGCTGCTCACCCCCCACCCACCCACTCTCCTTTTCTTCTCCCGTCACCGCTCTCAATCAGTCACCCCCCCCCCCCCCCCCTTCCCCCCTCCCCCCCATTCCCAATGAATGCACAATCACTCCTTCAGGGCTGGGGGGGGTGAGTACCTTCTGTGTTCACGTCCGCAAACACACGGCACCCCCAGAAAGGGGGGGGGGGGGACCCTAAAATATCAGCTGTACTTATTACTGTCAATTAATTACACCGCAAGCACCTCGCGCCACAACAGGAAGCTTTTAACGGAGAGAGCAACGCTTCGACTGGTTCCCGACGGCACCGAGGAAACGTTTACAAAGTACCCGACAACAATGCCGCCGCGATCTTAAATACCGTCCTGGGCCTTTAAAAAAAAAAAAAAAAACGTTTAGTAAATAAACGTCGCTATTGTAGGCAACGCCGCGGCTGATCGACGGGGAAAAAATCTTAAAAATTCGCCCGACGAGAAGCCGACCCCATCTGAACTGCAGCTGGTTCGCGGAAGAGCGTCATTGGTCCTTCGGCACGCCGAAAAAAAACGCTCATCACAGGCGGACGAAAACACTAAAAAAGGATGTACTTTCCGGAGCTAATGAATTAATGAATTAAGCGATTAGGGACAGGGAAGAAGGGGAGGGAGGGAGAGAGGAGAGAGAGAGAGAGCGAGAGAGAGAGAGAGAGAAAGGGGGGGGAGAGGGTGCAGTGTTGCCGGAGGAGTCCCAGGTCGAGGGAGGACTAATAGAATAGCAGCCGGTGGGATTAAGGCACAGTGATTTAGTCGGTAGGTGTGTGTGTGTATGTGTGTGTGTGTGTGTGTGTGAGGGGGGGAGGGGAGGAGCTTATAAGTCAGATCGTTTCACATCCACACTGATCATCGTTTGTATCGGTGAACTCCGCATTTTCCTTCAACCCCCCCCCCCACCATTTTGTTTTTGTTTTTTTTGTTTTTTTTTAAAGGCAGTGGGTTTAAGTTTAAGCCACAAGCACATAAATACACACTAGTGACATCACAGCTGAGGGGGAGGAGGAGAGAGTCAGTGAAAATTCCTAGATTTCACAGAGAAACGTGCAACAAAGCGTGTTATTCTCTCAACACCGGACACACTCACACTCACACACACACACACACACACACACACACACACACGATTCCACCTTGATTATTTGCCCTAGGACTTCAGTAATCAGGGGGGACAGGGACAGAGAGGCACACATTTAGACCGGAGGGTAAAACGCACGGTAGCGGTCTGTAACGTAAGGACAACTCACCGTGGCCTGCTGTCTATGTCAGTCACTAGACCACCCTTTGTTTATATTTCTCTCTCTCTCTCTCTCTCTCTGCCATAACCAAGAAAGAAATAAAAACAACAAATAAATGTAAATACAGCATGAGCCCCCAAGTTCTGACCACGGTGGATATATTTCACAAAAGCCTCTGTGCTGAACAACTTCTGTCACTCCGAGTCCAACAACCAACCCCTGACTGACAGAGTACCCCTGCTCTCTCTCTGGTCTCATCTGCAGACAGCAGCGTTCTCTACACAAAAAGAGCCAGTCCATATGTTCCACATGCAGGCAATACGAGCCTTCACCAAAGACTACACGACATGAGGCGACACCGTGCCCAGCCGTGCAAACTGCTAAATAACCTCTGTACCCTGCACTGCACGGGACACACGCCGATACTTTTTAAAACCCTGCACGACAAAAATGAGCAAACGAGAGAGGGACACATACTCCACTCTTTTCTTGTGTACTTTTCCTCATCGAAATGTAAAGCCTATTTCTTGGGAAGTGGGCTGTTGAAAGGAACTTTTTCTTGGTTTAAGGTTTAAAAAAAAAAAAAAACTGAAATAATCAGTCCCCCCCTGTCCCCCCCTCCTCAAATTAAAATAAAGAGCGAGCGGCTTACCTTGCTGGAGTTGTAGCTTGGGTGACAGAATAAGCCAGGGGTTGAGAGGATTTGTAATTCCAGAGCGACTGAGAAACAGCACAGAACTCCAAGTTGAGCTTTGTGTCCGTCTGCTCTTTGAACAACACCAGGGTTTTAAATTAAATCCCCCCACCGGACAGCAACACGCAAAACGCAAA
>CM056393.1:7912529-7925029 GCA_029718625.1 Synaphobranchus kaupii
GAGACTGCACGGGACTCATTAAGAACTCTAGAAACAGTCTCGAGTACACGCCACTACAACAAGAAACAAAGCCTTTTAAGTCTGAGAGAGAGAGAGAGAGAGAGAGAGAGAGAGAGAGAGAGAGAGAGAGCGAAAGCGAGAAAGAGAGTGAGAGAGAGAAAGAGAGGTGAGAGAGAGAAAGAGAGACCTCGGTGTGTGTGGAGAGAGGGAGGGGGAACCTTTTTTTTTTTGTCTGTCAGGTCATTTAAATCTGATACCTCCATCCATCTGTCCAGAGAGAGAGAGAAAGAGATAGAGAGAGAGAGAGAGAAAGAGATAGATGGAGAAAGCGAGGAGAGGTGAAGGGGTGTCCTGCATTCTCCTTTTTCTCTCTCTCTCCTTCTCCCTCCCCCTTCCCCCCTCGCTCTATCTCGCTCTCTTTCTCCTCTCTCCCCTCTCTCTCTCGCTCTCTTTCTCCCTCTCCCCTCTCCCTCTCTCTCGCTCCTCTCTTTCTCCCTCTCCCCTCTCTCTCTCTCTCTTTCTCCCTCTCTATCTCGCTCTCTTTCTCCCCTCTCCCTCTCCCTCTCCCTCTCCCTCTCTCTCTCCTGAAGAGTGGAGAGTGAGCTCCTCTCGGGACTACAGCAGGTGTGCGCGTTGGGGATGGGATGGGGTGGGGGGCACGTTGGGGATGGGATGGGGGATGGGGTGGGGTGGGGGCACGTTGGGGACGGGGTGGGGTGGGGGCAGGTTGGGGATGGGGTGGGCGGGTTGGGGGGTGGGGGGTGGGCGGGTTGTGGGGGGTATCAGGTGTTGGCGGGGGACTCTCATTGCCATTAGCAGCCGGCGTCCATTGCCCGGCCCAGCAGAGCATCAATAATCTATTAGCAGAGCTGCACAGAGCTGCACAGAGGTGTACAGAGATCAGACACCATACGCCTACAACACCTACACACACACACACACAACCATATACACCAACATCTGTACACACACAGTCACACCTACAGCCATATACACCGACATCTGTATACACACACACACACACACACACACACACACACACACACACACACACACACACACCTACAGCCATATAAATTAACATCTATACACACAGCCATATCTGTACTGTATATATGCACACATACACACACACACAACAAACATCTCCATGCCGTTAAAGCCAGAAGGAGAGGTTAGCTGTGGTTTCTGAGCTCCTACACATTGCTCACACACACGTCATAAATAAGGACAGTACTGGTGTTCACAGGGCCAGTGTTCTGACCTGCACAGGTACCAGGGGAACAGGTAGTTAGTGTGTGTTCACAGGGCCAGTGTCCTGACCTGCACAGGTACCCAGGGTAACAGGTAGTTAGTGTGTGTTCACAGGGCCGGTGTCCTGACCTGCACAGGTACCCAGGGGAACAGGTAGTTAGTGTGTGTTCACAGGGCCGGTGTCCTGACCTGCACAGGTACCAGGGGAACAGGTAGTTAGTGTGTGTTCACAGGGCGGGTGTCCTGACCTGCACAGGTACCAGGGGAACAGGTAGTTAGTGTGTGTTCACAGGGGCCAGTGTCCTGACCTGCACAGGTACCAGGGTAACAGGTAGTTAGTGTGTGTTCACAGGGCCGGTGTTCTGACCTGCACAGGTACCAGGGTAACAGGTAGTTAGTGTGTGTTCACAGGGCCGGTGTTCTGACCTGCACAGGTACCAGGGGGAACAGGTAGTTAGTGTGTGTTCACAGGGCCAGTGTCCTGACCTGCACAGGTACCAGGGGAACAGGTAGTTAGTGTGTGTTCACAGGGCCGGTGTTCTGACCTGCACAGGTACCAGGGGAACAGGTAGTTAGTGTGTGTTCACAGGGCCAGTGTCCTGACCTGCACAGGTACCAGGGGAACAGGTAGTTAGTGTGTGTTCACAGGGCCAGTGTCCTGACCTGCACAGGTACCAGGGTAACAGGTAGTTAGTGTGTGTTCACAGGGCCGGTGTTCTGACCTGCACAGGTACCAGGGTAACAGGTAGTTAGTGTGTGTTCACAGGGCCGGTGTTCTGACCTGCACAGATACCAGGGGAACAAGTAGTTTACTTGTGGCTACAGGATGTTATAATGATGCACCAGGAGTCAAGCTGATTACAGACCCTGCAGAGTCTGCCTGCGTCATTATCTACCACCTATACCTATACCAGCATACGCGCACGCACCGCACGCACACATATATACAGATCCTTTCCAAAAAATTAGAATATCATGGAAAAGTTTTTTCCCCCCCATAATTCCATTCAAAAAGTGAAACTTTCATAGATTATAGATTCATTATACACAAAGTGAAATATTTCTAGCCTTTGTTTCATTTTTCATAATCTTGGCTTACAGCTCCAGTAAACCCCCAAAACAGTATTTCAAGAAATTAGAATAATGTGCCGAAAATCAGCATTTACTTCAGTTATTTCAGAGAATGAATGTTTTAGTGTCACACTCTGTACGTGGTGGTTTTTTGAATCACTGACTCCAGCCTCAGTCCACTCCCTCTGCATCTCCGCCAAGTTTTGGAATCGTCTTTGCTTGACAATCCGCTGAAGCCTACGGTCATCTCTTTTTGCTTGTGCACCTTCTCTTGCCACATTTTTCCCTTCCACTAAACTTTCTATTGATATGCTTGGACACTGCACTCTGTGAACAGCCAGCGTCCTTAGCGATGACCTTTTGTGGCTTACCCATCTTCTGGAGGGTGTCAATGATGGTCTTCTGGCCAATTGTCAAGTCTGCAGTCTTCCCCATACTGAACCAAACTGAGATACCTGTCCAATTTAACGACAAACCTGTAGAAAAACTTTGCAGGTGTTTTGAGTAAATTAGATGATTAGAGTGTGACACTCTGTCTAAAACATTCATTCTCTGATAACTGAAGTAAATGCTGATTTTTGACACACTAATTTCTTGAAATACTGTTTCGGGGGGTTTGAGTCAGTTCTCATAAGTAACTTCAGAGCAGTTATTTAGGGATGTAAAAAGTGGGCTTCGCCAAGTTTGTGATGAAAGCGCATTCCCTTCACACAGTCTATGTACATGTTCCGGACCTCCAAACACAAACACAAACACAAACACAAACACACACATCACACACACACACCATTGCCTCTTCTATCCCAGTACATTCAGAGTTCACTTCATATCTTAAAACCTTTCTGCTCTGTTATCTTGCACACAGTTGTGCGCTTTTGGCCCAAATCATTAAACTAACTGTTCCACTTCTGTACAAAGGTCATCAGTGCAGCTGCGTCTTCCCTCATGTTTTATGAACTTTGTCATACGATCTGCCTCCAATACTGACCCCAGGATAACCTCACCCAACCTCAGGCCTGAACACACACCCATTGTGAGTACATTTCTGAAGCCTACCCAAGGTCATGACTTGGTGACGTAATCCAAATACCCAAGGCAGACATCTTTAGTGCTGGCATATTTCGCATTGCCCAGTGGGTGTCCATCCATCCTCGGAAACTCACTGCCAAGGGCTGTCCAGAGAGCTGCCTGATGAATAAATGTTGAGAGGAGATGTGCACAGGTGTTGAGGTCTCTGAGGGGTCGCCTGAGGGGTCATTTCCGCACCCTTTGTGTGTTTTCTGCCATTTTTTAAAAGAGTAAACTTTGTCCTTGGACCATGTTCTCACACGTGCACACAGTGCTTGGTAATACAATCAGGTCAAAAAACATTCCCTCACACTAGCGATGACTACAACGTGCGTTTCTCCTTTAATGTGAGCGATGCAAGTTGCACGCATGGACGCTCAAGCTGCAGGCACGATGAGACGCCCGATCGGAACATGATATCCTTAAAACTTTGTCATTGCTCAAAATCACACTGGTATTGCGGCTATACTTTATATACTGGATCCCCTCCACAAATGAGAGCACTCGGCGGGAATGTGGAGTTTCGCGAGCAGAAGCATTATCTTAACATTACTCTCAGTTAGCAGATGCTCTTACCCAGAGCGACTCACAGCACAGGAGAAGATAAGTGCTTCTGGCTGATTTATACCAGCAATTGCGCCAGATCCAGGCTAATAACATTCCCAGATGACCTAGTAGATGCATCATCGATAACACACTAATGCAAGTTAACTACGCTAACCAAGAATCAAAACACAACATCACTGAAGCACTAATAGAATAGAATAGAATGACTTATTTTCCCATTTGGGAACTTCAGTTGTAGCCCCAGCAACAACAAAAAGACATAGACAGTGGGGCAGACCCACAACACACAAACGAACATATCAAATAAAGACATTCAATAGAATCATCGCATTAATCAAGTGAATTAAAGTGGAATACAGCCATGCTGCCATGATTAAAAATAGCCCCCTGCTGTCCCGAGATGTCCAGCGGCATTAAGCAGTCCAACCCACAAACTGCGCCTCCACGACTTTCCTCCATACACTCAGTGTTGCGGTCTCTGTACACTGTAGAAACGGATCCACCGAACTGCGTCAACCTTCCCAGTCCGTTAATGCAAGTTAACTACGCTAACCAAGAATCAAAATAAAAACATCTCTGAAACACTAATGCAAGATAACTACGCTAACCAATAAGCAAAATAATAGCCTAATTCTAAATATAGTTTAGATGATCTCTAATAGAGCTCCGTAGTCCCGCCCACTTTGGTGACAAACTTCTGGTGCCACTTTTTGGAAAAAAAAATATAATGGGAGTCAATGGACTGAAAAGTTTTTTTCTATATTCAGGTAGCTAGATGTTCAAAGCACCCAAGAGAGGGGTTGTCATATTTTTAAATAATTTATAAAATTGGTAATTAGAAATTATGTCCAACAAATAAACAACAAGCGCGTTTTCAAAAAAACAACCAAAAACGACTACAACATCCGGTCTAGTCACTTGCTCACACTGCTGAAGTGAAAGCCATAAAGCCTGACTCTTTTCGACATGGTGATTCTCGCCCTTGGTGATACTATTAGTTTCACTCCCATAATAAGACAAAGTGATAACCATTTTTGCTAGCAGAGCGACCGGTAGCTACTTCTTTGCCCGGTAGCTTCCATAATAAGTTACAAGAGCAGACCGAGTGTTAGCCATTTTTGCTAGCAGAGGCGGGCCGCCCGGTAGCGACTTCGTTAGCTATGTACGACCGGGGATTCTGGCTAGTGTAGTTAAGTTTCTCAAACTCCGTTAATTATACTATTAAATTTTGATTCAAACGCAGTGATGAGTATGTAATGGACTATGTATCACATATATATAAAAAATTTCGGTCCATACAATGCCATATATCATCATAAGGGTGAGGGGTTGTTCCCGAAGTGGGGAAAAGTAATGGCTTCCGGCAGTCTTCCGGGACCAGCCAGGAATAGGAGGGGGCGGGACTACGGAGCTCTATATGATCGAAGAGGAACACAAAACCAGAGAATATAATTACCTAAAAAAAAAAAAAAAGATTATACCATAAACTGAATAAGTATAAAGGGTGTGTGTGGTGGGGAGGGAAACGCGGCTCAGTCTGTGTCAGGCGATGACCAACGATTCCGCTGTCCCAACCACCGTGGGAAGACCACGCACTTCCACCGCTGTGAGGCCAGCGAGCGGGGGGGGAAGCCGTCAGGCAGCGGCGGGGAGAGCCAGACGCCTCCAGGCGGCGCGGAACGGAGACCATTGGCCAGGGTGTAGGGTCTGGAGATTGACCGGAGGCGTGGCGGAGCCGTTCGATTCGCCGCCGTGCAAGAGCAGTGCCAGGGGTTCTAACCGCTGACGCGAGCTGCAACAGGTAGCCAGCAGACGGGAGATGAGAAGGGGTGTGACACGAGCACGCTTGGGGAAGGTTCTAGAAAAGTTTCGCGGCGGCGTTCTGTTTTAGCAGCAGGGGGGGGGGGTTTAGCATCACTGGGAAGAGAGACCGGGTGAGGTCATTTCGTGGGCAGTCACTTACCCATAATCCCCATAATTGGCGCTGGTGAGCCCTGGAAAACGGAAATCCGCACAACCAAAGAGCTCTTTCATCCTTGCCCCCCCCGGCCCCCGCCCCCCCCCCCACCTCTAGGCACAGCCTGAATGCACGCACGAGGGTTCGGTCTCGATGTACAACGCAATGTGCACACAAAATCGCAATGTCATGTAAATTAATGTACAGTCAGCAAGCATCATTTCATGAGTTGAACAGTAGGCCCCCATTCAACGGCTTGAACAAAAAGAAAAGGAGGGAGCTTGTGTTTGTCTATTATGATTGACATATACCGACCCCACAAAGGAAGCACAAATTAGCTGAAACATGTGCAATTTGTAAAGACATGTTGGCGAGATTATCCCTTCTTCACCTAAGGGACCACAGAGGTAATTACGTTTTGATTCCAAAAATGTGCACCTGCGATACTCTACCTTGCTCTCAAAATCACTACAGAATTACTAACCAAAATAGGGTACATTTCGCTTGATAGGTAAGGGTACCGACTGGCATGTAGACGATGGCTCGTTTAATCTGCGTGTCTGGATTTTAAGCAATTATCTCTCATTATTTATATTCATGTTTAATGCCAGCGTATTCAGTTGGGGAAAGGTAGTGTCCCTAAACTTGGAACAACCAATGCAGAGAATCCTTTAACCCGATTGGCCTGGGCTCAGGAACATCTGGATCTCAGCATCCAATCAGCTCTCGGTTTCAGCAAAAATGCACAAAAACAGAAATAAAATACAGATTCCAGATTCCCTGCAATCTGTAGCATGTGGCCGTGTTACTTTCTGTTTTCCCATAAGTGCAAACACAGACAGACAGACAGACAACCTGCTCGAGCCAGCATTCAACCAACTGAGGGGGGGGGGGGGTCTTGTTTTAAAAAAGTTTAAAGTTTGCCTTCATGGGTTTGCAGTTTCCCTTCTGGACATGACTTCTGCAAGTGAGGAATTCTCCAGCCCCCCCCCCCCCCACCCACCCACACACACACACATCATCTTCTTTTTTTTTTTTTTTAAAGGGATTGAACTATTTACCTAAAGACAGCTGGTCTCTCCCCTTTCTCCTATTCTGCCTGACAACAGCCGAGAGGCCGGACAAAACAACCCACCGCCAGGATGGGGGTGGTTTAAACCAGTGTGGGGGGAAAGGCATGATTTACGAGTGGTGCAACCAAACTCCGATCCTGCACGGGCTCAAAAACCAGCCGGGCCAGATACATGCACAGACTGTACGGTACTGGAGCCTGCGTTGAGTCTGGTTACTTCCTTTATTACTGGTTAACCTCAACCCCCCCCCCCCCCCCCTTTTCTGGAACAGAGTTGGTACATTCCACAGAGGCCTCTATCATGGAATGTGCACCAGGAACAGCTTGCATTTCATGACAGGGTGGAGTGATCCAGCACGAGGCAGTGGTGTGTGTGTGTGTGTGTGTGTTTGAGAAAGAGAGAGAGAGTTGGGGGGGGGGGGGGGGTGGTGTTTGTTCAGGGAAGGGTGAGGGAGCTGGTTTAAGGGTTATTTTTAGAAAAGTAATTTATATTCATTAAAGTGCTACTCTGTGTTTGTGAGGGCCTGCCTGCACAAGAACCTGAAGGGAGCGGAGGCCAGCAGGAAGGGAAGCATACACATCCTGCTACTGCACGTCTAAAAAATGTGTGCTTACCATGGCGAAAAACTGGCACGCGTGTGCACAGGCATGCGCTGTACGCACGCACATACAAACACACACACGCACACACACACACACACGTCTACGCACATACCCGCACGCGTGCACAAAGCTCTCCATTACCTCAGTTAACCCACTTCCCCAGTCTGTCTAAGCAGGGGACGTGGAAATAAGTGCTTCTTCAGTTCGAAACTCCCACTGCAGCTTCACGATTATAGGAAAATGTACAAGTTCTCCTCACATCTACAATAAAATCTGTGCGCAGAGAGGGGAGAAAGAAAGCGAGGAGAGAGAGTGAGAGAGGAAGAGAGAAAGAGAAGAAAGGGGGACAGAGGGGAAAAAAGAAAGGAATGTGCAGAGTGGGGAGAGAGAGAGAAAAGGAGAGTACTTGTTTATGCGTTATGTAATTTCAACGTCACTTCTAAATGTATGCTCTTTGATTTATGACGGCAATTTATGCAACTAGAAATCTTAAATATGTTTCCCCCCCCCCCCCCCCCCAAATGAAAGTAGGTGATTACAAGGCAAGGCACAGCACACCCTGGGGACCGTCATCCTCGCCTCAATTATCCCCAACCCTCCCCCACCGTGCCCCGCCCTATCCACCCTTAGTGTACGGTGCGTAGCAGATAGCAGGTAGCAGGCTGATTGTGGTAGGAGTGTTTGTTAGGAGTGTTTGTTGGGGTATTTGTTTTGTGGGCCCAACCAGTATTGCGTTTTATTATAACTGTTTTAACTTTTTATTAACATTGTTCTTAAACTGTTTTTAACTTAAGATTGTTTTCAATTCTAATTTACTTTTTATATAATGTCTTTCTATGTCTTATGTAAAGCACTTTGAGTTGCCTTGTGTATGAAAATGTGCGATACAAATAAACTTGACTTGACTTACATGGGGAACATTCCTCTCCATGCATCACAGTGTGGCTACATTATTTGACGTGGATCCGATTTGAATTGAATTGGTTATGAAACAAAACATTTGTTTTGCCCCGTGTCAATTAAATCGCATTTGTGTGTCGAGTCCGATTCACTGGCCGTGACCTGTGTGTGGATGCGGAGTTCTTCGCATTCAAGTGCTTTTTTTCCCCCACCGCGAGTCGTATGGCCGTTTCCCCCGCACACGTCCCTGGCCTGGAGCGTGATGCGTCGGAACCAGGCCGAACATACAAGATACGCTGCAGTGTGTAAATGTGCAACGTGGTATCACCCGTACTCGTCACATAGCGACGCTTCTGCCCGAGCGTCCAAGGTAGCCTTTTGCGTCGTATATTGACGTAGCCTTTTGCGTCGTATATCGACGTAGCCTTTTGCGTCGTATATCGACGTAGCCTTTTGCGTTGTATATCGACGTAGCCTTTTGCGTCGTATATCGACGTAGCCTTTTGCGTTGTATATCGACGTAGCCTTTTGCGTCGTATATCGACGTAGCCTTTTGCGTCGTATATTGACGGTTGTGGCCGCATAACTTTTCTTTGGTTGTGGCACCTCAATATTATGCTTTTTTTCCCTTCATCAGGTAGAGTGTTACGTGAACTCCTGTGGTCGGGCTCGCCCACTATCTTAACAGTTTTGGCATGAGCCCGAGTTACATGAACTCCTGTGAGGTTATGCTTAGGGGTTGAGGGTGGGGTACGGGAATCACACTCACAAAAATCAACGCGCACACGGCGAAGACTGCGACCGAGTGCGTCAACATGCTTTATGACACCTTGGGGAATGAGAACAGCCTGAAATGTGCCAGGGAATAATGAGATTAAGGAGGGCTGCAGACAGACAAACACATCAGATCTGGGAGAGAAAAAAAAACAACAAAAAAAAACATTCAGAACTGGTTGAGCTATGCGACACTAAACATAGCCTGGTGCGTCTGTGACGCTCCTTTACAATCCAGTGTTTGAACATCCACGGAAAGCACAAATCCAAGTTCCCATCGTTTGTCCTGGGGCCTGCATCACGAAGCAGGATTACTGAGTTAGCTGGATAACTGCACTGAGTAAGAGAAGCAGGATTACTGAGTTAGCTCTGAGTTAGCTCTGAGTTAGCTCTGCACTGAGTAAAACCCGGAACCCATTCAAATCTGGAACATGGACTGAAGTAAAAAAGAGCCGTTTTCCGGGGTTTTTACGCAGTGCAGTTATCCAGCTAACTCAGTAATCCTGCTTTGCGATACAGGCCACAGGTATACAACAGTAAACCCCCGAGATATCAGAACTCAGGCTTTGTTCACATACTGATGTGTGCGCCTACAGTCTGAGCCAAAAGGAGGTCATACTCCCGGTCTTTCAGTTCTGCTGCATGTGTGAACAAGCTCTGATAGACACGTCTGCACTCCCAAGCTCCTGTTCAAATCCTGCACAGCAGCTGAGTAAATCTCTTACAAAAACTCAACATGCGTGAAAAGAAAGCACACAAGTGCACGCCCACGCATATGAATGTGTGTATTTATGGCACAAACTCTTTCATTTCTACAATAAAACCGTTAAAGTGCTGAAGAGAAGGAGACAGAAAGCAAGAGAGATAGATAAAAGAGGGATAGCGTGAGATATCGTGTGTGTGTGTGTGTGTGTGTGTGTGTGTGTGTGTGTGCGTGCACGTGTGTATGCACGTAATCAAAGATTATATACAACGTACCTCCTTGAACACGGTAATTTGAGCAAATGATAGTGTTGTTAACTGTGGTCACAAAATGCCACTGCTGTGCAGTTTGGCTTTAAAGGGAGTAGTAATGAAGCCATCCAGCTAAACACACACGCACACACACACACACACACACACCCACACATACACATACAGTAGTCTGTAGGCGTTCTTTTTTCCCAGCCCATCCCGTAGCCCCCGTTGCGGTCGCTGCAGTGTGTAAATGCGCCCCGAGACCTTGTGCATCTTTCGCCCGTTACTATGACCTCATAAGCGTAATGAAGTTAATGGTTTAATTGATTCCGCGCTCATGGGAGCGCCCCGGAGCACAGGCTCAGAAAGACATGTTGCCATGGGGACCTCTACAACACAGCAGGTTAGTCTTCTTAAACCGTGTTAAGCTGTAAGGTCACAAATATGTGGTTAGAATGTTCTTCACGGAACATTCTAATGCTGATGTAACAATCACTACTGGTGGTAATTGGAAGCAATGGAGTTCTAGAACACTGACTTAGAATTCTGGAAAAAAAAATTTTTTAAAACATTCCAAAAAAGCTACTCAAACGCTGTGCTCCCCTTTAAGGAGAATTAGCACTGCGTCCTCCCCCCTCACCACTTCACCTGTACAGCTTACTCTCAGGTTGGCACGCCATTGCCAGAAAGCGTCCGCTAAACAGGGCCGGCGGACCTTGGAATTAGAAGTTCAATGCCAGAGGGATATAAATCTCAGGAGATGGAGAGCACAGCACAAACGGACAAGTCCCCTATGGAGGGGGCCCTGGGAATTTCTCATCAACACCCACCACCCCCGCCCCCCTCCCCCTCTCCCTCTCCCTCCTCCACTAACCCCCACCCTAACCCCATGTAAGACATACTATCAAACAGTCAAATAGACATTTCAGTTGTATTTTCATGGACACTCAAAATGCAAGTGAGTTTAATCTGTCTGCTCCATATGGTTCCAGGACGTTGCCATAATTACAATAAGGCCGGTGACAGGCGATTGGGCCATTAGGCCTAAAAGAATAGAGATGATATCAGAAGGTAGCCGGTGACCATGACGTATGGGACGTGTGACTATCATACCAATTACCATATAGAGTAAAGGGGGCAGATGCCGCTTTTGGGTGAGGTCACAGATCAAAGGTGAAAAGGGCCATGAAAAATGGAAGAGAAACTGAGCGGGCCGTTCCGTTCAGAGGGTTCGATCTGTTTGTGCAGTTAAGTCAATGCACTGGACCCAAAGCCTGGGACACAGCGAGCAGTCCCTGAGCCACGTACAATCTCTGGACCTGCTGCTGGTTACCTCAGTAAAAACACATTTTTTTTATTGCAGACACTTTTTTTTTCTGCTTGAAACCTACTGTCCTCATAACTTGCCTTCACAAACGCAGAAAACCACTGTTCTGATGTGTAATGAAAGATGGCACTGCTGGAAAAACTATGATTTTATTTCCTGGCTCGGCATCAATGGAAAGAAATGACAGGACACATTGCAGATGACACAAGCTCTCTGCGCTCGGCAGTCAAAGGTCCGCCTCATTCTCCGAGTGGAGCGCTTGTGTTAACTACGGGCATGTAGAGCAGAACGTACAACATAGCAAGGGAAGCACACTAAAGGAGGCGTGTATAATTCGTGATCCAATACCCACCCCCCACCCCCCCCCGCGACCGGCCCGAGGTGGAACCAGTCCCCATTTCTCCTGTCCGATGGCCTCATAACTCACCGTGGCAGTGACCAGTTAACAAGCCGGTCAGCTTTTTGAGCAGGACACGCCCACCGGCGTTTGCCGTGGAGGAGGGGCGTGATGGTCCGAAAGCGTGCCCAGTGTGCAGGTTCACGCTCCCTGGGCCCCGTTGCTAGGACACCGGCGCTGGGGGCATGCGGAGGCATGACAGCGCGAGGTGACCTCTGACCTCTGAAAGGTGACCCCCCCCCCCCCCCCCCCCCGGGACACTGCGGTTGCCAGGCTTCTGATGCGACAGCCATACCCCATCACCCTGGACATATGACCTCCGACCTCTGACCTGGGGCCAAGCCAATAGGGGTGTGCGTGTGTTGTAGAGGGGGACGGTGATTTAAACCTGCCTGATGCAGGCGTAGAGTCTTACATCATACACAGGTGAAAAAGCCCAGGGGGAAAACAGGGTGCGGTCAAAATGGTAAGAGCAGGGTGTGGTCATAGGAAGGTGTGGTAAGAGCAGGGTGTGGTCATGTGAAGGTGTGGTAAGAGCAGGGTGTGGTCATGG
>CM056393.1:7930029-7990029 GCA_029718625.1 Synaphobranchus kaupii
GTACAACATCAGTAACCTGATAAACCACTGTTATTAGTAGTAGTGATATTTCTGCATGGCAAATAATTTACTTGTAGATGTAGTAGTGTAATAGAAAAACAACAGACCCAACTGTCATGACATGCACGCTGCTTGTTCTGAGTAATTGACTCATTCATTGAAAGGGGCGTGTTCAAAATAATAGCAGTGTGGAGTTTAATTAGAGAATTCATTCATTCTGTGAAAAAAACAGGTGTCATTAATTGTCCTTTATTAAGGAAGAAGGGAAGCAAATGTTTCACACAATGTTATAAAATATATTTCCTTCTGAATTGCTAAGTAAAATGGCCCGTTACAAACATTGTTCGGGAGGAACAACGTAATTTGATTAAAAAGTTGATTGGAGAGGGCAAAACGTATAAAGAAGTGCAGCAAATTATAGGATGCTCAGCTAAAATGATCTCAAATGCTTTAAAATGGCAACAAAAACCCGAAACACGCTGGAGAAAACGAGCAACTACTGTAAAAACAGATCGAAGAATAGTCAGAATGGCAAAGATTCAGCCAATCATCACCTCCAGAAAGATCAAAGATGATCTAAAATTACCTGTAAGTGCTGTTACAGTCAGAAGATGTTTGATCGAAGCTAAGCTATCAGCAAGAAGCCCCCGTAAAGCACCATTGTTGAAAAAACGGCATGTGCATAATCGGTTAAAATTTGCCAAGGAACACATCGATTGGCCCAAAGAGAAATGGCGTAACATTCTGTGGACTGATGAGAGTAAAATTGTTCTTTTCGGGTCTAGTGGTCGTCGACAGTACGTCAGACGACCCCCCAGGTACTGAATTCAAGCCACAGTACACTGTGAAGACAGTGAAGCATGGTGGCCCAAAAATCATGGTATGGGGATGTTTTTCATGTTTTTCATACTACGGTGTTGGGCCTATTTATCGTATACCAGGGATCATGGATCAGTTTGAATACATCAAAATACTTGAAGAGATTATGTTGCCGTATGCCGAAGAGGAAATGCTCCTGAAATGGGTGTTTCAACAGGACAACGACCCAAAACACACGAGTAAGCGAGCAACATCTTGGTTCCAGACAAAAAGGATTGAGGTAATGGAGTGGCCAGCTCAATCCCCCAACCTCAACCCCATTGAAAACTTGTGGGGTGACATTAAAAATGCAGTTTCTGAAGCAAAACCCAAAAATTCACAGGAACTGTGGAATGTAGTTTGTTCATCCTGGGCTGAAATACCTGTTCCTAGGTGCCAGAAGTTGGTTGACTCGATGCAACGCAGATGCGCAGCAGTTTTCAAAAACAATGGTTATGCAACTAAATATTAGTTCAGTAATTTAAAGTGACGTTAAATCTTGAAAAATTTCTTCAGTTTATACAGTGTTTGAGTTTGAAGAGAAAAATGTCGACACTATTTTTTTTTGAACAGATTAATATTCCTTTTCTTTGCTTCCTGTAAAAGAATAACGCAGACTTGATAAAATTTGTTAATGCTTTGATTTGGAATTGAATGTGTAATGTTTCCAATACATTTGAAATATGGAACTAAAAGCTATTAAAAAATATTTGCACTTTATTCACTTTTTTTAACGCACTGCTATTTATTTGAACACAACTGTATGTGCGTGCATGTGTGTGCGCTTGTGTGGTATTGGACCAGTGTAATTAGGCCCTCTATGGAGGGACCACACATGACAGCCACCAACAGTCTGGATCCCTGATGAAGACGGGGACTGCACCCCAACTTTTTACGAGCCCCGCCACAACACAGGGACCCCCAACAGTGGGTGGTGGTGGGAGGTAGGAGCTGACATGGTGGGTACCATGCTTATTTTGTGGGGGGGCTTCTTCGTTAATCAAAATATTTTACAGCTCGCACACGACCACACAGGAAGGCTGACAGCTGTGCGTCACGCAGGTCACTCTACCGGCAACTGAGAAGAAATACAAGAGAGCTGCGTGTGTGTGTGTGTGTGTGCGTGCAAGAGAGAGAGTGTGTGTGTGAGAGTGAGTAAGAGAGAGCGAGAGACTGAGACAGAGAGCGTGAAACAGTGAGAGAGTGAGTGTGAAACAGAGAAAGACAGAGAGAGAGGTAGCGAGACAGGGAGGAAGAGAATGAGTGAGAGCGACAGAGAGAGATGGAGTGAGAGACAGAGCTAGAGAGGGAGCGAGAGAGAGAGATGCTCTTTTCTTTTCAGTATGCCAGCTGGGGTTCCTCTACTGTGTGTTGGATCTGGCCCAGCTTTGTGCCTCCAGCCCTCCAGGGAGCACAGCCTGGCAGGGGAGGGCAGCCTACTCTGGCCCAGAGCCAGGACACACGCTGGGGCCGGAACACTCAGGAAAACCCCAGGCTGACACAGGATCTCCAGGCCCGCAGTCATTCAGACCCTGAACTCCAACTAAGATTTGCATATTGTGTGATTGTAAAAACCATAATAAATTTCAGCCACATATGTCTTTAACCCAGTCTTCTGTTATTGCCATGTACACTTCAATGTACACACCCACACACCTTCCACTGTACATCCGACTGTGCACACACCTCACGTCCGTAAGCGTCGTTGCTGAAGAGCAAATGAAACGCAATAAGCCAGTTAGTTGCCGTGGCGATGCAATTAGCAACTATTCTGACCGCGCTAATTATGGGGGCTTGTTTTCCACAACGGTGTGCACTGTTGCTGTGTATTACATCATTGCTTTGAATTAAACTAGATGGCGTGCATGTGTGTGTGTGTGTGTGTGTGGTGGAGGGGGGGGGGGGGGTTCTCTTCGATTAGCATTAGACAAAGAACCAGTCGAGACAGAATTCAGTCAGTCAGTAACTGCACATTCTAACATCCGTTGCTGCTCTCCAAGTGTCCGCTAACCGCTCATTAGCCTAGGCAGTATTTTAAAGCCTACATCTGGCATTTCTCCCTGTACAGCAATGCTACAAGCCCTGACCTGACATCACATGATACCGCTGTGTGTTGTGTGTGTGTGTGTGTGTGTGTGTCTCCACCCAAGGCTCCCCCCATTGTCTCAGTCTGTATGAATGACCTCTACAGGCACTAGAGTGCCATAGATCGGGTTACCCCCTGTATCTCCCCTGCTCTCTCTCCCCCTCCTTCCATCTCCCCACACTTTCTGTCCATCTCTCCATCTCTCTTCCGCAGACTCTCTCTCTCTCCATCTCTCTGTGTGCGACTTGTGCTGTGTGAGGTGTAGAGTTACTGCTGGCTCCAGACAGTGGGACTGTTGGTGCCTCAAACTTCTACGGACTGAATGGGGGGGGGGGGGGGGGGGTGAAGGAGAGGAGGAGGGGGTGAAGAGCAGACAGGAGAGAGGTGAGTTGAAGTTGAACAAGAGAGGTTTTGCCAGCACAAGCTGTAGTTCAAGTAGCTCCAGCCTGGATTGTTGGCGACTTCCAACTACTTCTGGTCAAAGCCTCAAAAGTAGCATTCTGGCAAACTGCCTTCGCGTAAGAGGCCTAAATTGATCATTAACAATGTCTACCGTCTCATAAAAGCAAGCGGGACGGGATGTTCGGCTAAATATCGAAATATCATGTGTTCAAAGAGTTTTTGAAGGTGATCTGTAATTTTGGATTTCTTACATTACATTAAAGCATTTAGCTGATCATCTTATCCAGAGCAGCGTATATAAATTAATATCCCTAGACAACAAAGAGCTGGTGCCTAGAGAAGAGAGCAACCAATTAGGGTAACCGATACCAGCCATAAATGCACTACTCACTTAGGAGAATCAGATAAATCACCTTAAAACAAAGTTAAGTGCCATATTGCAGAGAGAATGATAGCATAGTGTTTCTAGTAGAAAAAAAATAGGTTAGATGCAGGAAGTTAGGGTGAGTAAAGCCAGAATGATCTTGTGGACTGGGAGTGCTAACCAGCAAGTTAAATACCTGTATCTGAACTTTAGAAGTGCTAATTGGAAGCTGAAAAGGTGGTGACATAATTAGTGCAAGCAGCCCACTTACAGGGGGTAATTCAGTCTCAACCAATCTACACAGTATACGCTGAACCAAATGCGAATATAATGAAATCCATGGAAAAATGAAGCAACTATGCAAGCATGTGTGTGTGTTAGACAGCATAACTATCAAACTGTCATTAAAACTCGCACGTTAAAAAATAAATTTAAAAAAAAATAATTTGATTTTTTCCATCACAACATTATGTCTTAGTTACATGAAATTTTGAAACAACTTTATTAGTCAAGAGACAGTTACAGTTTATAGAACTGTGTAAGAACTTTCAAAACAAAATGAGGGGAAAAAACTATGATCTGTAGGTGCAGGTGTGTGTGTGCATGTGTGCCCAGCTGAAACGGGTACTGTGTGTGTGTGTGTGTGTGTGTGTGTGTGTGTGTGTGTGTGTGTGTGTGCCCAGCTGAAACGGTTATTGTGTCTGAGTATGTGACAGTTTGCAAGCGTGCGTGTGTGACACAGTTACTGCCTGAATGTCTGACAGTTTGCAAGTGTGTGTGTGTGTGTGTGTGTGTGTGTGTGTGACACAGTTACTGTCTGAATGTCTGACAGTTTGCAAGTGTGTGTGTGACACAGTTACTGTCTGAATGTCTGACAGTTTGCAAGTGTGTGTGTGTGACACAGTTACTGTCTGAATGTCTGACAGTTTGCAAGCGTGTGTTTGTGTGTGTGTGTGTGTGTGTGTGTGTGTGTGTGAGACACAGTTACTGCCTGAATGTCTGACAGTTTGCAAGCGTGTGTGTGTGTGTGTGCGTGTGCAAGCGTGTGTGTGTGCGTGTGCAAGCGTGTGTGTTTGCCGATAAAACAGCCGGGTGCAGAGCAGGAAGTGTGAGACGGAGCCGAGGGAGAGCCAGGTGAGAAGCAGTGTGGAGGCACACACACACGCGCACGCGCACTTAAAAACTCTCCCAAGCACGCTCTCTCCCACAAACACACACACACACACACACACACACACACATGCACACACACACGCACGCGTACGCACACGCACACATTTAAAAACTCTCCCAAGCACGCTCTCTCCCACAAACACACACACACACTCATCCTCTCTCACATATACATATCGACCCGCCATACACACTCTGCTCTGGAGCACAATCTCCATACCGAGGCACAAGACCACATCCAGAGTCTGAGCCACACACACACACAGAGCTGCCCCCCATACCAACACCCACAACAGCTCACACACCACACACACACACAGAGCTGCCCCCCATACCAACACCCACAACAGCTCACACACCACACACACACACACAGAGCTGCCCCCCATACCAACACCCACAACAGCTCACACACCGCACGCACACACACACACACACACACACACAGAGCTGCCCCCCATACCAACACCCACAACAGCTCACACACACACACACACACACACACACACACACCCCGCACACACACCCCGCACACACACACACACACACACACACACACACACACACACACACACACACACACACACACACACACACACACAGCCAAATTACTCGTCTGAAAGACATCCCTTACTCAGAGCAAATTACAGAAGTTATCATTTTCACATTGATTATATCCTTTTAGCACAGTTGGATACTTACTGAAGCTACTCAATTTAAACACGTTCCGGGGTGGTGCATACAGGTAAAACCAGAGTGGCCAAAGGAGGGAGGGTTCCGATTGGCTGGATGTTCCCAGCACAACAGTGACCCCCCCCCCTCTAGCCAATAGGGCGCCGGCATTATGCTTGTACCAGCGGCACAAAAAGTGAAGTCCCCCAGACGGCAGAACAAAAAAAAGCGCTTCCGAGGACGATGGTGCTATTGTTATTGCTACTCTCAAATTCACAGAGGATGGTTCAGTACTGGGATTGGGCTAACAAACATGATTTGGAATTCCAAATATTAAAATAAATTACCAAAAAATAAATAAACAACACACTGAAGGGTAGGACGGTAGTGGCCAAGCTGGGACCCTGCATGGCTCTGTAACCACACCAGAGAGGTCAGGACCCTCCTGTTCTCAGCTTAATCACACCGGAGCGGTCAAGAGGACCGTACTGTTCAGAGCTTAACCACACCAGAGCGGTCAAGAGGACTGTACTGTTCAGAGCTTAACCACACCAGAGCGGTCAAGAGGACCGTACTGTTCAGAGCTTAATCACACCAGAGCTATCAAGAGGACCGTACTGTTCAGAGCTTAACCACACCAGAGCGGTCAAGAGGACTGTACTGTTCAGAGCTTAACCACACCAGAGCGGTCAAGAGGACTGTACTGTTCAGAGCTTAATCACACCGGAGCGGTCAAGAGGACCGTACTGTTCAGAACTTAACCACACCAGAGCTATCAAGAGGACCGTACTGTTCAGAGCTTAACCACACCAGAGCGGTCAAGAGGACTGTACTGTTCAGAGCTTAATCACACCGGAGCGGTCAAGAGGACCGTACTGTTCAGAGCTTAACCACACCAGAGCTATCAAGAGGACCGTACTGTTCAGAGCTTAATCACACCGGAGCGGTCAAGAGGACCGTACTGTTCAGAGCTTAACCACACCAGAGCTATCAAGAGGACCGTACTGTTCAGAGCTTAATCACACCGGAGCGGTCAAGAGGACCGTACTGTTCAGAGCTTAACCACAACAGAGCGGTCAAGAGGACCGTACTGTTCTTAGCTTAATCACACCGGAGCGGTCAAGAGGACTGTACTGTTCAGAGCTTAATCACACCGGAGCGGTCAAGAGGACCGTACTGTTCAGAGCTTAATCACACTGGAGCGGTCAAGAGGACCGTACTGTTCAGAGCTTAACCACAACAGAGCGGTCAAGAGGACTGTACTGTTCAGAGCTTAACCACACTGGAGCGGTCAGGATGCTACAGTTCAGAGCTTAACCACACTGGAGCGGTCAGGATGCTACAGTTCAGAGCTTAATCACACTGGAGCGGTCAGGATGCTACAGTTCAGAGCTTAATCACACCGGAGCGGTCAGGATGCTACAGTTCAGAGCTTAATCACACCGGAGCGGTCAGGATGCTACGGTTCAGAGCTGAAGACATCACCACACTGTAGTAAAGCTACAGATAGCTGTGAGGAAAGCATTTTGTAACAGAAGAAGCTCTTTATGAATCAATGAGCTCACTGACTTGCACTTCCTTCCTGCCGAAGCAACCAGCCATAACGCAGAGCAGCAGACAGAACTGCCCGTTTAACGGAACAAACACACACACACACGCACACACACGCACACACAGAAACAGACATACACACAGGCACACACACACACACAGACACACACAGAAACAGACATACAGACATGCACACAGGCGCATACACACAGAAACAGACATACACACACACACACACACACACACACACTCTAATCACAGAGAGTAGCTCATATCAGAATGAACAGGAAGACAGACTGCAGAATCCTGGGAGGGAAGAGGAAGAGGGTAGTTTGGAAAAAGGTGGGCGGTGCAGGAGCGATTCCTTCCCTACCCTGTCTCACACGCTCCCACTCACTTCCTTTCCTCTCTCAATCCACTCTCTCCCTCTCTCGCTTTCCCTCTCTCTTTCCCTCTCTCTCTTTCCCTCTCCCTCTCTCCCTCTCTCTTTCCCTCTCCCCCTCCCTGCAGACAAATGCTATGCCAATGTATAAAAAATGTATGAAATCATTGCAAGCTCTGCATCCCAGGAGCAAAACTGCAGCAAACTTGAAATTCACACACACACACACACACACACACAGGGCGGGGCTTATACACACACATAAATACCCAGGGTGGGGCTTATACGCACACACACACACACACACACACACACACACACACACACACACACAGGGCGGGGCTTATACACACACATAAATACCCAGGGTGGGGCTTATACACACACACACACACTGTCTCAAATACAAGCACTTAATCAATCTCTCTCTCACACACTCACACACTCTCTCACACACTCTCACACACACACACACACACACACACACACACACACACACACACACACACACACACACACACACACACCAGAGCAGGGCTCTCAAACACATTCCCTCTCTTTCCCTTCCTCCCTCCCTCTCTCTCTCTCTCTCTCTCTCTTTCTTTCTCCCTCTCTCTCACCAGAACAGCACTCTCACACAAATGCGCCATCTATCCATCTCTCTCTGTCACACACACAGCAGAGCAGCACTCTCAAACACGTGTTCTCTATCCATCTCTCTCTGTCACTCACGCTCACACACACACACACACACACACACACACACACACACACACACACACACACACACACACACACACACACACACACACACACACACACACACACACACACACACACACACACACTCTCTAAACAGAAAGTACACTCATATCAGTATACTTGTGAGGTAACACGCAAAGGGACACAACAGGCAATTCAAACTTTTTTCTGCCGGATCCAGAGATCTCACCAGTACAACACAAGCACAGATCAACAGGTCTTTACCCGTTACCCCCGCCCTCCCAAAATCCCAACCCCTGAGGACTCAGTCCCATCCCCCCGCCACCCCTATAAGAGAGGAAACGCAGGGCACCCAGAGAAACGGATAATATCTTAGTGCTCAAAGTAAAGGGAGAGGGCCCTTAAGCCATATTATCAGCAGGGCAGCTGAACAGAACGACACAGAGGAACACCAAAGCCCCCTCATGCAAGATCACAAAATAAAACCAACTGTAGCCATGAATCTGTTTCAGACATGGAGGTGGAACATGGGGTTTCACCCAGTTCAGTTTCCACAGTAAAGAGAATTAAGAATATTAAATAAATAGAAACTGTACAACAATCTCCTTCCCTCCTCATTCCCACCCCCCCCCCCCCCCGACACCCCCACCTCCTCCTTCGGGAGGGGAGGCAGGCAAACTCACCCAGTCGCAGCATCTGTCAGTCAAGCTGTCCGTCTGTCAAGCGCTCGGCCAAACAGCGAGCCTGACGGACACGCGAGTCAGCCAGTCAGGCGGTCAGCGCACACACGGACACGGACGGCCCCGTTACCGTCAACCCATATGCCCCCGATCCTGCGGTCTGTCTGGATCTGCGCTCTCTCGCCCTCCTCTCCCCCTCCTCTCCTACCACTGCGCTGGAGCACACAGCAAGCAGCACTAACCACCGCCTCCCCTCGGAGTGACAGGGCACACACACACACACACACACACACACACACACACACACACACCTCGTCTCCCTCCTCACCTCTCATCTCTTCTGACTTGCCGGTCTTCACATCCGTCACACTTCCACGTGCAGAACAGCAGAGGGAAGTGGCGCTCACACGCGGAGAGACATCGTCGTGAGGCGACCGCTGAGCGGTTTCTTACTCTCCAGGAACGAGCGAGGAGGAGACCCACAGACAGACAGACTGTCTCAGTCACACTCGGGACCAGCAAACCAGCGTCCTCCCTCACCACAGTCTACCCGTCTGGCCAAGCCGGCATCGCCACGAGTGTGAGCGCCTGTGCGCGTGTGTGTGTGTGTGTGTACGTGCGTGCCGATCCTGGAACAAGGCCAGCAGAGCACTAGGAGCTATTTTTAAACCTCCACACGGGGAGGGAGGGGGGGAAACGCAGATATTTCACCGCAATACCTCAGATTTTTTTACTAATACCAAACGGTCAAGGCAATGTCCCGTGAAATGAGAAGTAGGTCAAATATTAACATTACACAGGCGCTTAACATTACTGTCACGCTAATACCACTAGTGCAGTTACAGCGCTGGTGGCAGTATCGACACTGTCACTGTAATCACTCTGCTATGCTAGTTAGTTGGATAGAGGATTAAAGCGATGTCCTTATATCTAATCTCAAGCCAATCAGAAAACTAAATCACGGTCCGTACAGAATTGCAGTAGCTGCTTGTTCTCTCTGCAGTCCACCGGCCGCGCCGAGCCGTAGTCTTTGTGTCAGGAGACCGCGCTTCACTCGTAGCCCGCGCGGGCTCCCCCACGGACCGTCGCCATGGCCACGCGCGCGTCACCTCCATCGCTTTAGGGGCTGGTATGTTCAGGTTTCAAGGGCCACGGAGTGGCTCATTCGGTTAAGGCACCGCGCTGTGGCGCACGGATGAATCCCGCCCATGGAAATGCAGAAAATGGCCGACAGCTCATTGGCGATTGCATCGCCCAGGGAATGGGTGGGTTCAGTCGGCCCAGGTTCATCGGGCGACCCCCGCTGGTCGATCAGGGGACTGCATGCTAGCTGCGTATGCACAGTCTACCTCCGACTCCGCTCTATGCAAGATTAGCTGTGGTCTGCTTTGTGAAAAGAAGGAGAAGGTTACACCGCACTTATCGGAGGAGAACCCTGGGTCCACACTCTCTCGAATTAGCACTGGGGGTTCGCCCATGTACGGGGTTGGGGTCGCAAGACAATTAGCCATTCCAAATTAGGGTGGGAATCGGACATGCTCAGCGTCGCTGCACCAAGGACGAGTGCTTTACACATGAGCCTGGAGATCACCGCCATAACGTCACCAGGAATAAGGGGGTTAGATAATGGATGGATGGATAATGTTTTGGCTTTCTGATCAAAATGAATTGGCCATCGTTCTTTGAATTCTGCCCTTTTTGGTTTGGAGGACTGATCAGTTTACCTCCAAACTGATCAGTATCAGGAAGCATAGACCAACTTTCCTGACTTTCCGTTACTCCATCCCGACTTTCCATTACTCCATCCTGGCTTAAATCATTTGCAGGGGTTTCTAGGTCCAGGTATATTTCATTTTACAAAACAAATTCTGGATTTCTGTTTTAATTTACTCATGTTGATCAAGGTAGCTAGAGCGTGACATCTCATTTTCGACTTTACATTCAAATTAACCGCTTTCTCTTTGAATCTCGCAATGCTACCGACGGCTGGGTAAATATTATGATCAATAAACAACACAAATGCCAGACACCGAAAGACGATTGGCTAGACGACAGTAATTATTTTGTTGTGGTTCACGTCTGGGTCAATAGCTATTGTAATCTTTAAAAAAAATTAAATAAAATAACCTTGGAATATCAGTGTTTATAGAACACAGTGTATTTAAGGTTTTTTTTTTTCAGTGTAAAAAAAAGAAAAATGCTTGAGGCTGTACATAGGAGCAGGATAATTTTATACGAATGGGATATTTATAATATTAGTTTTTATACTATACGGGTACCCTTTGAGCACAGCGGTCTCTTCAGAACTTTTTATTATGTTTGCTTATGGGGAATGGAAGAAAAAGCCATTTTAGATGTGCCTTTTTAATGCGCCTTGAACTGCGCAGGTTTTGGGTTCATTTTACTTTTTTTTCCACGTTGTAAAAAACTGTTCTCACGAAGCGGAGAGAGGAGACGCAGCTCAGGGCATTTGGGCAGCAGACTGGACCGGCAGCTCCGGGTGTTTCGGCTGGAGACTGGACCGGCCAACTTGCAGTTGGGATGAGGCCACACCAGGCACCTGGGCCATGGTACCTGGCTTTCTCTTCCATTACCTACTCCATAATTGACATATTACATTACATTTACATTACAGGCATTTAGCAGACGCTCTTATCCAGAGCGACATACAAAACTTCTTATTACATTTATCCATTCATACAGCTGGATATATACTGAAGCAATTCAGGTTAAGTACCTTGCTCAAGGGTACAACAGCAGTGTCCGGCTGGGAATCGAACCTGCAACCTTTCGGTTACAAGTCCTGTTCCTTAACCATTATACTACACTGCCGCCCATCCTGGTTGGACCTCAGCCTTTGGATAGACAGACCTTTGATGCAAGCATCTTTGGGTCAAAGGTGTGACCTCACCTGGACGAAGAGGAAGAAGTAAAAGGCGAGTTTTGACACCACTACACCCTCCGCCACTGAACCCCCGTAACTGAAATTCCATCAGTCATATTAGCCCCAGTTTGGGGGAGCACTGTAATGGGGGTTAGGTGTGTTACTGCAGCCCTCACCAGTAGCGGAACACAACAAGAGAGACAATTAGCCCACCCGCTAAAAGCTAATGAGCTAAAGATCGAGGTAGCTGATGCTAACATGCTAACTCAAATCTCTGAACTCTGAGCTACACCTACATTGTCACCTTTGTTAACCTTTGTCATGTTATGATTTTGGTAGTTTTGGCCCATCATGCACACAAACTGGGGTCAGAGGCAGAGGTCATAACAGGCACCCTAATGTTCCAACCCACTGTAGCTTTCACCCCCAACAGTTAGCCTACTTAATGCATCAATATTTTATCTTCGTAGACAGCCGCATCCCATGCAAATTTAAAAAGTGTGCATTAACATGATAGAACTACGATGTCGGACACTATACAGGTGCAAGCGATGGACACCTTGCCCAAGGTTACAACAGTATAGCGCCCCCCAGGTGGGGTTCAAAAGCAAAACTCTCTGGTGACAAGCACAAGGGAGTGATGGAGCGCACAGAGAGAGAGAGAAAGAGACAGAGAGAGAGAGACAGAGAGAGTGGAAAGAAATAAAATGGGTGGGGGGACTTGGTAGGCTAGCAACAAGCTCAAACCATAAAGATTACCATGTATCTTTGAGGACTAAACTTGAGGACTAAAATTCGGAATGGGGTGGGGTTTTCACTGTCATTTCATAAATGCATCTGTCAATGTGTCATTACATTATTACAGGCTTTTAGCAGACGCTCTTATCCAGAGCGTCTTACAACTTTTATGTCGTATTTTTTGCATGTATCTGCATGTATTTATTCTTTTTATTTTTTATTTTATCCATTTATAAAGCTGATGTTTGCTGAAGCAATTCAGGTTAAGTACCTTGCTCAAGGGTACAACGGCAGTGTCCTACCTGGGAATCAAACTTGCAACCTTCAGGTTACAAGCAGACGTGTCGAGAAAATGCATAAAAATGTGTGGCTTATTGAGGGCTTAAAAACGACCAGCCATTCAACATTTTACCAGGCACACTGCCTTTTACAATGGCTGGTAAAATGTTGAATGGCTGGTCATTTTTCAGAACCTACAAGCCACTCTGGCTAGTGAGTGAAAATGTTATTTTCATGCCCTACTAACCGCCAACAACCGCCGTCCCGTAGGGCTACCGGTTAGTCAGCACAGGAGCGGTTGGGGTATCGCCTCTGAGGGGCCCATCCCTGCACTAGTATAGTACCTTAAGAGGAAGAGCCACCCAACAGCCCGGACAGACAAAGTATTTTACAGAAAACATTTGCATTGCGAACATCCTGAAGTTCCCCCAGGGGAAAAATAAAGGTAAAATTCTATTCTATACGATCTTCTGCATTTTGATTCATTTTGGCCGAAGGGTGGAGGAATGCAAACTAAATTTTGGATGAGAACAGGCTCCAGGGTGAGATATCACCACTTTTTATCACCTTGCCGTCGCTGAAATGTAACATTCCATTTTATTAACTTTTTTTTTTTTAAAACAGGGTGGGAACAAATTGAGGTATCGCTATGTAAGAAACACTGGGTTTGTGTGCAAGTCGGGTGTGTGAGAGTGTGAGGAGTGATCAGGTACCCCCGGTTCAGACAGGGGTACAGGGGGAGGCATTGTGTACGCGACACCCTGTACATATCCCACACAGACTGGCTTTCTTTTACACCCACTCTTCGTTTAGGACCTCCTCCTCCTCCCACACACTCTCTCTCCCCAAATCCCCATTCTGCAGCCCCCATCCCCCCTGCGCACACACACACACACACACACAGGGTTTCATCCCCATGACAAAACCAGCATGAAATATTCAGTGAATTTTTCAACATGTGCTCTTTCCCTTGCACGTGTTGAAGGGGGAAAAAAAAAAAAAAAAGAGGAGACAGGAAGGAGGCAAAGAGGGAGGGGGGTGGGGTGGGGGGGGGGGGGGGTGGAGAACAAACAGAAAACTGAGAAAGAGGGAGAGAGAAAGAGAGAGAGAGCGAGAGAGAGAGAAAGAGATCCCAGCTGAGTCCTATGAAAGCAACTCTCCTTAGCAACAGCCACAGCACAGCCTCTGCCCGATTGGCCAGTTGAGATGCATACATCACAATCCTATTCAGACCCCTCAACCAATCCGGAGGCCTTACTGCAGAGAATACTGCTTCTGGATTCCATTTTTACCATGGTAACAGAACACTGCTCCCGGCCAAGGGGCAACAGCAGAGCGGGTCTCCCCTGTAAAGCAGACCAGTGCTAAACCAGGAACTTCATCAGAAACTCTCTCAAAAAACCTGACTAAGACATTCTTATGACAAAGAGAAAAACAAAACACAAAGACAGGAATGGGAAGTACATTTTATAATAATATTTACTTATGTAAAAACATGTACATGTTCATGAACAAAAATAAATAAAATAAAAGCACACACACGTACACACTCGCACAGACATACATTTTGGCAAAGAATATGAAAGAAACCCACCATTTCTCAGTTATTTTGTAGCTGGAACAAAAGGTTGCCCTACACAGTATAAAACGTAAATGTGCCATGCGCATTGCTGATAAAGCAAAATGATTTGCAGCAGTTGATAACAACAGTTCTAGCCAACACACAACGTTCTCGCTACATAACTGCAAGTTTGCAGTGATGCTATCTCACTGCTGCAACTTTGAGGGAATGTTACGTGATCACTGAGGCAAGAGGTGTAAATTCAACGCAAGTATGTAAGCGACCTCATTCTCAGGAGACCTGTGTCTGACTCCCAGTATCTAACTTACAACACAACGAAAAACAGAGCAAGTCTTGTGCAGAGTTTAGCTCAGCCGCAATTAGTTCTGTACATTTTTAACAAAATGGTTAGGGTTACAACATGCTGAGTGAGCGAAACAGTGCAATCATTACACATAATAAGTGTGAGAGAGAGAGAGAGAGAGAGAGAGAGAGAGAGAGAGAGAGAGAGAGAGAATAAGTTTGTTCAGTTTAACAGGGAGTAGTGGCTTGGGTACACCAGGTGTTTCTCAAGACAATAAACTGAAATTTATCATACATTTACTGGCATGTAAATAGTGGTGGTTCCCATGGCGCTTAGACCCTGTTTTAGCCACTGAACTAGAGAGAGAGCGAGAGAACAAAAGCTTGTTGAGGGTTGAGTTTAGCACTGCTTGCTGTGTACACCAGATGTTGCCCTATTTTCCCAAAGACAATACACTGAAATTCATGCATTATCTTGTATATATCATACATTTACTTGTATATAGCGGCAGTCTCCATGATGCTTAGCAACTGAATTGGAATTGTCAAATTGACTGTCAGAAACCATTTCCACATGAATGGAATTGCACATTCCATAATTGTTTCAATAGCTGCACAATTTATCCTACGTGTAAACTGATTTGATTACAGTTATGTTCAATAAAAGGAGTATTAATAGCACATATTGACTGATGTTTAGCATAAATTACAAAGAACAAATGAATGTATTGAGACACAGGTGCCTGTTGATTGGTACAAAAAGTCTTCAGTGGTGATGCAATCACTGTCGACAACCTGTGTGACAGGGAGCAATTTATGCAAGTTTTTGTGCCTATAATTCTAAAAACAATGGTCCATATTTAATTTTATTACATATGCAAGCTCTCAGAAGCTAGCAGCGACATGTTGAGGCTTAATGTGAGTTTATTATTAATTTATTAACTTTACCCACTTATATAATATGTGATTACTATAAGAACCACACATGTATATATTAATGAATGTATTATTATTATGTTCTATAAATATGTGTTGTATACTGTACTGCTTTGGCAACAATGATTGATTTACATTCATGCCAATAAAGCCATTTGAACTTGAACTGTTTGGGAGAGCACGGTTTGGGAGAGCGTGGTTTGGGAGACCAGCAGGCTGCTAGCTACTGTTCATTCTACTGCGCCGCACAGTCATTGGGTCACATGACCAGACTTCACAGTGCAGGTGGACTGCAGGTACCTAATGAATCAGAAGGGTCTACTGCTTGCCGAGGGTGGGGATATGCTGCTGACATAACCCCTCCCTCATTTGGGCAAAACTCACTACCAGCCCACAGGGCCCATCCAGGGGGTCAAACTCAGGGCCTGACTGGGGCCTAATCCAGGGGGTCAAACCCAGGGCCTGACAGGGGCCGCATGTCACAGCATGTTATCAGTATATGCTGAGCATTGCCCGTCTTCCAGCATATAATTAGCCAAAGATAAACTCAGAAAATAAGGCACTGATGAATGACTTCAATACATTCTAGCCAACTGTTATTTATTGTTTGGTTTTATACATTTTATCAGTTGAAAGGTTGCTGTTAAAGTGCACTAAAATGTTTTGGAGTTTGAGTGACGTGTATAATTTACTTGATGTATAATAGAATTCAATTCAATTATACAATTAACTTTAATGATTTGCTAAATTAATTAATTTGCTAGATTTGCTTAATATTTAATAAGATGCACATGTAGGTGTTACATCGTCATCCCCCACCGCTCCCACAACATAGTCTTCGGAATCGGGCCTTGAAAGAAACGCATACCGACCGACCTCGCGTTCCCACTCGTGAACACGCACGAAATTCATGCGCCCGCACCCACGCCGAGTTTCCCCTCGCTCGCGCTCCTGTAGGGCCACGCCAGCCCAAACTCCCCCTCGTCTGACGGACCAAAAAGAGAACATCCTGAGCTCTGCAGCATTTTAACACCCCCTCCCCTCCACCCCCCACCAGAACTCACCAGGGAAGGACATTCAGGAAAGGAAATTCCTCCCTCTTTCCTAAGAGAGGCCATGTCCGCTCACCCCTCCCTCCCCCTCCTCACTGTCCCCTGGTCCTGCACTTCCTCTGTGGGCGTGTCTTTAACACATCTGTGCTAGTTTCCCGCCTCTCATCCAGCTGTACCAGTCTTCCCCTAACCCCACCCCCCCATCTTCAATACAATCCCCCATCAAATCCAGCAGAATTTCCAGCACCCCTAAAACACAGTAAATGGGTGCGTGCCCTGATAAACGTGTACCCAAGGAGTCCCACCACAGGCTGATGAAGGTGCGATGGAGCAGAATTGAATGAGGCGCTCTCTGGTTGGGGGGGGGAGGGGGGGGGGCAGCTATGGAAACAGTGCGATAAACAGCACGGGGGATAAAGTTTATTCTGGCAGCTCAGTCATGTCCACACCTCGCCCCCTAACCCCCCTGTCACATGATCCGAGTCTTACAGAGCGAGGCTCCCACACGTGCACTGCAGAACTGCCCCTCTTCCTCGCATTCTTCATCCTGTGCGGAGTAATGGCTCATGAAGTAACACCCCCCCCCCCACACCACACACACACACTCTTTGTTCACACCATGAGTCTCATAGGTCAAGGGGATGATGTCACAGCTGCCCACCCAATCTCTGTTCCCCTCTCTTTCTCGCTCCCACACCCTCACTAATGAGATGTTCCAGCCCAATGCAGGGGTGTGTGATGGCTCCTCTCTCCTTCCTCTTCCGGTGCCCACAGCTTTCTCACGTCACGCAGCCCACGGCACCACTGTGCGTGCGTGCGCACACACACACACACACACACACACACACACACACACACACACACACACAGACACACACAGACACACACAGACACACACAGACACACACACACACACACACAAAATGCAGGAACTGACGAGCACTCAGACGCGCACACAGACACATGCACACAGACACATGCACACAGACACACGTGCGTCTCTCCAGCCCATTTCATGTGAAACTAGTTACTGTATTCTCTGTGTTATTGACACTACTGTGAAAGACTGTGTGTGTGTATGAAACTTTGTGTAGGAAAATATGGAACGAAATGCATCCCGTATTGTTTCAATAAGGAACGCAACATTTTATTCTTCACTGGGGGACGATTACGTATTTTAAGGAACGGGTGGCAACCCTAAACGAACAGGTCTACCAAAATATTTCTATGCGTTTAGCTGAACTGGGCATAGACCACTCAGTTAAACAGTGGTGGGAAATAATGTAAAAACTGAAGCAGGATTACAAAAAAAAAAAACTTCCTCCTACTTTGCCTAATCTTCACGGTTCTGGAGGTGCGGTCAGAAAGAAAACATGAACACATTACATCACATTTCAGTCATTTAGCAGACGCTTTTATCCAAAGCGACATACAATAAGTGCATACAGAAACGTCATCAAAGTCACTACAGAACAGACAAGACAAAGCACATCCTTCCCATAATGTAGCAGCTATCCATAGTAATGAACGCAAGTAATGCAGTTCACAGTAAGCTGTGGGTAAATCAGCTATATTACACTTATATTCTAAATACTCTTATAAACTATAACAAACAGACAGGAAAACACAGGGAACTAGTACCATGAGGTCCTAGGTTAGAATATCAGTCAAGGTGGAGTCTGAAGAGGTGTGTCTTCAGGCCACGATGCTCCAGGAACCGTTTAAGTCCCTGTTGTGAATAGTTCCTGCTCTCTTTTAGGTCCTACAACCCGGTGGAAAGGGGCTGACGTTCCTGGACCGGTTTCCCTCTAATTTGCCCTCAAAGAATCTCTCTCGGGCACATTTACGTGGCCTCCGTTTAGGTGACGCTCTTTTCCACAGCGACTTACACAGCTAACATCCTTTTGCACGTGCAGTATATTTATACAGCTGGATATATATTTGCTGAAGCAACTCAGGTCAAGAAACCTGCTCGAGGATACAACAGCAGCGGCCGGACTGGGAATCGAACCCACAACCACAGAGTCACAAGCTCAGTTCCCTGATCACCGCCCACAAAGAGGCAGAGAGAGTGGCACCCTGCCACGCAGCATGTCCTCCCGCACTAGACAGACAGACAGACAGAGACAGTAGCAGACATTGCTGCCACTAGAGTAGTATCTTACCACACAGGTCCTCCAGCTCTAGACAGACAGAGTAGCAGACACTGATTCCAGCCCCGTTTCAGAAGACCATTACGCACAGTATGCGAGTTCACCCCACATCTAATACCAACCTCAACCAAACTGTACACCAATACACACACACACACAACACAGGACAAACACATACACTACTCACAAAAAGTTAGGGATATTCGGCTTTCGGGTGAAATTTCAGGATGAACCTAAAATGCACTATAACCTTTACAGGTTAAATTAATTTGACCTTCTCTAAACTTTTGAATGCACATGTCCAACTATTCAATGTTTCAGTACTTTTTGCACAACTTGCTGTTCTCTAACAAGGAGCTGAACGGCAAAATTCACAACAGGTGTTTGATCCATGAATCGACCAATAAATTTCCTGGTTCAATTAGAATTGGTATTTAAACAGTCCTCTTCATCATGCTGTTCACATTTTGACATCATGAGACCAAGACGACACCTAACAATTGATCAACAGTACCTCGCCATTGCGAGGCTTCAAACAGGATGTTCTCAGAGGGAAGTGGCCACTGAGCTTAGATTGTCACAGAGTGTCATCAGCAGGTTGCAACAGAGATACAGAGAGACTGGAAGAGTCACAGAAAGGCATAGAAGTGGACGTCCTTTGGCCACATCCCACACTGATGACCGCTTCATTGTGAACAGTGCCCTGCGGAACCGGATGATGAATGCCACTCAACTCCAGGCACATTTAAGGGAGGTGAGAGGCACCCAAGTGTCATGTCAGACCATTCGAAACCGTTTACATCAGCGTGGTCTGCGTGCTAGACGACCTGCAAGGGTACCTGACCACACCACCAGGCACAGGCGTCATCGTCTTGCATGGGCCAGGGAGCATTTACGCTGGACGAGGGACCAGTGGGCCTCAGTGCTGTTCTCTGATGAAAGTCGATTCACGTTGAGCAGAAATGATGGCCGCCAACGATGTTGGAGACGTCAAGGAGAGCGCTATGCATCAGCCACTGTTGTCACCAGACGACCCTTTGGTGGTGGCGGTGTTACAGTGTGGGCAGGTGTGTCTAGTCAATACAGAACTGCCCTACACTTTGTGAATGGTACAGTGACAAGCCCATACTACCTGAATAACATCATTAATCCAGTCATTGTGCCCCTGCATGAACAACACAGGCCTAATTTCATCCTCATGGACGACAATGCTCCAGCTCATCGAGGTCGCATCATTAGGGAAAGGCTGCTGGAGACTGGGGTACCTCAAATGGAGTGGCCTGCACTTTCTCCAGACCTGAATCCCATAGAAAACCTATGGGATCAGCTGACTCACCGTGTAGAGGCTCGTAACTCTGTACCCCAGAACCTCAATGACCTGAGGGCCGCCCTTCAAGAAGAGTGGGATGCCATGCCTCAGCAGACAATAAGTCGACTTGTGAACAGCATGAGACGTCGTTGTCAAGCTGTAATTGATGCTCAAGGGCACATGACAAGTTATTGAGACATTGACATTTTTGTTGTGGTATACCCACCACTGTTGTTGGCTTTTGTTTCAATAAATTGTTTGAGATGAGGAAATCACCATTGCATGCTTCTACTTAAATGCCCTACTTTCATGATACATATAATATCACTGTAGCGTGAACTTACATTTTCCATAAATTTCACCCGAAAGCCAAATATCCCTAACTTTTTGTGAGTAGTGTATGTAAACGCATACATCAGACATACACACAAATAATCCAAATTGGTCGGTTTCTTTTCCCCTTTCCCCTCTTTTGAATGTTCAATAGTATCGCTCGGCAACGCCTGCTGTCGATTTGACAGAGCGCACACAACCGCTGCTGTCGATTTGACAGAGTGCACACAACCGCTGCTGTCGATTTGACAGAGCACACACAACCTCTGCTGTCGATTTGACAGAGCGCACACAACCTCTGCTGTCGATTTGACAGAGCGTGCATGAGCGTGTGATGTCAGCCTCCACTTCTCATCACACCGCAGTCTGCACGTCGGTCTGACACAGACCTGAGTAGGAGGAAGACTATTTGGGCCTGACTTACCGAGACATTTAGCACCCGCAAGACCTTTTAGTAGGGAGTGAGAAGGGAGGTAGAGAGAGAGAGAGAGAATGCTGTGACAACAGACACAGACAGACCTGTGTTTGTGATGGATTGACAGTGGAACGGCGTTGTGGTTTATTGCTGTCGGGCATCATGTTTTTTTTAAGTTTTTTTTTTTTTTACCAGAAGTGGGACCGTAACTCACAAAGGACTCTGCCGATGACCTTTAAACAGTCACACGGCTGTCCTGCTATTGTCCCGTTTTTCATAGGACCTTTAAAGGGATAGTTCACTTTCTGGAATTTAAAAATATATATTGTTTCCGCTTTTCTGTATGTTTGGCCCAGACAGTTTTTGTGCATGTTTTTTGATTGGCCCAGACAGTTTTTGTGTGTGATGTAGGACATATGAGATGCTTGAAGATTCTGATGACCTGCTGGCTTCATAATGGATGATATAGGGGCATATAAGCAAAGAATATACTTCAAATACACTTCAAGCAGCGTGTAGAGTGATGCTAAGCCTCCAGACATAGCACATCGATTGGAACAATTTCCTATGGCACACGCAACCCGAGACATAAAAATTGATATTTATGTTTACAACTGAATTTATAATACAAAATGAATGTGTTCATCCTCTGAAAACATGCTGTCACCGATATAAGCTGCTTGGGAGTTACTTGAAGTTTATTTTCTTGTTTTAAACCACAAACTTGCAACTGCTGCTACAGCAGCCATTATAAAGCTGGCAGGTTGGCAGAAACCTAAAATGTCACACAAAACTGGGCCAATCAAAACCATAGAAAAACTAAAATAGCCCAATATTTTTAAAAACTCAAGAATGTGAACCATCCCTTTGAGCAACAGAAAATGACCTGAACGTGATGTTGAGTGAGCTAGACTCCTACCTCACCCAAAAAAGAAAGAAAAATGTGGTGCTAGGGATGAGACAAAAAGCAGCATGCTTTCCACCATTCCTTCTCTTCCGTTCGCTCACATCATTTTCACAGTCCACCACTCTCCGCCTCTTCACTCACTCCCTCCCTCACTCCTAAAACAAACTGGCTTTAAATACACAAATGCGTTGCCCTGTGCTCTGTATTCAAATATTAAATCCACCCCTCACTGCTTCACAGCAAGAACAATAAATAAAACTATATAAGAATAGCCTGGCCTCTGAATGTTACGCAACATAATCACACCGGTAGTTCTTAACGTGTAATTACCGCGTGTATTTTACTTATCGGAAAGTTATCTTTCAATAAGATAACAAAAAGAGCGAAACCAAAGATGAATGAAATACAGACTGTGGACCTGGTCAGGAGAGGAGATATTGTGTGGCGCCCGTCCCGTTTGCTGGCGCCCCTCCAGAAAGCCAGTCATGTAGAAATGAGCTCCCAGGACGGCCCCCCAACCCCCCCTGCTGGCACACATCCAGAGAACAGAAATAAAGCTGCCCTCGTGATGATGTCATACGGCCAGCTCCACTGTGAAAGAAACCATTTTAAAGGAATGACTGTACAATTAAAGACCACGCATATCAATGTATGACGCGCAGCGTTGAAGGAATAATGAACTGACCTTCCACCACAATAAAAACACAATTGTCACGATAACAATCTCTTATAAGCCTCTATAAGGAGAACACTACCCCACATTCAATGAGAAACTCTTAAAATCAGGCTAAAGTCATCCGACTTCCTGCCTTGCTCAGTTTGGGACGCGATTATGACAGCATGCTATAAAGGCCGTCCCATTACATAACGCGAGGATTCTCCAAAGGCAACGGCAGAGGAGAAACAGGAAACGGAAAATCCCAAATCAATCATCAGCCAAAATCATCCCCTATAATTAGCCTCCTGGTAAATTAATCACAGTGTACCTGCCAGCCGCATTAATTAGAAATCTGTGGGAGAAGAGCCAGAAGCAGAGACGTCGAGTCGAGCTGGGATTCGGGCCTCAGAGGCGACGACGACAGCATTTTGACTCGGTAAAAAGAGCAGTAGGCCTACTTAGCATTCTCCCCATGGGTTGCTCGTTTTTTTTTAAAGAAAGCGGTTAACCTAAAAACGATAACAACGTGCAAAAATCACAGACATTTTTAAATATTTTACTTTCTGTTTTTTTTTTTTGCTATCATTTCAATTTTAGTGTACGTTTTTCGATTGACCCATACAGTTTTAGTGTGTGATGAAAGACATCTTAATATATTTTAAAAACGTTTCTGTCAACCTGCCAGCTTTACAATGGCTGGCATTGGAGTTTTGCGGTCTAAAGCAAGAAAATACACTGCAAGTAACTCCAAATCACACGGCGAGGTTTTGCCTCCAGACACTGTAGGCCTACATGTGCATATTTCCCGATTATCATTCAAAAATAACATTTCATCTTATTTTCGTTTGGAACTATTTTCTATGGCGCGTGCAACCCGAGACAGCCGCGCTCAAGGAAATAGTGGTGTGGCTCAGTCTCTGAAACAACATTACTACTACCTTGTGCTGCTAAGATGGAAAGAAACACTCTGACACAATTTATAAAACCTGATATTTATGTTTTTTTTTTTTTATTATTATTTTTTTAAATGCTATATCCGCTCATGTAAACCTCTGGAAACTAAAACTCACTGTACAATCAGATTTTTGGACTCATCAGAAATGTACTTTCTTGCTTTTAAGCTGCGATGCTCAAATACTCCGGTTGCTCGACAGAACAATTGGTGGTCACCAAGTACGATAAATATCCTTCATTGCAAATAAAAAAAGTCTGGGCCAATCGAAAACCTAAACTAAATCTCAAATTGTATAGAAAACCCCCCGGAAAATTAAATATCACTTTAAGAACTTTTAAAAAAAAGAAAGAAATGTGGTTATGTGCATCGGGACTTTTAATGAGAAAACCGGGGACAAACAGATCACATGACCAGTGGCATGCAAACACACATCAAAAAGCACCCAAGTGTCACATCTGGACTGTTCTAGTGCCCACTGGGGAAAAGTGGCATTTAAAAAAGCATTCAAGAAATGGTCAACAAACACAACGCAAGGAAAATCTCCGACTGCATGTTCAACTCACCCTGCAGAGCTAATGTCCAAACATGCAATAACCCAGAAAAAGTCACGAAGCTATGAATATAGTACAAATAAGGTGGTAAAAATTATATTTAAAAATGACTTTTTAAAGTAATTAAGTATTTTTAAAGTCAGGGTAATAATGTGATGAAGTGACCATAAATTACCGAAAATGTCCTTTTTGTTGCTGGATTATTTTCTTTCGGATTGAGTCAATTCCATACGTGTGTGTGAAATATTACATTCTAGATTTTCTTTTACGCCAGTGGGGGGCAGCATATATTTGGAATTACTGCAAATCAACCACGCTTAAAAACGCACGCACGCACGCACGCACGCACGCACGCACACACAGGAGCCAGCTAAAGGCCCTGACTGGCCTGCACAGAGCCCTGACCTCAGCCTCATCAAACACCTTTGGGATCAGTTGGAAAGCCAACTGTGAGCCAGGCGCAACTGCCCAATATCAGTGCCCATAATGCGGTTATGACTGAATGTAAGCAAACCCACACAGCAATGTGGGGGGGGGGGACCAACTTCAAATGAATGGCCATGATTTTGGAATAAGATTTTGGAGGAGCAGTTGTCCATATATACTTTTGGCCATGTAGTGTATATAGAGTACTGTGCAAAAGTCTTACGCACATGTTAAAATCCTGTAAAGTGAAGATGCTTTCAGAAATAATTAAATTAAATTTCTAAACATCGAAACAATTGAGTATAAAGATTAAATTAAATCAAAGGTATGCTACACATACCTACACAGTTGCCCAGATGCTAGAAGAAATGCAGTGTATGGTACTGGTGCAGTGTATGGTACTGGTGCAGTTTAAGGTACTGGTGCAGTGTATGGTAATGGTGCAGTGTATGGTACTGGTGCAGTGTATGGTACTGGTGCAGTGTATGGTAATGGTACTGGAGCAGTGTATGGTACTGGTGCAGTGTATGGTAATGGTACTGGAGCAGTGTATGGTACTGGTGCAGTGTATGGTAATGGTACTGGTGCAGTTTATGGTAATTGTGCAGTGTATGGTAATGGTGCAGTGTATGGTACTGGTGCAGTGTATGGTAATGGTAATGGTGCAGTGTATGGTACTGGTGCAGTTTATGGTAATGGTACAGTGTATGCAGTGTATGGTAATGGTACTGGAGCAATGTATGGTACTGGTGCAGTGTATGGTACTGGTACTGGAGCAGTGTATGGTAATGGTACTGGAGCAGTGTATGGTACTGGTGCAGTGTATGGTAATGGTGCAGTGTATGGTACTGGTGCAGTTTATGGTAATGGTACAGTGTATGCAGTGTATGGTAATGGTACTGGAGCAATGTATGGTACTGGTGCAGTGTATGGTACTGGTACTGGAGCAGTGTATGGTAATGGTACTGGAGCAGTGTATGGTACTGGTGCAGTGTATGGTAATGGTGCAGTGTATGGTAATGGTACAGTGTATGCAGTCTATGGTAATGGTACTGGAGCAATGTATGGTACTGGTGCAGTGTATGGTACTGGTGCAGTGTATGGTAATGGTACTGGAGCAGTGTATGGTACTGGTGCAGTGTATGGTAATGGTACTGGAGCAGTGTATGGTAATGGTACTGGTGCAGTGTATGTTAATGGTACTGGAGCAGTGTACGGCACTGGTGCAGTGTATGGTAATGGTACTGGAGCAGTGTATGGTAATGGTACTGGTGCAGTGTATGTTAATGGTACTGGAGCAGTGTACGGCACTGGTGCAGTGTATGGTAATGGTGCAGTGGAGGGCAGCAAAGGACGAAAGGGATATTTGGAAACTGTAAGATAACTGACCTTTATTCAGTTTTCAGGAGCACATTCCAGTCTAGTTATTTTATTTTCATAGGTTTTTTTAATTGATTGTTTTCAGCTCATTCACTGGCTGCCGGTCTGATGAGTGGCAGCTCAGGTCATGTGACCCCAGACACGCCTCCTCCAGCTGAACAACAAACAAATATGACGGCTGTTGTGAAACAAGTACGCTACTACCGGGGATTTAATGAAACCACAAGGAAACGTGCCAAGAGTCAGTAGCACTTGGCCCAAGAGAGCGAAATGATTTTGTTGTGTCATGCACTAATCCCCGTGTGCAATCCCTGTTTTGGAGCAACATGCTAAGCTAAATTAACAGCATTTTCCTTGACAGTATTAAACTACCAACTGGTCCAGTGCAGTGTGACGTGCACCATAGTTAGAAAATCTTGTGTGGCGATATCAAGATGCTTGCATATGTCGTTAGGCTAATTGTATGAATTGTGCTTAAGCGTGGGTGCGTATCAGGGCCGGGGGGGGTGGCGTGTGGCTTTGCACTAATGCAAATCCAGCAACAAGACAATTTTAAACAGGACCACCACGCCTAAATGAAGCACGTGATCATTAGAAGATGATTTACAGCTCCTTCCCCATACGCCAGAGGTTCAACAGTAATGACACAACAGCACAGAGCAACAAAGCCTCCATTTTTAGTCTTTGATATTTAACAAAAACCCCAGGTTTTTTTTCTTCTTCCTGAACACTCAAAGCTGGCCTCTGCCTGACCTTTCAATCTGCCATTTGATCACCAGCCAACATTCATTTTCACCTGCCAACCCTGCTGGTTACAGGAAAACCTGTACAACAGGCCCGAGCCCAGGACAACCTGTACAACAGGCCCGAGCCCAGGACTTGAACTTGTTTCTACCACTAGGTTCTCTCCTCCAAATTCATCATTTTTTTTTTTTTTTGAAGGAGAGCGAGACAGGCCCACCGTTCGTCCCTACTTATTGCCGTAGTCAGACACGGACAAAGCAGAGTGGGTATCAGATAGAGAAGTTATTTTAATTCAGTGGTTTCCATGGCTGGGAAATGAATGAACCCCCGTCCGTGACGGGGGGGGGGGGGGGGGGGGGGGGGGGGTATGGCTCCAGTGTTAGCTGCCCTATGAACTGCACCATGTCTCAACAAGTACATCAATGTTGAGCCAGCTCTTTAAATTTCATACAACCACCTGCTTACGGTCACCTTTTCTACTTTATATCAAAGCTGAACAGCTAAGAAATAAAAACCACCACAAATGAAGCCAATGTTTTAGCAATAAAGCAGCTTTGCTTCAAAGACAATGATGATAAAAAAAAAGGCTCTTCCTTTGTAGCAGTATCAAGAGGCAATTAATGGTCGGCCTCAATTGTGTTCTCCCGTTTTAACAAGACTAAGCAAGCGTTTCCATGCCAGTGAAAAGAATAACAATAGATGCGGTTAAAACCCCAGCCCGCTTAATGTCATATTCGGCTGTTTGATCATTATTTTGACCACATTTCATTCAGCATCCCTTGTGAGTTTTAGGTCCCTGTGCAATGACCCTCCAACATGGACATGAAGTGCTCATTGAGCTACAACAGGGGTAGTCCAGGAGTGCCCGTGACATTTCTGCTTTTTATTTGATGTTTGATTAAAAGCCTGAGCCGGAATATTCTGAATGGTGAAACAATGATCGTCTGCAGTACACGGTCACCTGCATTCGTTAAACCTGGTTACTGTGTCCAGTTACAGCATGTAGTTATAGGTTTGGTTGGAGCAAAAACCAGGACCGTCGCTGGCACTCCAGGACCAGGGTCGCGTACCCCTGAGCTACAAGATAAAGATGTCCAAATTTACAAACAGGAAATAAGACCATTTCCTTTCGATGGAAAGCATGTCATTTCTAAACACTGGCGCGGGAGATCTGACGTGGCATGTCCACTCTGTGTGGATTCAACCCGCTAAACTCTTCATGCGCCCGATCAGTTAATATTTAAATTGGCATATTACACAAGACACTTAGGGCCTGATTTACTAAGACCCTTAGCATGTGCAAAAACGTTTAGCGCACGCAAAACCAATAACATGACCAATGAAAAAAAAAAGAGGATTTAATGACTTAATGTCATTTAATAAAACAACGATTTTCACTGCAGTCTTTAATATCAGTAGCACGATTAACTTCACCCATTACCCAGCGTACAGAGCTCAAGCAACCTATACATTTTCCACATATTTTGATGACCTAGTTAGGCAAAAGGTTTCACATTCATTCCACCACCAGTACATCTTACACCATCCCTGACTCCCTTACATTCAGTGGACACTACTTACTCTGTTGTGCACAGAGCACCACCAACTTTGGCTTCAAGTGGTTTAAAACCCTGACATCGGGCGAGCTTGTGGGCATGCGAGCATCTCTTCTCTGTCCAGCTTTAATGTTTTTTTTTCCAGAAGGGAGAACAAGGTTTTAAATAACCCTGTACAATCAAACCATATCCAAATGAGCACAATCAAGCATGTATTGTTGCTTTCAAGGTAAGGTTAAAAAATAAAATAAAATAAAAAAATGTTAAACCTCGACTGAATAAAATATTATAGTTCCTAACGTAATTATAGTTATTTTTTTCCTAACGTATAGATATTAAAAAAGATTTTTCTGTTTCTTGAATAACTGACATGGCGCATACATTTTAACCAATCAGTGGTCTGACCATTTAGTGGGCAGCCAATCAGAAGTGGGCTTGAAGTGAATATCCAGTCATTTTTAGAAAAAAAATGATTTTCATAAAGTAATTAAATTATTTTCCAAGTTATACATTCGGAGAGAAAAAAAAAGGATTACCTACTTAATGAACACTTTGAAACAGCGTTTGTGCAGGGTCTTTAAATGGGTGTCTTTCAAGGCTTCAATGTTGCTTCCTTTCAACAATTTAAACTTCTTGATATGGGGGTGACGTACTAGGACCTGGATGCTTCCTTTGTTTATTCAAATGATTTCAGCAGTACGTCAGCAGCTGATTAATGTTGCGGTTTTTGTTTAACACCTCAAGGCATGATACCGATCTCAAGTGAGCATTTAAATTTTCCCCTGAATTAAGACACATTTTGTGACTTACCTCGTCAACATTGTGATTGAGCCTTCTGAATCACCCATTCTAATCCTGTTCCTCAGGCCACGCCCAACCACACCATTCGGCTTCTCCAATTGGCCGACACTTGCACAGTCCCCTCTTCATAGTTTCCTTCGTCGAACACACACCCACCAGCCTTTCCACAGTGCTGGACCGCCCTCTCTTATTGGCTGATTGGGGGCGAGAGCACTTCTAGTGATCGTCCTGGGAGCCAATCCATAGCTGTGATGCTCTGGCTGCATTTTTTGGTTATACGCTGCACAAAGAAACAAACAGGAACAGTAAGCAAGCAGTTCATACTTGAAAACACAGTGAATGTTGGCAAAGGATTTGATCGATTAAAAAAAAATCTTTGGAGCGGAGGATTAAAATACCACTTTTCCTGAAGAGGTTTGAACCCCCAGAAATGAAAGGGGGACATGAAGGGGTTTGCTGGACCCCACAAAACACCTGACCGCTACTCAGCATGGTTCATAGTAACATCCTCAATGTCATGACAGGGTACACTAAATTGTACATGGCTCAATGGCCAACAACATTGGCACATGACTATCAGTAACTGATAGTACCAAATGACGCACTGTTTTTTTTTTTTTTTCAATTTAATCAGTTCTATAGAATAACTTTTTCTGCTCAGACCGATCACACAAGCATCTCTCTTATGCTTCCAGCTTTTTAAGCAGAACTGGGGGGTATTTCACAAAGCAGGATTACTGAGTTAGCTGGATAACTGCACTAAGTAAAGCCCCGAGCAGCGCTTTTTACTTCAGTCCATGTTCCAGATTTGGGAGGGTTCCAGGTTTTACTTAGTGCAGTTATCCAGCTAATTCAGTAATCCTGCTTTGTGAAATACAGGGCAGGAGACCAATCAAAAAGCTGTCTTAAAATAATTACATTTTTCCTCAAACAGTCCAACACCTACTCTGCATCAGTCTCAAAGACCATAATTGTCATTAGTAGTATTAAGAATAATGCTTGGACTAAATATTATTTGCCCACTATTCCCTTCAAGTTGTAAGAAAGACATTTCCAGAAAGCTTGAGAATTAACTAATGGCGAGAATTCCCGATATGTCTTTCTCCTATGCATATGGCACCCTCTGGTGGTGTAGTAAACACATAGTTTGAATATTTTCATACCAGCCAAAAAACATTTTGGGAAATTTGGTGAACCGCTTTGAATGCAGTTCTACATGGGTAACGCGTCTGCTAAAATGGTATAGGAAAGCAGAGCCATCATCGATGAAACTGGTGTTTTTAAAAACCTTTATCTCAGGTGGTGTCCATTAGTTTTCATAATGACCTTATTTTATCGCCGCTGCAGGCTATTAAGTCTTGCTGACAGTGGTTAACGAATTGCACGAGTAGTTCTGTGATGTTTAGGCTGAGAGATTTAATTAGCCCAGTATTACAGAAACATTTTGTCCATCGAAGATGCGTGTCCGCTTTAGCAAAAGTAACGAAAAAAACAACATAGAATTGGAACACCACTCGTTGTTCGTCCATTACACGACGGCTGACGGTGACGTGTGCTTGGAATGTCCGCCCATTTTATCGGAGTTGGCATGGAGCAGGCACGGAGGATGAGAAGTTCTTTCAGTCAAAAGTCTAAGCGTTTTCATCATCGCTAATCCACTAATTAGAGGCCGTGTTAGTGCTTGTGGGAGCGTGCATATGTTCGCCAGCTTCTCGTTTGTGTTGGGTTGCACCCAGGAATGACGCAAATGCACAGCACTCTTCCTTGTAACTTGTGTACAGATGGGTCGCATATATCGCATACAAACACCGTTTTTGAATGCATTTACAATAAATTATTTACAAAAGACGAATAACGCTGTTTACAATAAATTATTTACATGTTAGCAGATAACACAGCTTGTAAACATACAACATGTAAGAGTTTGCCAATTGTATAGAACTTCAAGCTGTAACATTATAGCTTGTGTTTCCTTAAAGATCTCAAAACTACTAAATTTATACTTAACTTTACCAAACCTCCATATAAAACTTTTGGATGCGAACTAAACTTTTGCTATATTAGCAAGCAAACAACGGTCATCTTTCGAAAGAGCGCGTACGGGAATTTTTATTTTAATGTTGAATAAGAACGCTGAAGGAACAAGTGATTCAAACGAAACAATTTTACGAGACCAGAGCGCCCCCCGGTGGAGAAAGCGTGTTTTTTTCCGACACGGAGAAGGGGGCGGTGACGCACAGAGAAAGAGAGAGGAGGAGAAAAAAAAATAACAGAAAAAATTCAAATGTTCTTCCTGGAAATTCTACTAACCCGCCACAACTCCACCACATGACATTTCAGAAAGAAAATGCGACACTCCTTCCAATCACCAGCAGGCCCAGACTCATTCAGCAAAGCGAGGTTACCTAATGATAATTAAATAAATAAGAGAACATTTTTGGACTCTGATGGCAGCAGTAAACACAAAAAGAAAGCTAGACTTTTCGACAAATTGGCTCTGAACGATTCAGATTGTAAAGATGTGGGTGGGAAATGTGGGTATTCCCGTCACAATGCCATGGATTGCAACAAAACTCCTACTCGTTTCCCGTAAACTAGAATGAGCTCATCACAAGCCGTTTCAGTAAAATGTGAGGGGGGGGAAAGAAAAACACACGAACACTTCGCTAACCACGCCACAAACTCGTGCACATGGAAAATTTACTTTTTTGGGCGCCGTTTTTTACTATATTATGACAGTTCGTACACATTCAGGTTTCTATTAATTACAAGTAGTCTACATAGAAGCTACAGAGCGAGACAACTAGCTAGCTAGCTTTTGCAATTAAAGAGATTATGCACGCATCTCTACTGCCAGAAGAATCAATGGACACGTGAACGCAGTTTCACTGTTGTAGGCTGATACATCATAGGTTAGTATCGTTTTGGCTTGCAGACTGTAGTTTTTATGCAATTTTAAAAATGTGATTATTGTAACGTTACTTAAATTTCTGAAGTATGGAAAGTCGTATACGCTTTTGGCTTACCTGGTGTGAAACGGTGAATCCATTTGGGCGATATCATGGTCGTGATCCTTAAATATTTCAGATTGAAAATGTACTCCGTATTTTCATTTTTCCTTCGTGATTGACAGTCATGCAGCCACGCAGTCTTAAAATGTACCCCCAAAATTATGTAATAGGACTGTGCATCCAAAAATCCATATGCATTTTAAAATGTCTGCATGAGCACAGGCGTACACGCAGATACATTACGAAACCGTCGCTACTATTTGAACGTTTACTCAAATCATTACGCGTAATGTTTGGCAATTAATATAGCTCCAATTCCTGACACACGAAACAGCCGTCCTTGTCTTCATGTATGGCCAATCGTATCATATAGCTGGCTAACTAGCTACGTGTTCCTAAAATGACAACACGGCTCCTCTTAAAACCTTAGCCAACATCAGTTTATAAAATCGCTAATCCGAGTAGCTGTAACCCACAATAAATTCACAATGCGACTGGAACCACGCTTGTATGTCCATCCTACATCAGACGAGGCAGCAGGGAAGCGCAGAGCTTTATTTTGTAAAGAAAGCGGAATCAAATAAGTGCTGGAGATTTGAAATTGCGCAGTTTTTATTCCATTGCAACGCAGACGCACTCCTTCTCCCTCTCTCTAGCGCCCGCTCGTTCTCACTCTCGTGCTCGCTCTACCTCCCTCCTCCCTCCCTCTCTATCTCTGTCGTAGGTTCTCTCTTGCAGGTTTATTTTCGGTGTTTCGGGTCTCGGGTAAATACTGCCCGCCCCCATCTTCCATGGAAAACACGTATGGCTGACATTCCATCATTACCAACTCTTATTCTTTGGAGAACAATTGTAACCATTGAAGTGGCGTTGTATCTTTAAAAGCTTTAAAGTATCTATTTGTTTTTCACACGTAATTTGTTCGCTGGGTTCTCGGAGTCCCAAACTGCACCCAGTTGTTTTAGTGTAAAGGTGTATCTGACTCGTTCTTGTAATTAAAACCCGTTTTTAATGCAAGTGCTCAGAACACACAGCCACTGTACCTAACTACCAATTGGCTTGTGTATGTCACATTGTCTTAATCTTTGCACAAGTAACGTGCTCGTCTTGCAGACGAAGATCACGGAACAATGTTAAGTGGAAACGGTAAGCTTGCAGATTCTTAAACCATTAGTTGGCTATAAATCACGTACACGTCAGTGCACAAACCCATGAATTAATAAGTCTTTCAGATCCACACATTTGCACTCATTCTGGAAACGTGACAGGTAAATTAAGCACTGCAAGAGAGTGCGGTTGCACCACAATAGATTCAATAATGTCAAATAGGTAATGCTTAATTTATCTATTTATACATATTTGCAACACCACAGCAATAACCATCAGGCCCATGAAGGCCATTTAAATTTAAATTAGACAGGTTGCTATGAGCTTCCACACTACCACCAATTCAGCAATACAGACCTGGCCCTAATAAAGAGGCCCTACGAAGTCCCCCCTGGGCAAGTGTTTTTCATTCAGGAGACAATCTTCTGAATACTGTGGTGAACTAAGTCCCCCTCCCTCCCACCCACTCATTCTATTTAGGTTGTGTTCCTCTTGTTTGTTCAATTTAAAAGATCTGAATCTTTATAAACTGGCTAAATCTAAACAGTGTATTACTTCCACTCCCCGGCTCCTTTGGTCCCGGGCAGATTAATTTATCAGATGCAAAAGTAGATGACTAATAAGTATCATGCTTTTTCAAAGTCTGTACAGTCTCATCACCACTGTAGCCAGTGTCTTACAGTGTGCAATATATCCACTCACTCACAGACACACACACACACAGTATTGCACTTTTCTTTCTCACACATACACACACAGTATTGCCTTTCTTTTTTTCCATCTCTCACACACACACACACACACACTGTTGCCCTTCTCTCTCTCTCACACACGCACACAGTATTGCCCTCCTTTTTTCTATCTCTCTCACACACACACACACACACACACTCTGTTGTCTGTCTCTCTCTCTCTCTCACACACACACACACGGTATTGCCCTTCTTTTTTCTATCTCTCTCACACACACACACACACAGTTGCCCTTCTCTGTCTCTCTCTCACACATACAGTATTGATCTTCTCTTTCTCTCACTCTCACACACACACACACACACATTGTTGCACTTCTCTCTCTCAACACACTCACAAACGCCAAGTGCGTTGGCCTTCTTTTACAACAGAAACCACAGAAATGCAAAAATGACAGTTGATCCACGTGACAAGTGAGATGAAGAGTACTGGAGGGAACTTTGTGCTTCCACTGAAAGCACAGAGCGCTGGAGTAGTGTGTCAGGCCCTTGCCAATCTCCCCTCAGCACACTGTGTGTGATTGTGAGCGAGTGTGTGAAACCTCCGGTGGGAATCCACTGTGTTGTTGGGGGCATTTGAAGGGTCTCGTCTCTTTCATCTGAGGAAAAAGGAGGGCTGTGTGGGGTGGGGGGTGGGGTCAGCGGAGGGAGTTTGAGGAGGAAAGAAGGAAAGAGGAGGGGTTGGATGGAGGGGGCGGGGGACTTACTGTAAGGGGTGAAGACCAGGAGAGGAAACGTCTGACACACACAAAGAGCCCCGTCATACAAACACAAGAGAGGGAACGGCCCTTTTATTTCCCATTTTGACTGTGCTCAGAGGATAAATATAACTACATTTGATAAAGAAGGGCATTCATTCTGTTCTTCAAGCTTTTCCCAAAACCCTTTAAATAATTAAATACACACGTAAACAACTGAAACATTTTGATTTAAAGTGACAAAGCTACCACAACTGCTGCTTCTCATTTCATTCAGCATTACCTGAATACTGTGTTTGCTTCTATAGGTGTGTGTGTGAGAGTTTTTACTTGTACATGTGTGTCTGTATTTGTATAGATATATATGCATATAAGTGTGTTTATTTGAATCAATGTGTGCATGTGGGTGTTTGTATAGGTATAAGTATGTTTATTTAGGTGTACGTGTACATTAGTGCGTTTGTATGGGAGATTGTATAAGTGGGTGTGTGTTTGCAAAGTTGCATGTGCAATGGGAATGTGTGTGACTGTACGGTGATATGTGTGTGTGTGTGTGTGTGAACAGATACATGTACATGTGATTGTGTGTATGTGTGCGTGCATGCGTGTGTCCTTGCGTACGAGTGTGTGTGTGTGTGTGTGTGTGCATGCGAGCAAGTGTGTGCGTGTGTGTTTGTGCATATGTGTGCTGAACCCTAGTTGTCCAGACTCATGAGGAGGGCGGTCCCCCTCTTTATCCAGTGATCAGGTGACACGGCCCCAGACTTGAGGTCCACTCCGACCACAAAGGAGGGGCGTCCAGCCCCCCCCGAGCGCACCGGGAAGTAGTAGCAAGGGCAGGAGTACATACCTGCAGACACAGAACACACCTTTAGACGTCAGCCAATGGGAGCAGAGACACCACATCACTCCCTCTAGGTCAGTGGGTCTCCCCATCTTTTACACCGCAGACCAGTGGAACAGTTACTCACATTCAGTTGGAAAGATCCCAGTGGACCACCTGAACTTTTCCGTTTTGCTACGCAGAACAGTATCAGCATATCTGAGATGCATAATTATGAGCAAACGTCCCACAGTAATCATTGGGGGGGGGGGGGGGGGGGTGTTTGCCTGAGCAAAGCCTGGTAGCATCATGGCAGCAAACCAACTTGCTACAGAATACCAGTGCAGTTTTCATAAAGCTATAACTTCACTGGGTGTCTTGGCGGCGTAGCCTATACAGCACTGTCCTCGTGCTCTTTGTGAGCCGCGACGCTGGCGCTTCGAATCCGACAGCGCGACCTTTGTCACGTCTCTCCCTCTCTCTCGCTCCCCATTCTTCCTGTCTCTCTACACTGTGCTGTCCGATAAAGTTGAAAAATGAAAATAATTATATATACATATACATATACAGTGGGGATGGAAAGTATTTGTGCAGTGACACAATTTTTGTTGTTTTGGCTCTGTATTCCAGAACATTGGATTTTAAATGGAACAGTGAATATGAGGTTAAAGTGACCAACAGCCATTTAACCAACCATTTGTCCATACTGTTCCAGTGTAATTTACAGCTAAATCTAGTCCCGTCCCCCAATTCCCATGGAGATCCATTCAAATGCAGAAAGGTTATAGTATCGCTTGTAAGAGCACCCAAAAATAAGATATCAAGAGTCTTTTGATGTTGTTGGGTCACAGACATCAGGAAGTCATGGCATGCAAAGGATATGCAACCAAATATTAAATATGATGACTTTATTTATGTTTATGTTAATTTGTCCAATTACTTTTTGTCTCCTAAAATGGGAGGGACTGTGTATAAAAAGGGCTACAATTGCTACACGGTTCACCCGATATGGGTGTAAAAACCCTCAAATTAAAGCTGAAAATCTGCACTTTAACCTCGTCACTGTTCCATTTCAAATCCAATGTGCTGGAGTGCAGAGCCAAAACAACAAAAATTGTGTCACTGTCCGAATACGTTCCGTCCCCACTGTATATATAAATAAAAGTTATCTCCCTGTCTGAGTGTGTGTTATATAAAAAGTTATATAAAACCTGCGGAATTGTTGGGGGGTTCTTGAGGGAACAAGAGTTCTAGAACCACTACTCTGGGTAATCTTGACCCTTCAATCAAGATTGACTATTATAATCAGACACAGAGCTCTGCTTCGACACACATCGAATGTGGGACCATTCATCAACGGCAAAACAACTCCTCAATGACAAATCACCACCGATACCACTGAGCTGCACTGTCAAATCACCACCGATACCACTGAGCTGCACTGTCAAATCACCACCGATACCACTGAGCTGCACTGTCAAATCACCACCGATACCACTGAGCTGCACTGTCAAGTTTGATGATCTAGGCTAGCTCATTTTAGAGCTGGCTGGCACCGGACTGGCTCAGCGTGCAACTCTTTCACTCTGGTAATGGAAAAGCCAGTCTAATTATACCCAGTCCACTGCAGAGCTGGAACCAGAGGCTGTCATTCAGTGTAGCGTGTCAGCAGTGTAATGCTACAGCACTGGCTGCAAGTGAATGCAGTAACAAAGCCATTCTGCAGCATGCTGGCCAGCATAGGCTCCAACTTGCACCAACCAGGGTTCACCTCGACAGTAGAATATGGGAGGAGAGAGAGTTGTAGAAAGCACGCCCTCAGACAGGAGAGAGAGGGTTGTAGAAAGCAGGCCCTCAGACAGGAGAGAGAGAGTTGTAGAAAGCAGGCCCTCAGACAGGAGAGAGAGTTGTAGAAAGCAGGCCCTCAGACAGGAGAGAGAGAGTTGTAGGAAGCAGGCCCTCAGACAGGAGAGAGAGAGAGTTGTAGAAAGCAGGCCCTCAGACAGGAGAGAGAGTTGTAGAAAGCAGGCCCTCAGACAGGAGAGAGAGAGTTGTAGAAAGCAGGCCCTCAGACAGGAGAGAGAGTTGTAGAAAGTAGGCCCTCAGACAGGAGAGAGAGGGTAGGAAGCAGGCCCTCAGACAGGAGAGAGAGGGTAGAAAGCAGGCCCTCAGACAGGAGAGAGAGGGTAGGAAGCAGGCCCTCAGACAGGAGAGAGAGGGTAGAAAGCAGGCCCTCAGACAGGAGAGAGAGGGTAGGAAGCAGGCCCTCAGACAGGAGAGAGAGTTGTAGAAAGCAGGCCCTCAGACAGGAGAGAGAGTTGTAGAAAGCAGGCCCTCAGACAGGAGAGAGAGTTGTAGAAAGTAGGCCCTCAGACAGGAGAGAGAGGGTAGGAAGCAGGCCCTCAGACAGGAGAGAGAGGGTAGAAAGCAGGCCCTCAGACAGGAGAGAGAGGGTAGGAAGCAGGCCCTCAGACAGGAGAGAGAGGGTAGGAAGCAGGCCCTCAGACAGGAGAGAGAGGGTAGGAAGCAGGCCCTCAGACAGGAGAGAGAGGGTAGAAAGCAGGCCCTCAGACAGGAGAGAGAGGGTAGAAAGCAGGCCCTCAGACAGGAGAGAGAGGGTAGGAAGCAGGCCCTCAGACAGGAGAGAGAGGGTAGAAAGCAGGCCCTCAGACAGGAGAGAGAGGGTAGGAAGCAGGCCCTCAGACAGGAGAGAGAGGGTAGGAAGCAGGCCCTCAGACAGGAGAGAGAGGGTAGGAGGGATGTCTCACTCTTGGCGACTTTCTTGCGGGCCTCCACAGGTTTGAAATGGATGGTGGGTATGGGGCAGACCAGCTGCATGGGCTCCGCCTCCACCAGACAGGAGTTCTTCTTATCCCAGCCCGCCCCCTCCAGAAACAGGCCTCGGATGAACACCCCGTCCTGCCGGACGCGGTGAGAGGGGGATCAGAGAGAAAGAGAGAGACAGGGCCAGTATAATGATTAGGGACCATAGCTGCAGGCTCAAATCCCAGGTCGGGCACTGCCATTGCACACTTGACTCGGGGTGTTTAACCTGAACCGCTTCAGCAAATATCCAGCTGTATAAATGTCTAAGATATGTAGAAACAAAAGAGGAAATGTAAGCTGTAAACGTCTCTGGATAAGAGCGTCTGCTAAATGCAAAAAAGTAAGTAAGGGATGGAGGATGGAGAGAGGGTAGAGCGAGAGAGAAAAGAGTCAGCCAGGGTGTGAGAGATGGAGGGGGTTAAAAGGAAGGGAGGGTGATAACGTGGGGATAAGTAGAGGAAACCATCTGCACATAAATGACGGTGGGTAAAGGGTATTATGAGAGAGAAGGAACTCACCTTAGGGGGAAACAGAAGGTTGCCATCATCCACTGTAGCAACTATAAACTCCCAGGACAAAGTGTCCACTGAAACCTGTGTTTAACGTATACATTATTAATTAGCTTTAGAGTTTTGACAAGCGTTGCATTATGACAGCATAACTATTTCTGAGCATGCTCAGTGCAGTGTGGGTGTTGTAGTTCTGTGAGCATGCTCAAGGCAGTGTGGGTGTAGTTCTGTGAGCATGCTCAGTGCAGTGTGGGTGTTGTAGTTCTGTGAGCATGCTCAGGGCAGTGTGGGTGTAGTTCTGTGAGCATGCTCAGTGCAGTGTGGGTGTAGTTCTGTGAGCATGCTCAGTGCAGTGTGGGTGTAGTTCTGTGAGCATGCTCAGTGCAGTGTGGGTGTAGTTCTCTGAGCATGCTCAGTGCAGTGTGGGTGTAGTTCTCTGAGCATGCTCAGCACAGTGTGGGTGTAGTTCTGTGAGCATGCTCAGCACAGTGTGGGTGTAGTTCTGTGAGCATGCTCAGTACAGTGTGGGTGTAGTTCTGTGAGCATGCTCAGTACAGTGTGGGTGTAGTTCTCTGAGCATGCTCAGTGCGCCTCAGTGCTCACGTTGTGTTGCCGGGCAGAGGCCTGCAGCACAGCAGTCAGGAAGCCGGTAGGGAAGGTGAAGCCGGACAGCCAGAAGAGTGTAGGGGGGTATGATGTCTCTGCCCAGCGGGCAAACTGCTCCACACGCTGGCACAGGTCCCGTGTCCACGAGGCAAGGGGCTTCAGGGAGGGGTACGCCTGTAGGGCACAAAATGGGCTCTGAATCAGCCGGCTCACTGCCACTCCTTTCATCTCACCATCCCACCACACAGCCACACATTAATGCTAACTAGCCCTTACAGAACATACTGCCACAGATTAATGCTAACTAGCCCTTACAGAACATACTGCCACAGATTAATGCTCAACTAGCCCTTACAGAACATACTGCCACACATTAATGCTCAACTAGCCCTTACAGAACATACTGCAATAGGTTACAAACACACACTTTTTTTGGAAAATATGATAAATACAGCATATTACACAGCAGTGTAAAATAATACAATATCATAAAGCGGAAATAGTTGATACATTTGCCAATATGTTGTTGCCGTATCTTGAAAATGTATTTCCATTTGCGTAAGGGGATGCTGAAAGAAAACATGGCATCAGACAGGGAGGAAACTCCACTTGTGACTACTTACTGATGAGCGAGAAAACCTGAGGCAGGTTCTATGAGCACGCTCAGTTCAGCTCTAAAGCTGAACGGCCGTATTGACGTATAGCTATACGGTGTCAGACCTGCGTATCAGCGGCACGTCACAGTGTCTCCTTGTGGAAAAAAAGACAATGTTTTTGAGATAACTACAAAGAGCCCCAGACAAAATGAAATCCTTACATAATGACTGAGTGAGTGACATGTGAATCCAGAGGAAAGCTGGGCAGACTCAGAAGAGAACACAATGTTCCGTTTCAGTTATTGTTTTTTCTGGCGCTCCTGGGAGAGAAGGGAAGTGGCGGTAATGACAGGAGAAAGGACTCGGCACGGCGGCGAGATACGACACTGCTGATGGTGCTCGCTCTCTCCGTCTTACTCTCTCCCTCTCTTCTCTCACTCTCTCGCTCTCCTTCTCTCACTCCCCCTATCTCTCCATACCCCTCTTCTCTCTCCCGCTCCTTCTCCTCTCTCTCTCCCCCTATCTCTCCTTCCCTCTCCATCCCCCTCTCTCCTTCCCCCCTCTCATTCTCTCTCTCCCCTCTCTTTTCATCTCTCTCCCTCTCTCTCTACTGCAGCTCCCCATCTCCCCCTGCTTTTTAAATGTAATTGGTACAGAGCCACAGTAGTTTACTCTGTTTATTAGGCAGTAATTACATGAAGCCACTGTCTTGGTTTAGTCTCCGAGGTCCATAAGCTCCACCTAACCCACATGCATACACAAACATGCACACATACACACACACACAAACATGCACACACACACACACACACACGAACATGCGCACACACACACATACACACACACACACAAACATGCACGCACACACACAAACATGCAATCCAAAGACACTCGGACGCGAGACACAACGGCTGGCGGTTTTGTGCTGAGAAGCGCTGGAACCGCTGTTACCAACCTTCCCGAATTGAGAACAATACAATAAAGTCTCCACACGAGACAATACCTAAGTCTCCTCAAGACAAAACCCCGGTCAACTTGCCTCCAATGTCCCATCTCCGGACCTCCTCTCAATTGTCACGACGTCTCAGCGTTTACACATACTTGCGGTATGTGTTTACACATACACGAGCACAGACAAAAGTACTCCTCAAAACACAAGTAGCCTCGCTAGCTTACACCAGGGAGAGACCACGACACAGCAAAGTAGCCTTAAACAAACAAACAGCTTACTACCTGAAACAGCACAACGCTGCTTTAAAATGCACTTCAGCACGGCAGCAAGCTGGCAATGTGCATGAAGGAATACCAAAGGGAGAGCAACTCAACCAACCTCGAGCTAAAGAACGCCACAAATACATACGTTCCCTGGACATCCACAACCTCGAGCTAGAGAACGCCGCAAATACATACGCTCTCTGGACATCCACAACCTCGAGCTAGAGAACGCCGCAAATACATACGCTCCCTGGACATCCACAACCTCGAGCTAGAGAACGCCGCAAATACATACGTTCTCTGGACATCCACAACCTCGAGCTAGAGAACGCCACAAATACATACGCTCTCTGGACATCCACAGCAGGAGCTAGAGAACGCCACAAATACATACGCTCTCTGGACATCCACAGCAGGAGCTAGAGAACGCCGTAAATACATACGCTCTCTGGACATCCACAACCTCGAGCTAGAGAACGCCGCAAATACATACGTTCTCTGGACATCCACAACCTCGAGCTAGAGAACGCCGCAAATACATACGCTCCCTGGACATCCACAACCTCGAGCTAGAGAACGCCGCAAATACATACGTTCCCTGGAAATCCACAGCAGGTGTCAGTAATTTCCAATCAAGAGTCACGTGAGTCGAAGCAAACATGTTAGCACACGAAACAATCAGAACGGCGCCCTCGTGTTGCAACACAGGGACGTAACAGTGTGTGTGTGTGTGTGTGCGTGCGTGAATGTACTGTGTTACAGGAAAGCTCACCTTCTCCCACAGTGGGGGCACACGAGCGTCATAGATACAGTGAAACGTCTCCTCCAGATTACTGGACATCACCACCAGACCCTGGATCCCTTTCTCCAGCTCCTCCAGGGAAGACCTCAATACACACAGATTTACCACTCAACACACAAGTGTACACACACACACACACAGATTTACCACTCAACACACAAGTGTACACACACACACACACACACAGATTTACCGCTCAACACACAAGTGTACACACACACACACAAATTTACCACTCAACACACAAGTGTACACAAATTTACCAATCAACACACAAGTGTACACACACACACACACAAATTTACCACTCAACACACAAGTGTACACACACAGATTTACCACTCAACACACAAGTGTACACACACAGATTTACCACTCAACACACAAGTGTACACACACAGATTTACCACTCAACACACAAGTGTACACAGACACACACACACACACACACAGGTTTACCACCCACTCAACACACAAGTGTCCACACACAGATTTACCACTCAACACACAAGTGTACGCACACACACACACACACAGATTTACCACTCAACACACAAGCGTTGCACTAGGGATGGGCAAAAATAAATAAATAATAATCGCTAAACGGTTACACGGTGCAGAGAAATGCATTTACACGTTAAACTACAATATTTACCCAAACTATAGCTAAGATGTTTTTAAAAAGATGCAAAAGCAGCCACGGAGCGGACTTCAAAAGCAAGCACTGTGGCCTAAGAGCGCAAGTCGCACCTTGTGATGGGTAGTACAGAGCACACAACTTCAAATGTGTTGACAGGATACAACAGTAACAAGGTTTTGGGTTTACTGAATCTTAAAAAAGATATGTATTCTTCAAAACAAAAAAACAGGCAAAATAGTAACTGAATTTGTTTGAAGTAACAACAAAGAAAGCCCTCCCAAGCTCTCTCTCAATGACTTGATTGCAATCGTTATACACCTCATCAACCCTTGTGCTTACCGCAGTGGCTGGCTATCGCATATCCTGGCTAAACATAAGCCATTTGCTTTGTGAAGCCCTCATCTTCCATTGGCTACACATCCATAGCGACCATTTGGACGAACAGGCTAGTCACGTTTTCTTGCCTAGCTTTGTCACACTTTTCAAAGTAAAAGCACTCATTGATGTTTGCTGAGAATTAGATGCGGTGGGGCTTGAGCTGCTACACGGCTTGTCACTCACAGTCACTGTTGAGTGTTTATATCTTACACAATCTTACATCGTTCCCAGTGCTGTTGGAGTATGTTAGCTCAGTGTCATAAAGTTTACATTTGACTTCATTTTGTGAAGTCTGCTCCAAGTGAGACCAAATGAGACACTTTTTCTATTTGGTTGTTTGTGAAGCATTTTGAGGAACGGAAGTTTGATTTTCGCCACGCATGCAAGCAGACGCCTACGTTACCATTTTGAGAGCTTTTTTTTGAGAACACATTTTCCATGTCCGTACCACAACCCCACTCGATTGTCAAAACCAACACAAGATCAGTGCAAATACTTTTATACTTTTTAAATGTTTAGCATTTTTGTTAACATTTAGCGATTAAACGTTTAGAAGTCACACCCCTCGCATACATGCACGCGCACACACACACACACACACACACACAAACTTGCTCAGATTTTCCTTCATATTCACCACTATCATCGCATAGGATTTACACCCTACATATCCATATATTTCACACAGAGGAACAGACGGAAGAGTCGTTGGATATTTCACACAGACTACTCCCGCACACACACACACTGACTTGATGGTGTGCAACAAGGCATTGTATCTCTGGATCTCCTGCAGCAGCACAACGTTGAGGGGAGAGGGGTCGTCCTGCAGTAGCTTCCTGGTCCCCTCATAATCCACCAGAGCTGGAATCTTCTGACGCACGTCTGCAGAGAGCTCCAGTACCTGCATGTGACGCACATACACACACACATACACACACACATATAAATCACCACAAGTACATACACACACACACACATATAAATCACCACAAGTACATACACACACACTCTTACATACATGCACACACATACACACACACATACAAATCACCACAAGTACATACACACACACATATACACACACACACACACACATATAAATCACCACAAGTACATACACACTCTTACATACATGTACACACACACACACATATAAATCACCACAAGTACATACACACACACACATACACATACAAATCACCACAAGTACATACACACACACATACAAATCACCACAAGTACATACACACACGCACACATATACACTCTTACATACATGCACACACACACACACACACACACACACACAAATCAAATACATACACACTCCCACGCACATGCACACACAGCACCCCAAGTACATACACACTCTCACACACTTGCACACGCACTCGTACACACACACAAAAACCAAATACATACCCACTCACACACACACACTCGTACTCGTACAAATCCCTCCAAACACACACACAATCTCACACACACACACACACACACTCATACAAATCCCTCCAAACACACACACACACACACACACAAATCCCTCCAAACACACATACACACACACACACACTCGATGTTGACCTTGTCCTCTCTGCTTTGCCCCGCCCCGCTGGCTGCAGTGCTGGTGACCTGGGGCTGCAGGGACAGCAGTGTGTCAAAGAGCGTGCGCGTCTCGGCGATCTGGCTGGCGATGTCGGCGTTGGGGTGTTGGCCGAACACGGCCGGGTGCTCTATGTTGGGCAGCATGTTGATGTACTCCAGGTACGTGGGCTGCGGGCCGTCCCGTGGGATGTAGTACGTGGACAGAGATGAAAGCCTGTAAAGATGAAACACAAACACAGGCAATTATAACAACACCTGCAAAACCACAACAACACTAAATAAAATAGTACAGACATTTTCGGCAACCAACTTAGCAGGAAGTTGAAACTCGGGTTTTAAATGCCTCGACCACAGAGCTGCAGCACAGCTGCTCCTTATCTCACAGGTTTCAATGCTACTGTCCCGGTTCTTATGCACTGCTGTGGCCTAGTGGTTTCAACCTGTGGTTTAAACTCCTGCTAATTTTGCTGCAATTGTGCCTTTTGTGAATATGAAGACAGACGTATCTACTTCACTCACAGAGCGAAAAGAGGCACGGATATTATTATTGCTTGCACGACATGCTAAAAAGGTATATAGTCACTTAAGACGATGAACTCGGTCTGCTAAATGAAAAACGCTTATGCCCTGTCAGTAGTACTGTGATAAACACAGTGGTGTAATAACATAAATGACCACATGGTGGAGCTCACGCACTTCTGGCAGGTGCAGCACCAAGGTGAGCTGTGACATATACACAGGCACACTGTTGCACAATCAGAGTAATTGAGTGTTATCTGTTTTTTTTTTACACATACCTTATCTATGCGTGCACATTTGTGGGAGTGTGCGTTTGCATACGAGTGTGAGAACGTGCTGGATTATGGATGTGTGTGTGTGTGATGCTGAACGTTTGTGTACGTGTCAGATATATGACATTACATTACAGTCGTTTAGCAGATGCTCTTATCCAGTGACTTACATCGCAAACATGACTGCAAAGATCAGAGATATTGTGTATTGTGTTGCGGTTGAGTTTGGGATACTGTGTGTGTGTGTGTGTGTGTGTGTGTGTGTGTGTGTGTGTGAGAGCTAAGTGTACTGCATTGTGGATGAGTCTGGGATAGTGTGTGAGGTGACTGTATTGTATTGCGGCTGAGTCTGGGATACCGTGTGTGTGTATGTGTGTGTGTGTGTGTGTGTGAGTTGAGTGTATTGTATTGTGCTTGACTCTGGGATACCGTGTGTGTGCGAGTGTGTGCGCTCTCTCACTTGTAGAAGGGAACAGCCACGGCGTTCTCACAGAAGTAGTCATTGATGTAGGTCGTCAGCAGTCTCCTGTCCCAGTCGTCGGTCACATGACCCCCGTAGTTGACCCCAGCGATCAGGTACTTGAGGGCGTCCCAGGGGACCTCCTCATACTCGTCCAGGTAGAGGCTTGTAAGGTTCTCACTCACCTGCGGGTTGACAAGCACCATGTTAGTGTAGCACAGAACAGCAGTGGCAAAGCCCAGTATTTTACACAGAATACAATATTTTAAATACTGCTGCTGCTGACACAACTGCTGTTTATATTTTTCCCTCTTACTATACTCCCCTCATCCCCCTTTCTCTCACCTCTTTCTCTCTTTGTCATCACTCTCTCACCTCTCTCTCTCATCACTTTCTCACCTCCGTCTGTTAAATTTATTTAAATTCAATTCCAACAGCTTTATAACTATATAATACACACTATAGCTATAGATATACACATCCCCCCTCTCTCTCCCCCTCTCCACTCCCCCCACCAGCACCTCGAAGTCGGAGTCGTTGAAGCCGTAGATGATGTTCCAGCCGAGCTGCAGGAACTTCTTCCTCTCCAGCAGGATGCTGTGGAAGAAGCAGAGAGCGAAGAGAAGCTTCCGGTACAGCGTGGGCCGAGTGCAGCGGTTAAACTGGGGCTCCGTCACCAGCTGGTACAGGCGCTTCATGTTGGACTTAACGCCCTGTAGGGGGAGACAGAGAGACGCAGTGGTAGTGAGTGGGGCTCTGTTGGTACAGGCGCTTCATGTTAACGCCCTGTAGGGGGAGACAGAGAGACGCAGTGGTAGTGAGTGGGGCTCTGTTGGTACAGGCGCTTCATGTTAACGCCCTGTAGGGGGAGACAGAGAGACGCAGTGGCAGTGACTGGGGCTCTGTTGGTACAGGCGCTTCATGTTAACGCCCTGTAGGGGGAGACAGAGAGACGCAGTGGCAGTGACTGGGGCTCTGTTGGTACAGGCGCTTCATGTTAACGCCCTGTAGGGGGAGACAGAGTGACGCAGTGGCAGTGAGTGGGGCTCTGTTGGTACAGGCGCTTCATTTTAACGCCCTGTAGGGGGAGACAGAGAGACGCGGTGGTAGTGAGTGGGGCTCTGTTGGTACAGGCGCTTCATGTTAACGCCCTGTAGGGGGAGACAGAGAGACGCAGTGGCAGTGACTGGGGCTCTGTTGGTACAGGCACTTCATGTTAACGCCCTGTAGGGGGAGACAGAAAGAGGCGGGGTGGCAGTGTGGGGGCGAGGGGGGGCGGGGGGCACAGAGGTGTGAGACGGAGCAGGTGCATCATCAAAAACAAACACACGGCAGCTGTCAGTCAGAATGCACCCCAGGGTCATCATTATATGATCTCAGCATGGTGTGTGAGTGTGTATGTGCGTCATTGAGTGTATGGGTGAGCATGCGTGAGTTTGTATGAGAGTGTGTGTGTGCATGTGCGTTTGTGTGAGTGAGTGTGTATGTATGTGTGGGTGTGTTTGTGTGCGTGTGAGTGTGTGTGTGTGTGTGTGTGTATATGTGAGTTTGCGTGAGTGTGTGTGTGTGGCGTGTGTGTGTATGCTTGTATGTGAGTGTGAGCGGTTCCGCATGGGTTCTCAGTCTTGACCTTGGGTGGCTCGGTAGTCATCTTGATGCCAGCCTGCAGGATGGCGATGGGGAACTCGGGGTGGGGGGAGGAGCTGAGCCACAGGCGGAAATCTGGGTGAGGCTCCTCCACCTGCAGCTGCTCCACCAGCTTATCCAGCTGAGGCATCCAGGATAGGGACAGGTGACAGTTAGCCAGGAACACCCAGTGGCCTGAGTGAGAGAGACAGAGTGAGAGAGACAGAGTGAGAGAGACAGAGAGAGAGAGACAGAGTGAGAGAGACAGAGAGAGAGAGACAGAGTGAGAGAGACAGAGAGAGAGACAGGGGGGTTTTATATAAGTTAGTACACAATAACACTTACGTATTTAGGATGGTGAATTTTTTTCCACCACTGGTATCAAATACTTAACATTTATAGCTGTTCTGAAAGGGCAGAAATATATAGTATGACCCTTACAGAAATGGAATATACATAAATATATTGAAATACAATATATCATCAAGACACTTCTAAATATATGGAAAAATAAACATTAATACCACTTTCAGATATTGAAATACATGTTTTTAGAGAGAAGTAAAGCGTCCAGCATTGCGTTAGAGGAGAGAGAGGGGGTGAGGGGGGGGTCTGACCGTTCTTCACCCCCTCTTTGATCATGCGGGTGGCGATGGGGGCCTGGCCCTGCCCCAGGGAGAGGGCGTGGAAACGCTGACCCATGCCCGAGCTGTCGGCCAGGTGCAGCAGGGCGCCCGTGGGGTCTACGCCCGGCGACAGCACGAAGATCAGGGGCGTCCTGGTGGTGGAGTCCTCTACAACCTGGCAACGGGGATATGGGGATACGGGTCCAGAACTGGCAACCTTCAAACAACTTACAGTGCAGGGACACCCAACTCATTAAGGCTGGGAGGTGAAACAAAAACTCCATGTGTCAGAGGGACACAGAATGAACCGCATGCATTAATCACTTTTAACGTCGACATTTCAAAGCACTTCGCAGCGAGGGGACGAACTGCCTCACTCAGAACAGACTGTGGGGCAGAGCTGGTGTAACAATGGCTGACATTTTGGCTCCTTAGTCACACATCTATTAGGAAAAGCACTGTAGGAGAGCTTGTGTAACAAATTAACAACGGCTGATATTTTGGCTCCGTAGTCAAACACCCATTAGGAAAAGCACTGCAACATTTTGGCCGAGTTTGTGTCACAATGGCTGACATTTTGGCTCCTTAGTCATGCATCTGCTCGGAAAAGCAGTGCAGCATTGCTGGGCAATCAGAGTTGCCGGCAGACTCACGGCCTTCATGTCGAGGACGGGCGGCTCCACGAAGCGGCCGCCCAGGTTGTTGATGATGAAGGAGGTGACGCAGAAAGACACGCGGTCCTGGCGGAGCGAGCGAACGATCAGCATGCGCTGCAGTTCAGAACACGCATTTTCCCACTCACCTGCATGGACATAAAGAGAGCATGTGTGTTTAAAATACAGCTCCCCCTACAGGTTAGAAAGACTGTTGGAGGACCTCCCACTAGCTTTAAAGAAACACCATCAATGGCATTCATATGATCAGAGGTATAGATATTTTCAAGCTGAACTGCTACCAATAATGTGCTAACAATATCAGTGAATCCTATTAATTTTCAATAACCTTCTGAGATCAGAATTATAGGTGAAAGAGCCACACTCTGAAGACCAGGCTGTGTATACGCATATCCATTAACAGAACAACAAGTATAAATACTGCATATATACATTTTTACAAATTCAAACTTTGACTCATTGAAGTCGCTGAAAAAGTCACATACATACAGTATCACATTCCAACATAAAGGCACACACATGCACACACACACACACACACACACACACACCAGGCAGAGTGGCGATCTCAGGCTCTGCGCTGGTGTACCACTGGTGCCAGTCTCGGGTGTACTGCTCGAATGAGCTCATCAGCCCGTGGAAGTTGCCCAGCTTGTCGAGCTCGGTGATGTTGTCCCAGTTGGAATCTGACAGCCAGCTGGTGCAAGGGTTGTCCATCTGTCCTTCCTTATCCAGGACCTGTGTGGACAGATGGACAGAGAGAGAGAGAGAGAGGAGAGACAGGCAAGTGAATCGTCATGAATGGAAGCAGGTAGCTCAGTATACTGGTGGTGTGATGTGTGGCACTGCACTGTATTTGAAAGGTGCTTCTTGCAGTGCATCAGATGTCAAAGTGCCACAGAGAGAGAAAGGGATGTCTCTGATTGGGGTACTGTACACTGCAACATTACGTGCTCTCCAGAACCCAAACCCAAGACTATGCCCTGCCCCCAGTACCCACCAGCCCTCCGCGTAAGAAGAAGCTGTACTCGTCCATGTGGAGCTTGCCAGCCACTTCCAGGATCTTGGTGCACATCTGGAAACTGAAGAGCAGCTTGTGCCGTTCAAAGAGCCCGCGACAGGTGAACCTGTATGTATATATGCACACAGATGAACACTCACACACAAGCATCAACAAGCAAGGCTCAGACTCAGACAGGCATACCTGTACACAGCGTAGGTGTGCAGAGTGCCACAGTGTAGGTGTGGGGAGAGGGATTACCTGTACACAGTGTAGGTGTGGGGAGAGGGCGTACCTGTACACAGTGTAGGTGTGGGGAGAGGGCATACCTGTACACAGTGTAGGTGTGGGGAGAGGGCGTACCTGTACACAGTGTAGGTGTGGGGAGAGGGCGTACCTGTACACAGTGTAGGTGTGGGGAGAGGGCGTACCTGTACACAGTGTAGGTGTGGGGAGAGGGCGTACCTGTACACAGTGTAGGTGTGGGGAGAGGGCGTACCTGTACACAGTGTAGGTGTGGGGAGAGGGGGGCTTACCTGTACACAGTGTAGGTGTGGGGAGAGGGCGTACCTGTACACAGTGTAGGTGTGGGGAGAGGGCGTACCTGTACACAGTGTAGGTGTGGGGAGAGGGCGTACCTGTACACAGTGTAGGTGTGTACACAGTGTAGGTGTGGGGAGAGGGCGTACCTGTACACAGTGTAGGTGTGTACACAGTGTAGGTGTGGGGAGAGGGCGTACCTGTACACAGTGTAGGTGTGGGGAGAGGGGGGCTTACCTGTACACAGTGTAGGTGTGGGGAGAGGGCGTACCTGTACACAGTGTAGGTGTGGGGAGAGGGCGTACCTGTACACAGTGTAGGTGTGGGGAGAGGGCGTACCTGTACACAGCGTAGGTGTGGTAGTCGTTGAGGTATTGGATCCTCTCCTCCAGGTTGGGGCTGCGCTGGCTCTTCTCTGTGCTCAGGTTGAACAGGTCGATGTAGGCGTCCAGTGAGAACTGGTACATGGGGTCCATCCTCCCCATGTCATTCAACACAAAGAACAGAATGGAGGCACGCTGGGCACAGGGCCGGTATCCCTGGGGACGCACACACACACACACACACACAGACAGACACACACACACACACACACAAACACATGCACACACACGCACACACACACACACACACACACACACACACACATAAACACATGCACGCATGCAAACAAACACACACACAGATATATTATGATGTACTATTTAAATGTGTGTTCATGTGTCACTAACTCCCTTAAACACAACCCATAAGCACCAAAATTAATTCCCCGCCCACCTCCCTCCTCCCATTCTGCCTACTCTTTTGTTCAGCCCTTCTTGTACACCTCCCTGCTCACCTCCCTGGCCGTGTCGATCTTGATCTCTGTCTGCTCGCTGGTCTCCAGCTGTTCTGTCACCTCATTGGCCGTCACCTTGGAGGTCTGCAGCGTGTTAACCAGCTGTACGTCGTCCAGAAGGGAGCCCGTCGCCTCATTCAGCAGCCTGGACGCCACCACAGCACACACACACACACACACACACACACACACACGTGTGCGCGCACACACACACACACATACACACACACGCAGACAGACACACACACACACACACACGCAGCCACACACATACACACGCACGCACACATGCACACAAACACACACGTACACAAGCATGCACAGACACACACAACCACATACAGAGATGTGAGGAAAAAACATTGATCTGTCAGTAAAACCAATGGGAAGCCAAACACACTACCCAACGAACACAGAACAGGGAGGAGCTCTGAATGGAACAGACACACTGAAGATAAATGGACAGAGCAGGGCCCTGGCCAATGGTAGAGCTCGGTATTGGCTTGTGCATCATGATGAAATTCAAATCATGATATGAGGGCACAATATGGTATGTATCACAATACGAAACATATCGCAATATCCATCACTTATCATAATACTATAAAAGATATCAAAGGATGAAAATAAGGAGGAAATCCAAATATACGGCAACATGAATATTCAAACTAAAAGGCAGAATTACTCTGATTGCCTACCTTGCAGATTCAAACACAACAAACACCTGTAGGCGGCTGTGCGACCTACGGAATATGAGCACTGAACAAACCAACTGATAATATAATAAATAACAATAAAACCAAGTAAGTTATGAATAAGCCATGTTAGCAATGTACCGAGGTTGTAATCACATGTATTTATGCAAATGCATTAGCATTCTTTCTCAAAAGGTTTCATCAAAGCTCGTTTCAGCAGTTTGTTCTGAAGGCAACGGAATTTTTTGCTTTAATATCAGAGGTGTTGCACCAAAGAGTGAATACCTGGAAAAATCTCCACTCTGTATTTTCTGTTTATCTGAGACTTGGCTAAAGAAGACAGATTCTGTTAGTTTTAACAGTTTAATAACTTTAACGGTCTCACAAATGTAACAAATGAATCTCTTCATGGTGACTGTTTGGAATGCCTTAGATCCTGAAAGAATGCGGTTGCAGTGAATAAGTGATTCTCGTGGGAGATTTCAGCTTGAACTGAGCACACAAGTCAAGAAGGAGGTCATGGAAAGCAAAGGATACAGGGGAAGTTAAAATCTACCAGGAATGCAAAACTCTAACGTCTGCCATTTACCCAAGAAAGTTTCGATTATGAGCTTGTGAATTGAAAAATGCCAAGTGGGATCATTTGTTGCCCTCTAATGACCTGGAAAATGACTGTAAAATACTAACATCAACAATCAAGAAATAAGTGGAAGACCCAGGAATTCCATAATTAGATAAAAAAGCAAACAAACACAACCGTGGTTACACGATGCATGATAGCGACTGATGAAAAGACTTAGCTCTGAGAATCTGGATTAAACCTTGACTGCATGAAGGGGCTTGGGAAATAAGGTGATGATTTCAGAATTAGCCTCAGCTAACCTATTTATCAACATCAGAGTTCAGGTGAAAAATAACAGTATGCCCATCGCAAAAAAACATCCAATATTTTAACAAGCAAAAAACCTGGCTGCAAGAGACATTGCCCAAGTATTTGACCAGTGGCCTGTATCATGAAGCAGGATTACCGAGTTAGCTGGATAACTGCACTGAGTAAGAGAAGCAGGATTACTGAGTTAGCTGGATAACTGCACTGAGTAAGAGAAGCAGGATTACTGAGTTAACTGGATAACTGCACTGAGTAAACGCGGAACCCTCCCAAATCTGGAACATGGACTGAAGTAAAAAGAGCTGTTCCGTGATACAGGCCCCTGGTTCCTAATACTGAAAAAAAGGTGAATAAAAGCATACGCTCCTTGAGAAACTCCAAAATCAAATAGTTATTTAACCTGGAAAGAACATTCCTCAAAATTACAGTGACATTCTACCAGTCCAGATAACTCATCTGATCAATTAATGTCTACAGAAAGATGACTTTCTGGGTGCATGACAATCTGCAAAATGCCGTATAACTCCCTATTTTTAAAATCTGGAGATTGTTCTGAAGTCAGTAACTGCAGACCCATCAGGATAGTGCCAGTCATCTCTAAAGTAGCAGAAAAAGTATCTGTCAAGCAATTGGCTGCTTACTCACAAGCAATTTCCCATTACATCCCATCCAACTTGGCTTTAAAGCAAACCACTCTACTAACATAACAAGTTGCTATTTCTTAGATGAATTACATTCAGCGTTTGATTGAAGTTTAATATTCCTTTGAATGTATCAAAATACACAGGTTCATACTTTAAGTGCAGTCCTCTGACAGATGGTTTTATTTCTAATATACTGCACCTGTGTGTGTGCTGCTTTCACATGTACCCTGATGAAGGCACGTGCTGCCGATACGCGTCGGTGCGATTTTCTACCATCATCTAGCCAATACAATACAGGCTTTTTCATCTTTTTTTGTTTTTTACCGGAGATTGAGTGCCTTGCAGTTTGTTTATTTTCTTCTAGATGGACACAAACCGCACCTCTCAATGAGCTCCTCTTCATTTTCTGACACTATTTTAAGCCAAGGCAGCGTTATTTTCTCTTGAACTTAGTAAGTATTGTATGTGCATTTGAATTGATCCTCAGGTGAATTCATTCATAGCAGCCAAAGCATCTGATCAGACGACCCCCTGTGCCCCCAAGTGACCCAACCGGAGGTTCTCCTCACGCGCTGTTCACCAAACCAAAGAAATCACAAACACCAGGAAACGAAACGAGTCTTCACGCTGGGAAAAAATGCGAAATGTGAAGCTGAACAAGATCGTGAGATAAAGCTATATAAAATATCACCCAATCATCAAAGCGCAGGGGAAGATGTGAGATACGAGAGACGGGGGGGGGGGGGGCGAGCGCGCTCAGTCTCTGCTGCCTTTATTCCACACGACGCGTGCTGAGTTAATCAAACAGAGCGCGCTGCCATCTTGTGTCTGTCATCGCCTTTCTTCTGTAGATTAAACACGGTTCGTTCTTCTTCGCAGTCTGAGCCAGAGTCTTATGTAATCGGCCGGGAATTTTATGAATGACAACATTAATGCAGTAACTCATCTATCAATCAGAAGCACAATTGAGAAATGAGTACTGCATTAATCCCTCATATCAACTCTGATGGAGAATCATACACCATAGAAATCTATATATTGGAATGGAATCTGGTGAGAGGGTTCCAGGCAGGCCATGAATTTAACTTTTTCACCCACTGGCCAGAGTGGCCACCAGCCATTTTCAACATTTTACAATATAACACAACCTGGTTGGTTACCTGCCAAAGTGGCTGCTAGAGTAGAAAATCTTACCAACCACAATCAAAATTTGACCAGCATTTGGCTGAAGGCGGGTGTTAATTTCACACCCTGGTTTCAGGTATGCGATACCACACAGGCCCAGTACCTGAGAATCTCATCCTCCAGCTCCTGGAGTTTTCTCTTGCCGGTGGCGATGTTGATCACCAGAGAGTCTTTCTGCTCCTCCAGCTCTGGACGCTCTTTCCTCACCACGATCCCCAGGAGCTGGGCTTCCAGACCCTGAGAGTGACACACACACCCCGTTAGACCAAGACCCTCACAGTGACACACACACACACACACACACACACACACACACACACACACTTTGTGCCATGCCTCCAGGAGCAGAGCTAACGTGCTGACCTGCTCCTTGACAGCAAAGTTGACGATGGTGGTCTTGGTGGAGATCTCAGGGGTGTAGTGAGGGTTGGACAGCTTGGTGGTGATGTAGAAGCGGAACTCTGGGCTGTACTCCACCTCTTTATCCCCCAACTTCATCAGCAGACGGCCCCCTGCAGCACAGGCAGGTCAGAAGTCAGAGGTCAAGGGGGAACACTCATAGTACCAGGCTGGAGGGTTCATTTTAAGGAGATTCGTGTTGGTGTAAAGAAACTAACAGGGTCTTAGGGCAGACTATAGTAGGGGGTAATTAGAGGGCAGGTTTGGGGATGTCTGGGGGCAGATACTAGAGTAGGGGGGTAATTATAGGGCAGGTTTGTGGAGGTGAGCGGGGTCGAGGGGGAGGCTGACCGACGCGTTTTAGGGACTTGTTGAGAATGGGAGCCAGGGCCGGATCCAGCTCCTCCTGAACGTTCTGCAGCAGGACCGGCGAGCCAAACTGGACCGCGTTCTCCAGCGTGCGCAGGAAGTCTGGCATCTGCAGGTCAATCACCTTCAGGCCCTGTGAGACCGGGGAGGGGAGGGGGCAATGAGCCGTCACAGTCAGACTTTTCAAATTTGTCCCTAAATGCCACCGTTCACCCACGTCGTTACAGAGCGTTTAAAGGTCCGCTCCGCTCCCATCAGCTCAATGGAGCTGGAATTCAGAGGAAAAGGTCAGTGCGTTTGAAAAAGAGCAAACGAGAAAATACTGCAGAAAGGCAGGAACAATGAAAGAGGGAAATTGACAAGGTCTACGTGAGCGCCGAGCACAGCGACCCAGAGAGGCTAAATACTAATAAGAAAAAAACGCTTGAGCGTACTCTCTGCCTTAGTCACACTCTGGCTAAATGCACCTGTACATCACAGTTATTGTACTTGAGATTAGGATTGCTTTGTATGCACAGAAAAAAGAAATGTACCAAACTGGGTGGAAAAAAACTATATACGAAAAATCAATGAACAGAGAAGTTGTCAGAATGAAAACTACGGATGAAAAAGTCAAAGAGACACAAGGAGGGAGAAACACGACTTAAAGGGCAGAGAGAGAGAAATTGCACAAACGATGGTAGACTTGATTTCAATTCACACTGTCGCAGACGCGTGACAGGGTACAGGGTCTGCATTTATAGACAGATTTTTTTTATTTTTTTTATTTTTAAATCCGTTTCCCCTGCTATCTAGATATCCACAAATATTGGAGGGAATATATTTTTTTGGCATCACTTATTTTTTTAAGTGTTTTTTTTATTATTTTTTTAAAGTCCACCCTTCTTCAGGGATATCTTCATTCAGGGAAAACAGACAGGGAAGGACACGCCATTTGTCCTTCATTTCTAAAGATGGCCGTCTCCGTCATTATCCCAGGGTTTGGGCAACATTACAGACAGAGAAGGGATGACAGTTCAGGAAGGGCCACACAGGGGGATTAATATAGGGGTTACGCTTATGACATTCGGCCGCCCTACACACAGTGTCACGCGCTCTCCGGAATAACCCATTATTCGGTGACAAATAACAACAATATTTAACTATTACCACCCAGTGGAACGCATGACACTGCAGCTTGCACGGTGTGGTGCTGTTATGAATTGTGCATCGTGCGATTCCCTGTGTTTGGGGGGTCAGCCCTCACAAAGCGCCCTGTATTGTGCTGTGGTGTTGCCAAGAATTAATCCAGCAGAACAGAGAGGCGTTAAAAAGCGAGCACGTCTGGGGAGAGCGGTGAATATGCAAATCTAGCCCACTCACTCTTTCTGTTTCCATGTTTTTGATCCACTTCAGTGCTTGTCCTTGAGGGTCTACCATTAGAGGCCATCTTAGGAGAGAAACACAGAAAGAAAGAATCAATGAGAGAGAGAGAGAGAGAGAGAGAGAGAGTAGAAAAAAAAGGTTTAAAGAATAACTCCAAATAATGCATCAAGACCAGTAAAATTTTGGATCTATGTTCAATTATAGCAATGGCTCCCAACATATGGTACATACGTATATACATGTACCACTTGAGGCAAGGAAATGACCTGTAAGTGCTCAGTTAAAAACGAGCACGGTGGTGAAATGATCCAGTTACCAACGGACCATGGATTGTGTCCAAAAAAAAACAAAGCAAAAAGAAAGTGCAAAGGATATGTCAGAGTTGTACGGATATGTACGAAAGCTGTGAAATGCAAATTGGACTGGCCCAAACGACCATATCTTTCCCCTTTTCTTTCTGTCCTTGACCTGCTGAAAGAGCTTCAATTTTTCACTGAAACATCTAAAGTCTAGAGCCTTGACTCATGCCTCTGGCTTTGTATTTGACTTACCTTGTATCACACACAGGTAACTCAAAATAAACATTAACACAAACATTAATTGTGCTTATTTTACGGTGTCAGCGCTCCTGGTTTATTGGTCTGGCAAAGGAAAATGTGCAAATCTTTTTAAATGATGCGGCTCTAACATAAAATGACATGAATAACGCAAAATAAATATTGTGCAGATATTAGTACAGTTAGTCCAGGACCACTGCATGGTACAGTACTGTGGTAAATGACAAGCCTTGTTGGGTTCTGGTCATTATGCGTATGTGGCTGTGTGCCATCACTTGCGCGTGAGTAAAGAACAGTGCATAAAGAACAAGCACAAAGACTGCACTGCATTGTCCCTGACATAAACTAATAGTTGTTGTTACTGTTGCCAACGTTAAATACGTTTCGTTGTCGTTCATATCAATGTTGTTACAGAATTGCTCATTACATACTTTTCTCAAATTGCATTGCTTCTGTTCTGTGGCAATACAATGCATTGCGTTAATCATTCTAATAAGGCTAATTAGAGCTTGCCTTTCGACAGAGAGGAGCAGCAATTAACAGTGCTTTCCGGAACTAGCAATTTACCCATCTTTACAGTTCCAGCAGGCATCTGTACACTGCATTCATGCATCCACACAGGCCATGCACTGATAGGCTAGACCTGAGGTTGAGCTAGCGCAGTTTAAACGGTGAACAGAACTGCCTTAAAGGGTTAGTTCGGAATTTTGGACATAATGTCTCAATTACGACTTTCCCATGATGTAGTTGATTGATGGAAACCATTTTCAGATAATTCCATGCTGTCCCTTCTTTTGGACATACACACATTGCTAATGCTAGCGCAACTCGTAGGAAACTAGTAGCATCCACTACCAAACGCACTTAAACACTCCAAGGTGCACCCAAAGCAAATAAAATACGACGACAGTCTATCGGGGTTATTTTCAGTGATTATACCGTCATTTTTCAAGTCAAACTATCGTTGAATCCTTTACTTTGTCCAAAATTCCAAACTATCCCTTTAATTATCCAATATATAATATATGTATCTGTCTAAACCATCTCATTTTTCCCTGTTCAGCTGTATCGCTAACTTCCCACAAAATGCAACCCTCTACAAGGTGAATTTGAAATAACGGTCCATAGATACACATAGCAACAATGTTAGGATGGTTAAGAGAATATTGACACCTTCTAACAGCAATGAAAAAATAGCTATTTTTGCTTTTCAGTTTCTTGGTTTCTTCCCATTAGCATTAGCATTAGCATTCTTATTGTTTGTTTTGTATGGAGAGTCCATAACATTACCTGCACCATGGCTATCCTCAATCGCACTGAGATTCTATGGATCCCAACAACGTCCTGAACATGAACACACATATTTCTTCCTGTTATTAAGCATGTTCAGCAGTGGGTGGGGGAAGATGATTTGATTGGCTGAGTGTCTGGCGAATGGGGGGTGATGATTGGCGAGAGACGTTCCAGTGGGAGCGAGCCTGACCTGTTGCCACGGGTGACGATGACACCATTCTCAGTGGAGAAGGCGTCGGACGGGAGCCCCTGGATGTTCCAGCTGCGGACGGTGGTGGGTTTGGACAGGAACAAAGCGAAGCTGAAAGAGGGGGAGCAGGGTACCTGCAGCTCTGCAAACTGAGAGCGAAACACAGGAGACAAGCCTTTAAAATTACTCCTTCCTCACCCACCCCCAGAAAATGGCTAGCAAGCAAACACAGTCCCATCCTGTTCGGGGGACCAGCCAAAACCCCACTATGTGTGAAGCGATATTAGACCATCACACACCATTCTCAATATTACCCTCCACAGAGGATAACGGAATTAGGCCAAAAGAAATTAGTCCCCTCAGCAAGTCAGATCTGAGGCCCGCTACACTTATTCCCATAAGCGCTAAGCAAGCCTCCGTGCAATTTAGCTTCTCTCCCACTCAGCAAATGAGACTCAACATAATTATAGCACAACAAAAAACAAAAGCAAAATTGCCTGAGCCACCGAGACGGGCGCACAAAAGAGGAAAAGGCTAGCCGGGGCGCTATTAGGCCCTAAAAAAAATCCGGCAGATTGCCTCGCAGCTGTGGAGGATATTAAACAAAGACGCACTTTGAGAAAGTTTGACTCAGCCCCGGCGATAGAGCGGCTGACACTGGAAAAACGCGGTGACCCGGAGGGAACAGGCTATGCTCACATCTCGGCAAACACAAAAGGGCTGAGGCTTTTGAGAGCCGAGAGCCGCGCTTCATGAAAAATGCGATTAAGACGGGCAAGTGAGAGACACTTACGAAATAATAACATGAATCAATCCGCAATTCCCCCTGTCGATGCTCCCCGGAGAAAGCCTGTGATTTGCTGTACCGACCCTGTCGATGCTCCCCGGAGAAAGACTGTGATTTGCTGTACCGACAGGCCGGTTTATTGGTGCTTGCCACACACTGTGATAGGCAGCGGCTCGCAAACAACCCCCGACTCCACACTCACAACTTAAATACATTATAGGCTCCAATATGACAATGTCCCTTTGTGCTAATTCCTTCATTTTACATTACCTTTTCTGTTTCATTTTGTACTCTATTTAATTTTTTATTATTATTCCTTGCTACATTTATTACATATTTCTTGACACTGTGCTGTGGTCTCATCCGTCTCTCTTGTGGATATGAGCTCAGAAAATAAATGTATGTTTGCCGTGCCAATACACAAAATTGAATTTGAGAAAGAGTGTGTGTGTTAGAGGGAGTGATGGAGGCAGGGGGGGGGGGGGAGGGAGAGATTTAGAAAGAGAGTGAGAGAGAGAGACAGAAAGCGTGGTGTGAGAGACTGACCTGTTTCATCCAGATGCTGATGACTATTTCATCTCTGTAACTGGACAGGAAGGGACCCATGTAGGACAGGAAGGCAGCAGCCAGCAGACAGTCTCCCACCAGGAAACCCATGTCCTCCTC
>CM056393.1:7995029-8027529 GCA_029718625.1 Synaphobranchus kaupii
CTCCCTCCCTCCCTCCCTCCCCTCCCTCTCCCTCCCTCCCTCCCTCCCCTCTCCCTCCCTCCCTCCCTCCCTCCCTCCCTCCCTCCCTCTCCCTCCCTCCCTCCCTCCCTCCCTCCCTCTCCCTCTCTCTCCCTCCCTCCCTCTCCCTCTCTCTCCCTCCCTCCCTCTCCCTCTCTCTCCCTCCCTCCCTCTCCCTCTCTCTCCCTCTCCCTCTCTCTCTTTCTCTCTCTCCCTCTCTCTCTCTCTCCTCCTCCTTCTCTCTCACCCAGCTGTCTCTTGGCCTCGGCCCATGTAGGTTCGTTGCCCCTCAGGATCATGACAGCCTGCATCACCGTCTCCACCAGCGCAGGTGGCCGGCCGTACGACTTGATCTCCGTCATGTCCTTCTTATTCAGTGACTCCAAGGCCTGGCAGACACCAGGGACAGACACAGGCAGCAGAGAACAGGGGGAACATTTACACACCGTTACAATGTAAAGAGGCCACATTAAGCTAGCTTATTAATGCAGCGTAGTAGCATAACTATTAGGGAACTGGGCTTAACATCATAGGTTGCAGGTTTGATTCCCAAGGTGGGGGCACAGCCATTGTACCCTTGAGCAAAGGCACTTAACCCGAATTGCTTCAGTACATATCCAGCACTATAAATGGATTATATGTAAAGTAAAAAGACTGTAAGCCGTGCAGGTGTCTGTGGATAAGAGCCGGTGCTAACTGACTGCATTAGAATAGAAATGAGGAAGTGGTGAGAGGATTGGGTAGAGTGCCCTCCCTCTCCTCTGGGTCACACACCTTCATGGCCTCCTCAAGAGCAGGCAGGGCCTCGTCCAGGTCCCTCTGCGCATTCTCTGCCATGGCTTTGCAGTTGATCTCCTCAGCACCGATCCTCTCACTGTGCGCACTCACCGCCTAAACATAGACGCACACACACACAAGCGCACACACGCACACACACACACACACACACACACACACACACACACACACATATATATATGTATCTGCGTACACAAAAACATTCCGTTTCTCATGTAGTAATCTTGATTTGTAAGTGACCTACTTATCACGGTTCATACAGTATCTCTAATTCAAAATTCAAAAAGCTTCCCTTGAAGGACATTCAAAAAAAACTTTAAATCACTTTTAAATCTCGTTGCCTCCTGTTACTTTTACATTGGTATGTCCCCCGCTAGGTGACTAGTAAAAACCCCCGCTGCCAGTCGGGGGCCCTGTCTCTAGCAGGGCTAAAGCTAGATGTCTAGTAAAAGCTCCAGCCCCAGTCGGGGCCCTGTCTCTAGCAGGGCTAAAGCTAGGTGACTAGTAAAAGCTCCACCCCCAGTCGGGGCCCTGTCTCTAGCAGGGCTAAAGCTAGGTGACTAGTAAAAGCTCCACCCCCAGTCGGGGGCCCTGTCTCTAGCAGGGCTAAAGCTAGATGTCTAGTAAAAGCTCCACCCCCAGTCGAGCCCTGTCTCTAGCAGGGCTAAAGCTAGATGTCTAGTAAAAGCTCCACCCCCCAGTCGGGGCCCTGTCTCTAGCAGGGCTAAAGCTAGATGTCTAGTAAAAGCTCCACCCCCAGTCGGGGCTCTGTCTCTAGCAGGGCTAAAAGCTAGATGTCTAGTAAAAACCCCGCTGCCAGTCGAGCCCTGTCTCTAGCAGGGCTAAAGCTAGATGTCTAGTAAAAGCTCCACCCCCCAGTCGGGGCCCTGTCTCTAGCAGGGCTAAAGCTAGATGTCTAGTAAAAGCTCCAGCCCCAGTCGGGGCCCTGTCTCTAGCAGGGCTAAAGCTAGGTGACTAGTAAAAGCTCCACCCCCCAGTCGGGGCCCTGTCTCTAGCAGGGCTAAAGGCTAGGTGACTAGTAAAAGCTCCACCCCCAGTCGGGGCCCCTGTCTCTAGCAGGGCTAAAGCTAGATGTCTAGTAAAAGCTCCACCCCCAGTCGAGCCCTGTCTCTAGCAGGGCTAAAGCTAGATGTCTAGTAAAAAGCTCCACCCCCAGTCGGGGCCCTGTCTCTAGCAGGGCTAAAGCTAGATGTCTAGTAAAAGCTCCACCCCCAGTCGGGGCTCTGTCTCTAGCAGGGCTAAAGCTAGATGTCTAGTAAAAACCCCCGCTGCCAGTCGAGCCCTGTCTCTAGCAGGGCTAAAGCTAGATGTCTAGTAAAAGCTCCACCCCCAGTCGGGGCCCTGTCTCTAGCAGGGCTAAAGCTAGATGTCTAGTAAAAGCTCCACCCCCAGTCGGGGCCCTGTCTCTAGCAGGGCTAAAGCTAGATGTCTAGTAAAAGCTCCACCCCCAGTCGAGCCCTGTCTCTAGCAGGGCTAAAGCTAGATGTCTAGTAAAAGCTCCACCCCCAGTTGAGCCCTGTCTCTAGCAGGGCTAAAGCTAGATGTCTAGTAAAAGCTCCACCCCCCAGTCGAGGCCCTGTCTCTAGCAGGGCTAAAGCTAGATGTCTAGTAAAAGCTCCACCCCCAGTCGGGGCCCTGTCTCGAGCGCCGCTAAGCGCTGCTCACCTTCTGCTGTTCGTCGGCCTCCCTCTTCTGCTGGACGATGATGCACAGGTACGCCTCGCACTCCTTCTGGAACTCGGCCACCTTCTTCTTGGCTTCCTCCAGCTCCACGGACATGGCCTCCACTTTGCTCCGCGTGTCGTCGATCTTGAACAGGCCGTTCCGCAGCTTGGTCACCTGGTCTCCCACCTCCTTGCGCTTCTCCAGCAGAAGCCTGGACGGACGGACGGACGGACACGGAGGGGACCGAGGGATGCACAGGTAAGACAGATGAACAGGGAAAAGAGGGAATGCGAGAGAGAGAGAGAGAGAGGGAAGAAAGGGTGAGACTCGTTCATTGCTGGCGATGAAAGCTCTCAATGAATCACATTATTCAAATTAAATCAGGAGATTAAAAATGACTAATGGCTTTGAATGTTTAATTTTAAAATAAGAAAGACGGACAGACACAGCACGGTCGGGGCTTACTTTTTGTAGCCAGCCACGAGCTCCAGGTAGTTGGTCGGAGTGACGTAATTGTGTCTCTTCAGCTCCAGCTTCATCCTCTGGGAGTACAGGTCCACAGACTGGTGCATTGTCACAAAGATATTGGCCACTTTGTTCTGGATCTGTGTAAGAAGTGCGGTTTAATAAACACCAAGTTCACCGCCGTAATGAGAACACACCCAATAGGAACTAGGAAAGAAGGAATAACCACACGCTACATTACAGTACGTGTTCCCAAATCAAACCGAACGGTGCAACAATCGGCCGACAACGGGATGATGAAGAGCATAGTCGGTCGGAATGTTGTTGGCACCATTATATTTGTTTTGCGACCATATGATATAGGGCATGTATTCCTTATTGCCTCATCAATCCTACTTCATTCCCTTGGTCAGTTGTGTGTGCATATTACCGGTCCTTTTACTGACAGAACCAGACTCCTGAGCACTGCTGGACTGGAGATCTCCTACTGCTCGTGTGGGCACAGTGCATAGAACTCGTGCGCACACGTACATATGTGTGTGTGTGTGTGTGTGTGTGTGTGTGTGTGCGCGCGTGCGTGTGTGTGTGTGTGTGTGTGTGCGTGTGTGTGCGTGTGCTCCCTCACCCCCTCCACATTCCCCAGCACCAGTCCATCCAGGTATCGCTCGGCCACCTCCAGCAGGGCGTCCCGAGGCCACTCGGAGAACCAGTCGATGGTGGTGCAGTTGACCAGTGAGGGGTACTGGCGGATCCGGTTCCTGTCGACCGTGCGGAGCGGGGTTAAGCACACGTTAGCAGAAAAGAAAACAGAGGTCCACGTCACCAACAAACCACTGTCTCTCCTCTATTAGTAGAATGGGTGGTAGCAGTTAAGTTAAGCACACGTTAGCAGAAAAGAAAACAGAGGTCCACGTCACCAACAAACCACTGTTTCTCCTCTATTAGTAGAATGGGTGGGTAGCAGTTAATATGTGATTAAGATTGCTGAACTCCACACATGATTGTGCTTTTTGCGCGCTAACGGTGACCACTGCCACGTTTTCCGTACCGTACCCAGCTAAATGGACAGAGGAATCGGCGCGTCTGGTTGAGCAGCCGTCTGTGAGTGGCATTTTTAATTAGGACTGGCCCCGGGGTCCTTACAGGCATGCGGATGAACACGAGACGCATTCTCGCCGAAGCCGAAAAAGCGGACCGTGACCGATGAGATGACAAATTGCACGCGGTCCCGTGGCTGGCGCTGCGAAACGTGTAATGAAGCGTGGCGCATTTCTGCACGCACCGCACACATTGTCAGCATCCATTTATCTATCAACACAAAGTGTCTCAATTTACAGCTTACTGAGGACCTTTCTGTTCACACACATCGGAGTCCAGAAAAGCACTCATTTGCTAATAAGCGACAGAGGGAACCGTGGCAACCCAGCCAGGACAGGGGGACAGTACTGTGGGAGATGTTTAGTATGACTAGTGGGAGGGGCGTGTCACTATTGTAGATATTAGGTAGGTGCGGCTTCATGCATGGTAAATTGCTCTGGATAATGTGTCTGCTAAAGTAGTGTGTTGTACATCTAATGTCATATAGGTGCACATATTGTGTATTTGTTGTAAATTTTTGTGTTTATTGTAGTGTGTGTGTGTATGTGAGTAGTGCAGGTGTGTGTACCTGAAGGGGTCTCCCACAGGACTCATACAGAGCACAATGTGCAGGTTGTTCCTCACTCTCTCGATTAGGTAGATGAACATGGAGTCAGAAGTCTCCAGTATGTTGTCCTTTCTGGCTGCGTCAGAGAGAGCACTCTGGACCTGAGACACACACACACACAAACAAATACAAACACACACACACACACACACACAAATATGTGCACGCACGCACACACACACACACACCCAACGAACATTAGTTTGTGTACTGAGCGCTGAGAGCTTTTTGTCTGAGAGCGAGTGAAAGACGTTTGAGACCGACCTCTTCAAATTCATCAGATTTGTAGAGGTTGGGAACCTCCCCAGAGCTCAGGATGTTGTTGATGTCCTCCAGGAAGGACTCGTCCGCAATCTGCGTGTCGTTGAACAGGAACACAGTGGGCTTGTTATCCACGCCAGCCTGGCGGTACAGCTTCTTAATGTCTGCGTTGAGGGAAGCGGGATGGGAAATCACGTCTGAGATATCAGCTCAATCATAATAACCGGGTAGCCCAAGTGCCGCCATATGTCCATGCGGTGACTACATGATAAGTCACGTCACGTAGCTGTGGGCCTTAACTGTAGAGTGCTTTTCAATACTGAAAGTGAAAGCATAAACAATATCATAATAAGATTAGCACTGATAGCACAGCTGGAGTCTGTAATATCCAAATAAGGCACTCATAATTATTTTGCATTGTGTGAAATTATAATTTTTTTTCTCAGGATCTTATAGTTATTACCATTACTAGTATGGCTGTTAATTTGCATTTGAAACATCCAAAGCAGTATTCTCAAGGTCATTCTCGTTATTATTATTCTGTTTCTTGCTGATCCAATTTGTAAGCACTATCTATTCATTTTTATACTCGCCATACAAAATGCATTATGTTAGATTATAGTCTGTACAAATTCCCGACCATTGCGATTTGACATGCATGTGACCACTGTTTGGACCCTTATCCTCACGGCACCACTGCAGGCAGTTTCTAATAAGGCTCTTAAAGGAAAGTTTCAAAGCGAACACAAGCAAGAATGCAACAATATAAGTCTATAAATTATTAGATACGGGGGGGATATACTGCGTCCTATCTGGAGCCAGACTGTTGCACAACACACAATTTACTGTTAGGCCACACCCAAAAGACAAGAGTGGACTGCCATTTCAGAGCTGAAAACCATTAAAAGTGAAGACGTTTTGGGGGCAGTCTGTCAAAAAAAAAAACGAATAAGAAATGACAGCGTAAAGAACGTCAATCATAATGGTATTTATGATTTGACAGAAACATTTACAAGTGCTAATATTTCCTTGGCACGATTAAATGGATCGTGAAGTCACTTTGTAAAGGTTTTGTTGTCCATATTTGCACAATCACACAAGACACAATAATTCTGTCAGTACGTTGGTATAACCCAGTATGAGGTAGTACCGGATATTGACCCAGACCTATAGTTCAGTCGATATGATGAGTGTTTTAAGGCACTGTTCCAGTGTGTGGATGGGCTCCTCTGTCTTGTACCGACTGGCAGCCCTGCAGTGTTGAGCAATTGGCCGTAACATCGCCCAGGGAGGGAGGGATTTCAGTTGGTGAGACGCCCGTGTCTCATCGTGCACGAGTGACTTCCTGATTAATCCACCGCCCAGGGGCCTGTCTGCATAAACTGCAGGTAAAATGTCTTTCTCCAACTTAACCTGGTCGACTGCGGCGTGAGGAGAAGCGGCCGCTGGCTTCACCTGATCCGGAGAAGAACATGAGCTTGTCTATAACTCGAACAGGAGCTCTCAGCGACGAGCACGAACGCAAGCACAACCGATAACTACAAAAGTGGGATAACAGGGGTTAAATAAAATTTTAAAAATGATAAAAATGGCACGATGTTAGCGTTTCCGATTTGCGGTTCAGACCAGACCATGGCTGCTGTGGTCGGATGTAAAAGATTTTGGTGAGAATGCAGCCAAGTTTATTAATTAATCAGAATATTCAATACCAATCTGTGCGGCTAATTAATGCCAAGTTTGTTTTGTGATAGTATTTTTTATTTTTTTATCACATCACACAACTGTGTGAATACTACAATGTGAGACAAGTAAGAGGAACATTTAGGATTATAAATTATTCAGATATTTGACACGCTTGTAATTATATGAAAAATACATCAAAATAGATTGAGACCAATTATCAGCTCAAAGGTAACATTCACAAGGAATATATGTTTGCAGAAGTACTGCTTGGTGACTTTACCCTCTCTAAACTCCTGTGTGTAGAAGTACTGCTTGGTGATCTTACCCTCTCTAAACTCCTGTGTGCAGAAGTACTGCTTGGTGATCTTACCCTCTCTAAACTCCTGCTGGCGGTACTGCTTGGTGATCTTACCCTCTCTAAACTCCTGCTGGCGGTACTGCTTGGTGATCTTACCCTCTCTAAACTCCTGCTGGCGGTACTGCTTGGTGATCTTACCTCTCTAAACTCCTGCTGGCGGTACTGCTTGGTGATCTTACCCTCTCTAAACTCCTGCTGGCGGTACTGCTTGGTGATCTTACCCTCTCTAAACTCCTGCTTGCGGTACTGCTTGGTGATCTTACCCTCTCTAAACTCCTGCTTGCGGTACTGCTTGGTGATCTTACCCTCTCTAAACTCCTGCTTGCGGTACTGCTTGGTCACCTCCACCTGGAAGACGTGGTACTCGCAGATGGCAGAGGCGAGATGGGAGAGGCTCTGTCGGCCCGAGCCTCCGATGCCGACCAGCAGCATGTTCCCCCCGCGGCTGACTGATCACCCGCACAATCCGCATTACTATGGGCACACACACAAACAGATACATACACATACACACACACATTACTATGGGCACACACACACACACACATCTGCATTACTATGGGTACACACACACACACACACACACACACACACACACACACACATACACACACACACACACATTACTATGGGCATAAACACACACACACACACGCACACACCCCAGCATTACTATGGGGACACGCACACACACACACACACAAGCTTGTGTTGGAGCTGCGTAACTGACCGCGTTGTAACTGTGTGAAAGTGACTTTGCTGTGTAGCTGTGTTGGAGCTGCGTAATTGACCGTGCTGTAACTGTGACCGTGCCATGTAGCTGTGTTGGAGCTGCGTAACTGACTGTGCTGTAACTGTGTAGCTGTGTTGGAGCTGCATAACTGACCGTACTATAACTGTGTAGCTGTGTTGGAGCTGCATAACTGACTGTGCTGTAACTGTGTAGCTGTGTTGGAGCTGCATAACTGACCGTGCTGTAACTGTGTAGCTGTGTTGGAGCTGCATAACTGACCGTGCTATAACTGTGTAGCTGTGTTGGAGCTGCGTAACTGACTGTGCTGTAACTGTGTAGCTGTGTTGGAGCTGCATAACGGACCATGCTATAACTGTGTAACTGTGACCGTGCCATGTAGCTGTGTTGGAGCTGTGTAACTGACCATGCTATAACGGTGTAGCTGTGTTGGAGCTGCGTAACTGACTGTGCTGTAACTGTGTAGCTGTGTTGGAGCTGTGTAACTGACCGTGCTATAACTGTGTAGCTGTGTTGGAGCTGCGTAACTGACTGTGCTGGTAACTGTGTAGCTGTGTTGGAGCTGTGTAACTGACCGTGGGGTAACTGTGTAGCTGTGTTGGAGCAGCGTAACTGACCGTGCTATAACTGTGTAGCTGTGTTGGAGCTGCATAACTGACCGTGCTATAACTGTGTAGCTGTGTTGGAGCTGCGTAACTGACTGTGCTGTAACTGTGTAACTGTGTTGGAGCTGCGTAACTGACTGTGGGTTAACTGTGTTGGAGCTGCGTAACTGACTGCTGTAACTGTGTAACTGTGTTGGAGCTGCGTAACTGACTGTGCTGTAACTGTGTTGGAGCTGCATAACTGACCGTGCTATAACTGTGTAGCTGTGTTGGAGCTGCGTAACTGACCGTGCTCGATGGCGTCCCGAAACAGCACCAGGTTCATTGGCACCATGCCGGGGGTCAGGTTGTAGTCCTCCAGCTGGGTCTCCATAAAGTTCTTGAGGGTCTTGAAGTCCGCCAGGTCCTCATACACTCTTGGCTCTTTCAGGAAGTCCCCTGTGACAGAGCACACGTAGCCAATCAGGCAGCCAGTCAAATAAGAAAATAGAATATGCCGCGTATTATAAATATGTGAACTCTTTCAAAAATACAATATATTTCCCACAAATGTACTTGCAAAAAGTATTTATTATAATATCTAACATGGCAACATTTGTATATCTGCCCATATATCGTGAAAGTGTTGCAATATCTTAGTTGATAGCATATTTTATTTCAATATATTGCCATATATTCTATCCAAGGGGCCACGCAACCATCCATTCTGAGGTTTTAAGGGTAATGAGTACCGAAGAGAGGAGGCTGCTTGTTGGGGCAGATGTTGTGGTAGGTGAGGTCAAACAGGGAGCCCAGTTTCTCTGAAAGCACCGCCACAAAGGCCTCCGTGTCGCTCTGGTCAACCAGCCGGTCTGAGAACACCCTGTGGGGGAAACCAGAAGGAAGCGAAACACTTCCTCAACGAATGTTCCAAATGGCAAATTGCCATCGGCTGATATGTGATTGGCTGACCGCGTGATGTGTCCTGCAGTGCGGTACCTGAAGCACTCGTGAATCCAGAGTCGAGTGACGCTCTGCTTGGTGTCATGGAAGTCCTTGTGGGCCCGCAGCAACCCCTGGAACACCTGAGAGGAGCAGGAGGAGCAGACTTAATAATCGAGCCTCAGAGACTCTGGCCAGGCAGCCCTCCCTACATATGAGAAGTCTCAGAGACTCTGGCCAGGCAGCCCTCCCTACATATGAGAAGTCTCAGAGTCTCGGGCCAGACAGCCCTCCCTACATATGAGAAGTCTCTGAGACTGGCCAGACAGCCCTCCCTACATATGACAAGTCTCAGAGACTCTGGCCAGGCAGCCCTCCCTACATATGAGAAGTCTCTGAGACTCTGGCCAGATGGCCCTCCCTACATATGAGAAGTCTCAGAGACTCTGGCCAGACGGCCCTCCCTACATATGAGAAGTCTCAGAGACTCTGGCCAGACGGCCCTCCCTACATATGAGAAGTCTCAGAGACTCTGGCCAGACGGCCCTCCCTACATATGAGAAGTCTCAGAGACTCTGGCCAGACGGCTCTCCCTACATATGAGAAGTCTCCGAGACTGGCCAAACAGCCCTCCCTACATATGAGAAGTCTCTAAGACTGGCCAGGCAGCCCTCCCTACATATGAGAAGTCTCTAAGACTGGCCAGGCAGCCCTTCCTACATATGAGAAGTCTCTAAGACTGGCCAGGCAGCCCTCCCTACATATGAGAAGTCTCTAAGACTGGCCAGGCAGCCCTCCCTACATATGAGAAGTCTCAGAGACTCTGGCCAGGCAGCCCTCCCTACATATGAGAAGTCTCTAAGACTGGCCAAACAGCCCTCCCTACATATGAGAAGTCTCTAAGACTGGCCAGGCAGCCCTCCCTACATATGAGAAGTCTCTAAGACTGGCCAAACAGCCCTCCCTACATATGAGAAGTCTCTAAGACTGGCCAGGCAGCCCTCCCTACATATGAGAAGTCTCTGAGACTGACTAGCGAGTGACCCCTTTGTGTGAGACATTTCTGCGACTGGTCATACAGAGTTCCTTACCAAGGAGACATCTCAGGAAATGGAACCATGGAGATGGCCCTACCTTGGAGATAACCCTACCTTTGAGATGACCCTAATTACCATGGAGATGACCCTACATTGGAGATGACCCTACCATAGAGATGTCCCTACCATGGAGATGACCCTACTTAGAAGATTACTCTACATTGGAGATGACCGTACCTTTGAGATGACCCCCACCATGCAGATGACCCTACATTGGAGATGACCCTACCATGGAGATGACTCTACCTTGGAGATGACCCTACCATGGAGATGACTCTACCATGGAGATGACCCTACCATGGAGATTACCCTACCATGGAGATTACCCTACCTTGGAGATGTCCCTGAGGTTGAACAGGTAGTGGATCTTGGCAGGGGTGGGCAGGAAGCGGCCTATAATGGCGTAGTACAGCTCCAGTGTAGCCTGGGTCAGTATGCACCCGATGGGCTTCACCTCCTCTGTGAAATCCTGCAGTTTCTGATTGATCATCGTCCCGAAGATGCGCTTTATCTGAGACTCCTGGAGGGACGGAGAGGAGGGGACACAGGAACAGGGAGTGGGTGAAAGGAGAAAGAAAGGGCACGGGAGGTGAGGGAGTAAGAGATAATGTATAAAAATGAATCAGGAAGTAGAGAACACGCTTTAAAAAACAGAGATGAAAATTTAAGAGCTGCTCACCATGACAGTCTTCTATGTTCCTTTGATAAGAGTGGTGATTATCATCATCATTATCATTATCATTACAGCGATCTGACGGACAAGCGTTGTAATGAATGGGAAAATGACACCTTGAATAGCCCCATGTAACGTTTGGTAAATGACGCATAACGCAGATTTGACCGGGCTTTGGGAAGGCAGGGCTGCTGGACGAGGCCGTGGGATTCTCACCGTGGGGAAGGTCATGTTGATCAGGTTGAAGCGACTCTGCAGACGCTCGGAGATGTGAGTCCTCCCTCCACCAGGGGGCCCCCATTGCTCCCATCAGGAACATTTCCTGCCAGGGTAGGCAAGATGCACAGGACTCAAAACCCTCCTTGTACTGTCTTATAAGCAGTCGTGCCCAAACATAGGTCACATACACTTACAAAACAACACACACACGTGCACTAACAAACGCACAGAGCATAAGCACATTAGCTAGTTAGGCAAATGAGTCTCTGAATGCTAAAGTCTCCATACTGTGGGTCCATCTCAGTCCCCTGCACACAGTAAAATGCCCAGTGTTATTTCAACCCTATCAGGGATCATATGTACTCTGTAAGAGTTGATTTAACACTGAACATTTTACCGTACAGGTACACACACACACACACACACACACATCCCTCTCTCTGCCCTTACCTTAATGCACTTTACGGTCTGCTTCTGCCTGTCGTACCAGAAGCTGTAGTCGATCCAGAGCTTCAGAAGCTCCAGCGGGGGCTGGGAGCCGAAGTCGTCCAGCGCCGGCATGTTCAGGTCGTCCAGGAAGGCCAGCATGCGCTTGCCCCCGATGGGGAAGAACACCCCCTTGGTGCGCTTCTCCACCCTGCTCTCGATGATGGCCTGGACGTTGTTAGAGGTGGTCTGAGGGGGAGAGAGGCAGCATGGGGTTTTGGCGGTGCTGATTCCCGCTATCTCCAGGCTGTGTAACGCACCGCTGTGTAGGGGGACTTTGGGCCTGTAAAGACGGCTCTGATTTGTGTGGTTACCCGTGGCACCTGCACCGATAAGCATGCCGAGAGAAAGCCAGGCTAATGCCAAGGGAAATTTCTAGGGGAAATGCCAAAGGAATGCCAAGCTAATCCAAAGATTCACTCTGGACAAATCACAATCTGGCATCGCATGACAATCGAGCGGCCTGCGCGTTTCCCGAATGACTTGGCAAAGCCAAATAAGAGCGCTAATAACGCCGCCGCTGATTGGCTCTCCAGTGTGGGAGGCGGGGCTCACCTGGGAGGACATGTTGATGGTGAGCATGGCCCACTTGGAGGGGTCCAGGCCCTGTAGCACGGTCTGAGCCACCGACGTCTTCCCCGTGCCCACGGGACCCACCAGCAGCACCGGGTACTGCCCGCACACCAGCGCCTTCACCAGGAAGTTATACCTCACCGTGTCCACCGTCGGCACCATGATCTTGTAGAAGGGAGAGCTGGGGGAGACAAAGGGAGACGGAAAGGAAGGAGAGATACAGAAGGAGGGGATGGATGGATGGAGGGATGGAGTTGTGGAGGGGGAAGACCAGACCGGACCGTATGAGATTAAAGTAAACCCACACAGCTCAGTAACGCTGTCGCTCAGAGGAGGGAGGAAGCACACTCACTTGCACGGGTAGCGCCACCCTTTGGACAGCTTATCCTCGAATGGCACCCAGGATTTGTTCTTGGGGTCAATGTAGTACTCGTAAATAGTGTCCTGGTGGAGAGACGGCGTTACTAACTCTTTATGATGTAAGATCACAAATGTGTGATTAGAATGCTCTTAACTGGACATTCTAATGCTGATGTAACAATCACTACTGGTAACTGAAAGCAGTGGAGTTCTAGAACACTGACTTAGAATTTTGAAAAAAACATTCCTACTCTTCAAAGGGGTAAAAGTCACAGAAAAAAGTCACAGATCGCACAGCGGTTACTTTCACCCAACTGTGTGTGCAAATGTGTCGTGGTGTACGTGCGTCTGGACTTGTCACCTTGTTGGGGAAGGTGCCCTCCAATTCCCGCAGGAAGTTGTCCATTATCTTGCGGCCGCTCTCGTCCACGGAAGCGCAAACTGACCAGATGAGGCTGAAGATGAACCAAAGCTCGACCATGCGACCATAATGCTCGGTGTCCGACGGCATCACCTAGGGTGAGGGAGAGAGCAGTCAGGAGGATAGAGAGAGAGAGAGAGAGAGAGAGAGAGAGAAAGAGAGGTCACAGGAGAAAAGGAGAGGAAGGAAAAAGACGAATTTCAGAGATACAGACACAGAGGGGCCAGGGTGGCGGGCTGGACAGGAGGACCCAGGAAGTGAAAGAGGTGGTAAAACTGACCCCGTTCTCGGGCGTGGCCAGAGCGTCGTACAGCCTGCAGAGTGAGCTCACTCCATTCAGCTCCGTAATGGCCACCAGCTCTTTGCAGTGAGTCTTCCTGTAGTTTATGGTCGTCTCTATGTACTTATCAAACAGGCGCTGCAGGTGTTCCACCTCCACCTGCAAAGAGAAGGAAGAAGGGAATGAGAGAAATGGAGGAAGATGTTTGTGATGAAAGATGGAAGTATGCAATCGCATTAATAAGACCAGTGAAGTGAGCGAGGGTAGTTTTCAGAGCCGTTTGCCTTCTTGCGCTTGTCGATCCAGGACTGGACGAAGGGTCTCCAGCCCAGGGTCAGTGTAGTCGTTGTAGACCATCCCACAGCGGGACACAGTGGCTGGAGAGGCCACTGCCAGATCCTCCACCTCAAACAGCATGGACACCTGCACACAACGTCACATACGCTCAGGTAATGTCATGCATATACATGCAGCGCTCCTGATTGCATTACCGTAATATTGTCTATGTGCACGTGTAGCATGATAGCAGTACCTGTTCAGGTTAATATTGTCTATGTGCACTGTATAATTCCAAATAGCATTACCTGTTCAGGGTAATCTATGTGCACCTGTATAATTCCCAATAGCAATTACCTGTTCAGGGTAATCTATGTGCACATGTAATAGCATACCTTTTCAGAGTAATCTATGTGCACATGTAATAGCATACCTGTTCAGGGTAATCTATGTGCACATGTAATAGCATACCTTTTCAGGGTAATCTATGTGTACATGTAATAGCATTACCTGTTCAGGGTAATCTATGTGCACATGTAATAGCATACCTGTTCAGGGTAATCTATGTGCACATGTAATAGCATACCTGTTCAGGGTAATCTATGTGCACATGTAATAGCATACCTGTTCAGGGTAATCTATGTGCACATGTAATAGCATTACCTGTTCAGGGTAATCTATGTGCACATGCAATAGCATACTTGTTCAGGGTAATCTATGTGCACATGTAATAGCATACCTGTTCTGGGTAATCTATGTGCACATGTAATAGCATACTTGTTCTGGGTAATCTATGTGCACATGTAATAGCATACCTGTTCAGGGTAATCTATGTGCACATGTAATAGCATACCTGTTCTGGGTAATCTATGTGTACATGTAATAGCATACCTGTTCAGGGTAATCTATGTGTACATGTAATAGCAATACCTGTTCAGGGTAATCTATGTGCACATGTAATAGCATACCTGTTCTGGGTAATCTATGTGCACATGTAAAAGCATACCTGTTCAGGGTAATCTATGTGCACATGTAAAAGCATACCTGTTCAGGGTAATCTATGTGCACATGTAATAGCATACCTGTTCAGGGTAATCTATGTGCACATGTAATAGCATACCTGTTCTGGGTAATCTATGTGCACATGCAATAGCATACCTGTTCAGGGTAATCTATGTGCACATGTAAAAGCATACCTGTTCAGGGTAATCTATGTGCACATGTAATAGCATACCTGTTCTGGGTAATCTATGTGTACATGTAATAGCATACCTGTTCAGGGTAATCTATGTGCACATTTAATAGCATACCTGTTCTGGGTAATCTATGTGCACATGTAATAGCATACCTGTTCTGGGTAATCTATGTGCACATGTAAAAGCATACCTGTTCAGGGTAATCTATGTGCACATGTAATAGCATACCTGTTCTGGCATAGAGATCCTCTCGCCGTTGATGAGAGTCAGCACCTTGTTGTCGTCCATCACAGAATTCATGCTCTCGATCCACAGAGTGTCGACAGGCCCGTCGAACACAATCCACTTCTCATCAGGCCTTTCATCTGGAGCGGGAGTGCGCAGGGTTACACAAAAACAACACAGCTGTACTGTACATACAACAAAGACAATGCTCACACGTGTGCACGCACATGGACAAACAAAAAGCACAGGTGCATACCAACACATGCAAACACAAATACACGCACACCCAGACACACATACACACACATACACACCCAGACACACATACACACACCGACACACATACACAGACCGACACATGCAAGCTCAGTCATAGACAACCTCAAATTGCATACATGGCACTCACTGTTTCAAACGACATAGCGACACAAATATTAAAACAGTGTAAAATATCACCTAAGATTTCACCTTTTCTCATGAATTATTCCCACTTAGTGCGATATCTGAACCTGCCCAGCCAATTTATTTCTCTTTAAACGCAGACAGAGATGCACACAGTAAAACTAATGTAAGCCCTACAATATGTGTAAATGTTCATGAATAAATGTGTGTAAATGAATAAACGCAGAACCTACAATTTCTAACAGTAATGAAATGGTAAAATATAATTTAATAATACTTGAAGAACATTCGAATGCACACTTGTGTGTAGGTAATGTGTATAAAAGCTACCATGTATCGCAGTCACACAGCCTAGGCTGTAAACGTTAATGGTATTTCACAGTACATACAGCAGTTTGTTTGTCTGACATGCAGAGAAACCGTTAACGCACACAAAAATGTACTTTACAGCATTTCAGCCGGCCACATTTAGATGTAAATCACCACGCTCTCTCCCACACTGAATTAACAAGAAGTGCAATCTCAGTAAGTCCATTTTTCCAGACGTTTGTTTTTTTTTATAACGCAACTCATTTAACGGATAATTTAAAAGCGTGGATTGCTTTGCTTGATGACGCCGGTGCTCTGAATAGCAGGTGCGAAAAGAATTACTGTAGACGCGTACATGTGCAGGGGACACATGAGCAAACACATTATTCGAATTGTGATTGAAGAAAAACCCCAGCGAGCACACTCCAGTAAACTGGAGATAGACATTAAATTTAAAAAAGTATATATATGAAAGGAAAGGGAAAAATTGCTGTTGATTTTCCTGTTTGATTGATTGATTGGTGGCTGTCACAGCAATCACGGCCGTCTCGTCGCTTGCAGGGCACGCCACTCAGCCGTGCGGGGGAGGAGGAAGGGAGGGAGGGGGAGGGGGGGGGGGGAGGGGGTGAGCAGGCCTCTCTCACGGCCACTGCCTGCACACAGTCCACTCGCTGTGGCCCAGGTCAAAATACCCGTACAGCTCTCCCAGGGACTGCCCCCTAGGGGCTGATGGGACACTTCTGCAAAGGGGGAACAGCCGCCGCAGTCAGGCTTCTGGGACTGGAACGGAACGCTGTGGCGGTGAACCGGAATACCGCATCGGCGCAGTCAGGAAAGGAGAGAGGGCCGGAAAACTGTGCCAGCGCAGTCTGGTTAGAGAGAGGATTACCAGGCCCAGGGAGAACCGCTGCACTTGGAACCGGCTACTACCCGTGGAACCACCGTCTAGCAAGGACAGCGGCCAATCAGAACTGGATGTGCCTTCGACCAATCAGAGGGCTTGTTCTCCCCTACAATGAAACCGCTCACGGTTCGGCCATACAATACATCTGCCGCTGGGTTCATGATTTGATGAGCAGGCAACTTTTCCGCTCTCAGTATTTTTCCAACAAAAGACTGAACCCGAGGCCAGTTTTACACCTGGCCACTGGTATGTAGGGTGACGTTGTTGCGATAGGTGTGCACATTTGAGCACTTTCTGAAAAGTGTGGTGGGCGTGGAGGTATGTGACTAGAAGCAGACGATGCATCAGCCTCTCTCAGCTGGTTATATAGGTCCCCTAACACAGTCCCCTAAGTACTAGGAATTTACCAGGTTAATGTGTGGTAAGAATAGCACATAATTGGGTAAATACCACTGGTAAAAAAATATATAGGTAAATGCTGAGAAACTAAAACTGAAATACATAGAAACTTCTCCTCTAGTACCTATCAATTCAATGACTACCTCGTAGTTATCAAAGGTTTAGACTGGTTATAGCCTGGGTTTATCTGTGTACTTTCTAGGAAATTATACAACACTTTCTTGGAAACACCTCCTCTATTGCCAATCAATTCAATGTGGTTATCAGAGCCCACCTGGCAAACCTAAACCTTTAATGACTACAAGGTAGTCACTTCAATGAATGGGTGATAGAGGAGGTGTTTCTGAGTATTTCAGTTTTAATTTCTTTGCATTTACCTTTTTTTTTTACCAGTGGTAATAATTACCCAATAATTAGCTATTTTTATCATGTATTTACCTGGTAAATACCTCGTACTTAGGGGACTGTGAAAGGAAGTGTTATCCTGTTTATTTATTATTAAAACTGTATCATCTCACAATTCTCCCTCCCTCTACACCCCCCCCCCCCCCCCAGGTGTTGGCAGTACCTGCACAGGCCCCTCTCATGAGTGACGACAGCACTCCGTCCGTCCACTCATTGGTGGAAAGGTCGTACTCTCCGTACAGCTCCCCAAGGCTCACAGACTTAGGGTTCAGAGGTAATTCCTGATGGACAGAGGTCAGGGGTCAGGGAGGTGAAAGGATGAGGAGATAGAGGGATGAGAGGGGAAAGGGGTGAGTGGGAAGGTGGGAAGGGAAGGGGGTGCGTTGGCCAAAAAAGGAAGAGGAGGAGGAGGTAGTGACAAAGGGGAACGGGTTGAAAAGACGGAGAGGTGGACAGGTTTTTTGTAGAGCACGTGGTTACAAGTGCAAAAACGTGGGGTAGAGAACTAAAAAGTGAGACAGGAATAATGAGAAACAGGGGGGAGGTGATGTTTGCACGTGGGAGAGATACACACACCATAAATAGATATGCAAAGAACGAGGCGTTGAGTCAGAGGGAGAGAAGTGGAGGAATGGGGGGGGGGGAGGAGAGAGACGGAAAGGGAGAGAGAGAGAGGAAGAGTGAGGGAGAGCGAGAGAGAGACAGAGAGAAAGGGAGAGGGGAAAGAGAGAGAAAGAGGGAGAGGGAAAGAGAGAGGGAGAGGGAAAGAGAGAGAGAGAGAAAGAATGGAAATAGACATTGTGGAGTGCAGGGTGAGTCACAGGGGAGAGGGCCAGAGCAACAGCAGAATAATAATCAAACCACACACCAAGTACAGAGAAATTGAGGGCAAGTGAGAGAAAATGGCAGGAATGGGTTGATGAAAAAGGTGAGAAAAGAGGAAGTAAAAGTCCTGAGAGGGCTGTGTAAAGTGGTGGTGGGGGGAGGGGGTGCGAGGAATCAAATCAGGAAAACAAAAGCAGTGACTCGCAAAAGAAAAAAGCGACTAATGATCTCTGCATGTACCTGCGCCAGACACACACGCATTAAAGAAAACCACAAGAGCGGGAAGCTGTAGAGCCGTACAAAAAAAATAAAATAAATAAAAACAGCGTTAAAAAAGGCGCGCAGGAAGACGAAGCGCTGCGTCTATTTTAAACTGCGCCTGGGATACGCGGGGGGGTGAAAGTTTCAAACGTGCGGCTTAAACAAAGGCACACTTCAGAGACCCAAACAGACAGAGCGAGCTGGGTTAGCTTCAAACAAAGCCACTCCAACAACTCACTTAACATTCCAAAAACGCCGTCGTGAGGCTTCTTCTCATGAGCTGTCATCTCTCTCTCTCTTGTTCGTTGAAAACTATAAATTTATTTATTAAGTTATTTCTACAAACTCCCTCTCTCTCTCTCTGCAGTTTGAAAACATTCCCAGTGAACAGACAGCCAACGGAGTGATTGCTTTTTAAAAATCAATAGCAGGCGTTGGTTTAGTTGAATGCGTCTTTGCATCTCTCAGTCTTTCAGAGCTGAGAGCTGGCAGTAAAGCTGGCCAGCTGTGCGCCATTTTCTTATCAGCAGGGTAAATGTAATGTTCAGTCTTTAATTGCGGACGCAGAGTCGCAATGGCCTGCCTGATTTATCGCTTTCTGCTGGAGAAGCTCTGTTAAACAGATCCATCAGTTACGTCAAGCAGCAAAATAATTTATGCTACAGGGATCATTTGAAGGATCATAAAGTGGACAGAGTTAATAATGACGGAGTGCTGAATGCCCAGAAATCCCCAGGGACATCTCATTCCATCTGAGTGGATATGGACCTGTGACTGTAAATCAGTGGAAAAACAGGCAAAAAAGAGAAGAAAAAAAAAAAAGTAGCTGTTAAAACAAAACTTTCAGCATAGACGTGACCGATGGTGGATTATTCAGCACAAAGATGGAAATGAAAATGAAAAAGGAGAATGAAAAGTTAAACATTTTCTATTTTACTTTAACTTTTTGAATAATCCTCCATTTTACTTTTCTATTTTCATTTTCGTTTTGGGCTGAATAAGCCTCCATAGTGACCAGGGGATTGTATTATAGTGATAAAATGGTCATGACATCACCTTACTCGTGGGAAACAGCTCCATTAGCTCCACCAAATTGTGGAATACGCTGGCAACAACCAATAGAACAATTGGTGTTGTTCTCCTGGTTGTTACCGAAGTACTCTTGGTGGAGCACCCCTCTGTTTTCTAAGCTTGAGGTGACTTCACGGCTGTCTTATCATTATTGCATAACCCCCCGATACGAGCTATATCCTTTCTGTGGCGGTTCTGTGGATGGGCGGGCGGGCGGACGGACGGACTGACCCGGACCATGTTGTAGTCGGGATCACCCTTGCGGTGCAGGGTTGTGAGCGTGCTCTGTAGGGTCCTCCAGGTGACTGTCTTGCCGCTGCCGGTCTTGCCCACGATCATGGTGGAATGGCGGGAGTTCTTGGTCTCGTACAGCTGGATCACCTTGGTGACGGTGAAGGGCGTGACCTGCAGGCCGACTTGCCTCAGCTCCGCCTCGATGGTCTTCTGCAGCTGTAGGCGGAAACAGACGGAGAACACGGCAAACTCACTCCCCCCGCCCCGACTGCGGCTTTCCGGGACAGAGAACACGGAAAACTCACTCCCCGCCCCCACTGCGGCTTTCCGGGACAGGAGTAGCACACAGCTGAGAAGATCCCAGCAAACGTGCTGGCCAATAAAGTCACAGAAATCAATCAAATCCAAAAAGCTCTTAAGTTCATTTATAAATACTAACAATAGAAGTTCAGTCCTAATGTTAATTTTCTTTTAAAAATATATTTTTAGGCCTTTTTCAGCTTTATTGGACAGCACAGTGTAGAGGGACCATAAGAATGGGGAGCAAGAGAGTGGGGGAGACAAGGTCGAGCGGTTGGATTTGAACTGCCGACATCGCAGCTCGTAGCGCGCATGTGGATAGTGCTCTACAGGCGACGCCAGTGAGACACAATGTTCATTTTCTATTTGCTAGATTCTCACTTTACTTTGTAGTGGCCTGGCCCCATGACCCAAAACTGGTTAGTAATCCAGCGCATAAAATGCAGCCTTTACCAGTCTGTACTTTACTGTACAAATTTGAGCCAGCCTTTATTGTTCTCTAACTATTCAAGGGTGTAACACACTGGCCTGTCTACATGGCCCTGCCGGATTATACCTTCCCGTAGTCAATGGTGGGGGTGTCCACACCGGGAAAGAGGTCCTGGATGATACCGCTGAAGAGCGGCAGGTCAACAGCAGTCAGTTTGGCAATGTTCATGTCCTTCATAGACATCAACAGGATCTGCATTGAGTGAGAAAGGAGGTCAGAGACACTGTGCCTGACACCGATGATGGTCTTTGGATTTGTCGGTGTGTATATCTAACTGGTAATAAGGTTGCATGAAACTTTCAAAAATTAAAGGAAGTTTGCACTCAGATATTTTTCGTTAAAAGTTTACTGCTATTTTTACTATGACTGTCGTCTCTGATCTTTATTTTATCCACATCAGACTTTGGAGATCTCACCCGTTTCAAGTTTCACTGCCGCGTGGTCTTCCTTACCACTTTCACATTGCTTGTGCTTTGTAATTTGCTATAAGCGTTTTTAAAAGACTGTTGACTGTTAGCATCCTTCAGAATTCCAAACTTCTTAACTACCTAAAGTGCCAACAATTAGTGTGGCAACTGAAAATGTTTGCCGCAAGTCTACTATTCGCTAGCTAGCTACCTAGCCAATATCTCTCCGTCTGTGCTGTCTTCATAACAAACTCCATCTAGGAGCTGAGAAGTACCAGATTTGTTGTATCAATTATATGCAACAAACTTCAAGATTTGCTTCAGGGAGTCAACTTTTTCCATCAGGCCAGTATACCCAACTGGGGGGGACAGTGTACAACCATGGCTTCATCAGGAACTCAGATAGCTTGTTCTAGCTAGAATAAGGAGGATGTTCACAAACTTGCTGTTTAGAATTTTATGTGAACTTGAAACTTAATTTCAGGCTGATGCCGCTATTTTACTGTTTACACTTTCTCCTCTCAATTTTAAGCTTTCAGAAGTAGCCTGAGGCAAACCAATTAAAGTTTGTCCTTCAAACTTTTTTTTCTAGTTATATCTCAGATCCCACCAGGGTGCAAAGGAGACCTTCTTCTTCACTCATCGGCACTCCTCAGCACCCTTTATCCCTTTCCAACACTCAGTCAGTGAACCGTAAAAACACCGCTGCCACAGGATGCAGAAACGGTCAGACAAGGGCACGTTTGGCGAGCACGCAGGCGTCAAGAGGTCACGTGACCCGGCGGCCGCACCTCCTCATCTCCGCTGTCCGGGCAGACGCGGCGCTTCTTCCCGGCGTAGCGCAGGAGCGAGGTCAGAGCTCGCAGGCCGAAGTCGTAGTGATCCTGCTTGGACAACTGCTGCACTGCTAGCGAGTACAAAGTAAACACCTTCTTTGCCAGCATCTGAAATGGATAAGAAACGCACCAGAGTGGATGCATAGTGAAATGTTTATTTAACCCTGAATGCATCTGAGGCTTATAACATACACAAACATATCCATACACACACACACACACACACACACACACACACACACACACACACACACACACACACACACACACACACACACACACACACACACACACACACACACACACACACACACACACACACACACACACACACAATAAGCATATTGCCATATTTTAACATTAGGAAATGCAGGGAAATATTCCATCAGTTACTTTCCATCATAAATCATGTGTGTGGGTCATTGTTCCAAATGACAGGCCAGACTCACAAGATTCAATAAGCTGACAAAAAAACTAATAATTTCAGTTTAGGGCGAAACTATTCCCTGTACCATCAAAAACTGAACTGGATGAAATGCTCGGCTGATAAATTGCACCTGGTAGACCTACGCTTCAGGGAAATATTTTTGGGATATTTCATCCTTCTGAAATAAATTCAAAACCTCTGCCAGCTCCCCATGGGGTCTTCAGTTTGAGTCAGAAGCTTTGCTGCAGGGCCAAAGCAGTGGCGTGGGTTCTAAATTAAAACACGTATTTACTTATACGCATGCCAAAATCCAGCAGACCTAACACCCCCCTCCTCCACGCCAAAAACCTCTTCCCTGAGAATTTACATAAGCTCTGACTTCAGTCACTTCAGAACCGCCACTCGAATAAGCCAAGAAGGCTCCCCAAGCACAGCAGAGCCAGGCTCTCGTTCGAGATGGGGCCCCTTCCTCTCTACCCTCCTCCGCTCGTTGATACCGGTTTGTGTTCGGCGTTCGGCACGCAGCTGGCGTCGTCCCCGCTGAGCGCTGATCACACATCAGTGATGCGCAGGGGCGCACGGGATCAGAGATGAAGAATTCACCTCACATCATCTTATCAGGTGTGGTTTCCACGGCGCCGGCGCGGCAACCCGGCAGAATCTCGCCATCAGTCGACGGCGCATTAAATTACATTACGATCATTTGGCGGAAAGCTCTTATCCGGGGCGGCCGACGGTAGTGGAGAGCATCGGGTGTTACTTTCAGGAATACAAAAAAACGGCGCATCGAGGGCTGGCTTGATATCACGACGCCTCGCTACAGTGCCGGCACCTGCATCACGCGTACCTTGCAGTTGTTGAACCCCTCCCCGAACAGGGTGATTTCGGCAATGAGCGTAGAGTCCGGCACCACCATGGAGATAGGCCGGAACATGGACTTCAGGTTGTCAGGCAGCTCCGTGCGGCCGGCATAGCCTGGAGTGGGGGAGGCACAGCCACGGCGGTAAGAGACCGGCACACGGTCAGAAAACTTGAACAAAAATAAGGGGTATAATGGCTCGTCACTGGGGTAGTACCCACAGAGGTACATCCATTGTACCCTTTACCCTTTTAGATTAGTATTCTAAGGTACAAATATGACCTGGCGAGGGAACATTCACAAGAATTGTACCTTAGAGAACAAAAGTGGACCCCTATCATACACCTTTTTCAGACAGAGCAGGAGGTGGAGGCGGAGAGGGGGGGGGGGTGAGCGCAAACGCTGTAATTCAGAGCTGAAGCTCTAACTCACGGACAGCATTTCATTTCAGTTGCCATGGTGAGAGAAGGTCACCGCGTATGTTTGTGCCGCCGTCCCAGACTATGAGACCTGCACAGTGCTGCGTGTCACGGGCAGATGATATAAAGACCTTTATTTAACCAGGGATAGGCCAGCTGAGAGCAAAGCTCTCTTTTACACTGGCTGCCCTGAGAATACAACAGTGCAACAAAAAACACAACAATAAATTAAAATGTTACAAAAGTAGTCTGAACAATATGAAAATAATTTAAAATAGCAAATAAATTATGAAAAGCAAGTACAAGATTCCTGAAAAAAATCATTCAATAGAAACCCGAAGCCCTCAATGCTAGTCAGTCTGTCCAATTTGAGGGTAACCTGTAACTGATTCCATTTAAATGGTGCATTGAAGGTAAAAGCAGCTTTTCCAGTTTCAGTATTCAAAAAATCCCAGGGTAGTAAATATGCATGTGCGTTGAGTGGTATATGACTGTAAATGTGCTGTGCAATGAACTGCACATATCATTGCACAGCATGTGTAATTAATGCCACATATCTGTACCCATATTGTGTGTTTATTTGTGCTATGAATCATGTATGACAGTATAATGAATGGCATATGGCTGTGTGACGAATGGTGTGTTTTGAAACGTACATGCCTTTGTAAGGATGTGCTGTATGTCTGTGTAATAAAGCTGTACATCAATATAAGGATACTGTATGTCTGTGTAATAAATGATGTACACCTGTGGATTAAATGTTGTATGTCTATGTAAGGAAGCTGTATGTCGGTGTAATACATTATGTACACCTGTGGAGTAAATGTTGTATGTCTATGTAAGGAAGCTGCATGTCTGTGTAATACATTATGTACACCTGTGGAGTAAATGTTGTATGTCTATGTAAGGAAGCTGCATGTCTGTGTAATACATTATGTACACCTGTGGAGTAAATGTTGTATGTCTATGTAAGGAAGCTGTATGTCTGTGTAATACATTATGTACACCTGTGGAGTAAATGTTGTATGTCTATGTAAGGAAGCTGTATGTCTGTGTAATACATTATGTACACCTGTGGATTAAATGTTGTATGTCTATGTAAGGAAGCTGTATGTCTGTGTAATACATTATGTACACCTGTGGAGTAAATGTTGTATGTCTATGTAAGGAAGCTGCATGCATGTGTAATACATTATGTACACCTGTGGAGTAAATGTTATATGTCTATGTAAGGAAGCTGTATGTCTGTGTAATACATTATGTACACCTGTGGAGTAAATGTTGTATGTCTATGTAAGGAAGCTGTATGTCTGTGTAATACATTATGTACACCTGTGGAGTAAATGTTGTATGTCTATGTAAGGAAGCGGCATGCATGTGTAATACATTATGTACACCTGTGGAGTAAATGTTGTATGTCTATGTAAGGAAGCTGCATGCATGTGTAATACATTATGTACACCTGTGGAGTAAATGTTGTATGTCTATGTAAGGAAGCTGTATGTCTGTGTAATGAATGCCTTACACCTGTGTAATAAATGATTTATAAGGATGTTAAATGGCAGTGCGGAGGTGTACCAGGGTTCATGGTGATGAAGATGCCACAGGACCACACTAAGCGGATGTTTCGGCCCTCAAACGTGAAGTTGGTGGCGCCGGCGGACAGCGCGGACAGGATAGACAGGATCTGCTGAGCCACCACCGACAGCACCTCGATGTTGATGCGGTTGAACTCGTCGAAGCAGCCCCACGCTCCCGTCTGCCGCCAAAAACACAAGCGCTTACATTCCGGACGTACAGTGAGCACCGTAATTCATTGGACAGTGACACATTTTTTGTTATTTTCGTTCTGTACTCTTGCACATAGTCCCCCCACATTTTCGGGCATCAAAAAATATTGGACAGTTTAACATAATGTAGAACAAAGTAATCATTTTTAATATTTGGTCGCATGTCCTTTGCATGCCGTGACTTCCTGATGTCTGCGACCCAACAACATCAAAAGACTCTTGATATCTTACTTTCTGGTACTCCTATTTTCTACTGCATATCTGGCAGCAGAGTGACGGTTTGAGGCTCGTTTGATACATCAGACCCTTGATACATCAGACCCTTACAGCCATTTAACCAACCATGTATTCCATACTGTTCCAGTATAATTTACAGCTAAATGTAATCCCACCCCCCAATTCCCAGAGATCCATTCAAATGCAGAGACGTTATAGTAAAATAAGATAGCAAGAGTCTTTTGATATGGTTGGGTCACATGGTTGGGTCACATCAGGAAGTCATGGCACGCAAAAGATATCCAATCAACTATCCGATATGGATGGAAATACCCTCAAATTAAAGTTGACAGTCTGCACTTCAACCTCACTGTCATTGTATCCTTTCAAACTCAAAGTGCTAGAGTACAGAACCAAAATAACAAAAAATGTGTCACTGTCCAATGCATTATGGTGCTCACTGTATCAGGGCTGCATCTACACATGCAAAAGGTCTTTCAGTTTTGGCCATCGAACCTGTGCTGTACAACAACTGTGTTTTCTGCATGGTACACTTCCTGGTTTGTGTAGTAACTGTACACTCTTTGGGGGAAAAAAAGGTTCTGAAAGGGTTCTTTGGCTCGTCTTCATAGGGGAACCCTTTTTAGTTCTTTATGGAATGCTCTATGGTAGGTGTGTGAAGTGTGAAAGCTCCCAGATTTAACCATTTTGCCTGACAAAAAACCCTTGAACTAGATAGCGTTCCTCTATGGAGACACAGAGGAGCCTTTTGGAACTCTGAGAGTGTATACCTGTGCTGTACAGAACCTGTCTTCTACAGTACCATACCTGCGTTACCTGTGCTATGCAGTACAGTTGTTCTACAGAACCTGTGCTGCACAGTAGCTATGTAGTACAATACGTGCTGCTTATTCACAGAGTGGCATCTTGTATTGTGCAGTACTTGTATTACCTGTGCTGTTGTACTACAGAACCTGTGCAGTACAGTAGCTATGTAGTACAATACATGCTGCTTATTCACAGAGTGGCATCTTGTATTGTGCAGTACTTGTATTACCTGTGCTGTTGTTCAACAGAACCTGTGCAGTACAGTGCCTGCGTTATCTGTGCTGTACCATACCTGAGCCAGGCCGGAGTACATACGGCCCATGGATTTGAAGTCCAGGCCCTCGGAGCAGTTGACCACGATGACGTACATGCCCATGGCTTTGCCCAGGTCCTTCACCGTCTCCGTCTTCCCTGTGCCGGCCGGGCCCTTGGGGGAGCCCCCGCGGTTCAGGTGCAAGGCCGTGGTCAGGGTCATATAGCACCTGGGACAGATGAGAGAGCGCAGGAGATCAGCTGCGGCAGTCTGAGACGAGCACAAGCGCTGAGGCCGCGGCTGTCTGAGACGAGCACAAGCGCTGAGGCCGCGGCAGTCTGAGACTAGCACAAGCGCTGAGGCCGCGGCAGTCTGAGACTAGCACAAGCGCTGAGGCCGCGGCAGAGGTGGAAAATCCAGGTTCAGAAAGTAAAAGTCCGCCCCAGTGTTTCGCTCCAATCACCTGGATTTGCTAAACAGCACAATTCCTCGGCCAGGAGGTAGAACGGATTAGAGAAATCAGCTGGCTGAGTTCATGGGCGGAAGAAACACATGGCAGGACTTTTACATTCGGACCCCCTGGAATTTCCACCTGCGGGCCGCAGTACACAAGCACGTGGGACCCATTTCCCTGCTGTCACTGTGGAGGGCAACGAGGAGAATTCCATACTCATCACTTAATGCTCAACGGGACAGGATATGCGACCTCTTAATATCTTAAGATCTCCACGGCAACGTGGTAACAGCTACAGCAGTAATAAGAGCGATGATGATGACATCAGCGATGGGGGCGGGGTTACCTGTCAGTGAGGGGGGTGATGACCAGGCGACCAGAGTTGCCGAGGTACTCGTATCCGTACAGGAAGCGCGTGTTGGTCTGTCTGATGATGCAGTCATCAGCGTCCTGAGCAGACGAAAGGGTTTTTGAGGTGAATGGGGAATCTGCCTGTCTCCTAATTTGTGTGTTTTGTTAGATGTCCTACTCTGTCTTGCTGAAAACCCCATATCAGGTTTATCAATCTGCCTCCACATTTATGGAGATTCCAACACTAAGTTGAAGAACCGGGTACATATATGAAGGGGCTTTGCATTAAAATAAAGTTTTCCACAGTAAAAACATGTAACGTTTCCGAACTTTTTTTGAGGAGTTTATTTGCCACTCTCCTTTACCGTCTACCACTCCTCCCTCTTTATCTTCCCTCATGTCATTTCTTACCTCCTCCCATCCCACCCCTTTAAATCCCCTACCTCTACCTCACCCTCCCGTCCCGCCCTCTTCACCTGCCCACCCCTTACACCACCCTCCCTCACCTTATCCCAGTACAGACGCAGCTGGCTCAGCCAATCAAAGGAGGACACATCACAGCAGCCAGACTTGGCCAGTTTGTCGATGACATCGCGGTTGTGGACCTCCACGGTAACCAGCGCCACGATCTTCAGACGGAGGATCTTGGACAGGTTCCCGCGGATGGCTTCTGAGTACCGGCGGAGCATCGACACCTACGGCCAGTTCAAAGCAATCCCATAATCCACCACACTCTCGTTACACATATACAAACTCACATCTGGTTATTTTCCATAAGTGATAATTGTCCCTGGCTGACAGAGTTAGGCCAAGGTGTGAAACGTGAGCGGCAACCAAGCACAACAGCCCAGCGATCCCTGATACTGTTGAAAGACAATTATCAAAAACAAGCACTATTGTCAAGAGGCATTGTCACAAGTTTTGCACTACAAAAATGATTACACAGAACAAAAACACGAAACGGCCCCCATGTTTTATTGATGGTCTCGTACTTCATTGTAGCTAACAAGCTACTGCAGCTCCTTTTGAAATGCCAACAAAGCAGTATTCAATTTTCTTCTGCGAACATCAAATTAAATGTCAGTCACTAGTAACACTGTGTCCTACGAGATGTCAGCAAACAAGCCGTGACAAATATCTTTTTGTAAGCAAGGCGCTCAAATTTATACGTGTCAAAGTATATGATACAGCGTGCCAGATACCGCTGAAAACATAAATATACAAATCAACTCAATTGTTTTGTTCAATTCTGTCTTTTGAACTTTCGTGTATATTGTTCACAAATTCAGACAAAGAAGATTCATGAGACAGGGTTTAATTCATTTGACAAAGTCAGAACGCTGTAAATGTATTCATTTAAAAACAATCACGTTGATTAATGTGCGATTTTAAAAATGCTGGTAATTATGCAACAACATCTGCAGTCGCACAACTTTTGTAGAATCTTCCCAAGCGTGCTCATGTCGCACTCCCCCTCATCGCACATCACTGCCTACCTGTTACAGGTTAAAACCTCCGGATAACAGCATTTGCTAAATGAATGTAACGTACTGTAATTAATAAAATAGCAGTTGAGGACATTTCAAAACAAAATTAAAGGAAGATCCAGATAAAGGTTTTTTGTTTAATGCATACAAAAACTGTTGCCACGTAAAATTAAGCATCTTTCCATGTATACTAAATGAACTTGCTCAGGCTTTCTGAACCTGGAACAGCAGCAGTCTGGACTACAGGACTTCAGACCTGGGGAGGATTGATCTTCAGCCTAGGCGTTTGGTCTGGCCTAGGGTAAAGGCACAGGCTGTGTCCGAATCAGAGCCCTATCTACTGTGTCCTGTCTCCTGTGTACAGTGTACTGGCAGATGTGTGCTGTTTAATGTGCACTGTTTAGTATGAGACGTGCAGTACGCAAAAAAAAGATCCTCCATACTATTTTCCAACCGTACTGTGGAAGTGTAGTAAGACGTCCCACCTAACCCTAACCCATGTCACGTGTTTTGAAGGAAAACGTCAGCGAAGCTGCACCTCATATTTATGCGACCAAAATGTTTGCGTACTTCTTGAAAAGTGCGCTCCCGGATATACCCAGCGAAACCCCCGGAAGTAAGTATATCATACGGGGGGTTTTAAGTATACTACATTTCGAGAAAGGTTTGCCTACTTAATGACTTTCTCGTCCTGTCTACTCAACAAGCCTACTTAACAGTATGAAAGGGTGCTGATTGGGACACAGCCACAGTGCTGTCCTGCAGGCCTGTCGGCGTTTTTTGGGGCGGCTACTTTAATTTGAGTCTCTACCCCGTGCTCTTTGTGCAGAGCGAGGCCCTTTTTTATTTAATTTCCCATGAAGTGCTTCTGTGTTTCTGTCATTTGTTTTTCCTTTCACAAAGAGAGAAATAAAATCAGGCAAAGCCATTTTCACAGCATTTTCTGTGCCTACCGTGCCGCACCACCGCGCTGGCAAAACAAGCCTTTTATAGTCCGAGCAGCCGTTCTACTGATATGCTGTGGTTATGATTAGTAAACGCAATTCCAGCAAATGGCCAATCAAGTCGACAGATTTTTACACAACATTCAAGACAATCTGAGGTACCCCTCTTCCCCTCTGGGATGCTTTTCATCGATTCAAGTGCAATGTTTCTTTATACAGAACACTAAGCAATCAGGACTCGTGAGTTTGATTAAAATACAAAATTGAATCACTTTGGCCACGAAATCACAAGTTGCACAGCCATTTTTATCTTGATGCTTCTGCAATAAAAATTCGATTAAACACAACATTTCCACATAAAAATTTGGGCCGACAACAAAAAAAGTGTGCCACAACACGTTTTACACATCCACTAAAAATGAGTATGCTCGCCACAGAAGGAAATGAACTGCTCATGCAGAATATGACTTGTGATAATAATAATCATAACAGAAACAGTGAGCTTTACGTACGTACTTTAGCTGTTCTCGGGTGTTAAATCCTATTATTCCCCTCATACGTATTTCTTTCTACAAAGCCAACGGTCTCTGGGACAATGCTGCTTTTTTATTCTACACGATATTACTTAAGTGGGAGTAACGTCGTTCAAGCGGCACTTTTCCTCTAGAACGCACAGATTTTCTACAGCGATGACAGGCACCTGTCCACATCACAGTGCTACAATTAAATATTCCACATCGCACGGCATTATCTCTGGGCTTAAATGGCTCTCTGGAGAAACGGGCCACCGTTCGGGCGATGGGACTGCAGTTTCTGTGCACTCGCTCACACAGGATCGCTTGCCATGATACAGCAGAAGACTAACGGCTACGGGGCGTATCTGAGTCGAGCGTGCGCCGCGGTCCGACTTGCATCTTCTTCCAGGCAATTAAGTCAAAGTGCGCTACATGCTTTATTTGTGCGTGTACGGCCACAGTTATTTGTCTCGTCATTGGAGGCTTTGTGCTGCTCGTTCTAAACTGAACGGGTCACATGACTAACTCCAATACGTGCACACCTGTTAGCGTGTGCCGTTATTCCGCGGTTTCTCGCTTACATTTACTGCTCCGTTGAGTGCCTGTTTTCACTCAGTTTCAGAATTTATTCTAAGTTTCAGCAGTAGAATCACGTTTGGGACATGCACGACACCGCTAAACATGCTTGTACTTCAACAAGAGTGAAATTCGGATCGGCAGTGGATGAAAGGAGGCCTGCTTTTAATCCAAAGTACTCCATGTGGGAGTTATTCGTAAAATGTTCCGCTCAAAATAGTCTTGTTTTTTTATTCGATGTGCTGCACGTCCTCATCTGTACAGTTCAAGCGTTATATTGCATTGCAACACATTATATGACGTTACATTACACTGCATAGCATGCATTTTGGGGATGCTCTTATCCAGAACAACATGCAGTACAGGAGAACATAACTTAATCCAGATTCAACGTGTACAGAATATCACCTCTCATTTCCACCTACCCAGTATACTCAAAGCCTACCCAGTATACTCAAAGTCTACCCAGTATACTCAAAGCCTAACCAGCATACTCAAAGCCTAACCAGTATACTCAAAGCACCAGTGGATTTATATTTTAGTGTTAGAGAGAGGTGGAGCCCGTCTCCCTGTGTCATCCTCCCACCTGTTTCTTCTTCATGGATTTGAGAGCCGTTTTGTCTCCCCGCTCCTTGCCAAGCATGAGAGACTTGGTGACGTCCGTGGTCCACTGGATCTGACTCGCAGTGATGAGCATCTGTACCATGTGGAGGGGGGGTCAGGGGTCAGGGGACAGGGGCCAGAGGGAAGCAAAATCAAACTTGAGCAGCAAACTTAGCTAATTTAATTTCAAGGTTTTATTAGATTGTTCATGTTGTTAGGTTTCACTGTTTGCTGTCTGCTGATCCAAAGTCTACATGTTTTGCTTGTTTGTTTTCAGTTGGTTTGTTTGTGCCCAGAAGTTACCAATTGCATTATTGACACATTTGATTAAATTATGGTTGTGCTACTGCAACACAAGTGTTTACTTGTAATACCAGTAAACCTGGTTAAATTGAATTGAGCCGAACTAAACTAGTTTGAGAGAAAACAAGACAGCAAGAGGCTGGACTGAGTTGTGGATGTTTTACAGTTCGATTCAGTTTGTTTTCTTTCGCATTAGATAAGTGACCTGTAGGTTGCGGTCAGACCTAGAGTATATTCTCACAGAGAGTGTGTGTGTGTGTGTGTGTGTGTGTGTGTGTGTGTGTGTGTGTATTCTTTGTGTGTGCGTGCGTTTCAGTGTGTGGGTGTGTGTGTGTGCGTGCGTGCGTACGTGTTGGTGTGTGTATTTTGTGTGTGCGTGCGTACGTGTTTGTGTGTGTTTTGTGTGTGTGTTTTGTGTGTGTGTGCGTACGTGTTTGTGTGTGTGTGTGTGTGTGTGTGTGTGCGTGCGTACGTGTTTGTGTGTGTGTTTTGTGTGTGCGTGCGTACGTGTGTTGTGTGTGTGTGTGTGTGTGTGTGTGTGCGCGCGTACGTGTTTGTGTGTGTGTTTTGTGTGT
>CM056393.1:8030029-8045311 GCA_029718625.1 Synaphobranchus kaupii
ACAGTCTGATCTGCAGCAATACAGCAGAGAAGCTAATGTGAAAACCCAGAATAATTAAAAATGTCTCTTTCCTAATATCAGTGCCTTAGCGGCTGTGTGACAGACATTAAAACGTTTATTCCAACACCATTGACACTTTTCTATTAACACTTTTTTTTAACTGATTGTCCCCTGGATAACCATCCAATTTAATATAGTAATATTGTCACAGAATTCTAAGCACATTCATTAAGTAGCCCTCGCTAATATTTCACAACATGACATGTGCAACTAGCTCTTTAAAGTTTGCAAGTAACACAATCTGAAACTGGCCTCGGTATAAAGGAAAATTAACTGAAACCGCTGCAATAGGATATGCAGGTAAAAACAATATATCCTTTTAAAAAATGGCAGCAATACACAACAGTGTTTTTGAAAAAACGGTGAAATACTGTAAAGAAAATTTTTTTCTTTACAGTAAAAAAATAAGTTTTTATTTTTACAGTGTAGATTGATCACTATCACCACCAGAGATAATACCAGACACCGACATGCGTCTAATACATCTCTCCAAAGACATCTGTTCTGTTTACGCACTATGGGCCTGATTTACTACACTTTAGCATGTGCAAAACCTTTTTTTAGCACACGCATTTCTTTCTTATTTTTGAAAGGAGAGCAGACAGGCCACCTCCTTTGATATGTTTTGCTTTATTCAGACAGAGAGAGGGTAACAGATAGAGACGGGATTACAGGTCAGAAGGTGCCGTGGCAGGAACGGACCACCCGTCCTCGCACAGGGAATTCATATATGGCTCGAGAGTCGGACTGTGCCACACGTTGCATCACATTAGAGCATTTCAGGACTAAGGGCCCTTCTCCCCCTGTCCCCTACCTGGGTGATGTGTCGCTCTCAGGACTAAGGGCCCTTCACCTGCTGTCCCCTACCTGGGTGATGTGTCCCTCTCAGGACTAAGGGCCCTTCTCCCGCTGTGCCCTACCTGGGTGATGTGTCGCTCTCAGGACTAAGGGCCCTTCACCTGCTGTCCCCTACCTGGGTGATGTGTCCCTCTCAGGACTAAGGGCCTTTCACCTGCTGTCCCCTACCTGGGTGATGTGTCCCTCTCAGGACTAAGGGCCCTTCACCTGCTGTCCCCTACCTGGGGGATGTGTCCCTCTCAGGACTAAGGGCCCTTCTCCCGCTGTGCCCTACCTGGGTGATGTGTCCCTCTCAGGACTAAAGCCTAATTTATACTTCGCCGCGCGCCCTTTCGACAAGCGTCGAGCGACAAAAATGAAGGGGTCGCACAACGTTTGGCATTTATACTTCGGGCGAAGGTCTGCGATGAGGTTTCGGTTGTCTCTATGGTAACGAGACGACAACCTCTGACCGTTTGTTTACATTTCTAATCGGCTACTTGGCAGCGCTCTGTGAAATTATTGAAATTGCCGAGGTGGAAGAACTTTTAAAACGTATCCATGACAATGAATTTAGGCGTTTCATCTGGCTGTCCAATCAGACTGCGCGACAAAGTATAACGTTGTCTGCGACATAACGACATTCTAGAGGTGCGCGACACTGAGAAAAAGTGTCAAGCGACAGTTTGGAATACGTCACTTTCGTCATTCGACACTTGTCGAAAGGGTCGTGTACGAAGTATAAATTAGGCTTAAGGGCCCTTCTCCCCATGTCCCCTACCTGGGTGATGTGTCGCTCTCAGGACTAAGGGCCCTTCTCCCCATGTCCCCTACCTGGGTGATGTGTCGCTCTCAGGACTAAGGGCCCTTCACCTGCTGTCCCCTACCTGGGTGATGTGTCCCTCTCAGGACTAAGGGCCCTTCTCCCCATGTCCCCTACCTGGGTGATGTGTCCCTCTCAGGACTAAGGGCCCTTCTCCCCATGTCCCCTACCTGGGTGATGTGTCCCTCTCAGGACTAAGGGCCCTTCTCCCCATGTCCCCTACCTGGGTGATGTGTCCCCTCTCAGGACTAAGGGCCCTTCTCCCCATGTCCCCTACCTGGGTGATGTGTCCCTCTCAGGACTAAGGGCCCTTCTCCCCATGTCCCCTACCTGGGTGATGTGTCCCTCTCAGGACTAAGGGCCCTTCTCCCCATGTCCCCTACCTGGGTGATGTGTCCCTCTCAGGGCATTGTTGTCCTTGTTGAGTCGGTCCATGATGGTCTTCCAGCTGGAGTTAATCTTGTCAAACTCTGTGGTCTCACGGGGCAGCTGCTTGCGAATGTCCTCTCCCAGGAATATATTCTGAGAGGGAGAAGACAAACAGGAGATCAGTGGGAATCCCTGCTTACACCCATATCCCACACAGTTGACAAATCACATTTCTGTACAGCCGATGTATGTGGGCGTGTTAACACTTGATTTTTAAGACGTTGAACATCCGATTCCACGTGTTTAGCATGACATCGCATTTGTCCTGGTTGTTGAGTGTTCCAGCCGTTAGACAACCAGCTATAAAACAAGGTGTCGTGTGACCCGCGCATGTATATTATGGGATGTCATTTGTCAGTAGAAAGCTGTTGACAGAAAGATCTGATATCGGTGGAACCCGACTCAGACTACCTCCAGATGCAATTCCAATTGGATTTGAACGAATCTGAGCCATATCCGATTAGTGCCGTTTAGACCTCAATCAACAAACACAACACGTATGGGATTTGTCAAGAAATCGGATATGTGTCAGCTAAAAAGCCAAATGCAAATGGGGACTAAATGGCTTATGAGTGCTACGTTCAGATAAGTGTGTGTGTGTGTGTGTGTGTGTGTGTGTGTGTGTGCGTTTGTGCATGAATGCGTGTACAGTACATGTTTGTGTCGATGAATGTGCAGTTGACCGGTACCTCCAGGTACATCCACTGCCTTTGCACGGTCAGGATCATCTCGATAACCTCCAGCACCAGGGAGAGACAGCGCTCCCAGCGGTCCACCTCCTTCTCAAACGCACGCACAAAACGGGATGCCTTCATGGTCGACAGAGTGACCTGGTTGTCCTCCAGTGCCTGGAACACCTCCTCCGTGCCCCTGAGCACAGAAACACACATCACCTGTGTTACCACCATGACCACAACCACACGTCACCGGTATTGCCACAACCGCAACCACACGTCACCTGTATTACCACAACCGTAACCGCAACCACACATCACCTGTGTTACCACCATGACCGCAACCACACGTCACCTGTGTTACCACCATGACCGCAACCACACGTCACCTGTGTTACCACCATGACCGCAACCACACGTCACCTGTGTTACCACCATGACCGCAACCACACTTCACCTGTGTTACCACCATGACCGCAACCACACGTCACCTGTGTTACCACCATGACCGCAACCACACTTCACCTGTGTTACCACCATGACCGCAACCACACTTCACCTGTGTTACCACCACAACCGCAACCACACCCCACCTGTATTACAACAACCACAACCTCACATCACCTGTATTACCGCCACAATTGCAACCACACACCACCTGACATGCATTCAGAAGACTGTTTGCTCCCTTGTAACAGTCACTGCTGGAGGATTTCAAATGTAAAGTTCTATTTGGTTCCTCTGCTCACGTTGATTTTAATTAAGACAATGAAAAGAAGAGTTATTTTCACCCGCTGACTGTTTCTTTTTTCAGGAACAAAATAATTTGTTAAAATTAATTATATCAGCCAGTATAAAGTATAAAATTAATTGTACTTGTTCACGCTGGAGCAGTCCCTTTGGCAGTCCCCTACTGTCCTTTCAGACTGTTAGGTAACATTAGCCAACGTTTGTGGAGAACAAAACGTTTTTGATTATGCTAACGCTAACATTAGCGTTCACACATCTGGTCAAGAATAACACAAGCCTGTTATCACAGCCACAACCCAAACCGCACATCAACTGTCAGAGCTCTCCAGTGCTTTAGGAGCATTTGCTTCTGAAAATTGACGTGTGCTAACTGGAAAACAAATCTAATAATCACATCTGCTAATAGGGGTGCACTCGTGCGCCACTAAATATTTAGAAGCACATGAGCTCCTTGGAAAAAAATGTTAGCGTCGAGCCCTGTCTGTTCAGGTGCAACATAAAAAACCATGAATCCCACAATTCCCCTTTGTAAGCATCGACTTGTAAGACTAGAGATACCGGCCCCTCCGATATTTACTTATTCTGTATGGAGGATAATGTACATCCCTGTTTCACACAGATCACCTCTGTACTGTGTTTGGTATTAATCATTGTGTTTGGATTCTCCTCCATCATGTACAGACTAGAGGGGCTCTCCTGCAGTGTGGGCTGCTCTGGGCCACTGCTTACCAAGGAGGAGGGCAGCTCCCTCTCTCTACCGCTCGCCACTCCAGACAACAAAAGATGTGCGCGCACACACACACGCACATACACACACACACAGCACACAAAAAACGCACGCACACACACACACACACACACACACACACACACACACACACAGCACACACGCAGCACATACGCAGCACACACATACACACACGCACACACAGAAAACGCACGCACACAAACACACACACACACACACACACACACACACACACACACACACACACATACAAAATGCATGCACACGCACACACACACACACACACACACACACACACACACACACACAAAATGCATGCACACGCACACACACACACACACACACACACACACACACACACACACACACACACACACACACACATTCAGAACTAGGAGGGACGCGGACAAAAGAAGGCGGACAAGGTGAGCGCTGGGGACGGCGCGGCGTGAGGGGTAACCGTGGCAACGGCTTCACGTGGTGCAGCGGCGTTGCCATGCCGACGGCGGCGGCTGCTGTTGCTGCCGCCGCTGCTGCCCTTGGTGGGTCCAGACACAGCTGGCGGTCGGAGCGACGGGCACACGTCGATGCAGCAGGCGCACAAAGAGACGGAGTCCACACTTCCCCTGTGCCCCCCCCCCACCCACCCCCACTCTGCTACTCTCTTCACCCCCGACCATAACCAAGTGCTTCAGTCAGCAGTGTCAGGCATCTGCTGAACAAAGAAATACTAGTACTGCCATTAATACCGTTAAGGTATTAATAACAATAATGAATGTACCTGATTTGGTATAAAGAAGAAAAAGCCAGCGCGTGAATATCTGGTTTCTCAGGGACACTGTACAAAGATACCAGGGGACCAATATGCAGTTAAAGACTCGACTTCAACTACCTCCATTCATTTGCATATCTAGCCTTTGTCTCCAAAGCCAGGGCCATGGCGGAGGGCTCGTTTGGTCCCCACAATGCCTTGAAATTAAGACGAGGCTCTCAGAAGAGACGAGGACGAGTTGTCATGGCAGTGAGAGAGCGTGAATACCGACCCTTTCAAGCTATCAAAAAAAAAGAAAAAAGAAATAGAGAGAGAAACCCTTGAGCGAGGGGAAGTTTTTGAAAAACAGGCGCTTGACCTCCAGTGCAGCTGGAAGGAAAAAGAGCCACCGTGCCTTGCCTGAAGCTCATTGTACCACACACTCAGAGATCCCATGTTACACACACACACACACACACACACACTGAAAACACATGTTTTCCATGCAATAATTCAGATATCTGCTCATGGGTTCTTTCTTATGTTTTTGTTTTTTGCGACAACTGGACAAGGCATTATTATTATTATTTTAATGGACAAGGCAGTATTAGAAATGGTACTATCATAAACTCACCAAGAGGCTCCCTCTCTAAATTAATGACAGTACCCACTTTTGACCACTAGATGGCAAAATGGTAGCAAAACAACCGCAGTTCCTAGGAAGTTCTTGTTAGAAAAGAAATATTGAACAGAATAGTTCACGGTGGTACAAAATGAATGACTCATCACTAAACAGAGGGAGGTAGAGATCTCAAATACACCACTGAAAGTAAAGCTTTCCTCACATCCTGTTTCAGTATCGTGCGCGTGCGTGCGTGTATGTGTGTGAGTGTTTGCGTGCGAGAACGTGTCCGCAGGTCTTTGTGCATGTGTCTGTGTGAGAGGGCTCCACAGATGTCTTCTCCCTTATGTTACACAGAGCTGTAATATCAAAATGAAATTAGACCCATCATTTCTGTTCTCCCATGTTGACCGCGAGCAGAACGGATGACTGTAGCCCAATTGTGATGGCTTGGACGCTAATTGAATTGGGCTGGAGGTCTTATTCTAATGGGCAGCATATGGCCGGGGCATTCCTGCGCTCTATGGCCTCGCTCTGTGGCAGGGAGCTCGGGGAAGATCGCAAACACTAGGTGGCAGTGTTGCACTGCAGGCTTGTCCGCACGTGGTGCGAGCTTAGCGCGCTAAAGAAACAATAGACACACAAATCAGCAGCAATCATAACAAGACCAGCTCAACCTGGGTTAAACCTGCTTTTTTTTTTGGTCTGTACAGTACATTGGAGTAAGCACATCTATAACCTACGCTTGACAACCACGGGAAACCAAAGACGACTCTATGTAAAAATGCAGGCGTAAATTTACCCAAGATGCATTAGGAACAGATTCAAATCCGATCGGCAAAACCGCTTCAAGAGGTGGTCTGAGACGCATTTGAGACAGATGTTATACGAGTATGAATGCGGCCGTCATGACAACCAAAACTCTTCCAAAAGTATAACTTCACGCTATGTAGCCGCCCTGCAAAGCGGAAACACATGTAGCTTCACAATCGCAACAAGCTGTGTTAAAAAAAACCATCAGCCGTCTTCCGTCTGCCTTTAAAAAAAATGCCATAAAAACTTCGGCATTTTGGAAGCGGCTACCATCTTTGCTCTCTGAGAACAAAACTAATCCTGTACTGGGAGGACAGGTTTTTGTATTTTACGTGGAAAATAGCAATCGGATATCAATCCGGCTAACCAGAGTAATATATCAATCAGATTACCAAGTGTAAATGCACTGTGGTTTAATTCCTATCCGGATACCATCTAGGTACAAGCAGCATGAAGTATCCAGGTGTAAATGGGGCCTATATGTGTGCGTATGGCTGTGGTGTGTTCACTGCCATGGTGTAAGAGTTTGTGCATGTCTGTGTGAGCGGTACATTCAGTATCTGAGTAAGTGTGCACCATTCCTCTGTGCGTGTGTGTGTGTGTGTGTCTTATGAGTGTACATGTGCGTGCGTGTGTGTATATATATGTGATTGTGTGTGTGTGTATGTATGTGTGTATTTGAGTGTGTGTGTGTGTGTGTGTGTCTGTGCATGTATTTGAGAGTGTGTGTGTGCATGTGTTTGCATGTGCGCGCAGGCGTGTGTGTGTGTGTGTGTGTGTGCATGTGCATGTATTTGAGAGTGTGTGTGTGTGTATGTATGCGAGTGTGTATGTATGTGTGTGAGTGTGTGTGTGTGTGTGTGTCTGTGCATGTATTTGAGAGTGTGTGTGTGCATGTGTTTGCATGTGCGCGCAGGCGTGTGTGTGTGTGTGTGTGTGTGTGTGTGTGTGTGTGTGTGTGGCAGTCCGGGGGATGGGGGGGAGATGGATAGAGGAGAAACTGGGAGGTAATTACAGGTGATTTGGTGCACTGCCGCACACAGCATGTCCAGAGTCTCTCTTATTGCCGTGACTGTTCGCAGAAGGAGCCTCCTCCGCAGGGCCAATTACAGGCGAAGATGCAGCGGCTAGGTGCCGCTTCCTCTTAAGGCTACGGGTTGGGTTATTACACAGTCTATTTGGCCCAGATCCGATCAAACCCCACGGTTATCTCCACCTCTCTCCCACGGAGCATCTTATTTCTTCCTCTGAAGCTGACTTATCTCAGCAATACTTCCACTGATAATTTCCCCCCTCCGTGCGCAGGGAAGAAAGAGGCTCCCGTCATGGCGAGGCACTGCAGCCGCTGATTGATTTAGCATCGGCCCGCTCCCTTTTCCTTTAGCTCGGCCCTATGGCCAATATTAAAATGCAAAACATTTAGCGTCGCGCGCGGTAAACAGCGGGGGGGGGGGGGGGGGGGGGGGGGGACCTACCACTGCACAAGGCTGGAGATGTTGTTCTGTCTCTAGAGCGGTTATGAAGACGAGGGGGAGAGGACGGGGACGGGTGGGGGGGGGGTGGGGGGGGGGGGGGGGAGGGGATGAGGAGACAAAAATATCAAGCGGAAAAAAAAAAACTAAGAAGAAGAAGATCACGTTGGTGAGGAGTGAGGAGGCAGATTGAGAAGGCCTTGTTTTCATCAGGAAGGAGCACATCCTCTCCTGAAAACAGGGATTTGACATTCTAAATATAAGCATGCAAAAAATAAAAACAGGGACGTCTTTAAGCGGAATCTGGCGCGCGATGACGGCCTCGAGCAGGTGGGTGAGAGCCAACGTGCCAGTGGGCGAGAGCCGACGTGCCAGTCGGCGGAGGGCTGACTGCCAGAGGAAGGTGACGCCGCCTCTGTACCCGACAACCGTCGCCCTCTGCATCCTCTCCCGCGCTTGTACTTCCTTCGTATTTTTTTAGTTTTTTTTAACCAAACACAACAGTTTATGGGTGCCTACGTCGTAATAAAAAATAAAAACCCCAGAAAGCCGCATCCTTTCAATGACGAGCGTTTTAAACGTCTAAATAAAAACAGAACGTGAGATTACAGTGTTTATTTCGATGACCCGCTAATTTTACCCCGTGTACAAACATCCTAAAAATGCAGCATTTCAGTCATGGGGGATTCGAGATCCCAAGGGGTACTTGAAAGAACATTGAAGAGGGTTCTCGGCAAAATCACCTCATGAATAAAATTAGATGCTGTGGCACAGCTAAAATGTGAATGAATTTGACGGGATCACGTAGGCTATTACTTGCCATGGCAGCAATGATACATGCAGGACAGCCTGCTATTTTCAGTGTAATTAAATATACATCCTGAAAGACTCAAACAGCATGTTTCTGTCAGAAGAAGGTGGATACTCTACGGGCGCATAGGGGTCTTTTTGTCAGAAGAAGGGGGATACTCTACAGGCACATAGGGGTCTTTTTGTCAGAAGAAGGTGGATACTCTACGGGTGCATAGGGGTCTTTTTGTTAGAAGAAGGCGGATACTCTACAGGCGCATAGGGGTCTTTTTGTCAGAAGAAGGTGGATACTCTACAGGCGCATAGGGGTCTTTTTGTCAGAAGAAGGTGGATACTCTACAGGCACATAGGGGTCTTTCTGTCAGAAGAAGGTGGATACTCTACAGGCGCATAGGGGTCTTTTTGTCAGAAGAAGGTGGATACTCTACAGGCACATAGGGGTCTTTTTGTCAGAAGAAGGTGGATACTCTACGGGCACATAGGGGTCTTTTTGTCAGAAGAAGGTGGATACTCTACAGGCACATAGGGGTCTTTTTGTCAGAAGAAGGTGGATACTCTACGGGCACATAGGGGTCTTTTTGTCAGAAGAAGGTGGATACTCTACAGGCGCATAGGGGTCTTTTTGTTAGAAGAAGGCGGATACTCTACAGGCGCATAGGGGTCTTTTTGTCAGAAGAAGGTGGATACTCTACAGGCGCATAGGGGTCTTTTTGTCAGAAGAAGGTGGATACTCTACAGGCACATAGGGGTCTTTCTGTCAGAAGAAGGTGGATACTCTACAGGCGCATAGGGGTCTTTTTGTCAGAAGAAGGTGGATACTCTACAGGCGCATAGGGGTCTTTTTGTCAGAAGAAGGTGGATACTCTACAGGCGCATAGAGGTCTTTTTGTCAGAAGAAGGTGGATACTCTACAGGCACATAGTGGTCTTTTTGTCAGAAGAAGGTGGATACTCTACGGGCACATAGGGGTCTTTTTGTCAGAAGAAGGCGGATACTCTACGGGCGCATAGGGGTCTTTTTATCAGAAGAAGGCGGATACTCTACAGGCGCATAGGGGTCTTTTTGTCAGAAGAAGGTGGATACTCTACGGGCGCATAGGGGTCTTTTTGTCAGAAGAAGGTGGATACTCTATGGGCGCATAGGGGTCTTTTTGTCAGAAGAAGGTGGATACTCTACGGGCGCATAGGGGTCTTTTTGTCAGAAGAAGGCGGATACTCTACAGGCGCATAGGGGTCTTTTTGTCAGAAGAAGGCGGATACTCTACGGGCGCATAGGGGTCTTTTTGTCAGAAGAAGGTGGATACTCTACGGGCGCATAGGGGTCTTTTTGTCAGAAGAAGGTGGATACTCTACGGGCGCATAGGGGTCTTTTTGTCAGAAGAAGGTGGATACTCTACGGGCGCATAGGGGTCTTTTTGTCAGAAGAAGGTGGATACTCTACGGGTGCATAGGGGTCTTTTTGTCAGAAGAAGGTGGATACTCTACGGGCGCATAGGGGTCTTTTTGTCAGAAGAAGGTGGATACTCTACGGGAGCATAGGGGTCTTTTTGTCAGAAGAAGGTGGATACTCTACGGGCGCATAGGGGTCTTTTTGTCAGAAGAAGGTGGATACTCTACGGGCGCATAGGGGTCTTTTTGTCAGAAGAAGGTGGATACTCTACGGGCGCATAGGGGTCTTTTTGTCAGAAGAAGGTGGATACTCTACGGGTGCATAGGGGTCTTTTTGTCAGAAGAAGGTGGATACTCTACGGGCACATAGGGGTCTTTTTGTCAGAAGAAGGTGGATACTCTACGGGAGCATAGGGGTCTTTTTGTCAGAAGAAGGTGGATACTCTACGGGCGCATAGGGGTCTTTTTGTCAGAAGAAGGTGGATACTCTACAGGCGCATAGAGGTCTTTTTGTCAGAAGAAGGTGGATACTCTATGGGCGCATAGGGGTATTTTTGTGAGAAGAAGGTGGATACTCTATGGGCGCATAGGGGTCTTTTTGTCAGAAGAAGGTGGATACTCTACAGGTGCATAGGGGTCTTTTTGTCAGAAGAAGGCGGATACTCTACAGGCGCATAGGGGTCTTTCTGTCAGAAGAAGGTGGATACTCTACGGGCGCATAGGGGTCTTTCTGTCAGAAGAAGGTGGATACTCTACGGGCGCATAGGGGTCTTTCTGTCAGAAGAAAGTGGATACTCTACAGGCGCATAGGGGTCTTTTTGTCAGAAGAAGGTGGATACTCGACAGGCGCGTAGGGGTCTTTGCACCTGAGTGCATGCGCTTATACATTTTACATTTAACTTCAGTCATTTGCATACAGCGGTGAGCTTGCATGCAAGTCTTGCACCAGCGTTTGAATTCTGAAAGTGAGAATTTTAACTTTATTATTGCTTCTAAAGTTCACACTTTGAGGTGGCAGAGCAGTTTAATGGGCAGGGAACTGAGTCTGTAACCCAAAGGCTGCAGGTTCAATTCCCAGGTTTTTACACTGCCGCTGTACCCTTGAGCAAGGCGCTTAACCTGACCTGCTTCAGTATAAGTCCAGCTGTAGAAATGGATACGATGAAAAAAAATTCTAACACATTTTTGTAAGTTGCTCTGGATAAGAGTTTCCGCTAAATGCCAGTGATCACAATGTAATGTTATTTTTCATGGGTACAAACACAACAAGACCAGTTCTGCCAGGGCTCCTGAGCTTTGAGGATAGCATCATAAGATGACCCTGGAGCATCTTCCTTCTTCTCTCCTGTAACACACTGTGGGGCTGGTAATGTAAAAAATAGGCCCAGCACTTCAGCTGCAAGATTACCTATGCAGGTACGAGGTTCATAGTGGCTGCACAAGAGCGCAGTATAAGTGCCAGTTGTGTAGCGGGAATAACAAGGGCAGGAGATCCCCAGAAACACGAGCCGCTGCCGCCAGCCAGAGGGTTTTTATATTTTGTTTTGAGCTGCTTTGTTTTTCTTTCAGTGCAAATAAACTAAATGTGACCAACGCAATACAAATAAACAATGCTTCACTGAAAATAAGCAAAGAATCTTCCATCTCCTTAAAAAAATTGCTTATTATTCTCAATTTCTCCCTTTATCTCTGAATTTGAAAAAGCAAAATGCAATTATATTGCTGCAATGTTAGTTCTGGAGGGCCACACACCAAGCAGGCAGCCAATCAGCACTTCTGTTCACTCTGGAATGATGTAGCAGCTGGAATGTACCAGCCCATGGACTCCCGCCCACAGGTGGCGCTGCAGCCAATGAGACTCCCGGCCACAGGTGGCGCTGCAGCCAATAAGACTCCCGGCCACAGGTGGCGCTGCAGCCAATGAGACTCCTGGCAACAGGTGGCGCTGCAGCCAATGTGACTGCTGGCAACAGGTGGCGCTGCATCCAATGTGACTCCTGACAACAGGTGGCGCTGCAGCCAATGTGACTCCCGGCCACAGGTAGAACTGCAGCCAATGTGACTGCTGACAACAGGTGGCGCTGCAGCCAATGTGACTCCTGGCCACAGGTGGCGCTGTAGCCAATGTGACTCCTGGCACAGTCAGAGTACAGTCTGGACTATTGGGCACATCACTGCATTAAAGGGATAGTTCGGAATTTTGGACATAATGTCTCAATTATGACTTACCCATGATGTACTTGATTGATGGAAACCATTTTCAGATAATTCCATGCTGTCCCATCTTTTGGACATACACACATTGCTAATGCTAGCGCTGAGGTATCGAGTAGCATCCACTACCAAACGCACTTAAACACTCCACAGTGCACCCAAAGCAAATAAAATACGACGACAGTCTATCGGGGTTATTTTCAGTGATTATACCATCATTTTTGAAGTCAAACTATCGTTGAATCCTTTACTTTGTGCTCACCTAAATTCTCTGTGGAAGTACGGCGGCGGAGCGATACTTTACGTTAGTAGGTAACGTAAAGTAGCCTATAGCTCTGCCGTCGTATGTAGTGCCGGCCAACAACAATATTGCGCGTGTGAAACAGGGGCGAAAATCTGATATCAACTTTGGGGGGGACAATTACATGATATTTTATCAAGAACAATTCCTGAGGGGGACACCAAAAGTAGTGCTGTAGGTGGCTAGCTAATGTTTGCTTTAGTTTGCTCCATCGTTTTGCTCGCTAGCTCTGCAAATTCAGCTATTGTGTGTGTATGAACCCTGCCAACATAAAACTAAATCGCTATGGTGCGATTGACAGGATTAACTTCCACGTTAGCTACGTGCATTGAGTCCCTTTCAGACAGTAGACACGAACGCTCTGTCACCTTGCCAGCTAAGAACATTACATTGCTTTGCTAGCTTCTCTCATTGACTCTAATTCAAACAGCTGCAAACACTGGTTGATGTTACTGTAGCTAGCTAGCAAACGTCAGCTAACCGCTAGCTAACATAAAGAGTGACCTGTAATTCAATAAAGCGAAAATGAAGACTGGTGACGATTATAAACGATTATATGAACTAACCACTTACTCGAGGTCAGCCACCAACGACAGACTCTGTCACTGTCAGATTCCTTTTCACACACGCACTGTATCATGTGCCACTGCTGAGGGCTGGGGGGGTGCAGTGGATCAAACCATTGTGAGGCCAAGGGAAGGGGGTCGCAATCCTTTGAAACTTAAAAACGCGCTATTACGTGTCTATAATCAGCACAAGTCCTTTCATTTCTTATTATTAATATTATTGAAATTACATAGTTATGTTTACAGTGATATATTGGAGGGGGACAAATCATATTTTTCCCAGGATGGGGGGGTCGTGTCCCCCCCGGGATTTCCGCCTATGGTGTGAAAGAATCAGACTCGTAGTATTGTTAGCTAACGTTCAGGTAAGATGGTATTTCGGTGTGTATTTCAAGGTTGTTTAAATCATGCAAAAAAATGGGCACCACAAAGTTTTCACCGATTTCCAGTGGAAGATCAACAAAGAAAACAGCTGTGGCTTCTTGCTGCTCGCATGGATGTCACCAATTGAGACTCTAAAAAAGTTAAAAGTGTGCAGTGACCATTTCACGGAGGATGACTATGTGAAAATCAAAAAAGGACGGTCGGGACACCCTCTACTGAAGGAGACTGCTTTGCAATCACCTGTTTTCTTCATGCACCGAAAACAACTGACGAGCAGGTAACTAATAAATGATTGCATGCGTGATCTATCTATTCAATTTAGCTAGCTAGTTGCCATGATTGGGAAGTCATGGAAGTGGTCAAACTTTTCCTGCAAATTGGTAGCCAGTGTGCTTGCTTGTATATGCTGTGTTATTCTGTAGCATGTTTGTGTTTAGCTGACTTGTTGTCTACCAAATATGTAACTTTACGGCAAAACGGATTGTGTCGGCAACTGTGGAGTACAGCAGATAGCCTACAGGCAGATACCCTGGCTAATCTACAGCTAGCTCCGCCGCCGTAGCCTACTTCCACAGAGAATATAGGTCAGCACAAAGTAAAGGATTCAACGATAGTTTGACCCCGATAGACTGTTGTCGTATTTTATTTGCTTTGGGTGCACTGTGGAGTGTTTATTTGCGTTTGGTAGTGGATGCTACTAGTTACCTTAGAGTTGCGCTAGCAATAGCAATGTGTGTATGTCCAAAAGAAGGGACAGCATGGAATTATCTGAAAATGGTTTCCATCAATCAACTACATCATGGGTAAGTCGTAATTGAGACATTATGTCCAAAATTCCAAACTATCCCTTTAACAGCAAGTGTTTCAGCTGGATATGGAACTTTGGAGAGACAAACACACCCCAAAAATCAGGGGTTCCAAACCTCCACTACCTTGAGTACCCCTTTGTATGCTGATCAGGTCAAAGCATAAAGGTGAATTTGCCAGAGGGCCAGTCGCTTTTCAAAGTTACTGGCTCCACAGTTGTATGCACTGGCCCGGAACCTTTTGATCAATTTATCTAACGCTTAAGTAGGACACCATAGCAAAGGGGCCTGTGGTAGTTTATATTTTGAGAATATTTTGAGAATGTGACTAATATAATGACAATAAGATAAAATAACCTTTGTGCTGCAACAAAAACTAACTTTGTAAAACTTTTTCAAAGACATAATAGCAAAATAGGTGGGTCGGTCTCTATGTGGGTCTGGTGCCTTAAAGCATAACGTTTCGCTAAAAATAAGTGAGGTATGTGTCCGGAATACACGCAAATCATTTATTCAGACATTATGCCATGGCTGAATAAAATATTATTACAGCAAGACACTGTTGGGTCAGCGAGCCAGTGGCTATGTTAAGCCCCGCTGGTATTTCTTAGTTATAACCGTTCTCTTGATTAATTAAAAGTTGATGCAAACACTCGTTTAAGTTCCATAATTTTGTGCTGAAATTGATTTTAACACAATGTAGGCTTGGTTCATTACCACTTGCTTTGCTACTTTCCACAGTTTAGTTCCAATGGCCAGATGTCCACACTTTCAGTTCAGCTGTAGGTCCAGTGTTTCCCCTACCATTATCTTGGCCGGGCGGCCCGCCCGGCC
>CM056393.1:8045811-8088860 GCA_029718625.1 Synaphobranchus kaupii
GACGCTATTGGTCAGCCGCGTCGCCGCGCGCCAGACCACTTATTAAAGTAAAGTTGCGTACCGCCGCCAGTGTTTGATTTGAATTAGAATTTCAAAACCTCTTCCTCATTATGTTTTCCATTATCTAATCAATTATTCATGAAATCCCACAAATGAGCGTGCTCAAACACTCAGCCACTCGATGGACGGCAGAGAAGCTGGGGGGGGGGCGGGGGGGGGGGGGGCTGTTGTTCTTCTCATAATAATCTCCAAAATGTGATGAGACAGAAGATTTCTTGTGAGCTTTGTATCTTCCCTGTGATGAGATTTGAGCTAGACGAGCAGAGAGAGAGGGAGGCAGAGAGAGAGAGGGATGAAGAGAGAGGGGTGTTAAAAGAGGGCAGAGGGACAGGCAGAGGAAGACAGGAATGAGAGGAGAGGTAGCAGATGGGAAGAGAAGTGGAACTCCTGGGAGCGGCGAAACCACGGCAACTGTAACATGACCAATAATGTGTCTATGATGTGTTGATATGTGTTAATGGGGGAGCTACTGATTGGCTGAAAGAGAGGGGGAAATTTGTCCTGGATGAATCTTTAGGTCACAGGTCCAACAATGGTTGAGGGACAGGAAATTGTGTTTAAATAAAAACCCTTTTTTTTATGGTGGATAAAATGGGAACCGTAATGAGAAAACTTAGAACCCCTCAATCTAACCTCCCCCCGTCCGCCCGTCCACCCACCCAAACCAAAAAAAAATCCATTGTGTTTTTTATATTACGGTCGCAAATTGCGGACGTTAAAAGCATCCCCCGCGCTCGCCTCGCCTCGCCTCACACCAAGTCCTCCCGCCTCCTGTGCAAAGACAAATAAACCTGCGCAAAAAACCCGTGGATATTGAAAAAGAAACAAATGACCTTTTCTTACTTTTCATTTATTTTCTCCCCTCTCTCTGTCCCCCCGCTAATGGCTATTTGCCTTTGTGGAAAGGGCTTTGCTTTCTCACACGGGGGAAAGAGAGAGAGAGAGAAAGAGTGAGAGAGAGGGAGAGACGGGCAGAAGAATGTGTGCGGAGGGAAAAAGAAAGAAAATATTTCATTTAGTTCAATTTTCATTCCCTCGTGGCACAAATCTACACCCTCCACAATAATAAAAAGCAACAGACGGGTGGGAGAGATGGAAGGAGTGAAAGAGAGAATTAGATGTCAATATTTGCTCTCTTTGGCTCTGTGGATAGCAACAGACATATTACACATTGTCTCTCTCTGTAAGCCAATTCAATAATTCTGGGTTCAGTTTGAGATCATGTGGACTCACGGTCGCCTTGGAGGAAATCTTGAGAGATGGAGGAAGAAAGAAAAGGAGGAAGAGTCAGGGGGTGAGAAAGAGTTAGACATTTATTCACAAAGATGTCTCATGCCCTAAGATGCACCGTAGGAATTCGATCGGCAAAAAAAAAAGGGGGCGACTCAAACCAATACACCAATAGGAACGGAAGCAGAAAGTGGCCCCCAGTCCTTATCCTACTGCTGTTTTCCATTTCTGTGTACTTTTTACAATACTGAGGCAATGATGAAACTTTTGAATGGTTAGAATCGTTGGTTTGTTCTCAACAATATTCTGAAACACTGCACCGTTTGTGAGCTTGGCCCAGTGGGTCTACAGACGCACGGTACTGTATGGATATTGGCCTGTACTGGAGGGGGTGGGGGGGGGGGGGGGGGGGTGGGTGAGGGGGGCACGAGGAGTGGCGTCTGGAGGGCAGAGGTGACCGTACTGCCCCCATCTGGTTCAGCGGACGACATAGCAGGGGATTGATAGAGGTGAGAGTCCAGCCCACGCCCCCAGTCAGCCAACCTCCCAAGGGGTGATAGAAACCAAGAATGACCCATTGCGAACTACTCCCTGAGAGTGACAGATGGGGGGCACCCCATCCCCTCCATTTCCCCCTACAGTGGGCAAGGTCATGACCCTCCACCTAACTACCCCCGCCCCCCCCCACCCCCCCCCCCCCCCACCCCCACCCCAACCACCAAGGACCAGTGCAAACATATGGAGGCAGTGGGTATGCTCCTAGAAAAGATCTTCCTAAAGTACGGGCGCTTGTTACACACAGCCTCCATACAATCACCCACCTCCCCAGACAGGGTACACACACACACTGCCATGTCGGTACAATCACTTTGGCTTGCAGTGTACTATGATACCTCAAACGCCACCCATCCGTTAATTACATTCTCACTGATTCAGATAGAAACAATTTGTGTGTGTGTGTGTGTGTCTACATATACTGTATATATACATATATACACATATACACAGACATACTGTATATATCACATAGAGAAAAAACACCTCTAAATGGAAATACAATCATCAAAAAACATTAATTAAAAAAAATGCAAAAATTAAAAATTAATTATTGTACATCTGTCACTTCTCGGGGCTATAAAGGTGTAGCTATGGAAGTAATGACAGACATGTTGTTAATTAGTCCGCCGTAAACAATTAGCGCCAGGAATGTTTTGAATGCAAATTACAGACACACACACACACACACACACAAAAGCCCATAGATAACACGATGCAGTCAAACAACTTTTGCAATTATGTAAACCTTCCAGGTTATTGTCTGGGAAATAATAGTTGATTTATTTATTCATTGTTTTTGAGTGCCCTGTCCATTAACATATTTTCTATGCCGTGAAAAAAAAGGCAGGTATTGTGTGAGTGCAGACCTGAATTGAAAAAAGTTTCAAATGGGATTAAAAGGGGGACATTTAGCAAACCCAGGGGTTAGACCAGTACAGCAAACCCACGGGTTAGACCAGTACAGCAAACCCCAGGGTTAGACCAGTACAGCAAACCCAGGGTTAGACCAGTACAGCAAACCCAGGGCTAAACCAGTAGGTCACACTATTCGATGGGTGAAACATGCGTATTCTGCATCGCATCTAATGAATTTTCTGTCACTGACGGTCACAAAATGTTTTGGGCTCAGACTGGATTATGTAAAATTATTATATGGATTATGTTTATTACAAATATATATATTTCTAATTTGTCCCCTTTCTTTTGTGATTGCTGTAGCAGGCCTATTGAATATGTAGTTACATAGGCATTTATTTTATTTTATCATTGTCATTTTTTTGTTTAGTTTGCTGCGATGGATATCGTACCTGTTTTGTGCCAGCCATTTGATTTCAGTTTTGGGTAAATATATCTCGCCACTTTTTGCAGCTCGGAAATTAAGTTGAAATGCAATTTTTCTTTGCGCCATCATCACTGTTTACACTGTTATTATTTTTCTGTAATTTTCTTGTCTTCTTTGTTATTTCTGCCTTCACAATGTCCCATTTTGTCATTCTCACAATGTCCCATTTTGTCATTCTGGGTGTATCATGCATGTTTGAGCTGTCTTTCTAACCCTTGTTTCAAAACTTGTAATATTTCACTGTCTCATGTTTATTTTGACATTTATGGTAAAAATTTTGTAATCACTTTGTTGAGCACCCTCTGCAGTCTTACTCCGTTAACAGTCAGTTTCTCCCTCTCTTTCTTGCGCTCTTTGGGAGTAATTGCAGTTATCATCAATTAATTATGCAGCAGCTGAAAACTGAGGTGAGAAGGAGAGGGAGGGAAGGAGAGAGGGAGAAAGCAGGAGACAAGGTGAGACAGAGAGATAAAGAGAGAGAGAGAGAGAGAGAGTTACGGGACTGTGGGAAGATAGAGGGAATGTTGAGAGAAAGAATGAAATGGAGAACGAGAGAGGACTACCGTGGGGAGAGAGAGAGAGAGAAGAGGATGTTAGACTGCTAGACTGAGAGAAATATAGAGAGTGGGGCGGGGGGGTGACAGATAGTTAGTGAGCAGGTGATTGAAGCTCGATGCAGCATCATCAGAAGTTGCATTACGGCGTGTGAAAAAGAACACAGCACTGGGATCCTGGACCCCGTCCCCCCAATTTGAGATCATCTGCCGGAGGTCCCCTACTTGTCTTTGTCTCCCATCCCTCCGAAAGGCACGACTCAGTCGCTAATTACAACCCTCCATCAGACCCGTGATTAGCTTAATTAGAGTCATTTAAATAATTTCCCCCCTTTTTTCTTTCTCCCAAAGACCAAGATGCTTATGGAATAATCCGAGTAACTTGAGCAGTTCTACAAACCGTTTCCTTTTCAACAAACCGTTTCCTTTTCATCTCTAATGGCGGAAAAAAAAAAACGGTTGGTCGGGATTCTGGGAAGGTTTCGAGACGGCGGGAGCAGGAGGAAGAGTTTAGAGGAGGGCTTATTCTGTGGAGGAATAACCAAGAGAAAGAGGCGAGCAGGGGACACAAATCATCTTGCGGCTCTGCGGGGAGGGGGGCGGGGGTGGGTGTGCGCCGCAGGCTTTCAGACCGTTTCTGTGATTTTTGTTTAAAAAATGAGTTTTTATTTTTTCAGACACCACATTCGCAGGACATATTGGTGTGTCAGTTTCCCTTGTCTTTACTAACCCCCCCCCCCCCCCCCATTAAAAGCCTCAAAAATGGACTTGCGACCCCACATTTACAGTATTGAAGTCATTATTTGGATAAGTGACATCACCCGTCTTTTTCTTTCTTTCTCCACTCGCCTGTATCTCTGGCTCCGGGGGCCATCATGCCATCTTAATCCCTGGCTGATGAGTCAGTCACCAACCCTCAAGGTACTTGGAAACATAATGCGAGACTTTAAACCTTACCTGCTACAGGGAGGGGGGCTATTGGGGAAGTAGCACTTTGAGGGTTCAAGGGGGAGGTTGGTGTTGTGGTTATGGGTTCCCAGATCACCTTGAAGTAGATAGGTTCTTCTTGAGTAGGCCCGGACCTGGATTGGGTCCAACGCCGTAATGTGTTCTGGTGTCATTGAATTTCCCTACCCCCCCCCCCCCCATCCCTCCCTCCCTCCACTCCAAGACACATCTACGTCTCTGCTACACGTTATCAGTCATGACAATACCAGCTGGGCTGCTTGAAGGACGAAGAGGCAGAAAAAGACAGATTGTACACTGGAGCGTTTGTTTCACGGTAGTCTGAGTCACAGCATGTGATGCATATTTTCTCAGATCAACCCCACCCTTACCCACCCATCACCCCCCCCCCCCCCCTTTGGAAAATCTGTCCCGTGTTGCAGGAGAGGGAGGGTGTGATTTACGATTTATTTTTTTATAAAAACAGCTGTCAACATGTGCATTCGCAAAACCCTCGCACAACCGGCTCAATTAGTGCAATGAATCGCTTCCATTAACGCTGCTTGTACTTGGGGCGGTAGTTGGTAGAACGGTCCCTTTGTCGGTCTGGTGAGGAGACTCAAACAAACTCTCTCGTCTTGGAGCTCCAAGCCCCCCACCCTCACAAGCCCCCTCCCGATTGTAATTTTAACAGACCCGCAGGAAATATATAAAACTCTACTAGATATATTGAGAAGCTGAGCAGATGCTTTGGTGATATCCTAGTGTTTTAAAAGCCTGTGCGGACTGAAGTTAAGGCTGCCTTCTCTCGCTCCGACCCACGTTTCTCAGGGCATTAAACGGATGATTTAGGAGCTGCGCTGAGGCCCTCTGTGGACGGGACACCACTGGAGACACTGTCTCATGTAGCAAAGCAACTAACTAAACAGACAGGATCCTGGTTTGGGGAGGGATTCTCGAGTTCCCATGTGTCCCCCGTGGGACTCATTTAACTGGCACGCACACTGAGACACTGAATCACCTGTGTTCTAACGTATGTCGTATCCCATTAAAAGAGCCATTGATTCGGATCTGTCCTGAAAGGGTTTTGCTTTTCAGATCCCTGTGCAGCCATTATGCCTGCTCACACTCACCACCACCAACAGTGCTCTCTGATCTTCAACCTGAGAAGCTTGTCAGAATGTGTGTGTGTGTGTGTGTGTGCGTGCACACAGAGACTGTGTACGTGTGTGAAGAGGAGAGCCTGCATGTGTGAGGATTTGTTTAGGTGTTTGTATGTGAGTACCTGTGTGCATTGGTCTGTATGTGTATCTGTACGTAAAAAAAAAGCAAACTGTTACTCGTTGAAATATCACTGAGAAAAACGCTAGGCATTGTTTGTCTAGCCTATAATAGTCATATCTCTTTCTTTGTTCCGAAAAAAGTCAATGCGCGCATGTGTCTGTGACAGTGTGCATATCCACGTGCTGGTGGCCGTTTCTCACAGTGCGGTATTGATTACTGTGCAAGGCTAATAATTGGCCTGGTCTATGGGCTGTCATGTTCTGCCTGATTGTTTAGAATGATAGGCCATCACTATCTGCCACCATTTCTCTGTCCTCCTCATTCACTTCCTTTATCTCTGTCAGTATCTGTCTCTCCTTATCCTCCCGTTCTCTCTTATATCTCTCTGAAAATCCGTCTCCCTCTTTATCTCTAGATCGATCTGTCTGTCTTTGTACAGTAGCCTAGTCTAGTAACATATGCATCAGTTGTTCCAACAAGTTGCGTCTGCGAGTTGTTGTCAGTGTGTCTCCTGCAAAGACCAGTGTAAATATATAGCTTATACAATTGGACGAGATACAATAATAAAGGGACAAACGAAGACAAAGAGATACATACTGTAGTTAAAAGAAAAACAGAGACCAATGCCGTCCTTCTGAGCAACCACTCAATCGCAGAATCCGAGGCCGGTGCTCTACAGGCCGCTAGTGACCCCTACAGCCCGGCACGATAACTGCGCCATGTTTTCGGCAGATAAAACAAAAAGATAACTCCGTGTAATAGAACTTAAATAAAGTTTCCATTATATAAATGTAATGTTAAAATGTTACAGTTGGTTAATTAACCTATACTTTTATAGCCCACAACGATGTTGTAGTTTATCCACGTGTAATAGCCTATGGCTCAGATTTTGAACATTCAACAAGTTGAATTTTTTTTTAACAGTTGAACATTCTTTTATAGTGAAATGATTTTAGTTCGGCGAAGGGGATAAAAGATATTCGGGATACGCACAGACTAGCACTGAAGGAAACACACGGCTTCGGAAACAAAAAACAACACCTCGAGGCACTTCCTCTGCCACGTCTGAGCCAACTGGATCCTCACAGTTCAACCACGGAAACAGCAGGCAGAAGAAAGCGAGAAGGACGGAACTATTTAATAAATCGGTAAAAAAAAAAAATATATATATATATATATAATAATAAAACAAAGTAGTTTTCGCTTTACCGCTTTGCGTCACGAGGCAGCAAGTAGGCTACGACCTAGGCTACTTTAAGGCGGTGGGGCGTAGGCTATTGATTCACTGCCCCGCAAGGATGATGGTAAACATTTTTGTTAATGCTCAAATAGTCTAACTATTTATTTTTAAACGAATTGAGTTAATATGTATTGCTTTAATCTAAATACAGAAACTAAATGCTTGGATCATACTTGCAAAGTTTGCCATTTTCCCGAATTGAGGCTGTGCTTCGATTAGCTAAATCTCTGCGGGAGAAAATGTCGATTCAGTAAAATGAGATGATTTTGAATCTGCAATGATTGATGGCAGAAAATAACCTTGTCGTTGTCCACAGAATGTGTGTGCGCTTACCGAAATAAATATGTCAAAGACCGGTCATTTATAAACTACTAGCTAACATTTCTGAGGTGGTGTCTGTAGCCTATACTCTGTATTCGTTCTCCTTTTGCAGTGACGCAAAACATGTTCCACGCAATATAAGCTATGAGCATTTTGGTTTTGTTGATTATGCCTTTCTTTTTTTAATCAATAGGCCTATTGTTTAATATATTCTGACAGAATGCAACATAAATCGTCTGCATTCGCATAATCATTTCACTTTATCATTTCTCTCTTGTACTGTCACTAGGCAAAGCTGCCATGTTGTCCGGTAGGAGCTCCTCTCCCTGCGTCTGTGTGCTGGTGCTGGTGCTGCTTTCGTTGGTCATGGTCAGGCCAGTGTTCCCCCAGGGCCCTACAGCATCTAGCTTCCCCCAGCAGGGCCGTGACGAGGTGGGCGAGATTAGCTGGACCCTGGGACTGCGTCTCTATCGCGCCTTGCATGCAGACGGAGTCCAGAACCCGCTTTTCCCCCCTTTGTTGCTGGCTAGCTCGCTGGCCGCACTGGGCGGAAATGCAGGGGGCTCCACGGCACGGCAGCTCCAGGAGGCCCTTAACTCCACTGCGCTACCGCTGAGGGACCAGTGGGAGGCGCTCTCCGGGGCGCTGAAGTCCGCCCGTTGCGGCAAATGGAACTAGCTTCAACCTCCGCGGCTCCTCCGCGGTCTTCACAAAGCAGGTCCCCTCCCCAGATCCGGAGTTCCTGAAGGAGGTGCGAACTTGGTTCCTGTTGGAGCACGTGCCTTTGGGCCCCGGGGACAGCCGGGGCCGACCTGGACGCCCTCCTCACCTGGGCCAAGGGAGGCGTGGGCGGGGCCAAAGGGCCAGAGCTGCCTGGAGAAATCAAGGCCAAACCAGGAGCACTAATCCTGGCCCATGCCCTGCACTTCAGAGGTAAGTTTGCCAGAGTAAAGCTAGTGGCGCACTCAGCCAACTACTGGAATCTTGACAAACTGCTCTTGGGAATAACTATATACACATTGTCAGGACTGCATCTAGAGCTAAATAAACACTCCAAAAACAGAAGGAAAAAACAGGCTTAAGGCTGTCCTTGTTGTAATCGTCTGCTAATTGTTTCTAGTCAAGCAGTGAACTTTGTGATTTAACTTGAATAACATTTGTTTTGCATTACGCTACATAACACAGGGTGTTCCTCAGTCATGTTCCACACAATCGTCATAATAATAAGTATTATTATTATTAACCACTAAACAAATACAACTCAAACAAATTACTTGATGAAGTGGATACTTAAGTTATATTGTGTTCTGCTTCTGTATACTTACTGCCCACTGTATAGAATGCAGGAATGGTATCCAGGGAGTTTTTCTTTGCCACTGTTGCCTTTGGCTTGCTCTTGTGGGGGTTTAGGCCAGGGTTTTCTGTGAAGCGTATTGTGACAATTGGTTGTGAAATTACATTGATTTTATTTTATTTATCCCCCTGCCCAGTATACACATAATTGCTGCACCATTTTGTCTGAACACATCAGATTGAGTCAGGGATACCCAATCTTCAGTATTCTGAATTGGGAATGTTGGCAGATGAGTCCCATAAGCTGCCCTAAACTTCATAAATGTATCATATACGTTTACATTTATGCATTTTAGCAGAATCCAGAGGAACTTGGATTAGTGCATACATATAGTTTTAGGCAACAAACAGTGCTGATGCAAAGTCAAGTCCAGGTCTCTACGGGTTGCAGGGTCTGCTGGACTTCCTTGTAATTCAGCACTTAATTTATCAACTAAAGCAGTTTATTGCACCACTTACTCGCCTCACCTGGTTTCTTGGGTATGATTTTTGCTGATTTTTAAGTGGGCGGGAGGAAAAAAAAAAAGAGCAGACGCAGTGGTCCTCCAGGGTCAGGGTGGACGACCCCTGTGATGAGTCATCAGGATCTTAATCGATAGATAAGTAGGCGATACATAATCTTATAACATAGAGTCGCATGCTGTAGAACCCTAGTATTCAAATCACGGTCCTCAAGGTCCGAGAACTGCTGGTTTTCCACCCTCCCTTTACCTGGAAGTCGGGTGTGAAGACAGTCTGGCCAATCAGTAGCACTAATTGTTCAGTAAATTACCTGGGAGAAAGAAAACCAGGGCCGGATTTGGATTTGAATATCCATGCTGTAGAAGGTACTGTATATGAGGGACATAGAGAATGTAGTATTATTAGGAAGTAAATGGGTTGGGGGTTGTAGTTTTAGTTTAGCATAGCTAAGAAATGTTCTAGCAAAATGTTCAGAGTTAAAGGTGCAATTTAAGGTTCCGTTTTAGGGGGTGTAGACCAGTGACATACTGACAGATTGGCCACCATGATGGTAAAAGATCCAGAGAGCCTATAACACAGCAGCTATAGAACTGCTCATTGTACCCAATGCAGCAGTGTGCTACCATGCTACCACAGTGCTACTTCCCTGCCCGTGTCCTACTTCATCGTCAAGCAGTTCATTTACAGTTAAGGGCAATGTGCCGTTTAAATAATTGAGTAACGAGCGTCCACATCCTACTCTCCTGGTCGTGTCTAACATCTGTGCTGGGACCGTGCCCACCGCTGTAAAAAACGCAGTGTGGGTGTGTAGGCTGTGCGCAACGCTCCACTTTCGTGTCTGTTCTGACTAATGGACGTGCCCGGTCTCGGTGCTCAACCGAGGCAGGATATCAAAAAGCAGGAGCGAGTGTCATTTCGTAGAGGGTCTGCTCGAAAGCGTGCTCAGAAACGACGCATTCGCTTAATGCGACCAGAATTGTTTATTGTAAAAGCTGTAAATGTGAAGTTATAGTGGTCTGTAGCGATAATAAAAGTGACCTCGGTCGTGGCGGTGCAGGGGTTGAGGCCTTGGCATTTTAACGGAAAAGGTTGCGGGCTCTCTTCCCCTGGTGGAGACGGCGGCTACACTTGTGCCTCTCGCACTCTTTCCGCATCGCTTCCATAAATATTCAGCTGCATAAATATATAATACGCAGTATAAGCTATGTAAGTCTCCCTGGATAGCGCCGTCTGCTAAGCAAATAAATAAGAATGGTGCAAAATATGAAACTTTGCAAATCCCCGAATGCAATGAATTATGAATATATTTGCAAATTGATGTTGGGAAATTAAAAAATATATATTTATTGTAGTGCATGACTTTATAGCCCCTGTGACTAAAGCTAGTTAATCATTTTGAAGGCCAGGCTTACTATCCACAGAGCGAGGGTGCGTTTCAGCGGCGGAGACAATGGCCTCACAGCTGCTTTTTCTTCCATTATGTGGCCCTTGTCTCCTGTCGCCCCCAACCAGCCTCCATCCTTCCCCTTTTGTTTGTTTGTTTGCCATTAATTCCTTTTTAGTTAATTATTGAAAGCCGAATTAAAAGTGTTTCATTGTCTTTCTTTCGCTCTCTCAGTTCAGTCCGGGGGGAGGGGGGTAGAGAGAGAGAGAGAGAGTGTATAAGGGTATAATCACAAATGGGGGAGAGAGAGAGAGGAGAAGGTTTGTAGGGGGGGGGGGGGGGGGTGCATGACAGACGGTGTGAAGGGATCCAAGTCTCTGTCGAGGGACTTGCGTTTCACACTCGTTAATTAATTCAGCCTCTCTTCCAGTGCTAGGCTGACAGAGGAATCTCAGGCTCACAAAACTGTGCCCAACAAACAAAGCCAAGGGTAAGGCACCAAACGGAAAGCACGAGGAGCGATCGCGAAAACAGCGTTTTAGCCAATAGCGGCCCCTTCGAAAATGAGCCAAAAAGCCGCATAGCCGATGTTATGAATTAGCGGTGGGGGTTTTTTTTTCCGCCTGGCTGTGTTTCAGGTACGCCGTGGCTGGGGCTCTAGTTGTTATCAGTGTCCAATGCCACGCTGCTTCAATGCATTTTAATTAATCGCTGCGCTATTAGCGATAACCACTCCACCCGTAGGGCTGTTTAATTTCAGCTCAGAAGGGGCTCGATTGTCTCAAAGCGAGATACAAGCAGCACGTAGGCGTTGATAGACTGCCAGATTTGTAGCTACATCCAAACACACTGCAACACGATGCTTTAAAGCTAGCCGAGGGAACGGCCAGAGCTGCCATGTGCAGTTAAGCACGCAAGAACCAATCAGGAGAAACACGGAGAGCCACATTTTCCCGTCACCACGAGGAAACTTTACCCTATTTAATTGTCAACCCGATACAGCCGTACACTTTGCCCAAACGACGCGGGAGAATTTTTCTTAATGATTTTCAGCGACATTGTGTTTACGGGGCATTGAGGGGCTTATTGATGGTGTTCAGTAGTTTTCCGTAGTTTCTCTTTTCCTGATGCACTGCTCGGAGCATGTCCGTGCAGCTCTGTTCTCGATGACACCGGGGCTATTAAAATGGGAGTTAAGCCAGACTGGAATGCGTTTGCTTATAGGTTCCAGACAGGTACTAACGTTCCATTTACTTATATGGAGCTGCTTTTGCTTCTGGGTTTGGCATCAGTAAATTCACATTTCACAGTTTGGCTCAAACCTATTTCAATAACCCTGAGTAAAGTCCGTCCTGTCCTCGCCCGACTCTGCGGACCCGACTTGGTCACCGCGTGACTGGCGTGTCCCTTGGAACGAAACCTCGCTTGGATGACGGGCTACAGCCGCTCGTTATTTACGTGTTGATGGGATTTAGAAAAATCCAAATGGCTCGGATTGAAAGCAGGCAGGTCACAGTATTTAAAGAGCGGGTCCCTGTTATTGCCTCGCACGTCAGGCAGCAAGGTCTTTTTTTTCTTCTTTTTTTCTTCCCCCACCAGGCAAGACATTGCTCACAGATTTTTGTGCCTGGTAGTACATTTCAAAAGGAGCATTCTGTAAAGCAAGGCATTCATCATTAATTTTAAGCTTCCTTTTATGTTATCCCCCAGCCAAACATTTGTTGCCTCAAAGGTAGTTTAGGGGATTTAGAAAAATTAACTCATCAATAAAAAATAAAAAACACCCGGTTCATTTCAAAAAGCATATTTCTCTGGAGCAATCGCTCTTACGAATAGGAATGGTTCCATTTGTACGTTAATTGACCTGAAGATTGAATGATAGCTCAAGAGAATAAAAGAAAGTGATTAGCTAACGGAAGAGTTTATTATTTTCTGAAAGTCCTTGCAGGACTAAGCCATCGCTTTTCATGGTCTGGCAAACTCGGTAAAGAACACAATTAATATTATCCAATCTGAGCCGGAGTCAAGTGACACAAAGGCCGTGACCGAATACGACCCCTGTTCCCTGTCCTCTGTTCCCTGTCCACTCAGACCTGTTTACTGTGCCCTGTCTCCTCACTTTACAGTGTGCGAACAAAATCCTGCAAAACTCTTTCCAAACTAGTGAGGAAGTAGTTTGTAATATTCTTTAAATTTCTATTGAGAATATCAATCAGTTTACATATGACGATGGTTACAAAGTGTAGATTATGAATGAAGATGGAATTAACAAAAATAAAAAGAGTAGTTCGTAATATGACCCGCTCTTGTACCATAGATATGCATATACGCGCTATATCTTGTACGTTTTTACTTCCGGGTTACTTACTGAAATTGTCGGATGAGTGCACAGTTCTGCAGATGAGTGTGCTCCTGAATTCCCTCAACAAAACCCTGGAAATAAGGGTTTCATCCTGGTATTTTAAGTGCCCCCATTTGTGAGAAAAAGTCGCCCACTCAAAAGCTTTTTGACGAAGCAGACTCATATGCACCCTCAAAGGGGTTAAGAGGTCATATTCGGACACAGCCAAACTCTTAAAGCACACTTCTTTTTGCACCTGCATTTATAACAGGTAATGGGAGAGTGAAGCTCGCCGCCTTGTGCTTTCACCAATCTCCTAATTCTAACCAATCAGAGTACTTGGCTGCAGAGAGCAGACCTCGCTCTGACTGAAAATTCTCAGCGAACAATAGAGAAGGTGTAGCAGCTCCACCAATTACGAGATCGAAGAACCCACGCTCGCCCCATCGCCGGTGAATCTGATGAAAGGCAAACGGATTACTGTCTCACGCGCGTGCTGCCAATAGCCTACGCAGTGTGAACGAAAATGCTGACGCGCGTACCCCGTTATCTTTGGGAATTGGTTGCTGGTCGCTTTCAAAGTTTGAGAAGTTTGTTTGGTGAGATTGACAAAGCTGAATTAATTGCGGCAGGTAGAAAAAGATTTTACCTATATTGCGGGGGGGTTGCACTCGTGACCTGTGCATATTTCATATAAATTATTGAAAATCTTGTCTGAATAGCTTTTAAACGGGTCTAATCCTATGTCTGATTTCTGCATTGAAGCTGTAATTCCCTGACCAGGAAAGCCCTAGTACAAAGACAAGGCATCGCTTGCAGATACACAAGTGTGCAGTTGTTAAAGGTTAAATGTTATTCTGGAATAATTTGATGTATTTCTTCAGTGGAGTGTCATCTTATCTCCCCTGGCTGGGTCAATGATTCATGGACTCAGTGGTACACTGAGGTGAGGAAGAGAATGCACCATTCTTATTTCCTTTCATAACAATATAATTGGATTTAATTGGCTTATTAGCACTACCTCTCAACTTTCTCCTCCCCTTTCAGTCTTTTCTGATAATTTCTTTCTCAATCTTTTCTCTCTGTAGTCGTGGCGATAGTCTGTGGTGTGCTGGGGTACCGAAATCTGGCCCCTGGAGGCCAGCAGTATTGCCGGTTTTCTTTTGTACCCGATAGTTAATTGTCCGATTAATGCCACTGATTGGAGAGAGATTTAACTCCGCAGGTTTAAATCAGTCCTGATTAGAGGGGAAGAATGGGAACCAGCAGCACCGCTGGCCCCGAGGCCCGGATTTCATCCCTGATATTTCTCTGGTGTGGCGTCCATTTGTTTCTCTGTTGGAAAACGGGGGCAAGCGTAGCGTCTGTCTGCCCATGGGACAAGGGAGTGGTTTGTGTGTGTGTGTGTGTGTGTGTGTGTGTGTGTGTGTGTGTGTGTGTGTGTGTGTGTGTGTGTACGGACAGAGGGAGAGTGGACAGAGAAAGTGAGAGTGAGAGAGATGGGGATTATGGAGAGTGTGTGAACTCAGCGGTCTGTCTACCCATTTGTCTGTGGACAGGCCTGTGGGACCGAGGGTTCGAGGAGGATAACCAGGACCTGCGCCGTTTCCTGGGGACCAGGTACACCAAGGTGTCCATGATACACAGAACAGGTAGGCCTTGTTACACTCGCAGGTGCTGTGGTCTCCTGTGGTCTCACCACTTGCTCCAGTGTGTAAATGCATTTATCAACACCAGGGCTGCCCAACCCTGCTCCTGGAGATCTAGGTTTTCATTTCAACCCTGATTTGGCACACCTGATTCCACTAATTAGCAGCTCAACGAGATCTCTAGCTGTTGAATGAGGTGTGCTTCGTTAGGGTTGGGAGTGAAAACCTACAGGACGGTAGATCTCTAGCTGTTGAATGAGGTGTGCTTCGTTAGGGTTGGGAGTGAAAACCTACAGGACGGTAGATCTCTAGCTGTTGAATGAGGTGTGCTTCGTTAGGGTTGAGAGTGAAAACCTACAGGACGGTAGATCTCCAGGAGCAGGGTTGGGGACCACTGCTGTACACATTTAACAAAAAACGATGCATATTGTGAAAGTGATACACTTCTCTGTCTATCACACCTGTGCGCGATCCTGTGCTGATAGTCACAGTCCCTGCCATTCCCCCAGGTGTGTACCGTCACTATGAGGACATGGTGAACATGGTCCAGGTTGTGGAGCTGGGGTTGTGGGGTGGCAAGGCCAGCCTGGTGCTGCTGCTACCCTTCCACGTGGAGCCCCTGACCAGGCTGGACCGACTGCTGACCCCAGAGCTGCTGGGAGCGTGGCTCAAACAGCTGGCTAACATGAGCATGGCTATCTCCTTACCCAAAACCATGCTGAGCAGTGCACTCAACCTGCAGGTACGCACAGCGCACACACTGCCCAACGCACTCAACCTGCAGGAACACACACTGCCCAACGCACTCAACCTGCAGGAACACACACTGCCCAACACACTCAACCTAGTATTGAGAGTATTGTTGCTATGGAGACCAGGTGTGCGTCTGTGACATCCAGAGGTCATGGTGAACACGCAGAGCAGGACGATTGGACAGTGCCAGCGCTGCATTGCACTACTGTGGATCTGCCACGCATTAATTTACGGCAGTGTCTGGGGCGGGGTCAAGCAGCGGTGGGGCGAGGGCATGCTGGTCCAGCCCGGGCAGGCAGAGGCCCAGTCGGGTCAGATCCAGGGACAGGCCTGACTCGGTGTCCACGGCGATGGGGCAGAAGAGGGTGATAAACTCACTGCCATACTGCCCAGAGGGGGTGTGGTCACAGGGTAACCAGGCTAAGGTCTGGGGGTGGGGCCATTTACTTGAGTAAACGAGTACTCACCAGCAGATTCTTACACATTTAGAAAAAGATGTAATCGGAAATCTTTTTCTTTTTTTTTTTTTTTCTTTCTTTCTTGCAACTTTCAAAAATAATTGCCATAGTAACGACCTGTGGCCCCGCTTAAGGAATGCTCCTGCAGTAGAAGACTCCCTTCATCTGTGATGCTTTGCTGTGATTAGACGTCAGGGGAAGGCCACGCCTCTTTATCGCAGGCCCCAGGCAGGGCGCCTACCCCTCCTGGAAACCGTCCTGCACCCGAGACTGCTCTCCTTCCTCCGTCTCCTCCGTCTCCTTCCTACGTCTCCTTCCTACGTCTCCCTGTTTCCTGTCCTCACCTCCTCCGATTCCTCCTCTCTCAGCTTCCTCTCAGCCTGCCTCTGCTGATGGCCCTAGCATCACGGCAATGGCAGGAAGAGGGGAGAGAAAAGGAGAAAAGACTATTTTAAGGTGTGGAGGAGGTGCAGATAGGAAGATGGATGGTAGCGATGGAGGGGGGAACGGGGAGAGAGAGAGAGAGAGAGAGAGAGAGAGAGAGAGAGAGAGAGAGAGAGATGGCGATGGCTAGAGATGTCTGGTCCAGGGAGAGCCAGTGAAAGGGTTTCTAAATAGCGGTGACTCACAGCCACACACAGGTTGGGTCAGAGCAATGTGACTCTGAGTGGTGTCTCCTCCCTACGGATACAGTGCCTGCCTCTCTCTCTCTCTCCCTCTCTCCCTCTCTCCCTCTCTCAATTCAATGCAAATGTGCTTTATTTGCATGACAAGTACACTTGTGTTTCACAAGCATTGATACACAAATGACAGACAATAAACACCCGCATATCCAAGAAGGATGACAGAAAAAACCAAAACCAAACATGAACAACAACCCCCCCCAATACACATAATCACATGTCAAAAGACATTTGGTCTATAATGCAAAACATATGAACCCTGGCAGTATTAAAAAGAACACAGACGACTATTTACTATTTAAATTAGTCCACACCCTCTCTTAAATGATGGCAGGCAGAGACGTAAATCACTCTCTCTCTCTGTCTCTCTCTCTCACCCACGTCACCACAGCTCGGTTCTATCCTCAGAAACGGGGATTTGACGTTAACGCAGCCGAGGCAGTGGCGGGACACAGATACACGACTCAAGCAGTGGCAGAGCACTGAGAGGCCAGCCAGACTGCCGGTCAGCTGCTCCACTACAGCACATGTAGAGCTCTGCTGTCTCTGGGCACGCGCCCGGCCAGATCTTATTTGGCTCCCCTCACTCTCCCCTTCTCTGTCCTTCTCGCTCTCTCTCTCTCTTTCTCCCTCATTCTCTCACGCTCACATTCGCTCTCTCTCATTGTCTGTCTCTCCCTCTCTCTGGAGACGGACGGTTTTAGGGTGTGAGGAGACGTCAGTGGAGGCGTGCAGCTCTCTAATGCTCTGCACTGTCGGAGACTCGCAGTGGGAACATTTGTGCTCCTCGGTGATTCTAGATCTCCCTCCTCCCTCCTCTCTCTCCCGCTCTCCTCCCACACGATTGTGCTGCGTGTGCCGGCCCGGCCACGGCCCCCCCCCCCCCTCGCGCTGCGTCCCGGACTCGATTACACCCCCCCCCCCCCCCCCGATCAGGCGCAGCGCCGTAAACATCGTTCATCGCACTGTGTTAATGTGTGTAACGATGCCCGCCAGCGCGGCGCCCGGCGCCCGGCCGCCAGATCGGCCCGGCGAAGGCCGATGCACGCAGATGGCGGTTGATCTGCGCTCCGAGGGACGTGGACGCCGTTCAGAGAGACTCTCCTCTTGTTTGGCTCTTAGTCTCGTAGTCTTCTCTAGCAGGCCCAGGGTGCCCATTACCGCCATCCATCTGGCGCCGTGATTTCCCCCTAGCCTGCGCTCGCCCGGGCCTTTTCCGCCGAGTCTTTTGTAGTGGAGCTCTCGGCCTGCAGACCCAAATAAGAATGACATTCAGCGGGAGATCGGTGTGCGGGGTGGGGGGGGGGGGGCGCGAGGTGGAAACAGAAGGGGCTAAAAATAACCCGCCGCGTTTCTGCAAAAGGACACGGCACGGCGGCGGAGGGCAGCGCGGCCCCCGGTGCTCCCGCTTCTTTAACGAGCCCCGGCCGAGGGGGGCGGCCCGCGGACGCTCCGCCTGCCCCGGCCCGATGCCGGGCTCACTGCCAGCGACACTGAGACACTGACCCTGACAGTAATTGGCGGCTCGCGGCGCTAGGTGCTGAATCCCAAAGACTCTGCCACGCGGGGTCCGCAGCAAAGCAATCTCCCAGGTAGCCCTGCATGCCAGGCTTAATATCCCCACCGGAGACCTGCTAACAGCAGTGCAGGTCGGGTAGATAAACTGTAGACCTACTAACAGCAGTGCAGATCGGGTATATAAACTGTAGACCTCCTAACAGCAGTGCAGGTCGGGTAGATAAACTGTAGACCTACTAACAGCAGTGCAGGCCGGGTAGATAAACTGTAGACCTAACAGCAGTGCAGGCCGGGTAGATAAACTGTAGACCTGCTAACAGCAGTGCAGGTCGGGTAGATAAACTGTAGACCTACTAACAGCAGTGCAGGCCGGGTAGATAAACTGTAGACCTACTAACAGCAGTGCAGGTCGGGTAGATAAACTGTAGACCTGCTAACAGCAGTGCAGGCCGGGTAGATAAACTGTAGACCTACTAACAGCAGTGCAGATCGGGTATATAAACTGTAGACCTCCTAACAGCAGTGCAGGCCGGGTAGATAAACTGTAGACCTCCTAACAGCAGTGCAGGTCGGGTATATAAACTGTAGACCTGCTAACAGCAGTGCAGGCCGGGTAGATAAACTGTAGACCTACTAACAGCAGTGCAGGTCGGGTAGATAAACTGTAGACCTGCAAACAGCAGTGCAGGCCGGGTAGATAAACTGTAGACCTACTAACAGCAGTGCAGGGTCGGGTAGATAAACTGTAGACCTGCAAACAGCAGTGCAGGCCGGGTAGATAAACGGTCCTTCTTTTTTGCCCTCTAGGCCAATATTTTATAACCAATCGCATCAACTCGATGACGGCAGCTCGATAAGGTGAAAGCAGTGTTTCAAAGGGACAATCCGGGAATTAACTGTGTCACACTTTTATATTACATTACATTATGGACCATTGCATTTAGCAGACGCTCTTATCCAGAGCGACTTACACAACTTTAATTTATACAGCTGGATATATGCTGTAGCAATTTTAGGTTAAGCACCTTGCTCAAGAGTACAACGCCAGTGTGCAACAGGAATCAAACCTGCAAACCTTTGGGTTACAAGCCCAGTTCCTATATCATTATACTACACTGCCGCCTACCCACACACTTCCACAAATTGCCCTCTGAGAATCTGACCAGTGTCTAAGGTGCCACATCTCTGGTGCGGCCGTTGCGGAGACGGGAAGTGCTGTCCCAAGATGATAAGGTGAGAGGGTCTTGAGATCCGACCGTCTGGAAACCGAAACTATCTCCAAGGTGACCATTTCCGTGCGCGAAGCCGCACGTTGAACCACGTCGTCCACGGTCCGGGCACTGTGGAAAAGGAACCATCGCTGGTGATGTCTTGGTGAAGTGGTCTGGTTTGGACACAAGACATCCGTGGAAAAAGGTGTTTAGTGGAGGAGTTTGGAGGGTTTGGAAACTGCTCTCCCGTCTAAAAATACAGCTGAATAAAACATAGGAGGATGCTCCTCTGTTCCTCCTGTTCACACACCTCCATATTTCCACATTTCTGCCATCTCACATATGTGGAAAAGATAAGTGAAATTCTTTTTGTGTACTGCTGTTCTCTTATATATTATTCAAGAATATTTTTTTTGTTGATGCTGTTAGTGTGGTAATGCATATTTAAGCTAGACGGACGACTATGGATGAATTCTAAAGAGAGAGAGATGGAGAAACGGAGAGAGAGATGTATGGAGAAACGGAGGGGGAGAAAGTAAGTACTAGACTTAGGTTGATAGAACTGGATGAGCAGTGAGAACAGGGGATTGAAATCCAGAAAAGTGGGAAATAGTTTCAGTTCAGCTGAGATGCATTTGTTTTCTTAACAGATGTCCTCATTTAGTAAAAGTTTCATAACTTCTGTTTTAAACATTTGTTTAGAGGCAGGTTTTAACACGGAAGGAGTTAGGAAGGTTAGGCTCATGAATATGTTAAATGCAGCTGTGAATTTGAGCTGCTGTCCCCTATACTTTGTTTTCAACCAGACTATCATACTGTACCGTACCGTATTGTAACTCGGCTCCAAGATCCCAGGAGAACTGCACTTGTTTTCTTTTTTTAAATAAAAATTTGCTGCCAAACCCGGCGCTGTATATATCCAATTCCCTCCGCAATCTGGAATGTCCAACTGTCTGCAACCGCAGCCGCGTTTGGGAGAGCTGGGACACCCGCGGTTCTCCAAAGAAACGCGCGCAGTCCTACAGCTGCTTCTTTTCACGTCGCAGACCGCAGCTAAGCTCTCGCAGAGCGGTGTCGGAGGAGGGACCTTTCGTATGTGTCTTTGACATGCAATCTTACGAGCGCCCTTATCGACCAGCGGGGGGTTGCCCAAGAGCGATGAAATGCGGACCCATCTGACTGAACTATCCCATACCTTTGGCGACGCGGGCGCCAATTATGCGTTGGCCTGTGGAGCTACCGGCCAGTCTGCGCTGGCAAGGTTCGAATTTGATCCAAGGCCGTGAGGCTCATCCATGCACCTCAGCATGGTTGCTGGACCGTATGAGCCATCCAGCAACTGCAGGAGAACTGCACTGTGCTTAGACTAAAGTGTCTTTGCTCTTGGTTACCTAGCTGGAATGAACTCGGGGAGCGCGAGATTCTACACTATCGATCGGTCGAGCGCAATTGTGTCAGATCACTTTAATGGTCACTTTCTTCTGTCACCAGATAGTACCTCCTACTGAATTATAGGAGGGAACTCCTACAGAAAACCACCCTCCCATCTTCACACTCCTGGAAGTTCAGTGGAATATAAATCGGGGAATTGTTTGGGGAATGACCGCCGTTCCTGATGGTTCCTGAACCGGTCCTCACTCCTCCCTGTCTCCGCTTCCCTCTCTTCCGCCTGGTCACTGCGATTCTGTGACTGTGATTCTATTTCTTTTGAGCAGAGTATATAAGAGGTGGGGATTTGTGAGCTATCGCCGTCCCCAAGCACGGACTGATCAAGTGAAAGCTCCGCATTCCTGCCAGCCGGATTTACCCAGATTCCGAGGAAATTGAAAAGCTGAACAACAACTGATCTGAACAAATTGCTGTGTGACGTTGCCCGGAATAGAGGACTTGACGTGACCGCTGTGAAGCTAAACGTGCTTGCTGTTGTAAAGAGAAAATGGCGGTCCACACGCCGGCTTCACGGGCAGCTCTCATGCTTTACGGTCACCTGGGTCCCTCGAACCCGCAGTGTGACAGATCTATTTAATTTTTAAAAAACCGTTTGTTTTAAAAATTCAAAAGCCTGAGCCACCCCCCCCCCCCCTCCCGTCGTCCCACCAGAACGTGCTGTCGTTACATTACATGGAGACACAATGGGACAAGAGGCTCTATTTATATCTGGAACAATCAAGGTTGAGTTGTGGATGCATGTAATTACTGGTGACGGTACTGGCACTGTAAGACACTGTGTAATGTCCTGCGTTTGGCAACATGCGGCTTTCTGGTCATTGCAGCCTTGTGATGTGATGGAGTGTGGAATAGGAAAAACTCTTAATGGAAAATGATATTTTTCCTCTCTCTGAAATGACCCCCCCCCCTTTTTTTTCCCCCTAATTTTGAATTCCCAATCATGCTTACAACACTCATTGCAACCTCCATTGGCGATTTGGAAGAGCTCAGACGAGCATGTGCTCTCCTCCTAAACGGGTGATGTCACCGCAGCTTGTTTGCATGCTGCGGCCGTTAGCACGTTTAGCTTCAGAACCGTCACGTCGCCACAAAGCAATTTGTTCAGGCAAGTCGGGCTCGCGCAGAAATGGAATCGGAAGAAGACGCTTCACGTGCGGCTGAGCAGGCGAACCGCGAGTGTCCGCCTGACCAGTAGGGGGCCGCTGGTGCGCAATAAGACACGGCCACACTGGCCAGCTGCTGAAACCCCACCTGTCTGGGCAATGCTAGCGCCCGGCCCAGCTGCCATCCACAATTAGTGCCGGCACGGTCTGGATTCCACACAAGATACCACAGTGGGGGGCAGATTAAAAATATTTCAGGAAAACTGTTTGTAAAGATTCCAGATTGAAAAAAGAAAAGAAAACAAGAGGGGTCAGGAGAGAAGGTGCTCGCTTAATGACTCGTAACACAAGGCAGGTGGATAAAGCATCGTGCAGTTAGAAAGACAAGATGGAGGCAGATGGAGGGGCAGGTGGGGAAAGAGGTGAGGGGGGGGGGGGGGGAGTGCCAGTGTACTGACAAGGAAAAAGGGGTGAGAGGTGGCTGAACAGAATGGGTAGGAGAGAGCGGTAAAGAAATTAGCGGTTTGGAAAGAGAGGGATTGAGATGGGAGGCCACGGAGAAAGAAAGATATAAAAAGACGTGTGAGAGATGAGGGGGTTGCTGTGGAAGGGGGGCAGAGGATGAACGTGATGAAGTGGGGGGGGAGTAGGGAGGGAGAGCGGAAGAATAATGAATGAGGACAGCGTAAGTGCATTAGGAGATGGAGGTGTCACGCAGACGGAGCGTCGAGGACCAGGGGACCGGAGGAGAGCGTCGGAGTGGCGGGTCGCACTCTCTCTGGGGCGGGTGCTGCCGTGGCTCCCTCCCCCCGCTCTCCCTTTCTCCCTCTCTCCCTGTCCCAGTTTCACGTGTCGAATGCATCCCTTGCTTCCCCTATCTGCCCCCCCCCCCCCCCCCCCCCCATATCCCCATTTAAGTCACATTGATTTGAAGTTCCTCCGCTGTTGTGACTGGAGAATCACCAGAATAACGTGTCGGTTGACAGTTTGGGGCGTGCGAGCCTTATTTTCATGTGCCTTTGTGTCCCTCTCTTGACAGTTATATTCAGAACGGGTGGTTCTGATTAGAGGCAGGCAACATTGCCAGTGAGGCTTTGGCTTAACCCCTTCTCTAGCACCATCTTTTTGTGGTCGGCTGCTGTTCTTGAACCCCTTCGACTACAGGCGTAATAACAGGGCTCTTGTGGGCTCTAACTTTACCGTTATTCGTGTCGTCTGTGGATTTCCATGGAACACATAGAATGTATGGGGTCATCGTTTTGTTTGAGCCTGTTTTGTGTCGTGTTATAAAATAAGGAACTGTTGTCGCTATAACATTGGGATTGTAAAATTTGTTTCTAGGGATAAAATTGAGATTTAACACTTCCAAAATGGTATATTGTGTGACCAGATTATTTGAAAATTTCACCGTGAAAACTGCTATGAATGCAAATAAATGAAAACAATTCCTGCCCAGTGCTAGTTAAGGGGTTAACCAGTTCCTGCCCAGTGCTAGTTAAGGGGTTAACCGGAGGGAAGCCCAAGTTCTAACTCACTGGTTAACCCCTTAACTTGTACTGGGCAGGAACTGGTTAACCCCTTAACTAGCACTGGGCAAAAACTGGTTAACCCCTTAACTAGCACTGGGCCGGAACTGGTTAACCCCTTAACTAGCACCGGGCCGGAGTTGACCAGTTCCGGCCCAGTGCTAGTTAAGGGGTTAACCAGTTTTTGCCCAGTGCTAGTTAAGGGGTTAACCAGTTCCTGCCCAGTGCAAGTTAAGGGGTTAACCAGTGAGTTAGAACTCGGGCTTCCCTCCGTTTCATCATGGCACTCAGTACCCCCTCAGTCACTTTCCTGGCTCCCCGCCTTGCCAAAAAAAAGCCTCTTTAAAATCTACCTGTTCGTTCACCTGCGTGAATATAAAATACCTGTCAAGGAAAGCATCTTTCCTTGGAATTCATATCACAAGAAAAGCAAAGACGGCCAGGGTCACAACAAATATTTTTTTAAAATTATTAATGGATGACTTTTGCGTCCACAGTTAAGCTCTTGTCGCCCAGTTATCTCTCTGTATTATCTGTGGTACGGTCAAACCAGGACAGCTGTCACCGTTTATGAGTTCTCAACACAAAACAAAATGCACACTTGAAAGGTTATTGATATTGTCTTTTTTTTTTTTTTTTTTTGCAGTCCTCATTTTTAAACATCCATCTTTTTGATTTCATTATCACCAACTGTCACCTATTAACTACACGAGCAAGAGATCCTTCTATCGGTAATCATTAAATCCTGCGTTTTAAAAACATATTATCTCACTCAGTTTGTAATAAGTTTACATAATTGATCAATAACTTCCTCCAGTGTCTGGGTTTAGGAACGGATGAATGAGGCAGGAATGTGAAGTGGATTTGAATTGGTGTGGCCAGGGCCTGGCTTTGTGTCTATGGCGCTAACAGTCGCTCCCCGGCTCTTCCAGAAACATCTATCTGCTCTGGGACTGACCGACGCCTGGGACGAGGAGAAGGCGGATTTCTCGGGAGGGAGGGGCCAGCCTGCCGGGAATGGGAATCTCCACCTGGGAGGGGTCCTGCACTGGGCCTCCCTGGAGCTGAGCCCGGAGGGAGGCGGGGGGGGAGGAGGAGGAGGAGGCTGAGGATGAGCCGGTGGGGAGGCCGAAGCTGTTCTACGCCGACCACTCCTTCATCGTCCTGGTGAAGGACAATGCTACTGGAGCTCTGCTGCTGATAGGGGCTCTGGATCAAGCAGAGGGGCCTTCACTGCACGACGAGCTGTAGATGTTCTCTCACCCTCAAGCAGAAACCAATGACAACTCACATCTCCTGTTGGTTTAGTATCTCTTGCTCATGATACAGTCCGCCTTTTTGTAACGTATTCGTTTTCATATAGCCAGTGCTATTCTTCAAGAGTAACCCACCACTGACATGGACATTTGGGAATACAAACATCTAAGGAGTTTGAAGCAAGAGAGCTGTCTCTCCAGACACAGGCATATACATATACAGACGGACTGTCCCAGAGGGACCAGAGCAGACTCGCATGGATGTCCAGTACTACTTCTCACTCTGCAGTCCATCTGCTGAGCTGCGCCGTCGTCGCGCCAGAGAACTCACCTGCAGCTTGCCTGCGGCAGCTGTTTAAGCAGTAATCTGATCAACCAAAGGACTACTGTAGTGCATTGAGGCTGGGAGTACCCTACTGACTGGAACCCTCCTTTACTACGACCACTTGTGTGCCACCCAGCCAACCGGATAGCCACAGTCAACACTAGCACGGCCAAGACTTGACTACATGACTGTGGGGCCACTGCATTAGCATAACGTTTTAAATTTTCCCTTTATGTCACATCACATTTACCAAACCATTAAGCACATTTTAATTTTGTGGATGTCTTCGGTTTGAAGCTAACACAGTGATGTGTATGCATATATTCTTAATGTATAATGTCCATTTCAACCACGAGGTGCAAATTGCAGCAGCGCCCGTATTTAAATAAATGCCGTGCAAGGCTACAGTGTTTTGAAGAGATTTCTGTTGTTTATTGTTTACAGGTGAATAGTTTTCAAGGGCAACAGGGGTTTCTACCTTTTATTCCACCTCAGGATTTAATTACTTGATTTGAATCAAAAAACCAAGTAAGTTCTCTTGACAAATTGCATACTTAAAGACTCCCCTAGAAATTGCACTGGACCCTTCTGGCCCTTCAAAGACTGTGTCCTTGTGCTAACTTTCCCAACAAATTTACTGCTGGCTGGAGGGAAGTGCGGAGCAAGTAGATGGGAATCGTTCTTTTTCTCCACTACAAATGAATTATTGAGAAATAAAACGTACAAGTGGGGGGAAAAAAAGAATCGCTCTGTGCCATTAATCTTAAAAAAGAATGTGTCCCTGCGTAGGCATGTTTTATTAAAAGGTTTTAGAGATTTTTCTGTTTCTAATGATGCTCTGGTGCTTTGCAACACACACACTTTCACATGACATTATTCCTGGAGGCTGGGAATGTTGGTCACTCACTGAAATGACAGAAACTATGGATGGGGGGGGGGGGGTTGCGGCATGTAATCGTGCTGCCGTGAATATTCGTCTAATGGTATTGGTATGGAATGCACAGCTTGGAAATTAACACACGTCCAGATATGGAACCTTATCATTTCTGTAACAATGCTGAAAAATATATGCATATACTGAAAAATGTATGCATTCATCTACTGTATGTCCCTTTGGATAAGATCGTCTGCTAAAAAGCATGTATTCTGCAAAAAAAAAAAAAAACTAAACATGTATTTAATGCAGCAATGTTCAAATTGTGCTATGGGGCCTCACTGTAGTGCTGAGGAAGCACCGTGGTGTTGTGGCCTCTGGATTGAGACAGTGGCAGGATAATCCTAGAAAGATGCATTGTCGCATGTGCGGCGCAGTATTGATTTTATGAGCAAAGATCTACTTTGTCCATTAAAATGAGACCTCTGGCACTGAATGGTTGTCACGGTCCCCACATCTTTGGCACACAAGACAGCTGTAGTTACACCACTATATGGTTAATCTAGTGAGGGGTTGGCCTGCCCCCCTCACTTGGAAGAGGGTTAAGGCAACAATGGAGTATCCGAAAGTCAAGGTACACAGTACAAGTACACAGTTTGAAGCATTAAGTGTAACAGCGGTCTTTTCTCCCGTACTTTGAAAGCCTCTCTCTCTGTCTTGCTGTGCTCTCTTATGCTCTTTCACTTTGTCCTCCGTGTTCTGTCAATCAATCAATACAATTTATTTTTGCAGTCTCTGGCACCCTGGGCAGTCAGAAAGCTTGCAAAATGTAACGGAAATATAATTTTCAGAAATTATGTATCCATGCTCGTGCATAAAAGCATGGCCCTATTACACAGTCTTATTTATTTGATGTTCCTCTCCTCTTGTGTAAAATGAAAAGCACAATAAAGGAAATATTTTGTTTAAATTGGAGCCCCTGTCTGCACAAACTGTTTGGAGGTTTTCTTTAAGCTGAATGTTCCTGAATGTGGGACCCACAAAGACTGCTTGGTAGGGGGTCTGTAAGGCCAGAACTGGACGCGGGTGGCTATGTTGCTGACGACTCTCTCTTTCGGATTCCGTGATTGTATGAACGGGTAATTGAGCAGATGCGCGGAGCGGGATCGAGTGGCATTATCAGGACCAAGAGCAACTGAGTGGCTATAGCTGGGAGTTTAATGTTTAATCACCTGTTTTTAAATAAAATATTACACACGAGACATGAACTTCATCTCCCCAGCGAGCTAGCTACGCATGTTAGGAGTTTGAGAATTCTGTAAATGGGAGAAAAGAGCATCTACAGACTAGCACTCGCGATGCTTACACATTAAGGCAGTGAAGCTCGAGGTAACTTTTCAGATCGTTCTGGTACCGTCGAAGTAGCATTTTGTAAAGCAGGAAAGACGAAGAAAAAAACCCAAAGGGGTAATGCTCTACAACGAAAAATGCACTCGCTTTATCGCGGCTGTAGTTATCTCCATCCATCCTAATGACACCGACATGTAAAATTATGTGAGGTTGCTTATTTTGAAAGATGTTATGAGAGAAGTATTGTATTTTCTTAGACTTTTGTATAGATAGGAAATGGCATAGTGCTTAGATTCGGCATGTCGTGAGTTTTCACTTTCCGCAGTCATTTCACCACCCGGAAGTGCTGTTTGTGATGTGAAGCAAACGGCGTTACATGGTTTATTAAAAATTGTTTCATCATACTGTAGCCTACATGTTCATTGTGTCCTCGTTCGTATCACGTAGGTAATCTACTAGGCCGCTCTCTGCGCGTGGACCGTCCAAGCTCGCTCCAGTGACTAACAACCGGTAAACCAATCCCGTGTCTCCGCTCACTGTTTCCAAGGAGACGTGTCCACAAGCGCACCAACCTGGAGCACGAGAGTTAGACGAAGTGGCTGAAAATGACAGAACTCCACTTCTTCTTTTTAAATAACTTTTTATTAATTTGGTAATTCACGGCATTATTTAAACAAGCAATGCTTGCAGAGCAGGCCGTATGAAATATTTCTCCTAGAGAAAGTTTTTCCTCACAAATGAATGACACATTTCCTTAGCTTAACCAGCGTCTAGCGAGTTCGCTAATGTAGTGCTAAGCTACACCGTGTAACGTTATAACGCTTTATTACTCTCACGTTAACTGACAAACATTTAAATTTTTGTGGAAGCGACGTCTAGAGCTGGAGCTAAAATTGTTTATCACTTAGTATGCTGGCTACCTTTTTTAAACTCTCTTTACTGTTTTCTTGAAGTAAAAATTTGTGTTGTTTGCTAGCCAATGTTGACAAACAAATGTGCAAGCTAGCTAACTTTAGCTTGCCTAAGAATTCAGTTAACGTTAGTTGCTAGGGAGAGTTAACACTCTAGGATATAACGTTAACGTTACGGTGTCAGCCTTGGTCTCCGATATCACAGGTAAGTTAAATAAAATGGTTGTATTTTGGAAATAAGTATTTTTTTTGACGAACGTTGGTATAAATTGACATCGATATACTGTACCCGTTTGCCTGCTGACGAATCAAGGCAAAATTGAACACATAACGTTAAACGTAATGTTACCTGTCTAGGTAGATCGTTACCTGAGTAGGTACGTTAAGTTGGATAACATACCTATTCAGCAATGGAGAGTTGTTCCGTGTTTAATAGAAACTATTTCATATCACAATAGATCAAGATTAAATTCAGGAAATGGTCGTGATTCCTGAATGATCTTGACGAGTGCCCGTTTCACCGCGTTTGATAACATTTACGTTAAACAATCAAAGATGGGACAATTGTTATGGCATTTTCTGCAGCTGTTCCTTAAATATAAATATCAGAAGTAATAGATTTCAGTACTTATAATGCATAGCAGTTTGAGCCAATCCAGGCTTTACTGTAAGCAGGTTAGAGTACTGAATGGAAGCCACCTGCTGCTGGTATGTTAACCTGCTCGTTATAAGACCTTGGATGACGTAGCTGCACTACCATCATCATAATAATACCAGTATGAGGAGTGATATTTAGGCTATAGAGTTGTTTCCATCTCTGCCGCTAGTGTGTATGGCTCTTAATATTAATGTCATCGATCACAAAAAGCCAATACTCTGCTTCAGTCCACATAACTTTCAACTGAAGTAAGATTCTAGGTTTTTTGTCCTCGAATATAATGTGTCAAATTCCCGCATTATTTGCAGTCGTCAGAAACCCACAGCTTAGGAACTAGAGAGAAGGCCCAGTAAATAAAAGGTACTGTGGTCGTTCATCAGCGAGAGAGAATTGAGGTGGCTTCTGATGCTAATAGATAAATAGACTGTTATTAACTGGTAGAAATGAAAATATCTCAGGTTCTTGCAAGCAAATCCATGGGTCTTTCTGAAAGTTTGACAAGCTTACCCACATATTTTGAAAGACAGATTTTGACTGCTGTATGTCAGATGGATTGTATGTAAAAAAAATAATTTTTTAAAATGTATGCAACTCACTACTTTTGCCAAATGCCTGAAAATGTTAAACTGTTCTTTGTGATTGACTTCACTGAGTATTGGGGATAATACTTGGAGGTTGGTGTGTTTTTCATCAGACGCAATAAAAAAAATGACAACTGGCCCATATGGGGAGTGCAGGATGGTATTAATATTGGAGCTTGGTGTCCAGTTGAGGGACAGGCGTCAGTAGTCACTGTGGTTCTGCGTGACTATACACTGTCCTCTGCAGTGAGTGTGAAGGGCCAGCATGGCAGACCTGGAGACCCAGCGCTCTGGACGATCCTCCTCGTCCAAAGCCAAACATCCTGGCGCAGCGAAAAAACGACACAAGGGAAAGCACAGTAAAGGGAAGCTCCTGAGAGAGGTGCAGGAGATTAAGGAGCTACTGCTGAGTGGTGAGGGAGAATCAGCGCTGAGTGCACAGTTATACAGCTATACCAGATTAGAATCCAGCTCGCTAAACAGGGGTGCGAGTTTAACACCCGCCACAGTTATACAGCTATACCAGATTAGAATCCAGCCCGCTAAACAGGGGTGCGAGTTTAACACCCGCCACAGTTATACAGCTATACCAGATTAGAATCCAGCCCGCTAAACAGGGGTGCGAGTTTAACACCCGCCACAGTTATACAGCTATACCAGATTAGAATCCAGCCCGCTAAACAGGGGTGCGAGTTTAACACCCGCCACAGTTATACAGCTATACCAGATTAGAATCCAGCTCGCTAAACAGGGGTGCGAGTTTAACACCCGCCACAGTTATACAGCTATACCAGATTAGAATCCAGCTCGCTAAACAGGGGTGCGAGTTTAACACCCGCCACAGTTATACAGCTATACCAGATTAGAATCCAGCTCGCTAAACAGGGGTGCGAGTTTAACACCCGCCACAGTTATACAGCTATACCAGATTAGAATCCAGCCCGCTAAACAGGGGTGCGAGTTTAACACCCGCCACAGTTATACAGCTATACCAGATTAGAATCCAGCCCGCTAAACAGGGGTGCGAGTTTAACACCAGTCACAGTTATACAGCTATACCAGATTAGAATCCAGCTCGCTAAACGGGTGCGAGTTTAACACCCGCCACAGTTATACAGCTATACCAGATTAGAATCCAGCCCGCTAAACAGGGGTGCGAGTTTAACACCCGCCACAGTTATACAGCTATACCAGATTAGAATCCAGCCCGCTAAACAGGGGTGCGAGTTTAACACCAGTCACAGTTATACAGCTATACCAGATTAGAATCCAGCTCGCTAAACGGGTGCGAGTTTAACACCCGCCACAGTTATACAGCTATACCAGATTAGAATCCAGCCCGCTAAACAGGGGTGCGAGTTTAACACCCGCCACAGTTATACAGCTATACCAGATTAGAATCCAGCCCGCTAAACAGGGGTGCGAGTTTAACACCCGCCACAGTTATACAGCTATACCAGATTAGAATCCAGCCCGCTAAACAGGGGTGCGAGTTTAACACCAGTCACAGTTATACAGCTATACCAGATTAGAATCCAGCCCGCTAAACGGGTGCGAGTTTAACACCCGCCACAGTTATACAGCTATACCAGATTAGAATCCAGCCCGCTAAACAGGGGTGCGAGTTTAACACCCGCCACAGTTATACAGCTATACCAGATTAGAATCCAGCTCGCTAAACAGGGGTGCGAGTTTAACACCCGCCACAGTTATACAGCTATACCAGATTAGAATCCAGCCCGCTAAACAGGGGTGCAAGTTTAACACCCGCCACAGTTATACAGCTATACCAGATTAGAATCCAGCTCGCTAAACAGGGGTGCGAGTTTAACACCCGCCACAGTTATACAGCTATACCAGATTAGAATCCAGCCCGCTAAACGGGTGCAAGTTTAACACCCGTCACAGTTATACAGCTATACCAGATTAGAATCCAGCCCGCTAAACGGGTGCGAGTTTAACACCCGCCACAGTTATACAGCTATACCAGATTAGAATCCAGCCCGCTAAACGGGTGTGAGTTTAACACCCGCCACCAGCCAAATGCTGGTAAAATTGTGATTGTGGCAGGTAAGATTTTTACTCTAGCAGCCACTTTGGCCGGTAACCAACAAGGTTGTGTTATATTGTAAAATGTAAGGTGGCTGGTAAAATGTTGAAAATCCACAAGCCACCCTGGCCAGTGGGTGAAAAAGTTAATTTCATACCCTGTCGCTAACACAATGCAGAAACCTGCGACTCTTTAAAGTGCAGAGTATATCTTCATTTTGCCATTGTCATCAACAAGTTGTAATTAAAGCAGAATGTAGGCCTAATTATTATTTTTCTTGTTGTTTTAAAAGAAGGTGTTGTTTATTCTTTGGCTTCTATTTCAAGGGTGAGTTAATGACCAAAAAAAAACAAAAACCCCAATGACATTGGCAAAGAATGCACTTATTTTTCAACATGTTTGGCCAGAATTTATGTTATAGTGAGTCAAGTGAAAGCATGTGCTTCTGTTGACTGTGTGCCAGAGGAGATGCCAGAGCTGACCTGCCAGATGGAGGCAGAAGTAGAGGATGAGGCCTTCTACAGCAGGAGACTGGTACAGTATTCATTGATTGCTGTCTCTCTTTTTCTAACACATTTAGATCCCTTATTTTACTGGCCTCCCAAGTTTGGAATACCCGGTTGTACTTTGTTGGGCCTTCCCGTCTCTGCATTGTCCTTTGTCAACCTGGAAAGAGTGAAGAGTAGCACACGCTTTCTCTGAAGAACAGGGCCTCTGGGCGGATCAGCGGGAACGTGGGTGTGGGATTTTGACAGAATCTAGCAGAGGGATGGAACAATATTTAGACATTTTTTTCAAAGATTTTTGTTGAGATAAGGTGTCTGGATATTCTGATAACTCCTGTACCAACCCGTCTCTATCCAGACCTCCAAGAAAACAAAATAAAATTGGTCAGAATTTTATTATAAATGACCGCTCAATGATTGCATTGACCTTGAAGACTACAGTTGCTTCAGTAAATTATTCAGCAGCTTATTAGCTGCTGACAGAGAAGTGGCATTTCTATTCACTGACCCAGACCCTGGCAGTGAGGCTACCTGGGAAATGTTGTTCAGCTTCAGGGTGGTGGAGGTTTTTGTGTTCAACAGCCACTCTGCCTGTGCACGAGGCACACCTCTGTTTACAGTTGCTTAATTTGTCCTCGAGCTGCTTCCCAATTTCCCAGCTCACCTCCTCTCTCCACCTCCCGGTCCAGAGAAACCGGTTTAAGAAGTGCGTGGACTTGCGTGGCGTGACCACAGACTCGTGGACGGAGGAGCACGACCAGGCCTTGGACAGCTTCGCGTCCGACGCCTCCGTTCGCGTCCTCGTCGTGTACCTGGATCCTTCCACCGGGCTGCGGGTGGACTTCAGCCTGCCAGCAGAGGTAACCCCACTGACCCGTCCGCATCTGTCCTGAGCTGACTCTCTCCTTTCCCTGTAATGAGGGAAGGTAATGAGCTATTTTCAGTGACACACAGCGCTGCACCATTACTGGCAGTGTGAATATTTATATATCATGCTGCTCAATACCCAGCACTGGCTGAATACCGGATTTTAGTGTTCCAGGTGCATTTCACAGATGCAGGAAAGTCTCAGGATATAACTTTTTTTTGATTAATTTATTTTTTCCTTTTAAGATATTTTGGTTTTGCCTCAAATGCAAGAGGTCCCATCTGGACATTAGGAGCCATAATTCTCTGTTTTCCTCCTCTTCTCTCATCCTTTTTTCTCTCTCTCGTGCCTCTTGCCCCAGCAGGTGGAGGAGCAGGTAGCCTACTTTATCCGCACGGAGGAGATGGTTATCATCGAGGAGAACTTTGAGAGCATGGTGCACTTCGGCAGTCTTTGGGGCAGGGGCATGGAGCAGCTTCTGTGGCACCTGAACGGGGTACACGTTCCCCTGGTCACCCTCAGCAAAGCCTGGCCCGAAAGCATCAAGAACAACTACACTGCCAACCTCCACCGCTTTCTCACCAACCTCACAGGTATCGCCCGCACGCCACACACACGTGTGCAGGGGCAGGGGGGCACGCTCACTGCTGGGAGCCCACGCACATGCATTCATATCGGGCAGCGCTCCCCCAACCTGGAGGTCTACCGTCCTGTAGGTTTTAATTTCAACCCGATTTTGGCACACCTGATTCTACTAATTAGCACCTGGAGGAGATCTCTAGCAGTTGACTGAGGTGCGCTTTGTTAGGGTTGCAGTGGAAACCTCCTGGACGGTAGATATAGAGGGACCACTGATAGAGGGAGTGCCTCGGTGGTGCAGCCTGTAAGAGCACCGTCCACATGCTTGTTGCGAGCCGCAACAACGGTGGTTCAAATCTGGCTGCGTGACCTTTGTCACATGTCTCTCCCTCTCTCTCGCCTCCATTCTTCCTGTCTCTCTCTCTCTCTCTCTCTCCCTCTCTCACTCCCATTCTTCCTGTCTCTCTACACTGTGCTGTTCATTAAAGCTGAAAAGCCCTAACAACATAACTTAAAAAAAAATTTAATAAAAATAAAAAATGCATTCATGTACACCGCAAATGCATATCCGTTCACACGTGCACGCGTGCAGAGTCGCATTAGTGCATGCAGATGCGCATATGCTTGTGTCTCTGACTGTTTCTGCCATTGTCCTTTTTTTTTTTTTTTTTACATTATAACACTTGAGCTATGTCTCTCTGTAGGATTACTGCCATTTCTTTAGGTCATAACCAGCCTCAATATAATAGTATGTCAGTGGATTTACTGATACACTGACCTTTCTTACCTGAGTCTTTTGATCTTTCCATCTTTCATTCTGTCCAGCTCGCTTCCTCTTTTCATTTGAAAATTCTTTCATTCAGGTATTTTCTTTCATGTTTTCTTATTATCCTTTTTATCTGCATTTTCGCCCCACTCATCTCGGCTGCAAACTGAGTCGGGCAACCAGAGGACAGAAAGCAATGGAACTGAATTCAGAACTAGAAAGAGAGATGCTAAGGAGGATAGCTGGCATTGCTTTGATGTGAAGGGAGGCTAACTCCAATGCTGACAATTTGCTAGCATTAGGTTTGCGGGGGGTCTTAACACCAATTTGCCAGCATTTGCCCTCTGGGATGCAATGTCACGGTTAGCAAAATGGACTGCAAACTTGCAGGTTTTGGTTTCTGATAGTATACATGTGAGCAAGTCTTGATGTGAAGTCAGTGAATATCCTGTGGTAGACTGGCAAAGTATGAGATATACTTGTGCAAAAACCCCATACCTCATTTGAGAAAACTCACTTCGGAAAGCTGCCTTATATTCATATTAGTGTATACATTGAGTGCTCTTCTCAAGCTATTCCTTCCACAGGCTTTTTTGAACCATATTTTGCAGTACATAAAGAATAATATTCGAGGAATCAGCCAGCCGTCGTGAGGTAATGTGTCATAAAATAATAATGTGATGCACTGCCGTGTGGATTTATTTGCTGCAGATACCAGGTTCAAGCTGGAGGGGAAGACAGTGCTGTATATCCCCATGGAGGCTCTGCTGTTCAAGCCCGAAGTGGCTGCAAAGGACAAGGAGCTAGTGCAGAGAATGGAGGGTAAGGGCGTGGCTAGCGAGGGTGGGGGGGGGGGGGGCCCAGTAAGCCTCCGCGGTCTGGTGTAGAATCCAAGGTAAGCGCATGGGCTGGCGGCGGCTGCTGGGTGGGTCCCGTGGCATGGTGTACTATCCCTACTATGCCAGTGCAGAATGAGAAGCTGCACTAGCTTCAGTTCACGTGCCTTTGGAGCACAGCATGCGCTTGTCGGCGCACACCTGAATTGATAGCACAGGTTGCTGCAATGTGTCTGGCTGGGGAACATGATTTGCCTTTTCCAATTAGGCGGGAAAAAAGGAATGCTGTGTGGTAGAGGGGTGGGACAGACAATGGAGGACGAGTGTGTGTCACGGGGAGAGTGGTTCGGTATGCAAAACCATCGCTCTGCACCTCTCTCCGCTCTGATTTTCCCTCCCTCTCTTCCCGCCCGGTTCCCAGTGGTGATGATCCACTGGACGCGTCAGATAAAGGAGGTCATCAACGCCCAGAAGACCCTGGAGACGGGGGAGAGCTCTGGCCCCCTGGAGGAGATCACCTTCTGGAGGAGCCGCTGCCTGGACCTGACGGGAATCAGCCACCAGCTGGAGAAGCCGGGCGTGAGCCACGTGCAGGCCATCCTGCAGCTGTGCAAGTCCACCTACATCCCGGCCTTCTGCAAGCTCACCAAGCACATCCAGGTGCGGCTCTGACTTCAGAAGGCCCAGTTCACTTCAATTTGGTTCAATCAAATTAAGTTTCATTCATCATCGCAGCACTGTTTACACTGTCACAAAGACGCTTTCCAGGAAAACAGGGAAGCGAGTTCTGTACACGACTGTGTCTCTGTGCATCTGTGTTTTTATGTCTGCAAGTGTACACTTACCATCGTCTTATCTGTATGTATTTATGTCTGAATGAGTGTCCCACTACTGTGCCCATGAGTTTCTGTCTTATGTCCTGAGTTCACACTACCATGTCTGTGTCTGTACTGGCGTTTGTGTCAGAATTTACATTATTGTTTGTGTTTAAGAGTATACACTAGTGTGTATATGTCTCAGTGTACACTAGTGTGTGTATATCTCAGTGTACACTACTCTGTAGGGAAATGTCTTGAGCGTAGATGAGTATGTTTCTGTCTGCGTGTACACTACTCTTTGTCCATGTATCAGTATGGAAGTGTACACTAGTAAGTCTTCACTACTTTACTGTTTATGTGTTTTATGTGTCTGTTCAGGAGAGCTCCCTACAGGCCCAGTCGAACCTGACTTTCCTGTCCTTGCTGCGGGAGCCGTGTGAGGAGATGGCCGGCCTCAAGCCCCCGGGACGTGGCGCCCAAACTGGCCCACGTCCTCAAACTCGTCCGCTTCATCTGGATCAACTCCAAGTTCTACAACACCCGCGAGCGGCTCATTTTTCTCTTCCGCAAGGTAGCGCTCAGACCCGCTAGCACCTTCCTCCAGCTCCCTCTGCACTGAGTGCACACCTCTCTCTCTGTCTCTCTCTCTCTTTCTCTTTCTCTCTCTCTCTCTCTCTCTCTGCCGCGGAGGGCTACTGTGCTTTACTCGCCTGCCGGGGTGTATTTCAATCTTCCTGCTACTCAAAATCACCGGGAGAGCGTTTAACCTTCGCTAATTACATTCTGACCTCCGCAATAACACAAATGGTGCCACCCTGCTGTTTCTCTGTTTATTCTCTTTTATTTGCATTTTTTTCCCCCTTCCTTTTGAAGAAACATCATTCTTTCCCTCTGTTGATGAAGCTTCAGGGAACGAACAGGCGCATTTACTGTAAGAAAGAAAGCCTGTTTTGTTTCCTGAGAATCCTGGGTTTTGGACTCAAAGCCAAAAATGAAGGTGCTTGCTAAGAATTGTCTGTACTCCAATTCTCAAAGCACCAAGTGCTACACCTCAAGCAACTTACTCCTGAGCATGGCTGCACTACTGTAGGTGGACATAGTAGTCGGAGTAGCCCTGTAGTAATACTGCTGCACTGTAATTCCCTATCTGTTCTCTCTTGTCTATTGTAAGTCTTACTGGATAATGGCGTCTGCCAATGGCCAATACTATAATGTAATGTACTGACTAAAGTGACACTGTGCCTACTGAATACAGAATTAATCGGATATTGTAATTGTAATCGTGTAGAGCAGTAATTGAGCAGTAATTGTCCCCAGCCCTGCTCCTGGAGATCTACTGTCCTGTAGGTTTTCACTCCAACCCTAACAAAGCACACCTCATTCAACAGCTAGAGATCTACCGTCCTGTAGGTTTTCACTCCCAACCCTAACAAAGCACACCTCATTCAACAGCTAGAGATCTACCGTCCTGTAGGTTTTTCACTCCAACCCTAACAAAGCACACCTCATTCAACAGCTAGAGATCTACCGTCCTGTAGGTTTTCACTCCAACCCTAACAAAGCACACCTCATTCAACAGCTAGAGATCTACCGTCCTGTAGGTTTTCACTCCAACCCTAACAAAGCACACCTCATTCAACAGCTAGAGATCTACCGTCCTGTAGGTTTACACTCCAACCCTAACAAAGCGCCCCTCATTCAACATCTACCGTCCTGTAGGTTTTCACTCCAACCCTAACAAAGCGCCCCTCATTCAACAGCTAGAGATCTACCGTCCTGTAGGTTTACACTCCAACCCTAACAAAGCACACCTCATTCAACAGCTAGAGATCTACCGTCCTGTAGGTTTACACTCCAACCCTAACAAAGCGCCCCTCATTCAACATCTACCGTCCTGTAGGTTTACACTCCAACCCTAACAAAGCGCCCCTCATTCAGGGGTTGAAATGAAAACCTACAGGATGGTAGATCTCCCGGAATAGGGTTGGGGACCGCTGGTGTAGAGCATTCATTTGCTGTGCAGTAAAATAAAGGACTGTTTTGGCAGCCAGGTCATACTGGGCTGTGCTGGGTGTGAATGCATTCAGAAGAGACCCTAATGCTCAAAATGGAGGAGCATTCTGCAGCGACCAGGGTTTCTGCTCCTCACACCTGCCCGCTGCGCTGCGGTGTGTTTCTTTGTAAATGTTATCCGCTGGGGTGGTCCCTTGTGCCGTATCGCGTTCCGCTACCGTCTTTCATTCAAAGCAAAGCGGAGAGGAGCAGGGCGTTTCCTACCGCTCGCCGTAAATCCTCACACCCCCCCCTCCCTCCTGTGCCATTAAACCCTGTTTATTTTCTCTGGCCCTTTTGTGAGCTCAGGAGAGCTCAGGCAGAACCGGCCTTCATAACTCTGTTTCCGTTTGAAGATTTTTCTAATAATTTCGCAATCAGAGGTCGTCTGAATCACACGGGCTCTGACCGCGCCCCCCCCCCCCCCAGGCTCCCGTCTCCGCTGTTGTATTTGTTTTTGTTTGTTTCCGTGCTAGAAAATCAAACGTCTGGTTTAATATCATTTTTTAATTACAGAGTGCTGGAAGGCATCGGCTTTCACTGGTGCGGTGGCCTGTTCGAAGCGAGAGGAAAAAAAAGAAACTAAAATAATTACTTCAGTAATGCCCGTTTTTCTGCGGTGGTTATTGTTTAGCATCGCCCCCACCACCACCGCCATCAGCAACGGCCTTTTTATTTAACCACTCCTTTATCCGGTTAAATAAAGGGTACAGTGCTCCCCTTCGACCTCCTCAGTATCTTCTGCCTTGTCTCTGACATACAGCACCTGTCAGACTGAGGTCTGACCTTAGTTCCCCCCCATATTCCATTAGTTTTGGTACAATAAAAGGGGAGTCTATGAGATTCTGTCGTTGGAACAGGATGCGTTTCCCTCCACTGGTTCCGACAGAGAGAGGAATACGGATGAATGAAAAACGGCTACGGCTCAGGAAAAAACAGCTGATTATGAAGGAGCTCACAGCTCTCTGGAGAATGCTCTACTTTTTGGGGACGCACAGTGGCTTCAGAAAGTATTCATACCCCATTGATTATTTCTCATTTTGCTGTGTTGCAAGAGTCAAATTAAAACATATTTTCATGGGATTTTTTTTTCTACTCCTGTAGAGGTAATTCTCTATAATGTGCAAATTAAATAAAGTATTTAGATATCTTCAGGATTATATTAAAAATAAAACACTGAAATATCACATTTACATAAGTATTCATATTTAATATTTGGTCACATATCCTTTGCATGCTGTTGCTTACTGAAGTTTGTGACCCATCAACATCAAAAGACTCTCGATATCTTATTTTCAAGTACTGTTACAAGCGATACTATAATCGCTCTGCATTTGAATGGATCTCTATGGGAATTGGGGGGTGAGACGAGATTCAGCTGTAAAATTACGCTGGTACAGTATGGAGCACATGACTGGCTAAAAGTCATCAAGGGTCTAAGGTATCAAACAAGCCCCAAACCATCACTGCGGCCAGATATGGGAGTCGATGTGATGGATCACTTTAAGGGTTTCTTCTCCTGACTTTTTTCCCAATTGAGTTCTATAGGAAAATGAGCCAGGAGAAATAACTCTTGCAGTGATCCATCCACATCTACTCCATATCTGGCAGCAGAGTGATGGTTTTGGAGCTTGTTCGATAGCTCAGACCCCTTGATGACCTACAGCCATTTAGCCAGCCATGTGTTCCATACTGTACCAGTAATAATTTACAGCTGTATCTAGTCTCACCCCCCCAATTCCCATAGAGATCCATTCAAATGCAGAGAGGTTATAGTATCGCTTGTAACAGTACCTGGAAATAAGATATCGAGAGTCTTTTGATGTTGATGGGTCACAGACTTCAGGAAGTAACAGCAATGCAAAGGATATGCGACCAAATATTAAATATGAATACTTTAAAAATATGTTTTTAAAGCAATGTAAATGTGATATTTCAGTTTTTTATTTTAAATATAATTCTGATAAGATATCTAAATACTTAATTTAATTTGCACATTATAGAGAATTACTTCTACAGGAGTAGAAAAAAATCCCAAGTAAATATGTTTTTAATTTGACTTTGCAACACAGCAAAATGAGAAATAATCAATGGGGTATGAATACTTTTCTGAAGCCACTGTATATTCTCTCGAATCTCAGGAATTTATTTATTTATTTATTTTTTGTTAAGAAGTAAAGTCCCCCCCCTTAGAATCTTGAAAGCCATTTGAACGATACACTGTTTTCAACATTTAGCTTAAATGGGAGATTGAGGACATTTGCATATCAATTCCATTTCTGCGGTGTTTCCTTCCTGTTAATTAAAAAAGTGGAATTTTCTTTTTTTGTTTTTGCACTTGCTAGTACTTTTATCGGCATGTGAAAACATTTCTCTGCACTCTGCCTGGTCCTAGAGCGAACCTGGCACCACAGCACCATACAGGCACCACTTCCTCTGATTTTTACCTTCTCTTCTCTTTGTGCCTCTTAAAATTACACCCTGTTTCTTAATTGCGCATTAATTTAAAAAAAAAATCATCTTGGCTCTTCATCTTTGTTCTGTCGTTATCTTTTCCCAGCTAAATTGAATAGGGACTCATCAGAGAACTTCACCTCAGCGAAACCGCGTGCGTCTCTCTTTAAATGCAGCTCAACCCCTAAAAAAAAAAACAAAAAAATTTTTTTTTCTCTCTCCCTCTTTCCACTGCAGCTCATCCTTTCTCCTGTTAGTCGCTCGGGTTGATTGCTGTAACCTTTTACATGAAAAGGTTCTGAGAAATCCAAGCACAGTGGGTGCTGTGTCAGTGCCAGCTCTTTTGAGGGCTCAGCACACTGTGCGTACCCCCCCCCCCACACACACCACACACGAGCACAGCTTCCGGTCTTTTCTCCCACAAAAATGAGTTGATTACAGAAGCGCGCCGGACATATTATGTAGGCCTGAATGGCTGAAATATTTGGGGAAACGTGCAGCGCAGCGGTTTTTTTTTGTGTGTGTTGGTGTATGAAATGTGATTACGATATATTATGTGCAAACACAGAACGATGCGCTCCCCAAGGGCGTTTAGCTTTGGCAGAAATGAATGCCCACGCCCACCCCCTCTTCTTCATGGACATATGTGTGAAAACTCTAAAATGGCTTTTGTTGAAAAACTTTAGTTTTATGGGCATTTCTTTGGGGAGTGTTGCCTGCTATGCCTTGTGGAAGAAAATCGTTTTGCATCTGATTAACACACTGTGGAATATATTAAGCCATCCTGAATGATGGCATCTGTCAAAACAAAGCACAATGATTAGACTAATAGCTTCTGCTGTGTGGTTTCTTCTCTCTTTTTTTTTTGATGTGTGTGTGTGTGCGTGTGTGCGTGTGTGCGTGTGTGCGTGTGTGTGTGTGCGCGTTCACATGCGTGCTTTTTCTCAGGTGAGCAATGATATTATTCGGCTGTGCTGTCGGGAGATCTCTCTGGACAGGATCTTCGAGGGGTACGTGGTGTCCCAGCAAGCAGACCCTCACCGATTGCGTCCAGTGCTGCAGCAACTGGAAGGACATGTACTTCCACACCTCTCAGCTGCACCACAAGTACGATTGGGCCTCCTGCTCCCCTGCCCCTCCTGCCGTCCCCCCCCACCCCTCACCTGGGCCTTGCTGTCCCTTCCCCCAGCTCTTTAGACCTGTCCATTCTTTGTCCCTAACGCCAGCTCTACCATTCATGTTTTTTCACAGGGGGAAAAAAAAAAAAACACCAGAAAGTAGCAGTGTCATTTCTAACTCTAGAGCAGAGGTGGGCAACGAGGGCCGTATCCGTTTCTGGTTTTTCATGCCAGCTTCTGGCCTTAATTACCTAATTAGCCCTAATATTTACGCCATCTGACATTTTAGCTACAATTCTTAATAAGCGCATGAATGGACAGCCGAAGACTTCTTGTGTCCCCATATGAAACATTTTTAATGTGATCTAATCTACCAGTGTTGGTGTAAACAGCCAATTAGCTAATTTAGCTGGGGTAACTGGTGGGAACAAACCTGCATACACACCGGCCCTCCAGGACTGGAATTGCCCACCCCTGCTCTAGAGTATCTAGTATGGTTGGAAAAAAAATAAACAAATCATTGGCTTTCTGCTCAGTTGTCACACACTATCACCATATGTATGCACGTGCGCACACACACGCGCTCACACACACACAACACACACACACACACACACATATATGCTTGTGTGGACACACACACACACACACACACACACACACACATATCACATATGCGTACACACAGACACACATACACACACGATCACCCACATAAATGCGCATGCACACACACTCATCACATATATGCGTGCACACAGACACACATACACACACTCACCCACATAAATGCGCGTGCACACACACACTCACTCACATATGTATATGCGTACAGACACACACACATACATGTACACACATACATGCACGCACACACACACACACACACACACACACATACACGCGCGCGCACACACACACACACACACACACACACGCGCACGCACACACACACCACACCACACACACACACACACACACACACACACACACACACACACACACACACACACACACACACACACACACACACACACTGCATTATGACAGGGTGTGATCTCTCTGAGCATTAAAGCTGTCACTGAGCTGCACTCTCCCCAGGACACCTTTGCCCAGTGGTGTGGATCGACCTGAAATCAACCCAATTAAGAGAACACTTGGCCAAATCAATGGCAGGTTGTGTTAAGCCCGCCCGCCCCCATATTCAGATTTTCTGATCTCAGTGGAGCACGGAAATTCAACATGGCAAACTTTGGACCCCCCCCCCCCCCCTTCTGTTCACCTTACTGTCCCTTCCCCATAACACCACACCCCCAACCCCCCCCCCCCCCCCCCCCACCGTGGAGAAATGAGACTCCCCCACAATCAGGACATCGCTGAGTCACTCTCAATCTTACAGACTAAAAACGCCTGTCTGATCTGTACCTACCTTCTCAGTCCTCCACTTTGCCCCTACGTTGGCACTTAACTTTAATTTGTTTTATGAAGCTCGAGAGTAAGACGAGTGTTAACGGCTTACTGTCGGCTGTGAACCTAATGACTTGGCAAACCTTTATTTTGTTACGTGCTTATTTAAGTGGCTCTGGAAAAAAACCGTAGAGCGAACGTACACACAGTCACAGC
>CM056393.1:8089360-8131860 GCA_029718625.1 Synaphobranchus kaupii
TAGCATAGCTCTGTGACAGGTCCCGCTAGTGCCTGCGCTAACGTAGCATAGTTCTGTGACAGGTGCCACTAGTGCCTGCGCTAACGTAGCATAGCTCTGTGACAGGTGCGTTGGAGTTAAAGTTGTTCGATCCCCATGTCACACGCAGAGCTCCATGCCTGCCGGTTGGGCAGGGGCTCTTTCAAGGTCTCTGGGTTTTATGTTGCGCACGTATTAAGGATCCCCTTGAGATGGTCCTCATAGCGGTGTTTCTGACTGCCGGGTCTCCCGCTGGCCTCGCTGATCTGTCCATAGAGGGCCTGAGGAGGCAAACAGCTGGGGGGTGGGCGTGCGAATAACATGTCCAACCCACCGCAGCTCTCGTCTGGCAAGCAGTGCCTCTACGCTGATGGGACGTGTGCGTTGGAGGATGTCAGTATGGCGGATTCTGCCTCTCTGCGTGACATCGAGGATAGGATGTAGGCGTCTGATGTCGAAGGCTCCGAGTTGCGTAACGTGTCATCGATAGGGGGTCCAGGCTTCGGTTTATATAAGAGTCGAAACACAGGCTGCCTGGTAGACTGCTACCTTAGCAGAGCTGCAGATATTTTTGTTGTCGAAGACCCGAGAGCGAAATCGACCAAAAGCAGAGGAGGCAAGTTTGATGCTTACCTGGATGCTTACCTTGTCGATGTGAGAGGTGCTTAAACAATTTTTAGTTCTGTGCCAGGGATGTAAAATTAAGGGGGCGTTGGGGTTCACGCTGAGCATTGGGCAATGACCTCAGTTTTCTGGATGTTCACTTGCAGGCCGATGACTTGATAGACTGCACATACACCGTCCAGGGGGTGTAGCATTGTAGCAGGGCTGTGGGTGAGGAGGGCACAGTTGTTGAGTTCATGGATAGTGGTGGCAGTGGCCTTGGTGATAGTTTGCAGGCGAGGGAGGTTAAAGAGACTCCCATCCAGACGGAACTGAAGTCAGACACAATCATCTGAGCTTAGGGACTTGTGGGAAAGGAGGGGTAACTGCTTCCAGGAGAAGATTGAAAATCACAGGAGCCAGTACACACCCCTGCTTCACACCGACCTGTACGGGGAAGGAGGGAAATGCTGTTCCATGCCATCACGGAATTGCTGGAGAATGTTGAGGAATTTTGGCGCTAACCCCAAATTTTTCCAGGATAGTCCAGAGGACCGGGCGGTCAAGGGTGTTGAAGGCCTTAATCAGACTGATAAAGGCAATTAGGAGTTTTGGAAATGTGTCTGGAAATGTGTCTTTGCTCATTCTCCGTGGGGCGGAGCCGTCTCTGCACACCTCAGTACGGATGCTTTTCCTACGCGAGAGCAGAGAGGATTCATGATTGGAGAGGAGGGCCCTCCCTCGCTGAATAACTTCCCTCATTGGACAGGACACCCACACTGACCATCCAATAGCAGAGGTGGGAAAGCGCTCAGGGAGCCATTAGCTCAACTGTACATCAGTCAGCTTCCGAAACTATTGGATTGGCCACTAGACGTCACCAGGATAGGTTGATGACAACTACACACACACACACACACACACACACACACACACACGCACACGCATGCACACACACGCACACACACACACACACACACACACACGCACACGCATGCACACACACGCACACACACACACACACACACACACACACACACACACACGAACAAACTCCTGAAATGCAGTGAAAAGCAGTTAATGCACAGTGCGGTTCACAGTGTGTTTTATGATGCGGTTTGCAGTGCAGTTTTGTTGTGTTTTGACGGTCACTGTTCAGCTCATGCAGAGAGCAGGTTACTCATCACCTGACACAAAGAGCAAAGGCACATTTCTAAAAATGTACTTAGAAGGAATTATGTTGCACTCTTATAGTAAGAAATCTCAATATTCTCATAATCCTAATGATCTTCTAATAATACAATAATGCAATAACAAAATGAAATAATAAAAGCAACGGTTTGATTTGTATCAGTCAGTTTTTAATAATCTGACTATAGTGGAAATGTATATTGATGTATGTCACAGGTAAGATGATATTCTTATCCTTTAACATTATATTTTTGTCCATTACCTTAACGGTTTAATATTTTTACTCATCCAATTGGATATCAAGTTTCGGTGGTCCGTCAACAGTTTAACATCCAAAGTAATGCTCCAGCCATGGAGTACAATGTCACAGGCATTATACGGTATATCACAATTCAAATTGATAATGACAACAAGCGAAGGAAAACCCACTCATTTGATTGGAGTTGTAGCTACTGAATTTGAAATTACATTCACACTTTCACACGCCTGTTTAGATAGTATCTCTGAGTGCCAAAAGCACAATGAATCTGCCATGCATACTAAACGGAGAGAAAGAAGACACAAACAAACAGTACATGGATCCTTTCGGTGCCGAGCTCTGGCTTTGAGTGAGTCACGCAGAGTGTCAGCAGAGGGCATGACAGTGCTTTTGACCTCTGACCTTTGACCTCAGCTTTCCTGGTGCAGCCACTTCGATGGCTACGGTCGCCCACAGCACTGAAACAGCCAGACACAATGGCCCAGGTATTTTAACGGCAATTGACTTCCAGGGCATGCCTGCACACGTTTTCACACAAACACACACACACACACACACACAAACAAACATGCACATGCACACGCACACACACACACACACACACACACACACACACACACACATTCAAATATTATGTATAAACAAACAAGCACAAACTGTAAACTCACGGACATTCATACAAAATCATACATAAAATCACAAATACACATACACACAGATAATACAAAAACACACTAACAAATACAGACAGATTTCACAAAAACAAGGGGGCGTACACTTTATTCTCTCACGCCTACACACATTGATATCAGAAGAAGAGATATCTGCACACACATGCACACACACACACACACACACACACACACACACACACACACACACAGGAGTGTGTAGACAGGACTGTGAGTGAAGTGTAAACCAGGGGCTAGGGGAGCAGGTTGAGCAGGCTGAGTGGGCCAGTAACGGTGGAGCGGGGGAAGACAGGTGTTAATTTCCTGTCTATAACAGAGCAGACAGCAACACAAACAACCAGAGCAGTGCTCTTTCGGTCTCTCAAAATGACTGGGAAACTGCCGCACGCCTGTGTGTGTGTGTTTACACACTAATGTTCAACTCCAATGGTGTTTATATTAGTCCAGAAGAGAGTTGATTTAACACTGAACATTTTACTGTTGTATGTGTGTGAATGGTGTATGTATATGTAAAGGCTGTATGCCAGAGATAACAGACAGACAAGGCAGGCAGACAGACAGACAGAGACATGCAAAAACATGATCCCCTGACACGATGTTACTGTCAGTGGGGAAGGGTGACGGCTCCATATGGGTCACTTGTCATCATCAAATATTCATGCTATGGATTTGTCTCATTAACTATTAAAAGACCACATGAAGCCATGGGATGTTAACAGTGGAGACAGCTGCCTGTCATAGTTAACACTGATCACATCTGTGAACGGCTGATTATTTAAATCAAATATTAACACTGCCAGGATCAGCACATGACATAGCAATAGCAATGGCATTTAGTATATAGCGCCTTTCTCACACTCAAAGTGCTTTACAACGATGAGGGGGAAACTAGCCTCAACCACCACTAATGTGCAGCACCCACCTGGGTGATGCAACTGCAGCCATTTTGCGCCAGAATGCTCAGCGCACATCAGCTGAGGTGGAGAGGGAGAGAACAATTTTTAGCCAATTAAACCGCTAGTTAGATAGCTAGTTGTCGTGTTGTCATTCCAATTGTTATGATCGCGACAGCAATCGGATACATTGGTTTCATTTGGTTTCATTGGGTCTACAACTCAACCGAAATGTATAGGTAAGTACTTGAATTCGTATTTACCTTTAACGGTCGTTTTAACGCACTTGTTCCTAGTTCGAATATGCACTACGTACGTCGCTCTGGATAAGAGCGTCTGCCAAATGAACTATAATGTAATGTAATGTGTAAAACCAATGTCTTCATGTAAAATCTCTGGAAAAGCAAGAGATACCAATACCTACTCCTACAAAACAGGATTTGGAACCACATCAATAAGCTTTTCCTTTGTCTTCAGAAAGGCGAGAGGCCAAAAGCGAGTCCCAACACCTCGGTTGCATTTCTTTCGTCGTTGGCCGATACCCACAGTTTCATATTTCCAGCAAAAAAACATTATAAGAAAATGAGACGGGGACGGGGAATGAAATGCGCACATTGCGACTAAGTGTCGACACGTCGAGCGTCTCCACGTGCGATGTGTGTGGAATTAATGTCTCTCAGTGGAGGTCAGAGCTGAAACACAATCATGAAAAAAAAACACACACACAGGAGGTTAACAAGAGACATGACGCCCCTCCCCCGCCCGCCTCTTTCTCTATCACTCACAGTCACACTCTGAACACAGTCTTGTTTGGTGCCGACGAGAGAGAATTGGGATAATTATGAATAAACATACCGCAGTGAGAACAGCACAACACGCCCGTCTTTCCCGTTTCCTGCATGTTGATATACGGTCATGTATGCGTCTCCTTCACTCTCGCCCGTAGGCTACTCCTCCCTTTTGTCTTCTTCACTCTCTCCTTTTCCACCTCCTTCATTCTTCTCTTCATTCACTCTGTAGATCTGTACACAAGTGCGCCGTCGGTGAATGTACGCTGCATGGTATATGCGCCCTGTATACGTGTTTATCGAACGAGCGCATATAGTATGCATTCAATGACAATTAACTAGCGCTACTAACATCATGGTGAATACAAATTAGGGTTAATGGATAGAAAATAATCACCCCGATACCTGATCCACAGGCCATTCGAGGGGCAGCCACAGTTCACATAGTAATAAAGTAGAGGAAGGACAATGGCGTGATTATTCGATGGAGCTATCTGCGCCGGTGCAGAGTGTATACACTGTCTACCGCCTGTCCTCTGTCCAGGAGATAATTCCACGCCATGACGCAACCTGGAGGCCTAGATGCATCACCCCACCACTCTGAACTTCATATTATATACAGTACGTTATTCTTCGCTTGGACTGTCTAGTCGGCCAGCTAGTTTAATACCTCAGACTGTAACCAGCCCAACCATTTGATTATTTTCTCTGATAGATCCGGTTACATTTCTGTTTATTACTATTCATTCTTTCTTTGCTGTTAAACCGGGTCGGCCTGCAGAGGATGGGCTCTCTCTCTATAGCCCGGTTCCTCCCGAGATTTCTTCCCATTGGGAGGTTTTTTTTCTCACCATCGTTAGAGTGTTTCCTGTTTCTTGCTGTATTTTTGTGTGTCCTACACAGATCAGATGGAATTAATTTGCTTCTGCCCTCTCTCTCTCCCAGCTGGGGGAAAGTGGGAATGATCCATCTAACTTTCTCAGAGAAAAAGAGGCTAAACTGTGGGGTAGACTTTCTCAGAGAAAAAGAGGCTAAACCGTGGGGTAGACTTTCTCAGAGAAAAAGAGGCTTTTCTGTGGGGTAGACTTTCTCAGAGAAAAAAAGGCTTTCTGTGGGGTAGACTTTCTCAGAGAAAAAGAGGCTTTCTGTGGGGTAGACCTTCTCAGAGAAAAAGAGGCTTTTCATGGGATAGACTTTCTCAGAGAAAAAGAGGCTTTTCGTGGGATAGACTTTCTCAGAGAAAAAGAAGCTTTCCGTGGGATAGACTTTCTTAGAGAAAAAGAGGCTTTCCGTGGGGTCGGGGCACGCTGCCTGGGGAAGGCCGGTTTTGGTTGAGAAGTGTCCTCGGCATCTGAGTGTAGCGGCTCGCAATGTTTCGTCGTCTCCGCTGCCTTCGAGCTTCCTAACAAGCGCTTTTTTTCTGTCTCACGTTTAGGCAATCAGAGAAAGAAACCTGAAGTTTTTTTAAAATTCCTGCTTGTATCCAGCGGGTAGGTTTGATACATTTACCTGACAATTCTGAAATCTACCCACATTTGGCGGGTGGCGGGTGCTAATTTCCCACCCTGCTTACAATGTTTCGTTGTCTCCATTGCCTTAAAGCACGTCAGTCTTCTCCATTGCTGTGTCACCTTACACAGTATTAAATTACCAGGTGCAATTACCAGGTTTCTATTTACCTCATTTTCAAAACAAAAATAAATGGTTCTTTGACGAGTCTTTTCCACCTCGCTGTTCTCAAAGTAACTGTTCAGCTGGTAGAATCTGCATCCATGATGGTGAGATTCTACCAGCTGAACCTAGAGCCTGTAGTTGTTGGGTTCCCCTCTGCTTTGGCCTTTGACCTTTGGGACATCCTCACCAGGAAATGTCCCTATTTTGTATCTAATTTTTTTGTAGCATGGTGTGCTGGTTATAAATAGCTCACTTACCCTAGTTATAATGGGACATTTTTTAAATCAAATTCATAGTGACTCTCTGCTCTCTAATCTCGAGTATTATAACCCCTGTGAGTGCCTGCCTGCCGACACAGTGTGTTCCAGGTGAGATGAGAATGTTGTGGTTACTGTCGTCTCATAATTGGATTAACTGAGGTTGCTGGCTGACTATTGGTGTTTATCTGGGAGTGGTCTGCTGCTAGCATGTTGCGCAGCGTCATGTATTCGCTGACTGAGAGAATCAAAGGGATTTAAAAGCCTTAAAGGCCTTAGAGCCTAAAAAAATGCACATTAAAAAAATCAACAGCAACGTCTCTTTACAAATATAATGACACGGTTACTCACGAACATCCAAAGACCTTATTGTGCACGATTTTTTCTATGAAGTACGCCAACTGTGTACGTGCGTGCTTTGGTTGATACCTTACATGGCGTGCTTTGGTAGAAAGTATTTTTTATTTTTTATAGCGTGCACAACAAGGTCTGTGGATGTTTGGGAGTAACTGTGTCATTATATTTGGAAAGGTACATTACTGTTGTTTTTTTCCGAATGTACATTTTTGGAACATTGAGCGCCACAATCGCCACAAACCTTGGAACCAGAGGTCTGTTCTATCAGGGTGATATCACAGGGAGCTGCAGCGGATATCTACAAAACTAACGAATTCTCAGTGAAACTACCTGGATGGATAGATAGCACTCCGGGTATGTAGAAACAATAAAAAATTTAATTTTTGGGGTGAACAGCCCCTTTAAACAGCACCATGTTCTGAAGACTATGGCGGTGACTGAGCTTTGGAATATTAGAACAGAGATCTCCGGTCAGTTATTTGGATCATTATTCCAATTCTTGTTAAGAAAAAAATAACGGGAAAAATCATCTAATGTCTAGTTTTATTCTTCTCATCAAAATTCATGGATGAGAGCGTTACTAAACTGCATAAAATAATTCATTGTTTTAGTATTAATTTATTCATTGTTTTATTATTTATTAATCATTCATAATACTTCAGCCTTTGAGTGAATTTTGAGTGAAGTTTGAGTGAATGCAGATATCTTTACGGTGAGCCCTTGTGTACAATGAAAGTATTGAAGTTTTATACAGTGTTTGGGCAGAATAGATGTTCAATCCAACCACAAACTTCATCTCCAGAAACCAGTGTTGTGACTGTTTGGTAGGTCACATGCACAAAGCTGTCCAATCATAACAGTGATTTTTGAGTCTTCATGAAGCACAAAAGGACTTGGTTAAGGATCATGGTTTGGTAAGTGATGCTCATGGGCAAAAGCACCCAGAACATTCCGGAAATCTTAAGAGGTTCCCTCCATCTTGGCTCAATGGCAACCGACGCTCAGTAAAAACCAGGTCATAAAATCACTGGAGTTTAGCAGCTAAGAGAGGTCTGTGTTACTATTCCCCTTGTCTATGTCCAGTAGTTTAGGGGGTCTCGACCAGGGATCTCAAAATCAAATTCTGGAGGGCTGCAGTGTCTGCTGGTTTTCAGTTTGTTCTAGCACTAAAGTGTTTTGTTTAGGTCACTGATTGGCTGCAGTCCACACACCTTGTTTCAAAGGCCTGAACTGGCTGCAGACTGAAAGGAAACCTCAAAAACAGATACTGTGACCCTCCAGGACTGGAGTTAAACCTGCAGATACTGTGCCCTCCAGGACTGGAGTTAAACCTGCAGATACTGTGCCCTCCAGGACTGGAGTTAAACCTGCAGCTACTGTGACCCTCCAGGACTGGAGTTAAACCTGCAGCTACTGTGACCCTCCAGGACTGGAGTTAAACCTCCAGCTACTGTGACCCTCCAGGACTGGAGTTAAACCTGCAGCTACTGTGACCCTCCAGGACTGGAGTTAAACCTGCAGCTACTGTCATCCTCCAGGACTGGAGTTAAACCTGCAAACGGTGCAGTCCTCCAGGACTGGAGTTAAACCTGCAGACACTGCAGCCCTCCAGGACTGGAGTTAAACCTGCAGACACTGCAGCCCTCCAGGACTGGAGTTAAACCTGCAGACACTGCAGCCCTCCTGGACTACAGTTTGAAATCCCTGATCTAGACTTCATAAATTGTAGGGTTTTCAAACTTAAGATCAACTTAAATGTCTTCTGTAGTTTTCCCCAAGGCAGGCAGAGATTTCATGTAAGCTTCATTCAAGTAAAAAGGAATATCCTCTGTTATTAGGTGATGCTCATTTATATCGGCATGTTAAGTAATTGTGTAAAAATCGAAAAACAAGTCCTGGATAATAATGAAATAAAGCTCTCAGACTCCTTTATTTGTAGCTCATTGCCTGTGACTGTTCAGACTCCTTTATGGTTATCAGATTTATGATTAGCATTTCCTCCACGTCTCCCATGAGCGGATTGTATATAGTGAATAAAGCAACGCGGGGTGGTAGCTTGAGCTAGCATCACTGTGCTGTTCTCTCATGAACTCGGGGATACGTTTCACAAAGAACTGCAGCAAAGGACATTATTAATGAAGAAGTAGAGGTAAGGGCGTAGTTTGGTGGTGTCTGGTCGGACTTCACGAGCGGCTCATTCACTTAAATCCCTCAATGCAAGCGAGGAAAGCTCTGTGATCTGGAATCAGATCCTGACTGTGTTAGTGCTAAGTGTGGTCGTAGGTCTGCAGGGTGACACATCGTTGGCCATAGTCTTGGCCAAGGAGGGAACATCTCAGTCTGGAGGCCATTTCATGACTTCTCGGGTCGATGTCTGCGGGCGGCAGCTGCCGATAGAAACACCTGCATGAATTTCAGACATACTAGCCCAGGAACCGGCAGCTAACTGCACAGGCTCGCAAACATGACTCAGCATTCCGAATTAGGAGAACAGAGAGAGGTTAAAAGTTTCCATATTAAATAAATAAATAAATAAAGCAAGAGAAATGATCAACGGTCTCCAGTCAACTGGTTCCCAGTCTCCTCACGCATCCCAGCCACCCGAGACCGGAGGAGACACTAAGACACTTAAAATTTACATCCCCGGCAAATCACATTACGGATTAATGTGAGCTTGTCATCAAAAAATCAAAGCCGTACGACAGAGGCGGAATATGAAGACGTGCGGCTGAAAGATTCTCTTATAAATAAGCACGTGTGAAGACTTAATTAAAGAAGAAGAGTGACCGAAGGTCTCATTCACAGGAATGGAGGAGAATCAGAGACAGGAATGGAGGAGAATCAGAGAATCAGAGACAGGAATGGAGGAGAATCAGAGACAGGAATGGAAGAGAATCAGAGACAGGAATGGAAGAGAATCAGAGACGGGAATGGAGGATAATCAGAGACGGGAATGGAGGAGAATCACAGACAGGAATGGAGGAGAATCACAGATGGGAATGGAGGAGAATCACAGACGGGAATGGAGGAGAATCACAGACGGGAATGTAGGAGAATCACAGACGGGAATGGAGGAGAATCACAGACAGGAATGGAGGAGAATCACAGACAGGAATGGAGGAGAATCACAGACGGGAATGTAGGAGAATCACAGACGGGAATGGAGGAGAATCACAGACGGGAATGGAGGAGAATCACAGACGGGAATGGAGGAGAATCACAGATGGGAATGGAGGAGAATCACAGACGGGAATGGAGGAGAATCACAGACAGGAATGGAGAGGTCTTTAAGAATACACCGCATCAGAGTTGGATGGGCAGGATACAGCAAAGTGTTCGGGAAACAAACAGAGTCGTGGTTGCGCACAGACAAATATAATTATGTTCTGAATCATTATCCAGAAGATAAAGTCTTCATCTAAAGTGCTGTGGAAACAAAATAATTTCCTTTTCACATTTCCCCGTGCCAAGAAAGGTGCTGTCAATTTGAATTAATTAGATAGTGCAGACGCAGTCCCCAGGTATGGTGTGTAGCGGTGACACACTCGTCCGCCTCTCCTCCTTTCCTTCTTCCTCTTCTCTGCCTCTCCATGTCTGCTTTCGGCATACCCCCCCCCCAACCCCCCCCCACCCCCTCGCCGCATGTGTCTAGCAAGTTGTCGTGGTAACCGTGCGGTTTCCCCATTAGAATGCGCCCATGTTTATAACAAGGCACGGTCACTTTTCCGTTGTTAATTCTTCCACTTGCTCTTTTGAAACGAAGAGAATAAGGGGAGAAAAGCTTAACTTATTCACCAGTGCCTCTCTCTCTGTCTCTCTCTCTCTTTCTCCCTTTTCTCTCTCTCTCTCTCTGTCTCTCTCTCTCTCTTTCTCCCTTTTCTCTCTCTCTCTCTGTCTCTCTCTCTCTCTTTCTCCCTTTTCTCTCTCTCTCTCTGCCGTCTCTCTTTCTATTTCCTCATCTGATCCATTTTTAATTTCCTCGTTTCATGTATTGCACCCCCACCACCCACCCCACCTCTTTACTGTTGCTCCGACATCTTTTTTAAAACAATTTTCATCTCGTTTCAGACACTGTCGTAAATTTCAAAAGACATGCCTTAGCAAGGGCAAAAACAATATCAAACGCATCTAGAATGACATTTCAAGAATAATCTCCATTTCATGTTGTCCAAGGACATTTAAACAAGCTCTGTACAAGAATAAGCCAATTAATGATTATCTGCCAGGTAATCAAAAGTAACGTTCCATTATTAAGGGCAAATTATATAGGCCACTGACACTGACAAAAGCAACTGTCTGTTACAATCACATTGACTCTCTCTGAATGTGTCACTCACATCCTCTGTCTGCACGTCAGTTTGTCAGGCTCTGTAACGCTCACATCTTCTGCCTCTGTGTATGAGTGTGTCAGCGTCAGTTACGCTTGAATCCTCTGTACATCAACGTCTCTAATTCTCACATCCCGTCTCAGTGTCCCCCCCAGTGTTGATTTTGGTCTGTGCCTTAAAATCTTTTGCCCCATTTTTAACCCCCTCCCCCCTCAGTCACAACTGTCAATTTCAGTGCTGCCCCCAAGCAATTCCAGAGGGGGGCATGCTACCAACAGCCAGCCTACCAACCTTTCTCACTCCACTGTGCTGCAGTGGTTACTGTGCTGGAGGACTGCGCTGGAGGACTGAGCTGCTGTAGGCACCCGGTGGACTGCTGAGAGTTGCCGGTGAACAGTTAGGCACTGGACAAACGCGTCCTGTGCCACACTACGGAAAATAACGTAGCTCCTGATGGGACTGTCTGACCCTGCTCTCTTTAGCAGTTCCGCACTCAGATAGGCCACTTGGGAGCCGGTCACTCAGTAATGCTGGGTGGTGGTGGCCACTATACCCCGCTTTACGGCCAGTTTAAACTAAGCACAAATATTCTTAAAAAAACAGATATTTCAGTTCTTGATTTCAGGGTCATTGATCTACAACTACATGTTTTATCATTTTATTTTTTTTTAAATTTAGATAGAGAAATTTGTAGAGAGACAGGAAGAATGGGGAGTGAGAGAGAGGGAGAGACATGCGACAAAGGTCACACGACCGGATTCCAACGTCGCGGCTTGCAATGAGCGTGTGGATGGTGCTCCACAGGCTACGCCACGAGGCACCCCCAACTACACCCCTGGACAGGTACACCCCTGAGCAGGTACACCCCTGGGCAGGTACACCCCTGAGTGCATGACTTTTGTCTGAGAGGTAAACGGTTGTTCATCTGTGATGTGTGCTGGTCTGTTTGTAAGCTCGGTGCATTTCTGAGTGTTCTATGCGTGTACTCTCTTTGTGACAGAGTGCACGTTTTTGTGTGTGAGAGAGAGAGATCAGTGTGTGCACATGAGTGGTTGAGGCCGAAGCCCCATTGGTTCAATATGTGTGAGTCATAGATCAGACCAGAGGATCATTATGGACTTTTTAACAGTGCAGTAGATTCAGACCCCCCCCTCACAACCCACCTTTTCATACCGAAATGAATAATTAGTGCAAAGACTTATGGGTAGATTATTTATAAGCAATCGGCCCTGAAAACGCTCAGAGAAAATACTCAATCAGCTGTAATGAACAAAAGTGTTGATGGGATGGCATGGAGAGCGACACAGTGAATGATACTGCCGTTAAACACACGCGCACACACACACACACACACACACACACACACACACGCACCTAAGAAACATTGACCTTTCTATAAATCTCACATACACAAACCCACCTGTTGAGCTAGAACTCATGTTCTCCCTATGCATGAACATGACCTCCTCTCACAATCTCTCTCTCTCTCTCTCTCTCTCTCTCTCTCAAACTCTCCCTCCTTTCTGTCTGTCTTGGCTTCTCCTTCCAGACAGACTGAAAGACACGCGGTCGCCAAGGTTACCGAGCTATTGTGTATCCCGTTGCCAGGTGACTGGTCGTCGTAGCAATGATTAAGAATCCCGACGGTGGCGCTTTGCTTCTCTGATATAAATCTCTCCCTTCTCTCCCTATATCTCCCGCTACTGTTTCTCTCCAAGAAACAAAAAAAAAGGAAAAGTCCTGTGAAAATACAGCTGACTTTGAAAAAATAAAAAAGAAGCCACACAGAGACAGGAAAGAACGGAGGGAGGGAATAGATAAACACTGTTTGTTGTTCTTTCCTGGTTCTGCCAGCCTGGGACACTTCATCTTAATGTCCTTTCCTTTGTAATCCACCTTCTCTTTTGCACTAAGGGCATTGACCTTACCTCTCCCTTTCTCCCTCTCCCTCTCTCTCTCCCTCTCTCTCTCTCTCTCTCTCTCCTCCGTCTGCTCATCTGTTTAACCGCAGCGGGCTCGAGCGTGTTTTGAAAAGGGCAGGTGATTCTTTTTTAAGCTGTCACTGAGTGATCCTGTGGTCTGCTGATGGAGGGGCTTGGGTCTGACTGGGTCTCTCCCCGAGCGCCTGGCTCTGATATGTTGGGTCTGACTGGGTCTCTCCCCGAGCGCCTGGCTCTGATGTGGACCCAACGCTGCCGCTCCATTGATTTCTATGGAAATTTAGAGTCTGCACACAGCAGGCCCGTCTCTCTCCTCGGCCCTATCAACTGGAATCTGTTCTCTCTGTCGGCTGTGACAGTCTTCATCTCCCGTCATTACCGCGCTATGCTGGTCTGAGCGTGTGTGTGTGTGTGTGTGTGTGTGTGTGACCTCTGTGCATTTGTGTACATCTGAGCTTGTGTGTGAGTGTGTGTCTGACCTCTGTGCATATGTGTACATCTGAGTGTGTGTGTGAGTGTGTGTGTGTGGCCTCTGTGCATTTGTGTACATCTGAGCTTGTCTGTGTGTGTGTGTGTGTGTGTGTGTGTGTGTATAACATCTGCGCATATGTGTCCATCTGAGTTTGCGTGTGTGTGTTTGAGTGTGTGTGCTTGTGTGAATGTATGTGCATGTGTGTGTGTGTCTGAGTATGTGTGTGTTGAGGATCAGGATGATATATTACAGAACAGGATCTGTCCCTGTGGATGGCGGTGATGTCCGTGTTCCACAGCAAATCCATGGGGACGGCTACTTACAGACAGAGAAACCTCACCGAACATTGTCCATTTGTATAAACACCACACTCACTCACTCACAACACCATCCTGTTCCATTTCCTCTACCCCCCCCTCATCTGCCAGCTGAGTCTCTCCCTCTTTCTTCTCATCCTCCTTTCCCTCTCTCTCTCTCTCTCTCTCTCTCTCTTTCTCACTCTCCTCTTTTCCCTCTCAGAGCCTGGAATAGAGTCAAAGCAAATGGCGACACCTGCAAGTCACAAGTTTAAAACCTGATACAGCTGCTGCTTCTGCTTCACATAGAAACCGTTATTCACTCTGGCCTTTCTTCTCTCTGTTTTCTTACAGTTTTACATTCATTTGGGGGGTTTAAACACCACCACCCCCCACACCCCTTGTCTGAATGGAGTTTCTCTAATGGATTTTCTCTCCCTGTCTCACCGATGAGCTGACAGTAACGTTACGGGACGTTTATTTTTTTGCGAAAATGTGCGGTAACAGCTCTGGCGGCCGGTCGAAGTCCCCACGAAACGAAGTGGGAATAGCATAAAACACCGTTCTCCTGAATGAGGCTTCAAACATTTTTTAGGTTTTCTCATTAAGTTCTCTCTCTCTCTCTTTTTCTCCTCTCTCTCTCCTTTTTTGGGATTTCCTCTTTATTCTCTCCCTCCCCCCTTCCCTCCTCTCCCTCTTGCTCTCTCTCTCTTTCTCTCCCTCTCTCAGTGGCACCTAGAGCCCCCAGTCTGATTAGGAATACAGTGACCCCCTTTTTCTGTGGGCTGGTACAGGACCCTCCCCTTCCCAGGAGAGAGGGCCAGAAACAATGGGCTGGAAATGGGACAACACGTGTTTGAAAAGCGGCGCAACCGCAAAAACCGCCACGCTCGCGCACGCGACCCTGCCGTAGCTACGGCAGAGAGAGAGAGGCGCTTTCGTTTGGGGGAGACGGGCAGCGAGAGCGACCGAGCTCAGACGTGAGGAGGCCAAACGCATGGTGCCATCAGGGCAATTACCCTTCATTATCCATCTACGGTCCTAAATCCAGACAACTACCTCTCGTTGTGTACTCTCTTTTAAAGGGGTGACGGTAATTCTGTTTATGTGACAGATTAATCAGCGTGTGAAATCTGACATTATATTAAGAACGTGGTGACCTTGACTATGCATTTGTTCTGAAACTTAATGGCTGGTAATAAACTATATGAACCCCCCCGTCATTGTTGTCTTGGCGGTGTTCATCAAATCCTGAAAAGCAGCCGCAGTAGATTCAAAAAACCCATCAAGTAAATCAAAAAGTAATTAAAAGCTGAGTGCAGTGTGAACCATTACGGGCAACAAGTGACTGTGGCAGTGCCTCAGCTGGCCAGCAGAGGGCAATGAAGAGCTGAAAATTGTGGCTATGAGTTGTTGGGAACTCGTAGGCCATCTAGACTCTCGCTCTCTTTCAAGCCCCATAACAGGGCGTGCTACATGAATAGCACTGCAGGAGTTGGGGTTCGGGTTCAGAAAATGAAAATTCATGACCCCTGGCTCACTGCCCCCTACACACACACACACACACACACACACACACACACACACACACACACACACACACAAGCACATACACACGTGCGCACAGCCACAGACGCACCACACACGCACACATTCCTCGCCGACAGTCGAGCACAGATGTACATCGCAGTAGTGTATTTATTATTGAATTGGTTATACTTTGCTAACTGAATCTTGATGGATTATGAATGTGCTTTTGTTCAGCTCTGATTCAGCCTGGAGGAGAGAGGCGCAGGTTCCAGTTGACTGACCAGACTGGGATACTGTGGCACCAGGGAGACTGGGAATACTGGAGGAACTGGTTGGGCCGAAAATGCAAATGCTGTCAACTGTTTTAATAAAGGAACACACACACACACACACACACACACACACACACACACACACAGCCGTCTCCACACCAAAGAAACGTTATCCTTTCTATAAATCTCACATGCACAAACCCACACACACACACACACACACACACCTGCATGCATGAATCCACACACAGGAGACAAAGATGCTTTATGGAACATTTCTATATTCAATCCAAAGACTGTTTGGAGTGAGAGAGAGAGAGAGAGAGAGAGAGAGAGAGAGAGATAGAAGGAGAGAGATATAGAGAGATCACTCAAAGAATTCCCAGAGTGAGCATTATGTTTTGAAGGGAGATAAAGTGCAGAACGGCTCTTTCCCTTTTTCTTTTTCTATCCTCCGCGCCCGCTCTCCGCACCGCTGTGTTTAGCGTTTCCGCTGGAGTCAACAAACGCGGTCGCGATACTCCTGAAAGCTTTTCTACAGTCACGTCAAGTGCGTGTGAATGTATGTGTGTGTGTGTGTGTGTGTGTGTGTGTGTGTGTGTGTGTGTGTGTGTGTGTGTGTGTGTGTGTGTGTGTGCGCGTATGCATGTATGTATGTATGTATGTATGTATATGTTCTACAGGGATCTAATGGCATGGAAACATATAGGGAGGGGTGGTGTTATGTCACTCCTAATGACCTTAATAGACTCACAGCCCCTTGTCGGTCTCAGCGGCCGAAGCTCCGCTCTACTGAACCCTACAGCGGCAGGCTGGCCGAGCCACAAATCCTGTTCGGTGCCACTGCCTCTCCCTCCCCTCCCTCTCTTTCTCCCTCCCTCTCTCCCCCTCTCTCCGTCCCCCTCCCTCTCTCCCCCTCTCTCCGTCCCCTCCCTCTCTTTCTCTCTCTCTCTCTCTCTCTATGGACACTGTTCTGAGGAAGGGGCCTCAGAAATCAGGGCTCAGAGATAAGCAGTGTCTCTAATCGACTGCATTGATTCATCGCAATAGATAACCCCCCCCTCACCCCCCCCTCACCCCACCTCGTCTCAAATGGAGGGGGGGGGGGCTTAAATCTTCGAAGATTCCGGCGACGACGTGCGCACAAAAGGAAACCCGAAGAAAAGCCGGCTCGAATTAGAGCCGATTATACGAGCGATAAATGTGAAAAACGGGCAGTGGAGATTGAAATCATGGCTGGAGATCAAACTAATGTGATTGAGGGAGGAATGCATCAGGTGCACCCAGTCGGTCATACAGAACGGATAGATATAGAGAGAGGGAAAGATGGAGGGAGAGAGAGAGGGAGGGAGAGAGAGAGGGGGACAGGGAGAGAGAAAGAGAGAGAGAGAGGGGGAGAGGGAGAGAGAGAGAGGAAGACAGGGAGTGAGCGAGAGAGCGAGGTTCCAGCCAAAGTCAATTGAACAGCTAATGTCAATCGATTTTTTGCTTCTTCTCTGCTCCGTAGGGAGAGAGTGACATTTAAAGGCATATTTTATTTTGGGGGGGAAATCTGTTCGCCATAGAAACAGACAGCTTGACAGACTGGTGACAGCTGTGTCTTTCTGCTGAAAAAGAAAATATTGTCTATGGTGTGTGTGTCATGTGCGTATGTGTGTGCATATGTGTGTGTGTGTGGGCATGTGTGTGTGTGTGTGTTTGTGCATATGTGTGCGTATATATGTGCGTGCGTGTGTGTGTGTGTGTATGTATGCGTGTTTGTGCATATGTGTGTGTGTGTGTGTGTGCGTGTGCGTTTGTGCATATATGTGCGTGTGTGTGTGTGTGTTTGTGCATATGTGTGCGTATATATGTGCGTGTGTGTGTGTGTATGTATGCGTGTTTGTGCATATATGTGCGTGTGTGTTCAAATTAGTGTTATTTATAGCAGCCAGCAAAATGTGGTGGCCTTCATATTGGGCCTGGAGCCACGGAAGGGTGAGAAGACTGCTTAAACATTAAAGGCATTTAAAGAGACATTCTCCAGGAGGCTCAGAATGCACTTCCACAATCAACAGTGAGTTTCAGGTGTGCGCCACACCTGGGGGGATAGACCGGCAAGAGAGCGGAGCGTGAATTACCCTCTGCCCTGTCTGCGTGTCAGTCCGTCCGTCCGTCTGCCTGTCCGCCATTACCCACATCTTTACCGACCCGCCTTAGCTGCAGGTCAGGAGAACCTGAGGCGAGCTGCATGCATTTTCTCCTGCAAATTGACCCGGACCGACAGTACGGCGGCCAGTCACGGGCATGATTGAGGTTTCACCCCAAGGTCTATTTATCCCATAAAATAGCAAAGGCAAAAAGTGACTTTCTGAGTGCTCATTCCCAGCTAGCCTAGGAAGTCTTTTTTCTCCTGTTGCGGTTTTAATTCACACAAGGAAACGTTATTTTACATGAGAAAAAACATGCCATGATGAAAGGATTTGGGTGAATTTACTATAAATACTATTCACATTAATAATTAATTTAATAATCATAATAATAATCATCATCCTCATCCTCATCATCATCATCATCATTTTACACAATCCTTCCGTTGGCGTCTCTCCAAAATAGAAATGTCAAAAGCACACGGATCAGGATTTCTTCTGCTATCAGAAGCCTGTGAGCAAACTTTGGGATTTGGATGCAACAACTACACCATTCAGTGTTGACTACCCCAAAAAAAAAAACATTAAACACAGAAGATATTCTAGGGGTCGGGTTGAAACGTTGAAACGTTGAAAGGTAAGCAGGGGCGTACCGTGTCGAATTACCCGGGGGCGGACAGCTAAAAGACGTGGAACCGCCCTTGGCTGCAGGTTCGGGGTGTCTGTCTGTGTGTCCATCTGTCAGTCAGTCACAATCTTTCTGCCGTTTCTGACTTCGTCTGATTGACAGCCCTGCCCCGCTGCATCCTGAGAAAACGTCGCTTGCATGTATAAATCTGCCTTATGTGCTTAAAGCTGTGTGTGTATGTGGGTGAGTGAGAGAGAGGCAGGTGTGCTCTAAGTGTGAATTTCATAAAGTGTTGTATCCGCAAAAAGTGGAAAATACAGAGACATAATCATCCAAAGAATGACACACAAACAAACACACACATACACAACACACACACACACACACACACACACACACACACACACACACACACACACACACACACACACACACACACACACACACACACACACACACACACACACACACACACACACACACACACACACACACACACACAACCCCTCTCTTGTGGGTGCCCGAGTGCGAAATTAAATTTTTCCCACTCCCCTCTCTCTTAATTTATTTGTTTATTTATCAAGCACTTATTTATTCATTTTGAGAAATTAAAAGTTGTGCAGTCATGTGTTTGGGCTGCCTTTTACTCCTAGAGACACACTAACAGGATGATCATATGAGCACACACGCACACACGCGCACACACACACATATCTACACATGTATGTACTGCATTGCGTACACACATACAAGATGAGCAAAACACCAGAAATCATTACCACACTCAACGCAGCTCAACTTACAAAGCCCATTTCACACCCAGCGCTTGTTACCACAAAAATCTAAATGGCTGCTCCACATCCCTTCTCTTATCAATAGAGCATATCAATAGAGTGTGCACTGATCTCATTTGTGTTTGGGTGAATGTTTATAAAAACTTAAAAAAAATACTGTGCTCAGACTTGATTGGGTGCATAATCACCGACTCAAGTAAATAAATCGAGGAAAAATGTTTAGCAATACTATGGAGACCATGATGTTCAATCATAAGTGGGCTTCATGGTCCTGCACTCTTTACTGTAATGTCACTATTTCCATATTTATTCAAATGAATCTCACAGACCTGTATGGGAAAAAACGGCATGTTTTAAGCCATTCTGAGAGAGGCAAGCATATGAGACCTGTCCTATGTGTCTGCAAAATCCCTCCCTTTCTACCCGTCTCTGTTCCCCACGCCCACACTATCCCAGAATGCACCGTCAGCCGTGAGTGGGTGGCACTAAATAAACAAACACGACCCCCCCTGGCCCCCAACGCTGCCCTTCTTGCCCTTCCTCTCAAGCCCCAGACGGCGGCACACCCCCGCCCCGTGCCGGGCGCCGTGCCGACGCGTGTGGGCGGGCGGAGCCTCGGGGAGGGGGCGTGGCAGCACGGGGTGGGGGGGGGGGGGGCGGAGCCGGTCGGAGAAAGCAGTCGCCCTCACGGCGGCCTTGCTGACGGAGCGTAGGCGGACAGCTCCGTGTCGAGCGCCCTGTTCGGTTAATTTCGGGGACAGTGGGAGTAAACCCCCTACGCCCCTCCCTCACATACCTCTTTCAGGCAGCCCCTAACCAGCCGCCTTGACAGGCGGCCTAAATCCCCAGCCCCCCGAAAATGCGAACAGCAGGACGGCGCACGCCACGTATTGATCAGCGCAGCCCAGCTTCCTAATCGAACGAGGCCGACTACGGCGCGTCGGGGGGGACTGAGTTTACTCAAGTTCCTCCCGAATAGTCTCCGGTGCGCCCCCAAACGCCTGCTTAGGCCGTCGCGTGCCTAATTGAGTCATTGTTTAAGGACCACTTCAAAATGTGTACATTGGCAAAAAAAAAAAAAGTAAGCCCCCTCGAGAGAGAGAGAGAGAGAGAGAGAGAGAGAGAGGGTGTGTGTGGGGGGCAGTGAGAGGTCTCTCGGAGCGGTATAAGGGCGGCCCAAAGGGCCTTGGCTTTGAGGAGCATCCCTGAGCCCAGAGCCAAAGACAAAGGCCAGAAAACTGGAACTCAGAGACCTGGTGCAAAGCCCATGCAGATTTATGAGAGTAATAAGTTTATAATATGTATTTTGGGCGTCTGTAATGCTGTCCACGCCCCTCCGTCTAACCCCCCCGGTGGTACTGACTGAGCCGTTTCATTTGATTACTGTATTTTTTTTCCAATCCCCACCCCAACTCTCTTCTTTAAAAGAAAAAAAAAAATCATGCAAAATATATCCGAAAAAACCCACAGAACGTGCCCGCAATGCGGAACAAGCTATTGACATCTTAATACAATAAAGGAAAATAAACATAATTATCCTGATCGTTATAATTATCTCTAGCCCTGCGGCCCATTATAAATAATTCATCCGGTGGTTAATTAAATGGATATGTCGGCGTAAAGCCCCAGTTGTTGTCTATCTCGGGGGCCAAAGGCAGCCGCAACAATAAAAGGTGGATGGTTCCCAGTACAGTTGTGTGGACGGTACAGACAGGATGATCTGCATCTTAGAGGCACTATTGGATATACATGGCACTGACCCGGGGATGCCTTCCTAACTAACTGCAGCAGACTGCTATGCTGCTCAATGCAGGAGGAAGACACACAGGGCTCTTTGGCCCCTGCACCACAGAAGAAGAAAGACTCTTTCTTCTTCTGTGGTCTTGGGCCAGAGCTAGAATAAATGAGCAGTGGCAGCATAAAATAATGGGTAGGGAACTGGGCTTGTATAATAAAGGTTGCGGGTTCGATTACCAGGTTGGAAACTGCCATTGTACCCTTGATTAACCTGAATATATGCTTTGGTATATATCCAGCTGTATAAATCGGTACCATGTAAAAATGTGAAAAGCTATGCAATACCTTTTTCAATACAATACATAAAATAATATTATATTATATAAAGTATACCCACTAATTCCAGACATCATATTCTGTTATCTTGATATTACGGTACATTAATGTCATTCTGCTGATATTTATATTAATCTCCAGTCACTATGCAGCACTACGCTGATATTAATGTCTGGTAATTATTATATTCTGCTACACTGACATCACAGCCAAGCCCATCATTCAGACAATGCAGTCCATTCCCAATACCGCACTGGGTATTGTCCAATCACACTCAATTATACTGATATTAACGTCTAGCAATTATTATATTATGGAATACGGATATCAATGTTCAGTCAATAACATTCTATGAAATTGATGCCATCGGTTGATATCAATGTCCATTCACTGTACTCAAATGTACAGATACGAATCAGGTCATAGCATTCGATCATAAAACTATTGTAGTACAGAGTACATTCTACTGCATTGACATTCTACTCTACAGAAACCAGAGTACATTCTACTGCATTGACATTCTACTCTACAGAAACCAGAGTACATTCTGCTGCATTGACATTCTACTCTACAGAAACCAGAGTACATTCTGCTGCATTGACATTCTACTCTACAGAAACCAGAGTACATTCTGCTGCATTGACATTCTACTCTACAGAAACCAGAGTACATTCTACTGCATTGACATTCTACTCTACAGAAACCAGAGTACATTCTACTGCATTGACATTCTACTCTACAGAAACCAGAGTACATTCTACTGCATTGACATTCTACTCTACAGAAACCAGAGTACATTCTACTGCATTGACATTCTACTCTACAGAAACCAGAGTACATTCTGCTGCATTGACATTCTACTCTACAGAAACCAGAGTACATTCTGCTGCATTGACATTCTACTCTACAGAAACCAGAGTACATTCTGCTGCATTGACATTCTACTCTACAGAAACCAGAGTACATTCTACTGCATTGACATTCTACTCTACAGAAACCAGAGTACATTCTGCTGCATTGACATTCTACTCTACAGAAACCAGAGTACATTCTACTGCATGTACTCTACAGAAACCAGAGTACATTCTGCTGCATTGACATTCTACTCTACAGAAACCAGAGTACATTCTGCTGCATTGACATTCTACTCTACAGAAACCTGCCCTCCGTGGCTATGTGTAATACATTCTTCTGAAATTGAACTTATTTAAAAAAGACAAAAATTCAAGAGTGAATGGACAGTGACAGGACTCCCAGAAGTACCTGGAGGTGGGGGTGTCTCAAATGGGGAGACTGCTCTTGGCACTAAACCTTCATTATCACCACCCCCTCCCACGCTTCAGTGTGGCGTCCGTCCAGCTGGGAGTCACTGACTGACAGACAGACGGATGCCTGGGTGCTGGAACCCTGCCTGGCTGGCCTGGGTATGCTCCACACACACACACACACACACACACACATACACGCACACACACCACACGCATGCATGCATAAAAACACACACACACACACACACACACACACACACACACACACACACACACACACACACGCAAACGCGCACACACACACACACACACACACACACACACACACACACATGTGGACATGCACACACACATTCTCCACACACACAAACACACACATGCACACACCAACGTGTCACCCCAACCTCAGGCAATTTACACTGTACATATTGCTGGGGCCACAGGAGGAAATTGGGTTTTCATAGCAAGGTGGGATGTGAAGGGAGGAGGGGGTCTGGGTGTGAGGAGGGGTGGGGGGGGGTGGGGGGTGGGGGGGGGGGGGTAGACTGAAAAGAAGATGGAGGTCTACATTAGCCAGTAACATCAGGCCTCCATTCTCTCCCACTCCAACTTACCCTCTCTCAGACTTCATTAAGATTTTCAGTGCCATCATAATATTGCCAATAATATTGCCATGGCCTGCCGGATTCCTAAGAGGTGAGGAAATAACGTTAGCTACATAACTAGCTCCTTACGTTAGCACATTTCAGGTCCTCTTAACTGCACGGCCACTCTGTACAGAGAACTTACGTGCACACATCCCTGAATGTTCTCACAGTCGTTACCGTTATGTTTTATGACCGTTATGTTTCGTGAGTAGCAAAGAAATTCTCATCCGTTTTCCTTGGGCGTTTAGCCACAGTGTCAGCCCAATTTTCTTTATCTGTTTAGTTATGATTTTTTTAATCAGGCATTTTCAAATCTGTTTTCCCAGATGCATAGGCTACCGTAATTTTCAATGTCATGCTTTCAAACTCTGTTTCTGGTGTACTGAATTAAATTTAGCCTAGTAAGTATACTGAGCACAGTATGCTGTCCAAACACTGACAGTCTGTATCCAATACTATGCAAACTGTCAAAGCGCAGCTGCAAAAACAAAAAGATAACAAATCAAAACAAATTTTGGAAAAAGGTTCACGCAGTAACTATCGCTAAGTGAACACAAAAAAACACAACGTTGTCCTGTTGGCAAAATTGAAGTAATGAAGCTTTATATTATAAGCACTAAAGGACAAAGAGAGACAGAGAACAAGATCACTCAATATCTCGATGAGCAACGGTGGAATGAACCCAGCTCATAAATTAATAAATTAATATGGCTGTTATTATACTCACAATAAAATAAAAAAATCACACCTCTGAAAGCAAGGGGCTTGGGGCTGGCGATATATGGGGACGGGGCAGTTTTTGGCAGGGGCGATGCCTTTCAGCGTCCTGTTGTCCCCCAAGTAAAGAAGTGAACAATATCTCACAGAGTGCTGGCGGTCTGTCTCCCGTCAGCTGTGTCCCTTTAGACTCCTCACTGTGGCAGATGGACACTATGTGTGGCAGAAGGGGTCACGGGGTCATATCCACATGGGGTAAGGGGGTAGGCACTAGAGGCAAGGGGGGGGGGGGGGGGGGGGAAAGGGGGTAGGGGAAGTGTTTTTGGGGCCCCCCTGCTGTGTGGCCCCGTTGCATGTCACTGCGTGTTTGTGTGAGCGCTTGGTGGGGGTAGGGGCCTGGGATGGGGAGGGGGGGGGGGTAGGGGGTATATGATAATCAACACGCCAGAAACTATTTGGAAAGAAAAATGATGTGAGAAAGATTGCAATCATTAGCCTTTGATAAAAGAATAAAGCCAGTGCTGGGATGTTTCTACTTCAACAGAAACTTCAGAAACACTCAATTTCATACACATGTAGCAAAAAATAAAATAAATCTTTACAGATTTACAGATTTAAACGCTTATGATAGGGACAAGGCTGTCTTCAATTTTGCAATTTAGTACATTCTGTTTTAACTTCCTTTTACTGTACAATCTGAAAGGATTGGATTATATTCATGTTGGGACTTCATTCATGCAATGATTGAGTAGAAAAACCAGAGAATAATATGGAATGTGAAAAAGGTAGAAGCCAGAAGTAAGTAATCCTCTAACATCCAGACTGGGTTTCCTGAGTGAATGTGACTAATCTAAAGGCGTGTCATAATGTACCTAGAGGGATTCCTGGACACAAATCTATCGTTTGTGTTTGTGTGCGCGTGTGTGCGCGTGTGTGTGGATAGAGACCTGTTTTTAACCTGAGACTACAATAATGTAACAAATGCAACAAAAAAATAACACTGAATATCACAAAAAGTGGAATAAACAAAATTAAAATGTAGATAAATACATTTATACATAAATACATCAGTATAAATATAGCAAATGCATTACAAAAGGCAAGCCATGTACATGTGTATGTGTGTATGCATGTGTGTGTGCGTATACGTGTGTGTATACGTGTGTGTGTGTGTGTGTGTGTGTGTGTGTGTGAGAGAGTGAGCACGTGTCTGCATTGCTTTGGTGGACACGATGTGTAAGAACACAAGGCGTGGGCCAAAGTGAAAGGCAGCAAATCTCCTCTGATTTGCGCTGAGCTCTGTATCAGCGCTGAACGGTCGGACTGGACGCAGACTCACAGACAATAAGAGTCAGTGGAGGTGTGAGCAAAAGGAAAAAAGGCAGAGGCCATGAAAGCACAGCAGTTTAGGACACGCATCATTTTCTCTCCAAAGGACTCCTGGCAGCTGTTGTGTGAGAAGAAAGAGGGAGGGAGAGAGAGAGAAGAGGAGGAGAGAGGAGGAGGAGGAGGAGATGATGGGGGGATGGAGAGGGAGGGACAGGAGGAGGAGTAGGGTTTGCGTGACTCGTCAGAAAGCGTCTTTCACCCATTGTTGTGTGCGCGAAGGAGACGGAAAGAGGGAGAGAGGGAGGGGACGGAATAATAGTTAAAAAAAAAGGAGGGACTTATTTTCAGAGACCACCTGTTTCATCAGGAGAAGGAATAAAAAAAAAAAAAGCACACAAGCACCACGATTACGCCGCGAAAACGCCATTAAACTCAGCGATGCTGCTGGAAGTTTGAGCAAAGATTACGCACCCCCCCCCCCGCTCTAAATGCCAGGAAGGAATAGAAGAGCATAGACATCACAGCCAGACCGGGAAAAGCCAGGCCCAGCCTCCCTGCACACCGTTCCGCCGAAATTACAGACAACTCAGGCCCCTCAACGGCCTGCTGGGACCAACGCTCTGGTATTCGTAGGTGTTCGAGAGCGCGTTTCAAAGAAAACCACCTCGACTCCCACTGTGAATGTTGAAATAATGTGTCTGACGGTGGAGAGGAGGGAAGTTGCCTTTCAGCTTTTAAGCCGGATGCCGCAGATGTCTCTTTTAAAAAACATACTGTATATTTAAGCCGCTCCATCCCGCCAGTCTGAATTATTACGGCCTAAAGTTGTGCAATGTCACCGCGTTCTTCTTCTTGCTTTTGCCCATGAAGTTCTATTTCTGAGGACAGAATGGATGCTGGAAAAAAACCTAGACAAAACAGATATGCGCCGCCCCCCCCCCCACTCACCCATCCCTCTCCCCTCCCTCCCTTCCTCCCTTTCTCTCTCTCCGCTTCCCTGGTTTGCACACTAACATGGCTCACTGCCTCTCTGAACACATTCTTTTTTTCTGCCTTTATTGTTCGTCTGACAGCTTTTGTTGTTTGCAGAAAAAAAAGACCCCTGGCCCGCCGAAACCCCCCCCATCCCTATCCCGTCTCAGTCCCCACTCTCCCTCACACACATTCCACAAGCGCAGAGGTCAAAGGTCGCAGCTGCCACAATAAAGAACTGGGGAGGGGGTTGGTGGCCATTCATTCACATCGAAACCTCTTGCCTTTACTTTCGGGGAAAAGAGAGAGAGATTTGGGAAGCCATTCATATAGTTGAGTTGGTTTCACTGGGAAAGTGGATTCGATTAATATTGGGGTTGTAGAAACAGACCCATCACTATCCCTGACCCTTACACTCCAGATTTCTGCAAACATGACCTCACCACATCCTGACCTACACCACCAGTAACAGGAACAAATCCTGGGCAGTTAAATTAAATGGTTTCTGTGAACAGAGAATGGGAAGAACGACTGCTATTTAAAAAATAGCCTTTGCGTTCCTATGCAGCAAGAAACCTAGCATCACCTAGCAGAGGACGCGCGTAGTCCCGCCGTCGCTAAGCGCTGTAAACGTTGTGCAGAACACACAGAGCGAAATCTACAGCGCGGAGGGGGCTCATTCAGTGACCCAGAAACGAAGGCTGAAGGCAAGCCATCTCCACGTGGAGATTAATTATGACGAGATAGCAAATCTCTTCTTGTGACCTGAGGAACAGAGTGTGTGTGTGTGTGTGTGTGTGTGTGTGTGTGCGTGTGTGTGTATGCACGCGCATGATTGCATCCCCCCTTCCTCACCTAGACACCAAACTAGATTTCAGCTACTGAACATGTCTCTGGCATCACACAGGAATATTAACAAGTTAATCAGCTGCAATTAACGCTAAGATTCCCTCCAGCACAGAATGAAAATGTTCAAAAACCTCTCTCCTGGTTTTCGAGAGCGAGACAACCCCCCACCCCCTTTCTCTCCTTCTCCTTCAATTTCATATTTACCAAACCCAGCTGTGATTGGACAGAGCACTGTGATTACCAATAACTGCCATGTTTGTTTGCTTCTATTCAGAAAGAGGCGACCGGCTCCGTCAGGGACGAGTCATTCAGGGGAACCAGACCGTGTTCGACACCCACCTGCTTTTAGCTGGACCAAGAACGGCCTGAAAATACAAGCAAAAACAATTTAAAAAAGACCATGCAAATCTCTTGCATGTCAAGAATTAAGTTGTAAATATTTTGCCCGTTTCAATAAATGTTTTTAACAACAGTAAATGTGTTACTTCTTTTTAACATACTGTATAGCAGTGGTCTCCCAACCCTGTTCCTGGATATCTACCGTCCTTTCGTTTTTTAATTCCAACCCTAATTTGGCACACCTGATTCTACTAATTAGCAGCTCAACGAGATCTTTAGCTGAGGTGCACTTTTTTTAGGGGTGGAGCGAGATCCTACAGGACGGTAGATCTCCAGAAACAGGGTTGCAGACCACGACTGTATAGTTTAGCAGGGATAGGCAAGGAGGGGTAAATCTGTTTCTGCCCTTAACTTCTGCTCTTAATTATTTAATTAGCCTATTATTAATTAGCTACATTCCATGATATTAATGGCAGGCAGCTGATGATTGTTCTTGTGCCTGTATGCATGTATTTTCGCATTTTATAGTGGTCTAATCTAGGAGTGAATTGGTGTTGATGTATATGACCAATTAGCGGATTGAGCCAGCGTAACTGGTTGCAGAAAAACCTGCATAGACACCAGCCCTCCAGAAGTGGAGTTAAACCTGCATACACACAGGCCCCCCAGGCCTGGAGTTAAACCTGCATACACACCAGCCCCCCAGGCCTGGAGTTAAACCTGCATACACACCAGCCCCCCAGGCCTGGAGTTAAACCTGCATACACACCAGCCCCCCAGGCCTGGAGTTAAACCTGCATACACACCAGCCCTCCAGAAGTGGAGTTAAACCTGCATACACACCAGCCCTCCAGAAGTGGAGTTAAACCTGCATACACACCGGCTCCCCAGGAGTGGAGTTAAACCTGCATACACACCGGCCCTCCAGAAGTGGAGTTAAACCTGCATACACACCGGCCCCCCAGGCCTGGAGTTAAACCTGCATACACACCGGCCCCCCAGGACTGGAGTTGCCCACCCCTGGTGTATAGTGTAGTGACAATCATGCACGCACACAGTGTATAGTGTAGTGTATAGACACTGTTGCAGTGAACATTGTCAACACGTGCAGACACCCACCATGCTCATCTTTGCTGAAGCGTGCGCACACCATCGCATTTATCCATGCATGCACTCGTGCATGCATCCTGCAGATTTCTTGCAAGCAGACCATCACATTCAACACGCTCGCAACATGCGCATCATATGTAGTACGTGTGCAGACATACTTTCTGCATGCTTGCTACACGTGCGAGGACACAGTCACACTCAACATGCTTGTCGCACGCACCATAAAATTGAGTGTTTGCTCCACGTGTATCCAGGGGTATTGTAATCGCCATGTTGTTGCCTTCATTGGTACATTTTTCCACTGGTACCTCAAAGGTAGCCGAATACACCTGTGATATGTTGAACACCATATACATATGTTGACTTGACAGTAAATCCTTATGTTTGGATCTGCACCCTCCTTTCAAATATATATTTTCACTTTTCACTTGTCATGTGGGGACTTGTACGCCCAGAGATGTAGAATTTGATTGCTTTTTAAACTCAGATTCTTGAGTTTGCATCAAGCACAAAGGACACTGATTCATTTCCACTTCCTAACAACCTCCTCGTATATTTTTTCGGCTAGTATCACCTTAATCTGCATTTATTACCAAAATCCTTTTCGCATGGACGGCCATTTATTTTTTCCACATTAACTTTACATTTCATTCGAAATTTGTATTTGAATCAGAGCACTGAATACCACTTGTTGCTGTGGAAACAGCCAATAGCCAGTCAGTGTGGCCCGTGAGAGAGAGAGGGGTGTCATACAGTTGAGTTAGTCATGATGTCACTCTGTCCTTGTTGCCTAGCAACGCTCAACGCTAACTAAATCAGCAGATAGGAGAGACAGTAGATTAAAAATGACTGAAAGGGAAGGAGGAGGAGGAGGAGGAAGTGAGAGAAGGAGGGAGGGCGGTGACAGTACCGACCATCCCCTGTGGTAGACTCTATACAGAGGCTTTATAAATGGGCCGCTTTGAATCTCTTAAGAGACCATTGTGAAGGATGCGCACACACACACACGCGCACACACACACACTCACGCGCACACACGCACTCCGCACGCACGCACGCACGCACGCACGCACGCACGCACGCACACACACACACACACAAACACACAGGAGCGTGCATATGCATGCACTCACAAACACTCAGGTCCACACGTATGCAAACACACACACACACACACACACACACACACGTGCACACACACACACACACACACACACGTGCACACACACACGCACACACACACACACACACACACACGTGCACACACACACACACACACACACACACACACACACACACACACACACACAGGAGTGTGCATATGCATGCACTCACAAACACTCAGGTCCACACGTATGCAAACACACACACACACACACACACACACACACGCACGCACGCGCAAACATGCAAGTGCACAGAAGCATGCTTACAGAGGAGGGGGAAAAATAAAACACATCAAGGCACAAGTGTGGTGCTTAAACTTTTGTTTTTTTATGTCAACACTTTTCCAAAGCAGGAATGTACTTGTTCTTTTCCTCTTTTTTTTGAAGGGAGGAGGGAGGGGGGGAGGGACAGGAGAAAAAGAGGAGGCGCGTGGGGGTCGGGAACGCACAGACACAGAAACCAGCGTACACATTAGTGCCCCACACAGCGCGTTGACGCTTTTTCCACCGATTGGCACAAAAGAGCCACGCACACGCCAAACGCAGAGGGAAGAGAGTGGGGAAAGGGTTAAAAGGGTTATCCATGGGAAACACAGAGCGCCGACGGAAAAAAACAAACTGAAGCGGACGTCTTTTTCAAAATGCAGCCTGTGGAATCCACAGGAGTTTGAGAACGCGATCCCAAAACCATCCAATGTCAAAAAAAGTCCCGGAAAACGTCCTCCTCTGAGACGTTTGCACTCATTGGAACCTGCCACCGGCATTGTCCGTCAGACACGGCGTCGCAGGACGGCGACGATGATGATGATGATGTCAAGCGTCAGTCGTGTCCGTGTACCGTGTCTCATATACATAAAAAACAACGTTAACAGATACAGAACAGAAACAGCTGGGTTTTCTCCGCAAAGTCAACTTTTCATCTTCGAACAAATAACTTCACCTTTGCCTACAAAGAGGTTGCGCCTTAAACAAACCTAGCAACCACACACACACACGAGAGAGAGACTGTACATACATCAGAACACCCTGGCCTTCCTCGTATTACAAACCACACGCTATCATCCACTTTTAATTCTACACAAGAGGCGGCGGGATTGGCAGGACAGAACCCCGACTGTTTGGTCAGTTACAATGGGTTCAACACACTGCTAATAGTGGCCGGGTCACAGGTCTGACCCAAGGTGACTGTACAGGAAAAAATGTAACTACTTCTGCACCGGTGGAGCATTGCCTGTGCAAGCCAATCACAGCAGAAGGTTTACATTGGGTGGAACCTTGAAATCAATCAGTGACTCTCCTTACTGGTTGGAGAGTGCTTGGCTCCACCCAATTGGACCTGTTGTGCATGTTTTAGATTGGCTGTTTTGTTTGTTTAAAAAAAATAAAAAATCCCATTGGTGCCTGGTTAATGACACGCCGGGTGCTTGAGTGCAGCGCGCTGAATGGTAATACGGTGGGAGGCCTGATAGGCTTAACGGTATTTCATTAATTAATCCATTAATACTGAAACACAGTGTAAGCCAGGGAACTCACAGGGAACATAGTCAGGTCAAATCACTATGCAAGTGCCCGGAAATCTGACTCAACACCTTTCCGTGTGTGTATGTGTGTGTTTGTGTGTGTATGTGTGTGTGTGTGTGTGTGTGTGTGTGTGTGTGTGTGTGTGTATTCATGGTAAGTGGTGAAAGCCAGAGTACTTTTGTCGACATGGAGACTGAAGGGGGTTGACATGAACATGCTCAACATGATACAACTACATGTTAAAAAAAAGAAAAAAGAAAAAAACTAATGAAAACACATTTAATTTAGAAATGACAAATTAGGCTTAAAGCACATGAAAGGGTGTGTTCCACAGGCAGCCCATTTTGCCAAACGCCGTCGCATTCACAAGCACGCGCAGGAGCATCTTAGCCTACAGTGGCTATAGCCAAGTATTCTGAACAAACACAAACCATGATGCGATGATATACTGTATATGTGGTTTATGCCAAATATTCAGGAGCGCTCTCAGTCACCCTTCAGTGCTGTTTAGGGACATTAACTAGCCCTCTCCTCTGTGTCCCTCACATCACGGGACTACATAATTGCCTCACATGACACGACACCACACTCCACGCTCACAAAGCTCAACATCTAAATATATGCGCCAGACTAAATACGTGAGCGACGCAGCCCAGAATTCCCTGTGTGGGGGAAAAGCCGCCGCCGCACGCGGTCGGCGTAAGTGACATTTGGAGCACTGGGACAGGAAACCAAAAGCTTACGAAAACGGTAAGAGGACATCGGCGAGAATAGAACGGCGACCAGAGCTGGCCTTGTGAGTTTTTCCCCCCCTTCTGTGCTGCTCTGACCTTTTTTAAAAACCCATTTGCCAAGAGGGAGAGCTGTGAAGAACTACAGACGCTGTGTGTGTGAGAGAGTGTTAGCGTGTGTGTGTGTGTGTGTGTGAGTGTACGTGTGTGAGCGTGTGTGTGTGAGCATGTGCGTGTATAAGAGCGTGCGTATGTGAGTACTTTCATTGAGAATGTTTGTAATAAATGTGTTTTTGCATTAATGTACATGAAGTACACATTTCCTTTTTTTTTTTTTTTTTTTTACTTTTCAAACATTTACCCCACAGGATACCACAGTACACACCTGTGTCAGGTGTGTACACCTGAGGGAATGGCCACCAACCTGCTTCTAAAGTCCATTAAAGATGGTTTCCATCCCCTTGGAGACATGATGTCATAATTTTTCTCTCGCCATGTCAATGATCACGTGATGTCCCCCTTTTTCCTTCCTTTTCTTCTCTGTCTCTGTGCCTCTGATACATTTGTGGTGTTCATCCATATTTTCCTAAAATGCCGGTGAAGTTTCTTTCTCCACCCCTGCCGTTTTCCCTCACCCCCCCTGTGTCAGTCTCCCCCTGCACACCACCTCGGCCCCCCCCCCCCCCCCACCCCCCCCCCCCCCCCCCCCCCCCCCCCCCCCCCCCCCCCCCCCCCTCCAAAAAAAAAAAGTTTGCTCTTTATAAAGTTTCATAGCTTGTTCTACCTCAGCACTGCCACAAACAAAGTCTAACTTCAAAACTACAGCACTGGTACGAGGAGTTTTAAAAATACACGCAGTGGGGAGTGGCATCGTGGGGAGAGCAGAGCGATAAAAAAAAAAGGAGCAAAAAAACCAAAACAAAACAAAAACAACTTCCATTTGCAAAGGAAAATGGTAAAAAGATTAAATTAAATTACAAGGCAAAGAAAGAGAGGAAACGGAAAACACAATTTCATAAACTCTCGGAGACAGATAAAAAAAGATTCTAACAACAAAAAATTTAGTGAAAAAATAAAACAACAATAAAAAAAATCTAAAAATTATTTACGGTATATTTATATATTTATATATAATCTATAAGTGTTGATAGCAATAAAAAAAATTGGAATCTCACTTTTGTCACTTACTTTTTTGTGTCATTTTGGTTTTAAAACGGTCTAACACAAACACGCACACATACACACACCCACACACACACACACACACACTACCACACACCAACTGTACACACAATCTGTGGAACAGCAGTGATCAATATCATAATTAATATAACCTACTCACTCACACTTTAATAAAATATACAAGATCCTGAACACAACTAATACTTGACCCATCAAACTTGGGCTTTGACCAAAACCATAACTTTGACAAACTGGTCGATTCCAGACTTCAGTCCTGTGGTTGTGTTTTGTTTTTTTTTTGTTGTTTTTTTTCCTCATGAAGAGGACCGAAGCCCCTGACCACAAAAAAAAAAAACAAAGAAAGAAAGAAAAACTAAAAACAAAAAAAAAAGCAGGCAACTTCAACTTTTAAGAAGGTCAAAGAAGTCCGCACACTGTTCTGTTAATTCTCAAAAAACAAGAACAAAAAAAAAACATCAAACAACGAAGAAAACACTCCGATTGGCTGTCTTTTTTCCTTCGTCCCCTTGGTTGTGATGAATTTGCTCAGAGAGCACGGCTGCGGTCGACCAGCCGTGCGCCGGAGTGGAGATCCAGGGGTCGTGTGGAGAAAGACGAAATCTAGACCATGTGGATTGTGAGAGAACACTGGGGGAACAGGTGAGGGGTTTGGGGATGGGTTTGCTGTTGTTGTGGGTGGGTGGGTAGTGCAGAGGGTTGGTTTGGCGGGAGGGGTTGGGTCAGGTGACCTCCCTGTCTCATACTTTGTAGTATATGTTGGCGGGGCTCTGGGGGGGCATCTCCTGGACGATGTAGACGGGGTGGCCGTAGTCCCCGCTCACCTTCTCGTAGTGCGGGCAGTAGGCGGAGTCAGAAGTCCGCAGCGGGATGATGATGTCGCTGGGCTCCGAGCCGTTGTTGTTGCTGCTGCCCCCCCCGCCTCCGCCCCCTCTCTTGGGGCTGGTGAGGGAGGATAGGGACAGGGGCGGGTGGTGCGACTCCGAGTGCTTGGCGTGCCGGCGGCGGTAGCACACCACGCAGATGACGGCCGTCACCAGCAGGAGGAAGGCGGAGCCTCCGGCCGCGCCCGCGATAACCGCCACGTTGGAGGGGGGGAGGGGCCCGTTCTCGCCCCCACCCGTAGTCCCTCCTGAGCCCCGGGGGTAGGTGGAGTTCCCAGCCCCACCTGCAGATGGACAACAGGTTTAACAGTGAAACTTCAACGCGTTTTGGGTATTTGCACAAGTTTCTAATGACGTGATGGCTTTACAGGGGCCGGTACTGGGGCATTCTGGGGTTTGCGGTCCAGAGCAAGAAAATACACTTCAAGTAACCTCAAAGCGACTTTTAAAGCGACGGTATGCCTCCAGAGGTTGCACGGGTGTATATTTCTCGATTACTCTTCAAAATCATTGCCCTTGGCTCTTGAAACCGGAGACTGCTGCACTCAAAGAAAGAAGTACCAGCATAATATAAAAACTGATATTTATGTTAGAAATAAACGTATATATATTTGACAATAAATGCGATCAAAAGTATAATCCGTGGAAAAAATGACGTCGCCGCGCAAGCTGTTTCGGAGTGACTTATCCCCATTGGACAATGATTTGATTCAACAATATTACAGTTGGATTTAATACACAGAATATTTGTGTGTGTAGACCGCAATGGGCTTACGGAGCAGTGATCGCGTAAGCCTTTATAGATTGCATCAATCATCAGGTTGCCATTGTGAGTTTATCTCCGCGAACGGCGAGGTCAGACAGCGCGGTCGGAGCGCGCCGCTAAGACGCACGTGCGCTGCGACGGGAGAGAGTCCCTGGCGACCGCGTCGTTTCCAGGGGAGATTCTGTTTGGACAGGCGCACTCAATTGAACCATCATTATTCGTGGCACAACCACGCTCTCCTCTTTCTCTCCCTCTCTCTCTCTCTCTCTCTCTCTCGTTCTCTCGTTCTCTGCCTCCCTTCTCTCCATGTTATTCTGAGCGTAATGATAATGACTTTCCTCTGTCCCACACTTTGTGCTCGGAGCAGGCTCCTGGTATAACAGATCTCCGTCCCTCGCTCTCCCCATCCCTCGTTCCTGTCCTCCTCTCTCCCTGTCCTCCCCCTCCCCTCATCCCACCCATGAGTCATTTTCTTTTTCTTCTGTCTCCCTCCCTCGCTCCCTCCCTCCATGTTAATCCTTCCTCTCAGTTTCCATCACACTGTTGTTCTCCTGGTCTCTCTCTCTCTCAGCTTTAACATATCATCTTCCATCACACTCTTTTGTTTCTCCATCCTTCTCTTCCTCCAACTTCCATTATTGACTCTTAACTCATCCACAGCATGCGCCTGACTAATTCATCTCTCTCTCCACTCCTCCACAGGCCATTTCTATCTAACTCAGGGGAGCACAACTCCGGTCCTGGAGGGCCGGTCTGTGTCCTGGTTTTTGTTCCAAACAATTACCTTAGTTTTAGTTTTCTGACAGCTCTATAAACTAAGCTGGTTCACTCCTGTACTTGAGCACAGTGAAATCTTTAGGACACACTCGCAGTCTGCGGCTGTGGCCGGCGCTTATATAAGTGTCAGATCAAGATATGATTGAGCTAATTAAATAATTAAGAGCGGAAGTTGGCACAAAATCCTGAAACGGATCGGCAATTGTTGTGCAGCCCGGGTCTAGCCCATCACGCTCTCAACTCATCCTGTCAAATTCGATATAAAGGCTAGTTCTCAAGTCAATGATAGACACCCCACTGCAACGTTGCACAGACGTCATGCTGCAGAACCAAGACGTGGCAATTAACAGAGGTCAGAGGTCAGGTGACCGAGGAAAGAGACTGAGGCCGAGAGACGAGGGCACACATTAAAAATAAGAGGGAACACGGCACGAAAATGCGGAGTGGCTTTCAAGAAGCGCTGTTAGCGAGGAGAAATACAGCGAAAGAGAGCGAGAGAGAAAGGATGGAGTGAGGGATGGAGTGAGGGAGGGAAAGAGGGAGGGGGGGGAAGAGATGAGGGAGGGGAGAGAAGCAGAGGTGTTGCGGGACAGAAGAAGGGAACGAGCGAAAGAGCGGTGGAGGGTGCGAATGGAGAGACGGGGGACAAAGACCACAGCAAAAAAAACTAAAAAGAAAAGGACAACCCTCCTGAAATGGTGGAATAAGAAGAAAAACAGACACCTGTCCCTTTCCTTTCACTTCCTCCTTTCACCAACCTTTTATTCCTCTTCTGTTCCCTTTTTACCCCCCCCCCCCTCCCCCCTCCCCGTTGGCCTTCTCTTCCTCCCCCCAGAGCCAACAGCAGCCAGGGCACCAGACTAATGACAATAATAACTCTGTGGAAGTCTCCCGGTAGCCTCTGCCTGCTCTTCACTGCCTCCCTGAATGGCTATTAGCGCTTAGCCTGGAGCACTTCCCCTCCGAAGAGGACACGTACGGTAAAAAGGAGGAGAGAGAGGGAGGGAGAGGAGGGAATAGAAGGAGAGAGAGAGGGAGGGAGAGGAGGGAATAGAAGGAGAGAGAGGGAGGGAGAGGAGGGAATAGAAGGAGAGAGAGATGGGGGGGTAGACTTTATTAGACTAAATGAATGTGTGACTAATAGGGGAGATGGATGGATTATATTTTGTGTGTCGTGCCCTTATAGGATAATTTTTGTTAGAATAGTGTGGGACTCTGTAATGAGTATATATAATATATATATAGGGAATTGGTGCATAAGCAGGTTTATATGAATGTGTGTCTGAAGGAGAGAGCGTGCAGCCAGGCACCGGATGAGCTGACCTGTGGGATTAAAGGTCAAGGGAGTGTCTTGGTGGGCAGTTGGTGAGAAAACTGAGAAAACAATCATGTAATGATCTGTGTGACAGAAGGGAATTCCTTAAGTAAGCAGTTAAGGGTAGGACTGAGAAGATACCCAGTTAAGGATAACCAGATGTGCACATCAATATGCTATAGACATTTTTACGATTGGTAAATAAGTTAGAAAACCTGAAGTAATGCATATATTAAGGAGGTCTCAATGTATGCAGCAGGCGATTGGCCATCGGACCAATAGGAGGGCCTATACATGTTTTAACTGTATAAAACCTGTGGAATAAGGCTGAAAGGGTGTGACTTCATGAACTCACCCGGCTTTGTTAATCGCTAATAAAGTTCGTTCAAAAATGGCAAGCTCCTGTCTCTGAGAGAATTCTTCTAAGAGAAAAAAGACACGACACCCTCTTATCCATCTACACCCCCGCCCCGTCCCTCAGACCTCTCTCATCATCTCCCCACCTCCCCCTGAAGCACAAAACCTGGGTCTCACCTGTGTTTTTGGTGTTGGACCGGCCTGAGTTCTGGTCTGGTTTTGGGGGTTTGGGCGGCAGTCCGTAGGGACCTGGTGGAACATCAGAGTGCTTAGACACACGCAAACGCACACACACGCACGCACACATGCAAACACACACACACACACACACACACACGCACACACACACGCAAACACACACACGCAAACACACACACGCACACACACACGCACACGCAAACACACACGCAAACGCACACACAAACGCACACGCACGCACACACACGCATACACGCACACACAAACACACACATGCACGCACACACACACACACACACACACACACACACACACACACACACACACACGCACACACGCACACATACAGACACAAGCACACATGCATACACACACACACACACACACACACACACACACACACACACACACACACACACACATACACACACACACACACACACACACACACACACACACACACGCACACACGCACACATACAGACACAAGCACACATGCATACACACACACACACACACACATAACCACTGCTCCATAAGAAACAGCTGTCGCAGTTCACTGTTGGAAAAAAAAAACAACTATAATTTGCCGTTCCAGAGATTTTGCCTGGTGCCGTTTCTCTGTGGTCTTCAGTCATTCTGATGCTAAGCAGCTTGAATGTTTTCGGACAATATTGTCACGTTTGGGCTCTTGTCAAAAGCACTAACTGTATTTCTCTTTGTGCTCTCTTCTTGGCTTGACTCTAATGCTCAATTATAACTGTTGATTAGGCTCAGATGGTGTGTGGGTTGAGCTCTTTAAAATCGAACTTTTTAGAAATTGAGCTGACAAAAAAAAAACAAAAGAGGTCAGTGAGCTCCTCAAAGGTTCATCTGGATTTATTTATTCATTTACTTACTTATTTATTCATTCATTCCTTTGCTGTAATTTTATTTCCACTTGGGCCGAAGCTCTGCTCATGACAAATTTGTGCTGAGAATTTTTCTCAAAGCAAGCATGAGAAACAGCGACGTCACCAATGGCAGCCAATCAGAATAATTTGATGGTGCTACATTGGCCAATCAGGTCAATGCTCTGCGGCGAGCACGGTGCTTCAGAAACAAACATGCTAGCTTTGTAGGGACACATAGTGAAACAAATCAGGGGGTTATAATATGAAGCAGGATTACTGCTTAGCTGGAGTTAGCTGGATAAATGCAGAGTAAAACCCGGAACAGCTCTTTTTACTTCAGTCCATGTTCCAGATTTGGGAGGGTTCCGGGATTTACGCAGTGCAGTTATCCAGCTAACTCGGTAATCCTGCTTCGTAGTATACCGCCCAGAGTTTGTGATAAGGTAGCGGTAGCGAGGTAGCTTGTTTACTGACCAAACATGACCCAGCTGCCGCAGGAAAAACTGCCAGCAAAAACAAGACAAGCGAGTCAAAGAGGGAGGGGAGCGGAAGACAAACTGGAAGGAAGAAAGAAGGAAAAGTAGAAGAACAGAGAGTGATGTGGGGAGCAGAGAAAAATCAAGAAAGGGAGGGAGGGAGTGAAGGGGGGAGGAAGGGGGGAGGAAGGGGGAGTGGGAGGGAGAAAAAAAAAAAAAAAGCCTTTTCATTTTTCGGACGCCATTCTTCTCCCTCGCGGGGGCCCACGGCGGAAAGTTTGCTTGCTCGCTCTGCGCGGCGGCGGCGGCTGACATTGCGATTGAACGGCTGATAGGCGCTTCTGCGCCACTCACGGCCTCCGCAACAAACACAATGGCGAGATAGCGCAGCTGAAAGGAGAGTGAGCGGACTAGCGGGCGGGAGAGGCGAGGCGAGGCGGCGGTGGGGGTGGGAGGCGGTTAGGTGGCGAGGGCCAGCGCACGCAACTGTGTGCGTGATTGCATGCATTGTGTCTTTGCACGCGGGGAGCACGGAAGAGTGGCTGCCGTTCAGCGAGCCGCATAAAAATGTAAGTTAATTCAGGAGAAGAGAGTGGAACTCTCTCCCCCTACCTTCGTTTTGACTGGTGCCCGTCCAGGACTGGAGGCTAAGACACCCTGTTCATTAAAACAAGCTAATTTATGCATGTTGTTTCTTTCAAGGTTTTAATAAACCCTAATGCGGCCAGCCAGGGGCCACAGTGATACACGCTAAGACGGCATGCGTGTGCGTGTGCCTGCGTGTGGTGGTGCGGGCAGCAGTGGAGGGGGGCTGTGCCAATGCCTCTGGCAGTGGGTGTTTGGTTGTACACATCTATAGGGTTCTCTCTGGAACAGGAGGTCAGGCGACTGTCACATGATCGATAACCAGAGCCGAACTGGTAGTGGTAGTGGTACAGTGGTAGTGCAGGTGAGTATGTGCGTGTGCGTGTGAACGTACAAGCGTGTGCACACACGCGATGGTGTGCAATCAAAGCGAGGCACGCCGATGTCAAAGAGCACACTGTGAGTGCTCACAAACAACTCCGAATGTGTATGCACATACCCCCCTGGCAATTCATTGCTCCTGGAGATCTAGGTTTTCATTTCAACCCTAACAAACCACACCCGATTCTACTAATTAGCAGCTCAACAAGCTCTCTAGCTGTTGAATGAGGTGCGCTTCGTTAGGGTTGGAGTGAAAACCTACAGGACGGTAGATCTCCAGAAACAGGGTTGCGGACCACTGCCTTAGAAGGCAAGGTCAATGTCAATCATTACCTAATGGTACTGAGAGATCACCTTCACCCCATGTTAAAGCCTTCCTTTCCTGAAGAGAGGGTGTCTTTCAAGAGGACAACGCCCCTGTACAGAGAGCACTAGCGCCTTCTCAGCGGGTTGAGGAGCACGATACTGACATTACGTACCACCATGGCCTTCCCGGTCCACAGATCTGTACCAAATATGGCATTTATGGGATATTCCGGAATTACGCCCGAGACAATGTTACACTTCAATCAGCAAAGCGTGATTTGATTGGCTTCCTTGTGGAAGAGTGCTGTCATAATTCCTCCTGCGGTATTTCCAGGCACCGGTAGCGCTGGCGGTGGTGATAACATTTTTAGGGTTAGCCACCTGACCTGTATGTGAGAGTGTGTGAACACGCATGAGTGAGTGTGAGTGTGTTCGATTGTCGCTCAATGAGAGCGCGCCCCGGCCCACACGGAAATGGAATGTACTTGGTTACATACTTAAATAAAATATACTTGTCAATACATTGCAACACTTCACAACATATTGGCATAATACACAAGCTATCGCAACTTTTAGTTAGTGCAAATATGTTACACTGCTGTGAAATATGTCTGCCATTATATTTTCCACATATTTACAATACATTTCAGAATATTTTTGTGGGGGGGGGGGGGGGGGTTTCCAGTGGTCACTTCGTAGCAACCATGGCTGTAGGCCAGAAGCTGTCGCTGGCTATAATACTTTCTGAGCTCCAAAAGCTTCAGCGCTATGTTGTCTCATTGAGAAAGAGAAAAAACACATAATGCAATCCAGTGTTGAATAGCCTACATATATATTTCTATATAATAGGCCTAAATAGAATGATGATGACGATGATGATGATGATGATGATGATGAAGGAGGTGTGGTTACTCACTCTGTCCCACTTTCAGAACCACCTTCATTCCCTGCGTGGCGCACACGCCACCCCTAATACTCTCCCAAACCTTGGCGTTGTCCCGTCAGAAGTGGCTGTGGAGAGACGAGAGAGAGAGAGAGAGAGAGAGAGAGAGAGAGAAACCAGGTAAGATTCACATATAAAAAAATAAACCTTCCAGACCAAAGCCAGCATTGGTGCAGCATACACAGCATATATACAGCATGATAAATCACTAATATAGGTAACTATGCCAACCTAGAACATATATACAGCATGAAAAATCACTAATATAGGTAACTATGCCAACCTAGAACCGTGACACACTTGTATACACATACAGGGGGATTAAATAGAGGGGCTACTAACTATGTACCATAGCAACCATTTAATCGAATAGCACGTGCTAAGGGTATGCAGATGCGGTATGCAGAGGTGTGTCTTCATCAGCGTGCCTCAGAAACCAGTCAGTGATTCTGCTGTCCGGAACACAGTAAGAAGTTAATTTCACTCCTGAGGAGGGGGATTACAGACAGACACATCGGCTGGGGACCAGTAGCCAAGCGGGGAAGAGACAGCCAGCCGCCCCCGGGGTTGCGGAACGAAACGGAATCTGACAGGAGCCGCTGGCGAAGCCGTTCCATTCGGCGCACCGTAGGCCAGTGCCGGGGCTTTGAACTCCACGGGACCTGCAGCAGGTAGCCAGCGGAGCGAGACGGGAGGTGCTGCGGCGTGGGGCGGCTGAGGGGGGAGGGGAGGGGGGGGGCACGCGGCTCTGTATGGCTGTGTTCTGAAATTAGCGGCAGGGGTTCGGTTTGGCGCAGACAGGGATACCAGGCGACCAAGTAGGGAATTTCGGTAGTCTCGATGTGAAAGTACCAGACGCCTTAAAACCAGGAACTCTGAGTCATATCTGTCTACACTCTCAAAAATAAATAAATAAATATAAAAAAAAGGTTATTTGGCTTCGTCTCCATAGCGGAACCCTTTTTAGTTCCTTTTTTTGGACTCCGCCTCAATACACAGAGGACATCTGTGGTTAGACAACTTATTTCGCAGAAGGGAAACGCGAGGAGGCCGTCCGGCGTCGAGTTCTCTTCATAAATCTCTTTATTTTCCTGTCACGAAAAACCAATTCCTTGCCTACATATTCCAATAATAGAGACAGATGATAAGATGAATGTGCTCATGTCATATAAACGCTTGTGTATTCTCACAGCGCCTGTTGCAATTGCACACCTGGGAATTGGACCTGCAGATCTTTCTCGTTAAAGAGAAAAAAGCCCCGGTTTTAAAAAACCTTGGGAGAGGGAAGGATGAACAAGCACACGCCACGGCGGAGCTCGGTTTATCGAACCCAGACGACGACGGGACCGCTGTCGGAGAGCGAGTCGTTTGGGGATCATAAGGGGAGCGAGGACACGGGACGGGTACCCCAAAAACCTGCGTTATGAACCTTCCTTCCCTCAGACGTGCGGGAAAAGTAGGGCAGAATGAGGGGGAAGCAACACTCTAAGTTGACACAAGTAGAAATTAACAGAATATTTTTAAAAAGGAATTTCAGAACGGAATACATTTCCCATGCTTTACCTCGTATTCCTCT
>CM056393.1:8134317-8169317 GCA_029718625.1 Synaphobranchus kaupii
GGGGGAGGGAGAGAGAGAGTCTAGAGACATTGGGCGACTAAGCGGACAGAAGGAGAGACAGAATGAGGGGGAGACATTTAGACGTTACACTATCTGACATTGCATTAAACCAAGGGCATGAAGTAGAAAGCAAACTAAGTGCACATTAGCATACGAGTCAGACAAGCACAAAAACAAGAAACCAACGGGGAAATAAAAAAACAACAACAAAAAAAAAAAAAGGTTAGAAATATGTTCATGATTTTCCTCGGGGCGTTAGTACCACTGCCTTGACTTATTTCACACAGGAGCTCATTAACTGGCCATTTACTGCCAAACTCCAGCAGGTTACCATTTATTCCTACCCACAGTCCATCCCTGTAATCCAGCACTAGGAGCTCTCCACTCACGCTCTCTCTCTCTCTCCCACTCACTCACTCGCCCTCCTCCTCTCTCCTCTCCAATCCCATCCATTCATCAGCGTGCTGTCTCTGCAGCTCGCGAGGCCCTTCACCCGTGCACTCGCCATAAATCACCAGACAAGGGCCGTGGCTTAGACAAGAACACCGCCCACTCCACGGTCCTCCTCTAACAGATGCTGGCCCACAAAGTCCCAGCCGTTAATCCCTTTCAAGAGTCGCTTTTTTTTTTGGAATTATTTTTTTTCTTCAAAATTTTAAACCAGAGTTCTAGAACTCCATTGCTTTCAATTACCAGCAGTGATTGTTACATCGGCATTAGAACGTTCAGTTAAGAACATTCTAATCACACATTTCTGATCTGACTCTATGCTATATGCTGCATGTAGCCTGCCAGAGGTGTGGCTAACAAGGAGAACATTTGCAGCGGACAGTGTTCCCTTATAACAAACCGTGAATGTTGAACAATTTCAAATTATTCCGTTTTGTTTGCCGATCGAAATTAAGATGGCCGTGACAACGAGAAGGAGAGTGATTTTCTACCTTTGAAATCTGTTCATGAAGCAAACAGTGCATTTATTAAAATGAATCGTTACAGCCAGACGATTGGCCACTCGCTCTCTGTGGCATCTACTCATTCGGCAGCCATTTTGATTTCCCATGCACCATTCTTATTCTCCTTACACTACCTCTTCAGACTGTTGTGATGGCTAATGGTAGGGAACATTTGTGGCGAGCAGACAAGAGTTTTGCTGAAAGCACATCAGTGCTGGAGTCAATTTCATCTCCATCCAGGAAATTTACTTTCAATTCAGTCAATTCATGATAATCGTTTTTGTAAATTGACTCCGTTGAAATGGAACCGGGCTCCCAGCCGTGGTACGTGCCGCTACGAGATCCAAGTCCAACCTGTGACTTCCTCTGAGAGGATGCGCTTAACAACGCACCTTTTTTTAGGCACACGGAGGCCCAAGGCGGTTTTTAGGGGGTTGCTAGCTGCTGCCGTTTTAGGGGACAGGACGCAGATGTGCAGTTTCAACCTTCATAATGTACTCCGTTTTTGTTTTTTAAAAGTTTCTAGGCAAACATTACAGTGCAGAAATCAAAGGCGTAATGGTCCTTTGAATGCCAATTGCATTAGGCTCTTTTTGCAATGGAAGCAGTACTAATAGGAGATGTTAAAAGATTCATAAAGCCGTAAATACGACCTCTCCAAATCTATCTCCTGCTTTGCCAGCAGCAACCCATCGCTAACACAAATATTAGCTTCTGATAAAAAAAAGAAATAAAAAGAAGCTAATATCTGGTTAGGATTCTTGCATTGGGGAGGGGCTTTAAGGTCACGGCTGAATTAATTTAAGTAATGTATTCCTCATAGCTGCACACACGTGTGCATGTGTGTAAAATGCATGTATGTGAGTGTGTGTGTGTGCATGTGAGTGTGTGAGTGTGTGTGAGTGTGAGTGGGTGGATGGGGACTTTAGCGGATAATTAAGCTAAGTGTCTCTTTCTCCTTTTGTTATCTCTGCCTCCCCTTTTCTCCTTTATCTCTGGTTTCTCCTTCTCTCTCTCTCTCTCTCTCTCTCTCTCTCTCTCTCTCTCTCCCACTCTCTGTATCTCCTAGAAGAGGTGTGGGGTTCCATTTGAGTGTACCAGGGTTTAGGGTTATAATAGGCAGGAGCTGTGGAGATTTGGGTGGGGTGGGGGAGCGTTACTCTCTTACAGATGGAGTGTGTGGAGCCGGCTGCTGTTCGCAGAAGACTCGGCCATCCTGGTTCAACTTTCCGGGTTCGAGCACAGCTGACTCACCCAACAGTGATGTGTGTTTTTGAAGAAGAGCTCCGCCCTTTCTGGGCTCAGAAAACTAAGACAACACCGAATACATGACGCAGAAACACTGCTCACTGTGAGTTCTGACCACTGTTCTCCCAAACCACTCCAGCGCTCAGAATTTTAGGATTATAAACCGTGACATTAGGATCCCGGTGTTCTCTATGTGCTGCATGGGTCCGTTTTGAAAATGCAGGGCCTGAGTCCTGAATTTAATGATGTTAAAGGCAATGATGGAGCAGGGTGATGTAACCACATGATCTGACATAGCATGACCCAAACAGAGCTAGGATTGAACAAAGTCTATGTAGGGTGCATCCCAATATTCTTCACTCCCCACCTCCTTTCCTCCACTCCCCCACTACCACTCCTCTCCTACCCAGAAGTATGCAAAACTGCCTGAACGTTTCGAGAACAAGTATTTGCATGTACAGTATACAATGTACCTGACATTGCGGTTTGCGTTGAGACATTAATTAATATGTAACCATTAATAAGTAAGATGTAATCAGCAACATTAGATTAAAACACAAAGATCCGTTTCCGGGGCACGGAGGAGAGGAGGTGGTAGCGGAGTAAAGGAGGGTGCATTTTTCGAGTATTGGGACTCTGCCGGAGTCACTAGTAACCAAAGTGTAACCAATGGGTAACCAGTGTCAGCCACGCCGAAATGTGGAAAAAGGAAGCCATGTTGAATAAAAACATTACTAACAATAGTATTTTTAAAGGATTATACGTCAAAAACCACCAATGTATAGCCTCCACCTGGGTCAGGGATAGGGAACCCTGGTCCTGGAGAGCCGCAGGGTCTGCTGGTTTTTGTTTTCACCTTAAATACAGCAACTACTTAAACCAAAGAAACCAGGTGAGGTGAGTTAACTGTGTAATCAACTGCTTTAATTGATCAATTAAGTGGCGAGTAACAGCAAAAACCAGCAGACCCTGCGGCTCTCCAGGACCAGGGTTGCCTACCCCTGACCTGGGTGATACATGGCAGCCATTTTTAACTCTGTCTCCTACAGCAGTGTCTCCATCGTGACTTAAAATAAAACAGCAACGGATGTTTTGAAAATGAACCCCAGTGAAAGTGCATGGTCACCAAGGGTTCATCAAATCAATGTAGGCTAGGTTACAACAAATGGGCTTAGCCTACTGCTTTACGAATATTTCGCATGTCCAATAACACATTTTTTGGCTCAGCCTCGGATTGTCTCATCGGTGCCCTTTAACGTCGACTTTGGTGGGCACGTTTAACTCGTAAATCAGCGTCTATCAGAATAACTCACCCGACCTCCAGACCTGAACCAGATGGAGAGGAATATTAATCGTCTCAGTCGCAATGAACGCGCAGAACAGGGACCTGCACATCTGTGCCCGCGCGTGGTGACACTCCGTCTTCTACACACTCGGAGGCGCGAGCGTCAGGATAACGTCCATTTTTTTCTTCTTCTTCCAAACCCGAGCCGAACGGCGCGAGCATGACCTTCACGCTTTAGCTCTCTTGTACAAGCGCGGGCTCGCTTGTCAGTCAGCAATAGTAATTAATTTCAATTGTGAGAACAACGGGACCATTAAACTATAATATATACGCAAACGGTAGCCTACAAAATGATTAGCGGCTTAAAGTATGACCTCAACTACAGAAGCGAGGGGACAGAAAGGTTTTTGCAACCCGCTTCTCTGCGAGAAGCAAACAATGCCGCTTGATTCACGATGTTGAAAGTGGGTTTTTCTCCGGAAACTTAATGGCGTGTGATTTTTACTTGTGGTCCATTAATGACAGGCAATTTTCAGCTTGGTAATCACGGCCTTTCGATGTTTCCCGGGCTACGTGCCACATTCCGAGCAGCATGTTTGGCGGCGTCCAGTGGGAGATTTGAACATTTCGATCACAGCAAAAAAAAGAATAGAAGAACGTTATGCGTCCTAAACAGAAAAACTTGTCAAATGCTAGTCGAATAAACTTTTTTTTATTATTATTTGCACATGCAAAAAAAGGGTTTAAAAAGCTAAAGATTTTATTTAAGATGGGGGAAAAAAGAGAGGCAGTCATAGTCACCTCTGTTAGACGCTGAAACATTGCCAGACGGTGGCCATCTGTTTAAAAAATATTCCAGCCATAAAAATGTGCACGTAGGCCTACATATCAGCCTTGGGTTGTATTTTGAAATAATTAAAAATTTTAGTAAAACACTTTAAGATAGGCTACTCCCTCAGACCCTCAAAAACTTTCAACAGCATATTAACAACAATATGTACACTCATATTGAATATTCAGAGAAATACATGCTCCTTTTAAATTGTCAATAACCTGCAGTAATTTTACTTGAGTTTAAAGGGTAAAATAGCTATGAAATGAAAGAGGATGCCCAAGGCCAAGATGTGTTTACCAGTGCAATACACAGGATTGTTTTACCCATATTGTTCAACATCTGCTTAACAAGAAAAATTTGGATTTCATTATTGAATCAGTGTTTCTTCTGACATCTATTCAGCGTAGTTGGTTAGCTTGCTATCTGAGGGTAGCTCATAGATCTCCTAGTCCCTTCATAGTCTGATAATCCTTTATTATACCTTATTCATTAGAATGCAGTCAATATACTGGTTTGTGTTTTGTACTGTTTTTGTGAGCAAATATCTATTTAGCTACATCTCCTGATAACCCAACATTTAGAATTTAATAGTTCATTAGCTCTGTATTCATTTAATTCCAGCCTCGTGTACGTATACTGCAAGTCATGTCCCCAGTCTCAGTGCATTTTATTATTTCATTAAAATGTTTCTGTGTTATTATCTGTTAGGGGAGTATTTCTACTGTTAATTTCCTATTATTCCGGAGCCCTAATCTACCCATCGTTCTTCTTAAAGTAATAGAATAGATTGCAATTATGTTTTATTTGTCATTTTGAAGCGACCGGACCATTTGCATAATACGGTCTGAGATGCATTCCTGTAATCAGTAGCCACTTGTAGGAGTCCAGGGTAATTTCAATGATTAGGGGCTTTTGTGTATCAGTCTGTTATGAAACGGACAATTAACGGTTTATATTATATGCATTTTATATTTGTCGCCAGATTTGCGTTGATTAGTCAAACCTGATTTATCATCTGAAATGTTCATAATTATGTGAACGCCACCAATGTCTTCTATAATGGTCAAGGTTCTTTACCATCAATAACGTAAATTATAAAAACATATCATCATTGCACAGAGTAAACACTGAATGTGTCAATGTTGTATTGTACTTCACAACAAATCATTTAAAAGAAAATAACACAACTGGGACTCTGCTAGCTATGCACTGTAATCAGTTCAGCCAGCAGTGATTTATAAATATTCTGCATGTAAGTGTGTGTGTGTGTGTGTGTGTGTGCATGTGTGTGTGCGCGTGATGTGATCTGTGCGGCTTTGCTTCTCTGCAGGTAAACTTGGCAGTGAAATCCCGAGCGCCTGTACAAGATTCCGTTCATCTTTCCTGGAGCCTGTCAGCCAGCCTTCGCCGAGATGCGCTTATCATACACACGGCTCCTTTACTGCTAGGTAACGGGGAAGCATTGCCTTTATTTTAGACAGGTCTAAAGCAAACAAACAGACAAGCTCGGAGACGGTACCATGGCTTCAATGAAGCCTGTCCAAGTTTGCGTTATTTCTGAGAGAGAGAGAAGGAGGCAGAGATGAGGGAGGGGGGTAATTATATGTGGGGCCCTCATAGATGTCACTGCTATGTTGAGAACTGAAGGCACTTAAATGTATAAATTGCAGTGAAACTGCAGGTAGTGGGCGGCCCTGTTAAGACAGCGAACATCAGCGCACCTGAGTACTTCCTGACATTCCGGAGCCTCTTGTCGGGTGACGGCTGCCTTGATCGTGTGATGCTGGAGGCCATGTCACCGCCACTCACTACCCACTCAGACTACACTCGGCCCCCTAGCAACCACCTCCGAGAGTGCCTATTCCTAGCAACCACCTCGGGCTCTATTACACGTGGCACTTTAAAAAAGAAAACTGCTGGAATGTCAGATTCTACTGCATAGCAACCAGCATTCGAGTTCAAAAAAAAAAAACAACCCTCCCTCGCCCACTACGTCTTCAGAACTGGAACTAGGGCACGAACGAGGGGCAGGCATGCTGTAGCCATCATACAGAGCTGTCCCGGGAGTTTTGGAGAGAGTTCTGTGACTCAAAGCCAGAGATTGGAAAAAAATAATGGAAATATTTCTGGGTTAACCAAGCAGGAGCGATCAGCTGCAGGCTGAACAGGGCTTTGTATCTTTAGCCTAGTGTCACAAAGATAACTGAATAATTGATAGCACCATGTGTATATATATTTGAAAGCATTTTGAAGTGGACCGCTGGCATGAGTAGCCTTTCCTCGAAGAGTAGATTAGGGTGCAGGGTTAAGGCGTAGGGGGATCCACCACCCCCAAAAAGGATCTACTATTTCTATGATTTCAGTTATATACAGTATATAGTTATATATGTATACAATTTTACATATTATATTTATTACGTGGAACAAACTGTTCTTATAATAGAGGAAGGCAATAATAAACTGTCTTCCTCATAGCTTTGCTTTTCCTGTGTGTGTGTGTGTGAGTATATATATAGATATAGTCTGTATATAATTCTCATTTATATGTATATAAATTCCATTCTGTATATATAATATTCACTTCACATTAAAGTGGTGAGGCTGTGTATTGTATTCAGTGACTTGGATATGTCTGGAAGCTATTATTGAGTGTCAGAGGAGGACTGATAGCACCTCCCTTCCTGGCTGTGGTCCCGGCCAATGACCTTGCAGCACCACTTGCCTGCCACTGTCTTGTCCATCGTAGCGGAGAACAGAATGGATCCCTCTACAGAACAGATCTCTGTACAGAATAGATCCCTCTACAGAACAGATCTCTGTACAGAATAGATCCCTGTACATAACAGATCCCTCTACAGAACAGATATCTGTATAGAATAGATCCCTCTACATAACAGATCTCTGTACAGAATAGATCCCTCTACAGAACAGATCCCTCTACATAACAGATCTCTGTACAGAACAGATCCCTCTACAGAACAGATATCTGTACAGAATAGATCCCTCTACATAACAGATCTCTGTACAGAATAGATCCCTCTACAGAACAGATCCCTCTACATAACAGATCTCTGTACAGAACAGATCCCTCTACAGAACAGATCTCTGTACAGAATAGATCCCTCTACAGAACAGATCTCTGCACATTAGAGAGCTGTGCAGAGTGCAGTTCATAATGCGACGGATAAATGCGTAACGGCCGCCCACGAAAGAGGGGCTTGAGTTTCCTCCTGCCCTGCTCCTGAGTCCCCATGTGTTCCGCCCACGTGTGCAACAGCGCCGGGTCCTCTGACCCGCTGCCACGGTAACCAAAGCAGCTCCGCCCCTCCTGCACTGTGCTTTCCACCGCCGAGGAAGAGTTTATGACCTCGTGCACAGAGGGATCAATCAGTCTCTACATCTGAGTTCTGAGAAAGCATACACGGCACAAAATCTCGCCTTCCATCTTTTCCAAACATTACATTTTTGTTTTTTACATTACAGGCATTTAGCAGACATTTTACACAGCTGGATATATAATATAGCAGTTTAGTTTAAGCAGCTTGCCCAAGGGTACAAGGACAGCAAATCAAGCCTGTAACCTTTAGGTGACCAGCCCAGTTCTGTAACCATTATACTAAACATGTGATTTATTTTTATTTCCTTTTTTACTTTTAGACCATGATAAATTAAGGCAAGTGGACAGTTTGCTTTGCTTTCATATGTTCTTACTTATTCAGATGGGGCACAGCACAGAAAGTGCCATAACTGGATTGAACCTGCAACCCCACAGGGGAATGGGTACATTCTAGGCATCTGCTCTTTGGACTGTGCCCCATGTCCTGCCAGGCCTTAGTCATTTTAACCAAGATGAAGTGTGTGGCATCCTGCAAACATGCTGTATATGTGTACTAAACATTTGTATAATTATGCCAAATTGAATAAGAGTGGCATTGTAAATTAAAGGTGAATAGGCTAGTTAACAGCCAGTCTCCGTTTAAAGTAATCAGTGATCTCGATTAACCTAATAAGCCACAAGTCATGCTGCGCGGCAGTTAGCGGGTGGCTTCTGTGAAGTATAATCCAAGATGGCAAATCCTAATTGGGACAAGATAACTGCCTAATTTATGGCCGGGGTCCTGATTGTTTGTAACTGATACAGAATAAACTGTGGTTCCAGCTCTTCCTCTTACCTTCTCTGAGAGGGAGAAAAAAAAAAAGAGAAAAAAACATTTTTATGAAACTCAAAACTGATATTGAGTTTTGTGGAGGCTGTCCTGTGCGTGTGTGCGCACAGAAGAGATAGTTGAGACTGATGTGTGTAAATGACCAGGTACAGACCTGTCACATTTCAGTCTGCCTTGAAGGGTTTTACTCTGAAGGACAGTGAAGCCTTTCAGATGATATGTAGCTAGTCAGAGGTTTCTTCTGTACTGACAAAACATTGTACCAACATTTTTCTGCTTTTAACTCGCTATTTTAATGTTGTATTGCAGAAACTAGCCTATTGCAAAATGAACATATTTACTCGTAGTAAATCAATGGCCATTTAAGGGACGTCACCAAATTACAGTAATTAGGACGGAGAATGAGTAGCTAGTGGAACAGAGGCATTTATAATCTGACATAAACGGAATCTTGTCACTAGGGCGGACATTAAAAAATGGATCATTAAAACAATAACAAATGTGAACAGCGGCGAGCACGAGCCTTCATGTGAAACACTGCTGAATATTCTTTTTAAGGAAAATTCATATTTATCGAGGCCGCTCGTTTTAATCTCTTGTGCATAAAAGGATGCGATTACATCTGCGCTTCCCGCTTTTAGCAGTGGAAACGTCGTATTTAACTTGTGCTCGTATTTAACCCGTCCGCCCAAGCCGGATAGAAGGTCGCGCACTTAACGCATCTGACACTTTGGCTTTAGCTAATGAGGCCATTAAAAGAGGCGCAGACTGCTCGAGACAGAGGTCAGCGACCAGACGTCAACTCCGAGCAAACGCGAATAAACAGCTGCGCTCGCCTCGCACACCCCCACAACACGCGCTACTGTTTAAATAAAAGGCCTCTTGTCTTCGTTAGGCGAGCAGCTGCTCTTCCATCTCGCTCCATATAATGTAGTCCTCAGAGAATGCGTTAAAGGAAACTCTGGCCGCTTGTTTATCCAATGTCAGTCTGATCCACTTGTAAATAAAAATACTATTTTTCTCCCCCCGCGCTGCGCAATTTGTTTCCGTTTTCGATTTTGAAGCCTTATTGCTTGCGGTTTAATTTCTCGTTGGTTAGTGTTCAGAATCAGACCGTTACCCTGTAGGCTATTTTGATCCCAGATGGTATTTTTGACAGTGTTGTACAGAAATCTGTACAATATTCAATGTCATCAACAGGCCTAACCTTAACCAAAGAGCAGGCCCAAAAGACCACCTACATAGACCACAGAACATTTTCAAACCACCATACAATCTGCATTTAAGATAGAAATGTGACTGCATCTAAACTGCGTAGGAACATAACTTAATGCCCATCTTAATGACCTGAACACAGTCTGTCTCTACTAGGTGACCGAGCCAGCTGCTCCACACAGATATGCGGAATTTACCTTTACCTAATCCTTTAATTATTCCACCTCGTTCTGATGATAGAACTCAAGTAGTTTTTTTTTACTTGCCTTATGTAACAAGTACTAGTACAGTGGAATTCTTAATCCTGCCCTTCCCACCAAATATAAGCATAGAAATCACTCATAAACAAATAGTCTAAAGAACTCGACATGAAAAATATTGCGTAGTTCACCGTGAATCCCTTTTTATGAGTTTAAGAGCCTCAGTCAAATCCCCTTTAAAAGCTCCTATTGCTATAGGTGTTATTTATTTTAGACCCAAATATCGGAGCCAAACAGCAGATGTATTCTGTCCCGTTATTGAATATTTGGAATGGGAAAGGCAGATATGCGGCATAAAATATATTCACCACGAGACAGAAATTCCACCTGAGGCTAATGAGCCGTGAACACATGAATGGGCTTTGTGAGCGGAGGGAAAAAACACACGAAGAAAAGCGTTTCATGTCCAAATCACACGCCCTGCTGAGGCACTAGAATACAGACAGCGTTTAGACGGCATCGGCCCAGCTCAAAGTATTCATGTTCCAGGTGCTTTCAGGAAGGGAATAAACGGGAGGGTATGAAGTCAGACAGAGGCGGCAAATTCACACCATTTCAGAAAATGCACCTTTTTTTTGGCCATCACCATACACAAAAACCGGAGAACAGTTTAAAGAGGTTTCGCTCTCAAAGAAATGGAACATTGCAATGTACTGAAATATGGTGCATGATGAAGATACTCGGGGAAAATATGCAAATCATTGAGTTTTTCCGATTTTTTTTAACAAAATACTTTTCTGTGAAATATATGCATTATATTTTCCAAAAAAGATAGTTTCAATAAGGGCATTCATGAAATCACCGTAATATGCATTATCAAATGCAGGTAGCCTACTGCAGTCATCTCCATTTTTGAGAAAGAAAAATTAATTGTTACGCAACACTTCGTTGGTCAGTTAAATTAGTCCCGGAGAGTGTTTTGGACTCTTGTTATATAGTAAAAGGAGCCACTGGCACTGACAAAAAAATTGATATATGCACTATATATATATATATATATAGATACACACACACGCACTGTATATACGATCAAATTATATAATGATCATTTTGTTTATAGCTGTTGCTATACAACATACCACATTACAGGCTCTTGGCCCGCTAATGAATATTAGCTTTAATTAACACACATTATAAAATCATATGCTAACCTATATTATACACCCGGGCGAAGGGAAGGCAGATGTCTGTGCTGATTTCATTAAAAAGACAGGATAATCTGGTTACCAGGGACACAGTCTGAACCTCTATTGCTTGTGACTTCATCACCATTGTCAGATCAAATAAATGCTCAGACTAATGCAATAATTAAGAGCATAAGATGGTGTGACATCCCCCCCACCCCCACCCCACTGCAGATTGGCCCCTTGGTGTTTGTCCCCGCTAACACACAATCAAATAATATCGGAGCAACAGCGCCCTCTATAGGGGCGTCTGTGGAATAACCGTGTGCGGCACACTTCCACAATGACTGCACACAGAAGGATCACAGACACGGTTTAGCTCCTAGTCAAAATTTAATTTAATGTGCCCATACAAAACGACCACTCGGTCTGTATATGGTTTTCTACAGCACCACAAAAAAACAACAAAAACTCCTGTAAAAATGACAACTGCAATACCGAACAACAAATCCCTCTGAACTGGGGCGTTCCTTTTTGTTCCTATTTATTTATTTTTTGTTTTATTTTGAATGACAGGGAGCGGAAACTAAACCCCCAAAAACACAGAACTATGAAGGGAGGAGAACACAAACCAACACTCAAAATCAGAATCTCCAGATATATAGAGACAGATCATCTCAATCAGATGTGTAAATGCAAAACTTCATTTCTAAAAAGAGGTGTTACAAAAAAAAAAAAAAAATTATAAGAATTATAACAAACAAAAAAAGACTTAGTCATCTCTGTCTGGGCTCTCGCTCCTAGGAGGACTTCCTGAAGGGGTTCGGCTGAAACCACAGAAGAGAAAACGTTATTTCACTTGTATTTGATCTTATTCAACATTTCTGTGATGGCATCAAGGTCAGCCGTCATACTATACCAGGACATACCTTCGTTTCTGAGGTGACGATCTAGATTTTGATTGGCTGGGGTGGGGAGGGAGGGGGCACAAGTGTTAAAAGGTCAGACTTTCAAGTGGCAGGTTCAAGGTTAAATTAATCCCACATTCAAATTCCATGCACTGCTATTGGATCAGTGTGCACTCCGGAAGCGTTTAAAGAAGCAAATAACTGAAGTTCAAACGATTACCACACATTCCAAAAGGGTTACCTTTTCTCATCTCTATTAAATATTCACTGCCGACACAATTTCTGAAATTACTTATGGTAATAAAAAAAAGATCCCTCTATTCATGTGGTTACCCCTAAAGATTATACAAGATAAAGAAATAATGTGCAGAAATTTTTCATGAGAATATTGCGATTAATCATGTATGACTTACATGCCCATGAGCTTTCATAGTGAGCAAGTTTCCCACTATCAAATAACTCTGCTGCTGTAAGCAATTTTTCCTTCTTTAACAGTGAAACACCAAAGACCACAGCTGACACAATTACTGCTGATCGACTCAACTCAATGACTCCCGAGCATCAAACCGTTACTATTATCCGCCGCGCTGAAAAGCCTTCGATGCATAAGATAAACCTCGGTTCAAAGCTAAAGCCCTTTTTACAGCGCAGCTAGCGTAGGCAGCACAGCTAGCATGGGTAGCACAGCTAGCGTAGGGAGCACAGCTAGTGTGGGGAGCACAGCTAGCGTGGGTAGCACAGCTAGCATGGCTAAAGAGCTGGCTCACCTCCTTGCCGGAGTGCCAGACTTGGATCTACCAACAGAGCCAGACCTGGAAGAAAGAAACACACAATCAGCACACGCACGCACGCACACGCACTCCCCCCTCATTCACACAAAAACTCAGGGTCCGCATAGATAAAGCATCTCTGAGCAGTGGCAGTTGACCTATTATAAACTAGAAGGCACAACTGCTCCTCGATCACCACCCATATCCTTTTAGTCTGTCAAGCTGAATGCTTGGAGGTACCCCAGGGCCTGAATTAAAAGTATCTGAGAGTAGGAGTGCTGATCTAGAACTTTCACTTTTGTTTTGGATATGAATAGAGAAAACCTGAACCTATATAAGCATTTCTACCCAGAGATTCATAAATACAGGCCATGGACTATCTACATGAAAAGCATTTCATTCCACAACAATCAAGTTCTTAAGAGCACTGGATTTGGTATGAACAGTAAAGCACATTCAATAAAAACGTCTTTACTTTGGTTCACTCTCAATTACTGACTTTTCACAAGAAAACATCTTACCAACTTAATTTTTAGTTGTAAAGTTTTTTCCGCCCCAGTATTTCTGACAAGAATAACGTGTGTGACCACAGACTTGATGCTGACAGCAATATTACCATTACCATGTCTAATATGAGGCAATTTCACGTTCAAAATGGGATGGGTGCTAAAGACATCTGACGAAAATATGGACTGCAATTAAAAATAAAATGACAATTTTTCCAAGCTTTCAAAGAGTATTAAAGGGATAGTTCGGAATTTTGGACATAATGTCTCAATTACGACTACACCCATGATGTAGTTGATTGATGGAAACCATTTTCAGCTAATTCCATGCTGTCCCTTCTTTTGGACATACACACGTTGCTAATGCTAGCGCAACTCTATGGCAACCGGTAGCATCCACTACCAAACACACTTAAACGCTCCACAGTGCACCCAAAGCAAATAAAATACGACGACAGTCTATCGGGGGAGCGATACTTTACGTTACCTACGAATGTAGTGCCGGCACTGGTCGACTACAACGACAAAGAAGAGTAACAAGTTGCAATGGCCACGTTCGCTCCGCCGCCGTACTTCCACAGAGAATATTCAGAGAGGATTCAACAATAGTTTGACTTCAAAAATGATGGTATAAACACTCAAAATAACCCCAATAGACTGTCGTCGTATTTTATTTGCTTTGGGTGCACTGTGGAGCGTTTAAGTGCGTTTGGTAGTGGATGCTACGGTTACCATAGAGTTGCGCTAGCATTAGCAACGTGTGTATGTCCAAAAGAAGGGACAGCATGGAATTAGCTGAAAATGGTTTCCATCAATCAACTACATCATGGGTGTAGTCGTAATTGAGACATTATGTCCAAAAGTCCGAACTATCCCTTTAAAACCAGCTGTAAAAGGAAAAGAGCTCTTACCTGCTCCTCGGGCGGGAAACTGACCGGGACCTGGATCTAGACCTGTTAAAGTGGGAACAGGAGAGAGAGAGAACTTCAGCAAGGGCTTGTCCGATTCATTGGGACGTGTGAATGCAGCGGTGGCTAATTGCTAGGGCTGGACGATATACTTAAGTATTAGAGGGGGTGTGTTGCTGCAGGATATCCAGGAAGTAGTCGTTTGCCGTGGTGATATCCTGCATAACACACAAACCTCCAGTGATCTAATGCCTTTATACAACAGTGCGACCATAAACGTTAAAAACACATTTCTAATAGTGAAAAAATATTGAAACATTAACCTTTGATTAGATCATGTGATTTATTTCGGCTCCGCCAACAAATAATAGTTCCTGTTGCTACGCAATGTGACAACAAACAGCAAACACGCACAGCTGCTGGGCACCACTGTGATGCAATCGCTGAATATCAGCCTCTGCCAATCATATTGCATGGTTGGATCTCACTGTTGTATAATCGTTGGATAATTATTGAATATGTCCTATCGCATGCACACAGGGACCAGGACTACTCACCTGGTCCGTTTGGGAGTCACGGACCTCGACCGCCTCTGAGAATTGGAACGAGACCTGCGAGGGGAAAAGGATCTTGATCTGGAAAAGAACAGAAGCGGTTCGGAAAAGTGCAAAGAGAGAGAAAAAAATAAATAAATAAATAAATACATCACAAAAGAGACACCTGAAGATCCTGAGAATTGAATCACGTTCCCAAACCAAAGCGTGAGATACTTTTCTGTTCTGAATATTGGTGAGCGTAGGATGTTTCCTTTTAAATGGTTAAAGCATTTGAGCCAGGTCTGCTCTGGATGAACCCTAGGCCACAACCACTCTTAACACTCGATAATCAGGGATGGCCATTATTTCAAATACACACATTATACAGTGGGGATGGAAAGTATTCGGGCAGTGACGCAAGTTCTGTTGTTTTGGCTCTGTACTCCAGAACATTGGATTTAAAGTGGAACAGTGAATATGAGGTTAAAGTGCAGACCTTCAGCTTTAATTTGAGGGTTTTTACATCCATATCAGGGTGAACCGTGTAGCAATTGTAGCCCTTTGTATACATAGCCCCCCCATTTCAGGGGACGAAAAGTAATTGGACAAATTAACAAACTAAAATCATCATATTTAATATTTAGTTGCATATCCTTTGCATGCCATGACTTTCTGATGTATGTGATTCAACAACATCAAAAGACTCGTTATCTTATTTTCTGGTACTCTTACAAGCGATACTATAATCTCTATAACCAATCTATAACCAAGCCATACTATGGATCTCTATGGGAATTGGGGGGGGGGGGGGGGGTATTGTTTCTCCTGACTTATTTTCCTATTGAACTCTGGAAAAATAAGTCAGGAGAAGAAACCCTTAAAGTGATCCATCCATATCTACTGCATATCTGGCAGCAGAGTGATGGTTTGAGGCTCGTTTGATACCTCAGAACCTTGATGACGTACAGCCACTTAGCCAACCATGTGATCCATACTGTTCCAGCGTAATTTACAGCTTAATCTAGATGCCCTGTCTCCCCCCAATTCCCAAAGTGATCCATTAAAATGCAGAGGTTATAGTATCGCTTGTAAGAGTACCAGAAAATAAAATAAGAGTATTTTGATGTTTTTGGGTCACAGCCATCAGGAAGTCATAGCATGCAAAGGATATGCAATCAAATACTAAATATGATAACTTTATTTAAGTTTGTGTTAATTTGTCCAATAGGAATGGGGGGGGGGGGGCTATGTATAAAGAGAGCCACAATAGCTACACGGTTCACCCCCGATATGCATGTAAAAACCCTCAAATTCAAGTTGAAAGTCTGCACTTTAACCTCATAGTCACTGTTCCACTGTTTCCATTCCAATGTTCTGGAGTACAGAGCCAAAACAACAACAATTGTGTCACTGCCCGAAAACTTTCCGTCCCCACTGTATATTCTCATTTATGTATTCCATACTTGATTTAGCTGGCTTTCGGTATGATTCAAACTCTGTGCCACCAACAGAACAACCTATGGATCCACCATTTTGATTGTAAAGACCACAGGATCTGAACATCTGCTTTAGAATAGAGGATCTGTGGCTTACCTCCGGCTTCGGCTCCGACTGCGCGAGCGGGAATACCTTCTCCCCCGGGAACGGGAATGCGATCTGGAGCGGGACCTGACCACACCACGGGAATGGACCAATCAGCATGTGAGGCAGTGCAGTGTCGCACATTAGCACACAGCTGAACCTGCCTGGCGCTACCACAACAACAGGCTAGCATAACTGTCTCACATACAACTATGACACTACGCACAGGAGTATTAGCATTACACACACAGTACAAGGTTTAAAAAAAAATAAAATAAAAAAATGTGTCTTACACATTACTGCGGTCTGCATAAAGCAGGCATTTTCAATTTCATTCCCTCAAAATAAAAAGGTAATACATTACATCTATTAAGTATTTATGGAGAAATAAAAAATACACATTAATCAATTAATTGGTACTTGAAATAAACCTTGCAAGTTTGCAGGTCGAGCCTCTTTGGACCGAGGTCTAGCAGATCTAGAAGTATCTATCAGCCGATCACTCTGCATCTAGCCGTGTTCTTCGATCTCTAACGATGGATCGCATTGACAGCCAAATCGCTTGATTGAGGCTTGATAGGAGGTTTTTTCTAGATGGGGCTGCGTGCGAGTCGCTTCTCCTTAAAAACCCAACTACCACGGCCCAAATTGATAGCCAAATTTATTGGATTGGCGATCATCTTGGGCACGTTTTTCTGCCCTTTCTGATTGGTTAAAGGTGCAGCTAGGAGTGACAGGCAGCTCAAGTGTGGGGGTCTGGCCTCTTAATGCGGATCACCTCAAGGTCTAGAAGGATCGTAAGTGTGGAATTTGCTAGATGCCTCATGAAATGTCAAAGGTTCGTGTCAAAGGTCACTCTCTGAATCAAACGAAGGAACCTGTAAGGTTTTGGACCAGGTGGATTATTAATATCGCAAACAATACATTTTAAAAATTAGTTTAAAATATATTTCAAACAAAAGAAGGAAAGGAAAACGAGTCAAAGTCAACAAAAGCAAAAAAAAAAAAAAAAAAAAGTTAACAATGACTGATTTTTTGTTCGTTTTTTTTATTAAATTTTTTAATTCATCATTCACGTCAACATACAGAAAGTCAGTCAGCATTTTTCCAAGTTCAAGTTTATTTTACAGTTCTACTTTTTCCATTGAAAACGAAACAGAGTAATGGGAGAGTGAGGATTCATGAACCCAGTAATGGACAGGGGCGGAGCTACAATAAGCTGTCAATCATTGTTTTCGAACCAATCAAAACATTTCTCCTTTCCACACAAAAAACCACAGCGATTGGTTAAAACTACCAAGTCACTCACAGCATATGGTAGCTCAGCCCATTTTTGAGGTTTTATGACACGTCATTCTCCCAATCGCTTAAAGCGACTGATAGCTGTGTAAAAAAACAAAAAACAAATAAAGGACAATCTGTCAAATTCGGCGGCTGTACTTACCTACTCCTTCGTCGCCTACTGTAGCGGTGGCAGTCGTAGGCATAGTGCCCCTTCTCACCACACTCGTAGCATCTGTCGTTGGGGTCAAAGGGCCGGCGTGTGGGGGGGCGGTCGTATCGGGATCGCCTGGGCATTCCTGTAGACAACTCAACTCTAACTCGAGAGCCACAAATTACCCTGCAATACATAGCACCACGGATGGGGTTCTAAACCACTACAGAACACAAACTTCCAGAATAAACAAATACAAAGCAAGACTTTCAGAATGTGGACCCCTCGTGACGTGCCGTGGCTACGACGGCACACGCGCTGCCGATAGGCGCAGCTGCGCGAAACAAATGCAGAAACGTTTCTGTTCCACCCTCTGCGTTCTGCTCCACTGCCTGTTCTGCAGCCCCTTCCACAGGGTCTGCCTAACCTCTCCGTTTTAAGAGCAGTGGTGGCTCCATGAATCGTGTGAAAGCCTTCTGATTTTCAGTTTAAAAATAAATAAATAAATGCTACAAACTCTCCTAAATCGTGTATGTACATTGACACTTGCTGGAAAAGAAGGTTTCCACGTTTTGTATTCAGGGAAGAAGAGAGTCTTGATGGTGGCAAGACTACAATAAACGGCGTGTAACGGGGACCTATAAGACGACCGTTCTCCCAAGAGCCACTGGGATAGAGGACTAACAATCGCATCTGTGAACCTGCAAGATCTATTTACATTTATCAATAGCCACATTTCAGTATGCACTTATTGTACCTCGCTTTGGATAAAAGCGTCTGCCAAATGTAATGTAAAACACAACAAAAATAAAGCTATTAGAATTAGTCTCGTATTGCTTTAAAAAAAATAAAGTTTATCGTTTCAAATGATATAAACTGAAAGTTGAACGTTCTTATAAATCCATATTACAACAAACACTAAAGTGCAAGCAGGTCAGAAGACTTCATTATACACCATGTTTTGAGATTTCTCAGTTTCTCTGATTTCTCAAACATGTTTTTCCCCTTTCCTGAAACAGCAAGTCTGACTTGTCTACTTGACTAAAATAATTATTTTGTGCATGTTCACACAACAAGAGAAAAACATTATTTCACTTGTAATTGAAATACTATAAAAGATACCCCAAGACCATCTCTGTTCCACTATAGAGCGTGAACCAGAATTGCTTCCTGTAAACCAAACAACTAGTGTCTTTCTTTAACATTCTTGCAAAGCATTTTTTGTGCAGAACCATAAATTCAAAGCTCTGAACGCTCCCAGATGACTTGGTTAATGTTAATGTTTGTTCAGTAAGACATTATGGCCAGTTAGCTACCGATAACAATATTTCACATTTAATTTTTTTTCTGCTTTTCGGCTTTTTACAGAAAATGAACCAAACCGTTAAAGTCAAGCCCAAGGAACAAAGTGAACCAAGATCTCTGTGTACACCCTTAGGCTAGTCCCAAAACTGTTGGGAAGTATGAAATTTTAAAAGATGTCATTCTCAATATTCTGTAGCTATCTGTTAAGCTACAGGAAAAACTCCAAATCAGCCAGCAACATTCTTGGCCGTTTTTGGTCAAATATTAATTCTTGTCCTGTCGATTGATGCTAATGCATGTAGGTGTGCGACTGCGATAGCCAGAGGTGGAAATCCAGGGGACATAAAGTAAAAGTCCTGCCGTGTGTTTCTGCCACCCATAGACTCAGCCAGCTGATTTCACTAATTAGTTCTACCTCCTCGCTGAAGAATTATGTTAATTAGCAAATCCAGGTGATTGGAGCAAAATACTGGAGGACTTTTACTTTATGTCCCCTGGATTTCCACCTCTGGCGATAGCTTATCTACTGATAGCTGCAGCTACTTTATTTAAGCAGAATATACTTGCCAAGTAGCTCAATACGTATAAATTGCATCATTCAAACAAGATACAAGTTATAGACTACAGTACAGCCATGCTCCATGACAGATTTAGTTTCCTTATATCAGAATTTGTGCTGCATCGGCTCTCAAGCGTAAACCCATTGAGTTTCATAAGCCTAGCCCAGGTATGGTCCAGCATGGCTTGGCTCAGCTCAGCACAGTTCGGTCAGTGGAAGAGGGTGTAACCCTGGACTTTACTGACTACCAATGCTGTCATCTACTGAAGTAGCCGTTATGAACTAAAAAAGGGATCTCAAGCTCCAATTCTGGAGGACCACAGTTTCCGCTGGTTTTCGTTGCGTTAAGAGTCTGTGTGGATTGGAGTCCAAACACCTTGTTGAAACTACAAATCCCTGTAGACACGACGGTCGACCAGGACTGGAGTTACAGAAGCCTGGCACAGGGCATTTTCCCCAGCAGTTCCACATCCATATTATTAGCTGAACCTACAAAACTACAGCATTTTGAGTAAAACACTTGTTTATAATATCCACAAAATGTTTCCTAGCCTTCACTCATTTAGAATTCACTTAATTTTGTTTGATAATCAATTGCAAATAAATACAGTAGGTGAATGCTGGCTAAATTATTAAGTGCTCAGTCAAAGAATCTCATATAACTAAAAACAGACAGAAGGCATTGCTGATATTAGCAACTGGAGCTAATATAACTAAAATAAAAGTAAAAAAGGATACAATTTGAATACGGTAAAAAGTAACGCTTCTATATTTCAAAAGAGCAAATTACATCAATGATTTATATATATACACTACTCACAAAAAGTTAGGGATATTTGGCTTTCGGGTGAAATTTATGGAAAATGTAAGTTCACGCTACAGTGATATTATACGTATCATGAAGGTAGGGCATTTAAGTAGAAGCATGCAATGGTGATTTCCTCATCTCAAACAATTTATTGAAACAAAAGCCAACAACAGTGGTGGGTATACCACAACAAAAATGTCAATGTCTCAATAACTTGTCATGTGCCCTTGAGCATCAATTACAGCTTGACAACCACGTCTCATGCTGTTCACAAGTCGACTTATTGTCTGCTGAGGCATGGTATTCCACTCTTCTTGAAGGGCGGCCCTCAGGTCATTGAGGTTCTGGGGTACAGAGTTACGAGCCTCTACACGGTGAGTCAGCTGATCCCATAGGTTTTCTATGGGATTCAGGTCTGGAGAAAGTGCAGGCCACTCCATTTGAGGTACCCCAGTCTCCAGCAGCCTTTCCCTAATGATGCGACCTCGATGAGCTGGAGCATCGTCGTCCATGAAGATGAAATTAGGCCTGTGTTGTTCATGCAGGGGCACAATGACTGGATTAATGATGTTATTCAGGTAGTATGGGCTTGTCACTGTACCATTCACAAAGTGTAGGGCAGTTCTGTATTGACTAGACACACCTGCCCACACTGTAACACCGCCACCACCAAAGGGTCGTCTGGTGACAACAGTGGCTGATGCATAGCGCTCTCCTTGACGTCTCCAACATCGTTGGCGGCCATCATTTCTGCTCAACGTGAATCGACTTTCATCAGAGAACAGCACTGAGGCCCACTGGTCCCTCGTCCAGCGTAAATGCTCCCTGGCCCATGCAAGACGATGACGCCTGTGCCTGGTGGTGTGGTCAGGTACCCTTGCAGGTCGTCTAGCACGCAGACCACGCTGATGTAAACGGTTTCGAATGGTCTGACGTGACACTTGGGTGCCTCTCACCTCCCTTAAATGTGCCTGGAGTTGAGTGGCATTCATCATCCGGTTCCGCAGGGCACTGTTCACAATGAAGCGGTCATCAGTGTGGGATGTGGCCAAAGGACGTCCACTTCTATGCCTTTCTGTGACTCTTCCAGTCTCTCTGTATCTCTGTTGCAACCTGCTGATGACACTCTGTGACACTCTAAGCTCAGTGGCCACTTCCCTCTGAGAACATCCTGTTTGAAGCCTCGCAATGGCGAGGTACTGTTGATCAATTGTTAGGTGTCGTCTTGGTCTCATGATGTCAAAATGTAAACAGCATGATGAAGAGGACTGTTTAAATACCAATTCTAATTGAACCAGGAAATTTATTGGTCGATTCATGGATCAAATACCTGTTGTGAATTTTGCCGTTCAGCTCCTTGTTAGAGAACAGCAAGTTGTGCAAAAAGTACTGAAACATTGAATAGTTGGACATGTGCATTCAAAAGTTTAGAGAAGGTCAAATTAATTTCACCTGTAAAGGTTATAGTGCATTTTAGGTTCATCCTGAAATTTCACCCGAAAGCCGAATATCCCTAACTTTTTGTGAGTAGTGTATTTTTAATTTTTGCAAACGTCAATCAGAAACCCTCTGACCACTTTCAGTTCACAGGGCAGGGATTCATTCAAACAAATGATTTTAGGGCGTGTACGTGGGAGCTTCCAGCACTGACTGCCGGCCAGGTCTCTCGAGGTCTGGACTAGAGCCAAAATGGGGTCTCACTACCATTCATATAGTTAATGTCTAGGTCAGGGGTGTCAAACTCCAGTCCTGGAGGGCCGCAGTGTCTACAGGTATTTGTGGTTTCCTTTCAATCAGCACCCAGTTAAAGCATTGAGAACAAGGTGTGTGGACTTCTTAGCCAATTAGTGACTTAAATTAATCACTTGTGCTTAAACGCACCAAAAACCAGCAGACACTGCGGCCCTCCAGGACCGGATCTTGACACCCCTGGTCTAGGTCTTTCGAGGTATGGACTAGAGCCAAAATGGGGTCTCACTGCCATTCATAATGTCCAGGTCTCTCGAAGTCTGGACTAGAGCCAAAATGGGGTCTCACTGCCATTCATATAGTTAATGTCCAGGTCTCTCGAGGTCCGGACTAGAGCCAAAATGGGGTCTCACTGCCATTCATAATGTCCAGGTCTCTCGAGGTCTGGACTAGAGCCAAAATGGGGTCTTACTGCCATTCATATAGTTAATGTCCGGGTCTCTCGAGGTCTGGACTAGAGCCAAAATGGGGTCTCACTGCCATTCATAATGTCCAGGTCTCTCGAGGTCTGGACTACAGCCAAAATGGGGTCTTACTGCCATTCATATAGTTAATGTCCGGGTCTCTCGAGGTCTGGACTAGAGCCAAAATGGGGTCTCACTGCCATTCATATAGTTAATGTCCAGGTCTCTCGAGGTCTGGACCAGAGCCAAAATGGGGTCTTACTGCCATTCATATAGTTAATGTCCGGGTCTCTCGAGGTCTGGACTAGAACCAAAATGGGGTCTCACTGCCATTCATATAGTTAATGTCCAGGTCTCTCGAGGTCTGGACTAGAGCCAAAATGGGGCCTCACTGCCATTCATAGTTAATGTCCAGGTCTCTCGAGCTTCTTAACTACAGGAGCTTCTGTTGCTGTATTACAGTACAGAACATCCATTGCCACAGTATTGTTCCTGGTCACACATCTTAAGGACTCTTCAGAAGATGTGTCAAATCGGAATGTTGCGGCATGAACGGAAGTGAGACAGGACCTTAATGTAGCAGTTTCTTGGGAATCTATATAACCTGTTGTGCCATTTACTTAAGGTCTAGATTTCTCAAGGGCAAGACTAGAACCAAAATGGAGTCTTAGTGCCTTTCACTTAGTTAAGGTCCAGGTCTCTCGAGGTCTGGGCTAGAGCCAAAATGGGGTCTCAGTACTGTTCACTTAGTTAAGGTCCAGGTCTCTCGAGGTCTGGGCTAGAGCCAAAATGGGGTCTCAGTACCGTTCACTTAGTTAAGGTCCAGGTCTCTCGAGGTCTGGGCTGGAGCCAAAATGGGGTCTCAGTACTGTTCACTTAGTTAAGGTCCAGGTCTCTCGAGGTCTGGGCTGGAGCCAAAATGGGGTCTCAGTACTGTTCACACTTACTTGCCATCCAGTCCTCGGACAGCATCCTCTGCATCTCGGGGGTCTTCGAACTCCACAAAGGCAAACCCCGGAGGATTCCTAGCAATCCACACCGTTCTCAACGGTCCATAATAACCAAACGCCCGCTCTAGCTCTCCTTTCCCAGCGCCAGTGCCAAGGTTACCCACGTAAACCTTAGTGTCTGGAAGGAAGAATAAAAAAGTGCGGCTGCAACTCCAGTTCTGCGGTACAGTTCTGCGCATTCAGACTGCAGCACCGCAGCAAGATACCGCCCGTCTCTCCCTCCGTTCTGCACAGGCAAACCTCGTCCTTTACAGCAAGATACCGCCCGTCTCTCCCTCCGTTCTGCACAGGCAAACCTCGTCCTTTACAGCAAGATACCGCCCGTCTCTCCCTCCGTTCTGCACAGGCAAACCTCGTCCTTTACAGCAAGATAACGCCCGTCTCTCCCTCCGTTCTGCACAGGCAAACCTCGTCCTTTACAGCAAGATACCGCCCGTCTCTCCCTCCGTTCTGCACAGGCAAACCTCGTCCTTTACAGCAAGATACCGCCCATCTCTCCCTCCGTTCTGCACAGGCAAACCTCGTCCTTTACAGCAAGATACCGCCCGTCTCTCCCTCCGTTCTGCACAGGCAAACCTCGTCCTTTACAGCAAGATACCGCCCGTCTCTCCCTCCGTTCTGCACAGGCAAACCTCGTCCTTTACAGCAAGATACCGCCCGTCTCTCCCTCCGTTCTGCACAGGCAAACCTCGTCCTTTACAGTTAAACACAAGTCAAAGACAGGGGTGAAATCTGGGGTGAGTCAGTGCTTCACCTCGTGAAGATTTCACCGTTTATTTTGGTTTTGGGAGGGAGGGGTTATCAAATTGAGGTCAGCAGTTTGATTAGCATAATTGCTGCCTTCAGCCACGTGCCTATGCTGTGGGTAGAATACATTTGTATTCAACAGGGATCCAAATGGGATTAAATATTTTCTGAATATAAATTGTTACTGACTTAACGGCTGTTTCTTGCATCAAATTATAACAAGAAACCCAGAAATTTTACTTCAAATCAGCTGTCATCGTTCCCAAATATAGACGAAACAATGGCAAACAGAACCATTTTTCGGTGTCCGTCTACCAAAGGTGAAATTCCCATTATTAAAAAGCAGCACAACTTCCTTGTTAAGAAACTCAGTACAACGTAGGAGGAAAAATTAAGTTTTTTTCCCCCCACAAGTTTCATTCTCTTCAGCTCAAGTCAAAAATGTTCACAGGGTTAGACTCGTGTTTGCTGGGGTTTCTACATAATTACACAGGTAATTTGCTCTTTGAATTATAAGCGATCTGTAAAATTACAGTTATACAAGTTGACACTTTGTACTTCAATTATCCCCAAAGATGAAGTGTGTCAAATGACATTCAAGATTAGGTTCCCGTATGACTGCACACCAATCATGTTGGCGAATAATTTTAACTAGGCCTCTCTCTTCAATCCTTCATCAGAACTCAGATGGGCCATATCCAAGGCTGGATACTGTGTAAGAGGCAAGCACATTGCCATTTCAAACATTTGCAAAGCAAAATAAAATTTCACTGACTTTAAACTGGGAGCACAATGTGTATCCTTTACACTCATTTAAAAGGCTTGTCTCAAAATGTAGTGCAAAAAACAATGACGGAGGTGATTTTTCAGGAGGGAAAAGATTAATGTTGTAAAACACCTGTAAGGTAAATGCAAGATATTTTGGAAAACATCACCCTCTCTAATAGACTGGCTGCTGTTAGCCTTGGTTTGTTCAGCGCCTCTGTTTTATAAGGTTTGTTGGGCAGCAATAGCAATTTATAACACTAGCCAATTTACAGCTAAGAAACATAGGCCAATATTGCCGTACTCCAGGGACGACAGTAGAACATTTCCAAGGTAACATTAGCTATAAAACCACAGTGCTAATGTAGTGTACTAATGTAGTGTAAGATGCGACTGTGACAATCAAGCATATCCCGCACAATGCATGTTGATGTAATAGAAATGATTAATGCTCATAGGGCTTGCGGGTTCCACACAGAGCAGGTGATTAATATGATTTATACACAGGCCTACAGTGGGTGTGTAGACCTGTCCTCTCCCGCTCTGAACACTGAGCTTATTCCAGAGAGCACAGCCTGGGAGACCCACTGACCCTGCCAATGTGTCAACACTGCCAATGGAGAAACATGCCCAGGGTCTCAACAGACCCCCCAAACCCCAAACTACTGTTTTTCTGTTACAGCCATAATATAGTTCCAGCATACTGCTATTTTTTAATGACAACTTCCAACACTGCACCATTTTGCTTTGGAGGGAAACGTGTATGTATAGTTTATTTATTTATTTATTTATTAACCACACCATCTCCACACTTTGAGGACCAAATAGGCTGCAAATGTGCATGGCTGTATGGATTACTGACAATTCTGGTTCTATTTTCCAACTTTTCCCAAAAACATAGTCCTACATTGCACTCATCAATTAAATTATGCAGGGAAATAGATGCACAATTGTACCAGTGAGGGTCTTTTTCAGAGACTGAGAGAGTAAACACAGCATGTTTTATATGGACTCAAATCTCTCCACTGACCTCCATTTATTTCCATGCCACAAAGCTAACGCATAACGCATTCAGGTGTGTGTGTGAATGCACAGCTAGATCCCCTGCTGATTGGCTGAGCAGAGACCACACGGGTCGAAATGAAATAGGCCTACATGAGCACATGACAGAAAGGCTGCAGTAAACTTCATGAATATGTAAATAGATCAGGGATATCCAAGACTCCAGACAGTGCATATCAAAAATTGACAGCACAGTTTTTTGTAACCAAGTAAACAATGTGTACACTTGGCTGAGTTGCAGCCTTTAAAAATGCCGGTGTCTTTTCGCAAGAGAAATATCTTGCTTCAAACTTTTCAAACTTAGTCAAGCCTGATCAATTGCTTCTTGATGTGAAGAACAGGCTTGTATCTAGCAGACAATTGAAAAGCTAGTGCATACGTCAAGTAGCCAAACCAGTGTTAAACTATCCAATCTGCAGCTGTCTTAACTGCAACTGTAGTTACATTTAAGGAGGTCCCACGATTTCACTTATGATGTGATGATGTTATAAACTATTCATAAAGTGTTTATCATACAGTGTGGAAAATGTGCTTTTACACAATAATAAGAAATAAATGCAAGCACATAAATAAACACGCATGAAGAAAAGTTAATTAAAAGGGCGCACAGGGGAAACAGCTCAAGGTAAATTCCGCACAGTACCCATCTCATTTAGTCTGAAGCAAACGGTTTGCTTGTAAAATGTTTAATCAACACGCAGGTTTCCAGCTCACAAAGAGCTATACAGCAAATGATTTCAGTGCACCAGCACACACGACTACCCTTCTAGAACATGATTTCAGTGCCCCAGCACACACGACTACCCTTCTAGAACATGATTTCAGTGCCCCAGCACACACGACTACCCTTCTAGAACATGATTTCAGTGCCCCAGCACACACGACTACCCTTCTAGAACATGATTTCAGTGCACCAGCACACATGACTACCCTTCTAGAACATGATTTCAGTGCCCCAGCACACACGACTACCCTTCTAGAACATGATTTCAGTGCCCCAGCACACACGACTACCCTTCTAGAACATGATTTCAGTGCCCCAGCACACACGACTACCCTTCTAGAACATGATTTCAGTGCCCCAGCACACACGACTACCCTTCTAGAACATGGCAAATGTTCGATCATTGAAGGAAAGAGTAATTTGCTCCCGGTATGCAGTTAACCTTTGAGCAGGAGTAACAGGCAATACTATGTGCATTCATTTTGCAATGAGAAAAATGGCCTTTGCACTGTGATGCCGCAATGCTTCAATATGCATTTTATAAAAATATTTGAGCATTTACCCTCTGGGAGGTGAATAAATAATAAAAGTGTCTATCAAATGTGTATCATAGTTATGAAATTACCTAAACCAATAAAATTCCTTCATGGTAAACTAGACTTCAGCAGTGCAAACTGGTTAACACAGTTGAATGCACACACTTCCTGTGCCATAGGGCCCAGTCTCAATTCCATTGGGTGGACTAGCTCATTAAGAACAGTAATGGAAGCCAACAGTGTGATCAAAAGCCTAAAAGCTCACTGGTATTGATTGGTAGTTAAGACTCATGGCTCATTCTGCAATTGTCTCACTGGAATTATCCAAATTGCAGCCGCTTAGCTAATTGTTTAGCTAATTTAATTAAACCGTAGACTATGATGTTTGCAAGAAAAATGAAATCGAGAAAAAGGTTCGCATTTTAAACTCTGTCTTTATGAGTCTTTATTTTTCATTAATAAGCAAGTGGAAGATGATAGATCCATAAAGAATGGAAAATGTTTGCTTGCAAAACGCTTTGTCAGAAAAGCTGGTCGATGTTCAGTATAATCAATTGTAAAGAAATTAAATTAACATTCCACTGCTCAAGATAATTCACTGCTCTTACAGAACAGAAAGAGATGTTAGACAAGGTACCCGATTACATACACATAGCTAAATATATTTTATAGAACCATTCCAAATTTACCTTAACTAATGTAGCCAAATGCCTCCGGAAGCAGGACACACATACTTCATTAAAGAAGAGGCACCAGTGTGTCCAGACACTCGTTCACAGCACTACACTGTGGCACACAGTAGGGCTGCACAATTCATCTCATTTTAATCGTGATTACAATTTTGGCTTTCCACAATTACTAAACCAGAATAATCAAAAGTGACAATTTTGAAGGCACAGTCTGTTTACAAATGAAAACTCACTTTACTTGACTTTCTCTGGTGTTCTATGTCGAATCAAGCTCTCCTCGATTTGACCTCCCGCACAGTAGAGGGTTAGGGTTAGACAATGTGAAATAAAAGAAAAATGAAAGAGCAATAAAAGTATAATCGTGATCTCAATATTGACTAAAATAATTATGATTAAAACGTTTGCCATCATCGTGCAGCCCTAGTGTACAGGTAAACAAGCGGGCATCGGCTCATTACAGTACCTAACGGCTGTGGGGGGAAATGCAGCAAGCAGCTTATTCTGCAAGCCATGACCTTCAAGTACAAACTTTTACATGAGTAATGTTTCTTTCTTTTTTATTTTTAATTAAATTACTGAGCCAGCAAGTTTCAACGGTACAGTATATAGCGGCATATTAATGCCTAGGACACATCTCCTAATTGCATTGTTGCTAAGTTGCTAACACACTGCTCAGTTAATCATGTGGAGTATGAAGTTTTATTATTCATGCACAGAATTGTTATCAGTAGGCCAGTATGTGCATCCAGAGTTATATAGGTGCAGGGTATATATATAGTTGGGGATACTGTCAGAAATGTATACATACAGAATATTACACTGTTTCACAAACAAAAGAATAGTGAATAAAGTGTCTTAACCAAACAAGACTGCCAATTTGGTTTTTAGAAGCAATGCAGTAGTGTGCAGGTATTTATCATTTTGACATTTTTAAATCCATCCCTTGATTTAAAAAGGGAATGACCCATCTTGGCTGTATATGGCGGCAATGTAAATCTCCCCACTGTGGATCAATGCATATCATATATCAGTCAGTACTCGCCATGTCTGCAGCCAGCAAACACCAATGACTAACACACAGGTAGGAAAAGTGTGCCAATCTGACTCTTTTCTAACTAACTACAATTCTACATTTTTAAAATTCCAGAAAGATCTGGCATGTTCTATTGTAGAGGGCTGAGTAGCTGACAAGCACCCGCAGGTCTCAGAGTAGCTGGGGGGAATAACAGCTGTCACACAGACATAAATCTGAACGAACATGACCTTAGGACTCCAACCCATGTGATTCTAGCCACTTGAATACTTTCAATTCCTGTCATGTTTATTGCAGGCTGTATAATTATGGCTTCAAAATTCAATTAATTAAAGGCCATGAAACATTAAGTATAATTGAGTTGAGGCAATTGCTGGCATTATTGATACGTGGTAAAATATATATATATATATATACATATACACACAGTAGCACATACCATAGATATATCATTGAGATTTGCTACTGTTGTATGTCACATATCTGGCTAGTTTCGTTTTTTTTTATTTTTTTTACTTCGTACAGAATAGACGGTGACGAATACATTTCTAAATAATGCTGTACTGTTAACCTGCTAATAATATAAACCATTTACAGCAAATACTACACGTACCAGGAAGGGGGGGGGGGGTATTTGAGATATTTTAGATCATGTCCCATTTATCGGGCTTTTGTTAAAAAGAACAAAACCAAGAAACAAACAAAAAAGAAATCCTCAGCGAAACCACGGTGACCATGTAGATCCCCTCGGCTCAATGACGTCTGAAAATGGGTCAACTAACTGTGCAGGCGCCCGTGTGTCCCCTGTCCTGTGTATGCATTAACTTAATAGCCAACTACCTGGACATTTCCCATTATCAAAATCACAATAGTAACGTTAAATAATGTTAAACTCAAACAATGAGACCGCATAACCCAGAAGCGTGAGTTTTAAATACACAAGCAGCGTTTGCGCGGTCTTTTTGGCGGTTGCTCGTTTGCAGATTGTCATCTAACTACTGTAGCAGCGGCCATGCTAGCTAGCTAGCTAGCGCTATACTGATAGCTGAGGGATTAGCCTGTCTATCGCGACAAGCGAGCTACAAAACAACCACGCTACACCTAGCTAGCGTATCATAGCTGCCTAGTGCTGCGATAACTCTTTACAAACAAATCCACGAGTGACTTCTATAAATGTCTGCCACCAATCGTCAATATTTCTTACTATAAAATACGAATTAGTGAGTCTGTCGATGCTTTTCTGATTACAGTGCAAACAGCCACGATTTAACACGCACGGTTGCTAAATTAACTAGCCGCCATTACAGCTATCTCGCTAACGTTAGCTAGCCAATTTAGCTAATCAACACACAGATAGATCGCACAACAAAATATGATGGGAAAAAAAGCTAATCTATCCATATTGTCCTGTTTATACTACCTTGTATAATATATAAACTTTCTAACATTTCATGTTGTCAAAACTGTCCGTATATTAGCGCTTACCTCCTCCGTATCGTCCGTATCTAGACATGACACTTGCGCGACAACCGTTTCACTGACAGCGTTCTGCGCATGCCCACAAACGGGTCTTTTCTCTATACGAAGCAAGCGAAATATATTTTATACTACCATGGCATCGACTTTGGAAAAACGTAATAAGGAAAAACCATGATTAAAATCTTGCAAAATCCCACGAGTTCAAAAAATATTTACAAAATAAATCGCATATCCTAATTTTAAGAAAATATACAAAACATTCCGTCAGACTCTACGGGAACAATTCAACTTGTAGTTCTTGTTTCCAACGACATGTTCTACTGCTACACTTGTTTTAAAAAAAATGCCGCATGGTGCTCTGGGAAATTATTTGTCGTTAACGTTTGATTGACCCGGTGTGACGCCGGTGCAGGTAGTTTGTCACGCCAGCTGTTTATTTCTTTTTACAAGATTGTTTGGTTATTCGTGAACTTTATGTTTTTGAACACTTTGCTACGTTTGCTTCATTAACAGTTGGCAGGAATTATGAACGAATGGTCTCAGAAGAACCCAATGGAGTGGAATGAATATGTCAATAAAGAAGTGAAAGTGACAGCAGACGAAAAACATGAGTATCAAGGTTGGGTTCTTACCGTGGATCCAGTTTCTGCAAGGTGACGTTTAACTTATTTAGCCATCATTTCCCAGTAGTACTTTGTTACATTACAATTGTGCGACTTGGTCTGCACTCTGTTGGCTAAATATACAGGTAAATGTACATTGGCTTGAATACGAGGAGAAACTGGACCATAGACTGTACAACTTATAAAGAATGCGACCCAACTAGAATCAAACTATTCAGGTTTTACAGCTTGTTGCCATTTTAACATTTCTTACTATTGCTGTTCTCCACAGCATCGTTCTGGTTGATTTCCACAACACCGGGAAGGCCTCGGTCGTGGTGGTGATGGGCCACGCAGTAAAAGAGGTGGAGATTCTTAAAGAAGGAGACGAAGGGATGGCGAGTCGATTGAGCTCCGTGTTCATGCCCGAGGGATGCCGGGAAGTGCTCAGCAAAGACGAGCTGAAACGCAGGAAGGAATGCTTGCGCGCGTGGCTGGAGAAAAATCTGATTCCCGTGACGGAGGAGGGCGAGACGCTGCGCGTGGCAGGGGTCCTGACGGTGAATCCCCCCTACGACTCACAGGACTGCAGCAGTTCCAATGAAATTATACTGTCCAGAGTACAGAGTCTCGTGGAGAGTAATCCTGGTCCGGGGGAAAACCTATAACACATCTCACTTCTACGAGAATTACACGTGCTTGGGCTGTTCAGTATACCAGTGTAATTTCCATATACATATTTTTGGCAAGCACTTATTTTGTATATAGTTCTAAGCACAACTTTCTGTTATTTCATGTATAACATTGCAGACCACAACGTGGCTTTGTTAGTGATCTTTTTGAAACCATGATTAAATGTTTCCTGTTTTCTTATTCATACTCAGTTTTTTTTTGTAAATCGAAAACACAAATCATTGACTGCACTCAGTTACTTTCTCCAGCGTAGATTTAATTTGGAATATTCCCAAATTAAATGGATTACATTACTTTTCTATCTTGTATATGGCAGAATAATTTAGCTACATAAAATCAACACCAACCAAAATAGTGTTGGCTCTGCTTTAAATATTCATATTTAAATATGAATGTACATACTATGTTGTAAGTGTGCACTCATCTTACTAAAAACATCAAATTAAGCCAAATACCTTGACTGTATATTCAGCACCTCACAAGTTCAAAATAAATTTGTTTCTGTGAGCACTAGTATAGCTAGGGAGCAACATCCCTCTACTTCACGCCAGCTTTCTCTCGTTTCTGCACGCGGTCTTTCTCCTGCTACTTCACGCGGTCTTTCTCCTGCTACTTCACGCGGTCTTTCTCCCGTTTCTGCACGCGGTCTTTCTCCTGCTACTTCACGCGGTCTTTCCCGTTTCTGCACGAGGGCTTTCTCCCGCTGCTTCACGCGGTCTTTCTGGTTGAGACGGGTTTAGCGGCGATGAGCATGAATAATTAAATCTGAACAGTTTCTTCTGGTATTCCCCCAGATAGAGATACAGTGGTGTGATGGTATGGGCCTGTGAGCGATGACCGTAGGCTAATTCACTGGAATTTTACAAATTAAGTTATTCAAGTGACATCACTAAGCTTTTTTTTCTTATCTCATTCATCACATTGAGAAACGTGAATGTACAGTGTGTGCGTGCATGTTTTTTTACGCTGTACAAATGTGTACTCCAAAAATATTTGACCATGTTTTTTGTAAAGGTAAAACCCTCCTGATTTTGTAATTGTACTGCTGGATGTTTTAATATGTTTCTGTTGGAGATGATGTGTGATGGCTGGAGCTGAAAAGAGGGAGCTGAAAACAAGGCTGGCACTCATGATGAGAAGCAGCACAATACTGCCAGTCCAAGTCCAGGGACAGGCATGTTGGACACTGAAGGTGCCTAAATTCTGGAGACCATGGCCGTGTCCGAATCAGCACTCTTCACACTATTGAGTAGCCTTGGCGAGTAGATAGGACGAGAAAGTCGTTGAGTAGGCAAAAAAATGTCAAATTACAGTATACTTGAAACACCCGGATGACACACTTACTTCCGGGGTTTCGCTGAGTATATTCGGGAGCACACTTTTCAAGAAGTACACAAACATTTTGGTCGCATAAATATGACGTGAGCTTTCTTTGAAAAAATGAGGCGCAGCTTCGTTGACGTTTTCCTTCAAATACAACAAAAACAACACGTGACATGGCCGCACAAGGGTGGGACGTCTTACCACACTTCCACAGTACAGTTGGAAAATAGTATAGCGGATATTTTCCGCATACTGCTAAACAGTGCACATTAAACAGCACACTTCTGCCAGTGCACTGTACGCAGGTGACAGGGCGCAGTAGATAGGGCTCTGATTCGGACACAGGCCATGTTTTTAAATATTATTGCAATTAAGCTAAATGACCAGTAGAGGGAGTCCCTTGATATTTAAAAAAGCCTCCTGGGATGTGTTGCCTTTGACCAAGCGTACCTCCCCAGCAGGGAGGAGCAAACCTATAGGGCTGTGTTTTACACTGTTGTGACACGGTGGGGAATGAAGTGGACATGTGGCCCCCGTGCTGCCTTCTCAAACTCTGCTGCTGCATCTTTCACCTGTCTAAAATGGATAATATTTAAAAGAATAATAGAAAGATGGCCATCAGCTCAGCAAATCACTAATAATAATACTGAAGATAAGCAATAAGGAGACGGTTGAAGAAATAGAATGGAAACATTGGGATTAAAAAGAAATCATTTACATTAAATCACACATATAAGCGAACTCTTAGGGCTAGAATTAAGTTTCAGGGTTCAAATTAGGGTTAGGGATTTGGAAAATAGTAAGTGTAGGGTTGTGGCAAGATTATAAGATATAACTGCCTTGGTGAAATAAATTAATGAAAATGTTCGAGGCTGTTTATGGTGAAATCATATTTAATAAACTACGGTGAAATTAATGGATGGATGTCTATCTAGAAAATAGAAAAACAATGCAGAAATCCAAAATTTTCTTTTTCTTGAATATGGCAAGTTAGGCTTGAGGTAGGGGGCAGGTTATGTTTAGAAGCTTGGAAATAGGTTAGTTTGTCTTTGATTTTGGATGATGCAAAGTTTTACAGAGTTTCAAAGGTTTGATGCAAAGGTCTTACATTTTGGAATTTGGATGGTGCAATTGTTTCACTTTTGGGATGTATGACTATAGCCCCATGCATTTTTCATAATAAATGACTACAACCATATTTCCCTGTAAATATTTTATTCTGTTTTCTTCCATCTTAGTTGACTGGCTTCCTGCTTCCTCCTACAGGCTACTTATGTCAATCCCTCCTTCAGACGATTCATGTTCTCCTCCCTCCTCCTCTCCTCCACTAATTTATCTTTCTTCAGAGTAAAAATGTGCAAGGATTTTCTCAGTTCACTCACAGCATTTCAGGTGATATTGGACAATATAATACATATTATAGTAGGAAATAATAGTCATTCAAGAAACAAAATCAATCAAATTGCATATTTTTGGTGAATGTCTTTCTCACCCGAACTTACCACGTTCTTTTCTTACATCATGAATGTGGTATAACAATGCCCTTCAATGTGACCCCATCAATCATCAAGTATAACAAAAAAAATGTATATAGTTGCAAATATTGGGCATTTTAGATAGTTGATAACCTTGTTCTCATCTAGAGTTTAAAAACTCTTCATTCATCAGTTGATCTGGGGTAACGCTTGATCTAAATTGTCGGATCAAAGATTGGCCTCGCGTCATCCATACACGAAAAATCGGTGTCATCCGGCGAGTTCAGCACAATCCGCATGCGCAGTG